>CM061047.1:50333598-51059848 GCA_030762985.1 Adelphocoris suturalis | reverse complement strand
TTATTACTTTGCCTTGGTATGTTCATCGCAGTACCCACAATGGTGATAGGAGCACTTCACAATAGTCCTGGGAAACTTTCAATGGATGGGCAGCAAGCTTCGTGGTTTGGTGAGATTTGTTGCCATTTACTTACTTTTACTGTACGAGCAAATGATATCTTATGATTGTTTCGTTTATACTACCTGCACATAATATAGCATAATTCAAGGTGAGATGAGGTTGTTTTTATTGTGCTTTCATTATAGAAGGTATGGATGTAATCAATATTGTTACAGTTCAACGAAGTTGAATTAAAATATATATTATATATAATAAATAAATAAACGAATAAATAACAGAGCTGTTTATTCAATTTAGTTGAATAAATTTCAGTTAGTAGTTCTAAACCATATCATAACAAAACGAGGTCATTTAGGAAGCCTTTAAGGGAAATACTAATATTTTGGTAGAAATGCGTCAACGAAGAGAGAATGGAATACTGGTTTTTTATAAATTCGTCAAGATCGTCACTGCAGTTGTAAGAATGGTAAAGGGGAAGACTCTTTGGGTAAAGTAAGACAGAAAAAAATAAATTTTCTGAGCAGTTCAGAATGTTAGCTTTGGATGGAGAATGCAATTTATGAAAGAATTCAAACGTTTTAGTGCGCGATTTTAAAAATCTTGTTTCACCTGGGAGAAGTAGCATGATTCAGGCATTTGTTCGAGAGCAGCATTTTGCGCTCAATCATGCGGGAGTTCGATCAATGATGTCAAGATATTACGGGATAGATTTCGGATCACATATTCGCAGAGTGCTCAAGCGAGTTATCCGGATTTGCAAGGAATGTGAAAGGCAAAGTGGAGAATAGAGACTCCTTTTGCACCATTACCAAAGAATAGAGTAAGACATTCAGCAGTTTTTGAGGTATCGGGGATTGGGTATATGGACCTCTATATTTAAAAGGAGGTGGAAAAGCTTGGATAGTCTTTCCTAGTGTATCAGGCGGTGCACTTGGAAGCAGTGACTAATTTGTCTACTGAAGGTTTTTTCGAAGTATTGGGGCGATTTATTGCACAACGAGGTCGTCCTGTGATATACACTGACAATATGACGCAGTTTTCAGGCGCAAGAAATGCTTTGAATGAAATCGAATGGGAAACGGTGATAACTAGGGCAACTGTGAGAGCCATTGTATGAAAATTTTTTCCTCCAACCGCGCCATGGTGAGGTCGTTTTTGGGGAAGAGAGGTCAGGATGGTGAAACAGCCGCAAAAGCGTAACCTAGGAAGAGCTAACGTGACCTATGAAGAGGTTGTAACAATTCTGTACGACGTATAAGCTCACTCCAACTTCGTTCATACAGGGAATTAAGGCTGCAGGTGTTCAAGATTTGGACTAAATTGTATAACGCAGCCTGAAATACCTTCTGAAACTGAAAGAGGGATTGAGAAACTTATATCTGCTCTTGCTAATAAACTGAGGAAATCGCCGACCCATATAAATTAAATCAGGAGATGTAGTGTTAGCAGGAAACGAAGCTGAGGGCAAGAAGCTTCAAGATTGGCCTTTGGGACTGGTGCTAGAAGTAGAACTTGGTGCGGATGGACACGGTTGTGTTACAAAGCTTTGGGTAACGGTGGGAAGGGAAATTATTCGTTTCCTTCATGACCTGATTCCTATGGAAGTGGATGCAGATGAAGAGATATGGCCAGGGAATGATGAGACAGGCGACATAAAGGAGACCCCTGAGAAATCGCTGTAACCCTCGTTTTTTTCCTTTCAGATCTGCCTGTTGAGGCTATGATGGCACTCCTTAGAATCGTGCCACTTACACTTTCCCTTTATGGCCCATATTCTCGTGACGTCACGCATGGAGTAGGTTCGCGTTTCAGCCAATGTCGGCCATGATACCGCCCTACGTCAATGAATCGCTACTCAACCAACCTATTTCTCACAAGAAGTTTGCCGTCTCACGTCAACATAATTCGTGGTTATAAGGCCATTTTTCAACAGTTTTGTTTTGAAAAAGTATAGTATTGTAGCAATACAAAGTTTTAATTTGACTAAATGTTATAATAATCATGCCTGCCAGCGCAATAATTGATTGTAGATTGCTGTCAACAATACCAATCTAACGTGAACTTGTTTTTATTTGGACTAGGAGCCTACAAACTATAGTAGTTAATCAGTGTCAGAAAACTAAAGAACTTCATTCGTTTAGGCTTTGAGAATAATTAACCTGAAAAATAGTAAAGAAAAGATGATTGAAAATTCCTCAGGTGTCTGTACTGCTGTGTAGGTACCTAGCCATTGCTCAGGTAGCTTCATCAGCGTTTTATTATAAGTTCGTAGTACTATGCTTAACTGAGGAAGCTTTACTTGCTATATTGAATGAATAAAAGGAGAGATTTGTCAAAATAAACAAGGCAGGAAAGGCCAGGCCAGGCCAGGCTTGGGTTGCTACATCAAGAAACGAAACTACTTAGGTAGGTACGTACGTCCTACCATATTTGTTGTTGGTTTAAAGTGCCTAAACAAAGTAGGTGGGTCGTTGCTTTGCCGACGAATACAACCGCTGATTAGCAAGTTTGTCAAATATCGAATCAGGGAATATGCAACATGAATTAAAAACCAGCTGCAAGGAAAAAACCTTGAAATGCATTCCTCTGAAGGTAAGATTTCATAAAGACGGCAATGGCAGTGCAGTTATTGCGCGAGTTTTGCAGTTACGCAAATTGTATGGCCAAAAAAGGTAATTAGGTAGGTACCTACTTTCGTTTTGATCAATGAAGTACCTACATGAACAAGTAATAATATACGGAAAGTACGTAGGTATACCTTACCTCTAGTTGGGTACTTACCTTTCCACATGTGATACAACTTACTATTCCCGCCTAACAGAGCTCTCATAATGCATCCTTTCACAAGACCGCTTTCACAGTACTCTAAAGATTTTTAGTTTCAATTGATTCAAAGAAGAGTTCTAAAACTAGATAGGTAATCCACAACATCTTTGCGGCTGATGTCTGGATCATCTAGAACACTTGTATGTCAACTCCCCAACACACATTTCATATGGATCTCTACCCCACAGATTAAATCTTGCGTTCGTAGCGTTTGAGGTCAACACCTGATAATAACTTGATGTAATTTGCATACAATTTATCACCTTGCGTATTACAAATAATGAAAATATTGACTCGGAACTAGGTGAGACTATGTTACGCTGTTGTCCAGGTTCGTTCACAAATGGCGCATTTTCGCATATGTTTACTCGTCACCATGACAACAAGGTGAAATAACTTGATTTCGCCTTGCCTCGATGTAAGGATGCGCTAGTGTCCAAGTCTCGAGAATATCACCCATACTCCTTGTTCAATGCCACTAGTTACCCTTCTGGTTGAGGTGCGGCTCATTGAATAGCAAAAAAACTACGGGTATTTTAATGCATATTATTATTTTAATGCATATTATGTAAATCTAACTCGGTAAATAACTGGTATTTCCTCGGATTTTGTTACAGCGGGGATGTTGTTGATAAATCAGCCGGTTGGTAGCCTACTCTCCGGATTCTTACAAGAGACTTTAGGAAGAAAGAAATGCATGCTGCTCGTGAACGTGCCTGAGCTTGCGGCATGGGTCCTTTTGTGCACAGCTCAATCTATAGTTGCCATTTACATTTCAGCTGTCTTGATGGGATTCAGCTGTGGGTTTCTGGAAGCCCCTACTATGAGCTATCTAGGAGAAGTGAGTTGCAGGTACCTAGTTCAGTGAACTTTCCAACCATCCCAGCCAACTATTAACCCAAATTTTGCAGTATGTCCCCAGCTTTCTATGGTGTCCTTAGTACTATACTTCCTTCATGTGTACGTTCTATGCTGCTTTCTATTCATGAAACTTCCTTTTATATCTCAGCAGAGTGTTTTAAGGGATAGTACATATTAGGAATTATGTAGGTATATATAGAACACAGACATTAAACGACGACACATTCACACAGACGACGTTTTCACAGACGTTTCATTTCTCACAGATCTAAAGACATCAATCTGGGATGAATTTCAGTTCAATCCCATTCAATAGTAATGTTTTCATGTCATCCATCTGAAGATAAGTCATTTATATGCAAGGCTTCGTCAAGGAGGGATGCCCAACTATACTAGATCCTGGGGGTTTGGGACAACCCATTCATGAGCGAAAAAATCACGGAATATAAATCCGTTTCCGACCATCAGAACCTTCTATGAGCGACCTGTGTGTGCTTGCGTGTGCTGGGCTGCCTTGAGGTATTACCACCCTTCGGGGATCTTTTCTTCACTGGTGGTCATTTTATAGAGACTCTTTCTTTTATACCTCCCTCCACCACCTTCCTTAATGTCCTTTGAGCCGGTGGAGTCGGGTAAACTTGGGTGACCTCCCCACTTCCCAATATAATTTTTTCGTTTTTATTCTATGGTGTGTGACCCCTTCACCTTTGAGGGGAGTATTCATAAAATAAAGAATGTGTGTGCGCTCGCTCTCGAGCCTGAAGGTGTGTGATAAATTTCGTCGATCCCATTAAAGCTACGATTCTTAATTAATTTTCATGATTAATCATGATCATCGACCGAAAAACAAACATTTCGACCCCCTCCCTCCCAGCACCATCCACAATTGGTTGTTTTACGTAATAAGATACGTAGATTTGAAAACCGAATGAAAAAACGGACCGTAGTCCTACGGTTCTACAGACAGATCATTTATTAATGATTAATTTCACACACTATTAGTTCATTATGGTTACTTAGCAATATTACTTTATAATTTAGCCTAATTAATCTGCTTTTCTTGACACTACAGAGGCTTTGGTATC
This sequence comes from Adelphocoris suturalis, assembly GCA_030762985.1. Taxonomy (NCBI): domain Eukaryota; kingdom Metazoa; phylum Arthropoda; class Insecta; order Hemiptera; family Miridae; genus Adelphocoris; species Adelphocoris suturalis. The sequence goes on along the minus strand of CM061047.1, from coordinate 51,055,015 downwards.
ATGAGATGCGATAAAATGAATTTTACTGCTATTAACACTAAGGGAGTTACACTTCCCTTGTAACACATTGGACAGCTACCAGACTGGTTACCCCCAGGTCGCCCGATTGTTGCAAGCTTTGGTTGTTTAACTGAAAGAATATCGGCCTTTGTAGATTCCCATCTCTAGCCCATTGTGCAGAGCCAAACATCCTTCATCAAGGACACTCAACACTTCCTTGATGCACTGTGATACTTAAGAATTCCAGAAGATGTGTTTCTAGTCACTATTGACGTGAACTCTTTATTTACGGAAATATCGCATGATGAAGAACTACAGGAAGTTGCGGGATTTTAGCAGGAGCGCCCTGAACCTCGAACCCCAACAACTAGCTTCCTAGTGAAATAAACGGAATGTGTCCTATTAATGAATGCTTTCAAGTTTGGGGACCAAGTTTACGTTCAGAAAAGAGTCACCGCTATGGTGACTCGCATGGCTCCATCCTATACAAATCTGTTTATGGCCACTTTAGAAAACAGATTTCTGGCATCCAGAGACAAAACTCTCCTTATCTGGAGACGGTTCATAGATGACATTTTCATAGTATGGACTCATGGTGAAGCAGATTTGCTTTTATTCCAAGAAGCTCTCAACTCTCAATTCTCTGTGACTGTGACAGTTGCAGCATTCAGAAAGAGCTCATAGGTAGATTTTGGAAGCTAATAGACCCCCTGGCCTCAATATAAATTATTAGCAACTCCAAGATTTATCGCATCACTAATTATTATGTTCCGGCCACGGATATGAAATTGAAACATTCAGGACTTAAGAGATCATTTCTACTTCATTATCTGAGATCAGGATTTTTTCGAAATATAAGACGTTCTTTCATTCAATATATTTGTCGAAATTTCTATCTTAAAAAATAATTGTATATTAATTGCTATGCAATTCTTAGGCCGACCCCCAATAATTTTTTATGTAACGTCCGGGACGAAATTAAAGATGATTTTCACGTACAACCGAGTAGTTGAGTAGTTGCTATAGATTGTGTCACAATTTCAGTGTTTTTCACGTACAACCCAGCCGTTGTTAGGGGAATGAAACTTCCGCAGTTTTCATCGCACAAAAATCGTTCGCCACTCGTTGGAAAGCGCTTGATTTATGTGATAAATGTTCACATTTCAAGCTACCAATTTCCCTCTCCTTACGTACCTGGCTACATTCCAAAACTAAGTTGATTCAGGCTAAGAATTGCATAGCAAATTATCCTCGTTTTCTACGCAGTAGAAAAGAGAAAAGATACGGCGAGGCGCGAAGCGCAGAGTATAGATTAGGGGGGTCCAGGGGGGCGAGGCCCCCCGGCGAGGCGCGAAGCGCCGAGTATATATATTAATTGCTATGCAATTCTTAGGCCGACCCCCAATAATTTTTTTAAAATGTCCACTTTTTTTGTGTAACGTTTTTTGTCCCGAGATGGGAAGCGAGAGGTCGTGGGTTCGAATCCCGGCCAGGCCTGAAATTTTTTTTTTTTTTTCCTCGTGAGACGAAGGTTGTGGGTTCAAATCCTGGCCAGGCCTGAAATTTTTTTTTTTTTTTTTTTCTCGTGAGACGAATTGCATAGCAAATTATCCTCGTTTTCTTCACAGTAGAAAAGAGAAAAGATCCGGCGAGGCGCGAAGCGCCGAGTATAGATTAGGGGGGTCCAGGGGGGCGAAGCCCCCCTGGCGGGGTCAAGGGGCGGAGCCCCTTGCGAGGCTATATATATATATATATAAGAGGAAGCGCTGTTTGACAGCACGCTCTTAACTGCAAGTAGTAATGTGTAGGTACCGATGACTATCTACGAGTTTTCTGACAATCCGCAGGTTTGCCAACCTCATCTCAGGGGAAGGATGGTGTCAATGACAGGGGTGTTCCTCGCATCAGGATCTCTGTTGATCTACATGCTAGGCGCTGTCACGGATTGGCGAACACTTTCGGCTGTCTGCATGTCAGTACCTATCCTCACCACAATATTCATACTTCAGGTGAGAATCTTTCTATGTTTTACCGTGAAATAGTATTATGACTAGTAAATACGTTCTCACCTGTAGATTGACACTTGAACTCTCGTATATCCAAAGGCACTGTTTTTGTGCAAGATTTATTGGAGGGAGATCACAAGACAGCATTGTCTCAGAACATCTAAACACGACTACCTTCTACTTGGAAGACGTTAGGTGCCGGATTCTTGAACAGTAATGATCCAAATACCAGAAGCAATTTCTAAACAATATAAATCAGTGGAAAAACAATTTCTCTATCTACCGATTTGAACGTCATGGTAGAAACTGTAGTCAGCAGTTGTTAATCATTCCTTTGTTTTCCTGTTGCTTGGTTATTGTGCAAAATGATTTTTTCGCCATTCTCATGTATATTTACCATAATCATTATCTGTTGGTGCATGATATTTAGAAATATATCGTATTTGCGGGCTTATACTAAATCACATAGCTCACCCACCTCAACTGTTGAACTTCCAGCACAAATCTACCCAAAAATGGTTGAAAATACGAAACTCGATCGTTTTACAGTGTGTTAGGATCATGATAACTTCATGCTTATTGTCGACTAGCCGCTCCGGCTCGCTACGCTCGCCTCCTCGTCCAGCCGGGGGGCAAGCCCCCCGGACCCCCATTCAATTGCTCACTTCGCTCGCAAAGTGTGGCATGTAGGGAATATTGCTCGCTTCGCTCGCAAAGTGTGGCATGTAGGGAATGTTGCTCGCTTCGCTCGCAAACGATAGATCCCTAAGGGTAGGTTTAACTTCTGTAAGGGATGCTGCTCGCTTCGCTCGCTTGAGGAAGTTATACTGCCCACCCAACTTGGCAGACGTTTTTTTCTGTTGGAAATTCTTACAAACAAATTAAATCTTATAAAACTACGTGGAACCACAAAAAGTTTATTCGGGGATGTTGCTCGCTTCGCTCGCAAGGTATTGCTGTATATTTGTAGGAAAAAATTATTAGGGAATGTTGTACTGCCCACCCAACTTGGCAGACGTTTTTTTCAGTTGGGAATTCTTACAAACAAATTAAATCTTATAAAACTACCTGGACCCACGAAAAGTTTATTCGGGGATGTTGCTCGCTTCGCTCGCAAGGTATACCTGTATATGTGTAGGACAAAGTCCGTATTTATTATTTGAAATGGCTCTCGCTTCGCTCGCAAGGTACCTGCTCGCAACACCCAAACACCGAAACCTGTACCTGAGTTATCGAACCCCAAAGACCTCTGTCTTCCCAGAGCCTTCTCGCGAACACGGCAAAATTAATTTCTGATGTTAAACGCTTCTCCTCGCTTCCGCTCGCGATTTGACCAACTTAACGTCACTTTTTTCTATATCCAATTTCGGATTCAGATTCGGCGGGCCCAAAGCTGTATTTCGCCCGCGAAAACCGTTCCGAAAAACGTACCTTTATGGGGTATATTTTAATCGGAAAAAACCAAGTTTTTCGGCGGACTTTTCGAGAAAACGGGTCCGTACTCTCGCATTTTTTTGACGCATTTCCCGATACTTTTTTCGCGATCCAATCGCGCCGTCGTCTTCCTCGTAGGAAAACCTACGAAACCCGTATTTTTCCGGAATTGTCAACGGCCGTTTAGAGGGGTAGGGGAAGCGGGGAAGTCCAAAAAGCGCACATTAATTATTACTTCGACCCCCCTCCCGCCCTACGGCCCATGGTTCGGGTGGGATTAGAAAATTTTAAATTCGCTTATACACCCTATCGGAAAATCCCGAAAAGATCCCCCCACTCGTAGACTCCCCCCACTCAGCCGTTTGGCCGTGCATAGGCACGAGCGACAAACAGACAGACAGACAGAAAGACGGAGTTTCATTCTTATAAATAATTAATAGTATAGATTACTAGTTATGGAATGTTTGAAATGAGAGAAAGGAAAGGGAGGTAAAACCAATCAAGTGCGAGCAAGTAAAAGGGATTATAGCTAATCAGATGCAGTGAAAGGGGCGGAAGAATTAATCAATAGGGTTTCGACAGTGTGAAGGGTATTTTCATCGTTTCGGATTTCCAATTTTCATAGAGACGGACGTATCAGTGAAAATCTGACCACGATTTCTATAAAAATGACGGACTTATGTGGGTAACAAGAAAATCACGTTCGCGCATATCTGGAACGTACCGCTGATTAAATCATGGTGAGACTAGTAGGGGAGTATCCAGGTCTAAACCCACACTATTCCTGAAAACTTCATTCAAATCCAATCGAAATTGTGGCAGTAATGGCTGTTGTAAGAAAATGTGGACAGACACACAAACACGAAATCAAATTTGTTCAGTAGACCATGAAATACAAAATGCGAGTGGAAATTTTGATTTTGGAGCAATATATATATATATATATATATATATATATATATATATATATATATACAATAGACAGGGAAAACAAATACGAATAAACATTTAACAACTGACAGTTCTGTTAGTACTGAAATATTCTTAAAACTGAACTTTTTATGGTTCTACATAAGGTGCCGCGTTCGATAGTCATTTCCAACAGGAAAAAAACGTTTGTCAAGTTGGGTGGGCAGTATAGCTTCCTTACATATTGTAACATGGGCGTATAGAATTAGTTGAAGAATTGAAATGTTGTTTAAAACTAAACTTTTCGAGGTTCCACATAAACTTTATTGGATATCCCTTCTTAACTTTTCAATGAACTTTTAAATGGCATTTTTCCTACGGACTCGGGATGGGATGCCCATCGCATCCATACATCCCACAGAGCGAGCGAAGCGAGTGAGAAAACCCACCCCGAGGGAGCGGAGCGAGCAAAATCCACAACACACTTCAAATCATCTTTAGTTATCTACCGTTTCCAATCATTCTTCGTGTCCCATTCAACAGTGAAAGACCATCACATTTCAACAGCAATAACGAGAGAGCGAAGTGAGCGAGAAAACTTGGCTAGTACTGTAAAAGGGTGCATGCTTATGGACTAACGGGTGAGTTGAAGTACCTACTATGGATAGCTATATCGGATATGCATCTTTTCAACAAATTGAAAAATCAATCTTCTCGTTCACCAAAGCGATGGAAGATAAAAAACGTCTGATAGATTGGGTGTGGCACATAGCTTCCTCTTTTACCTATCATGAATGTATAGATTATTGAAAAGTTTTAAAAGATCTTGAAAAATTAGCGGAAAAGAGTAAATCAAGAAGTAGCGTCAAATGCCATAATTGGTCAATTGTGAAACGAAAAAAAATACTCGATATAATTTACATTCGTGCAAGCGCAGAATGAACCGATGAATTGAAAATAATGAAATAGGTACGGGACCATCTACCTAATCCGCGCATTCTCTGACAATTTCATTGAAATCGAATGAAAACAGTGGGAATTAAGGTCGTTACAAGGATTTCACATAGACGCATGCCCAATAGCTATTAATGATACAACTGTGTTGACATTGATATGGACTGATCAAGTTGTCATCCTCCAACTATCATCTAAATTTGAGCAAGATCGGACGACTAGGGCGTGAAAAAATGGAGCTTAACGCTCACACACACACCAAAGTTGTTCAGAATGGTCTAAAACGTAAAATGCGAGTGGAAATTTTGATTTTTGATACCAACAATTTTTTTTCTCCCGAAAGTGAAAACAATGCTTCCGCTACCATTTGTTAGACTCGAAAGCAAAAACTGATTTCATTCCCGCCAAATTCGGGGGTGAATTTGATAAAGGGATCTAATTTATAGATTTTTTCGTTAAAAAAATGTAGTTGTCTCTCTGTGCTTTTCCATAGCATGATAATATTATCCACTTATCTATATCAGTAGAGAAGAATATTAATTATGTAACAAGTAAGTAGTAAATTTTTATTGCTCAAGATAATCCATGTAGATATCTGCACTGCAAACAGAGGAGATAACGGACCCCTGGATGTGTCTAGATAACATCGTCTCCCACATAAAAAATAATTTTGATACATATAAACAGACATCAAATTGAACAACGAGAAGCGAGTCAAATGGTGGGGACGGAGTTTATGAGCCATAGCTATTACAGGAGGAGGGGGGGGGGGGGGGATTTGTGTCAACATGTATGGGTGGCTCAAGTTCTGGGCGTGGGTGTTTAGGATTGATTATATTGTGAAAATTTCAAATGTGTGGGGTCTTTTTAGAAACTAACTGAGACAGCCTTATTAAAGCCACTGGTAGGGTATTGCAACTGTTCGTTTTTCAAGTCCGTATGGAGTCCGAATCGTGTTAAGAACTCCATACCTATTAGATTTTAGGAACATGGTTTTGGACATATCCGTGCTCTACAGTATTGCACTTCAGTTAGTGTTTTATGTACCTAATCTGTTTCATTTGTAATTTAATTTTATGTAACCCTGGAATTAATGTATTAATTAGATGCAAGACAAATAAACTGCATTTCGTTTCCGACACATTGACAAGACGCAAGTTGTACATTTATTCTTAGTACTAACTCACTTTATTTTGACGACGAGGATTAATCCCAAACGTACCTCATTAAACAGACAAGAATTCGAGAGAAATCGGCGTAATGAAGACGACAACTTACCATCATTAGCGGTGCTCATAAGTAGGTTCAGATTTCGCGCTTATGAGAAAACTGAGGTAAGGCGGAGCTTTATTCGCTGATTCAAAATAAAACTATAAATTTCTGGTTTAAGAGCGGAGGTAGTTGACAACTCTGATGATGGTGAAGTAGATAATTACCCGCGAAACTTATTATTAAAATCAGTTGGTCCACAATGGTATAGGTTAGCAGTCGACCACTTTGCACCAGATTAAATCGACAATAAATACTACAAAGAAATAAACGATTTTTTTCATTCATACTTTAGAACTTCTACAAACTATTTATCAGCACGATTATTTTTTCTATCGTTGTCATAGATTAAAAGATCAACTGATCATAGAATTTGTTGCACAACTACGTTCGTTAGCAGTACCATTTCCTTTTGGGAAAACATAGGACGAATGACTCCGTGACCAATTCTTGTTAGGATTAGAGGATCCTGAAACATTGGAACAGCTTATCCCCATCCATCCTGAAGCGGATAATAACGTGTCTGACGTTGTTAAATCTGCAACAGTAATTAAATCTGCACGAATTCAACAACATCGTATTTCAGATAACAAACAAAACACAAAATACCAAGAGAAGGACATTCATAATATAGAAACACATTTATCCGATTCAGAAAACATGTATATAATAGGCAAGTCATTCTCTGCCGCAAAAATAACGCTGAGTTCATTGTCTTATAACAATAATAGTCATAAAACCTCAGACAACCCTGTGATTTTCCTGAAGAAGTCCACTCACTGCATAAGGTGTGGTGGCTCACCACCAAACGCAATCAACGAAAGCCCCGCCCAAATTTCAAAATGACAAGCATAATTAGGAATAGGACATTTTGAAAAATTTTGCCTTCGAACTAGTCGGGCTAAAATAATTGTGATGACCCACCCAAATATAACAAAAACTCTAATCGACAATGAAAAATCCAAAACACAGATCATACAAACACGATTTTCAACAATTCTTCTGATTAGTACATTGGTTCCAAGGTTACATATAAAGACAATCTGCTCTAACGTCGAATTATAATAACTGAATCGTTTCAATAATGTACACGTGACAGCCTTCAGAGTATGAAACTAGCAGTAGGAGCCAGCGGGTGTAGCCGGTACATGGGACCAGATGCTGACAGGTGCTGGCGGAAGGGAGAAGGTCTACATATGGAACCATATGTGTCAGGAGGTCGGCAGTTTGACCGAGAAAATTCTTGAGGGAAATTTCTCTGTGCCAAGCATGGTGTGGGGATATGACAAGGCACTCTGGCAGCTTGCTTTAGAACTGTTACTTGTGGGCCCTCGATCTTGGTCAGTGGTTGCTGGCTCCTAAGATCAAACAACATTCCATTCCTGTGCTATGGAGTGGTGATCCTGTGTCATCCATGGAGGACTAGGGATCTTTGGCTCTCGATTCGGCGAGACAGGAGCCGGATCGGCTGAGACGAGTTCCATCTCGTCGGTGGAGACGATGAGAATCTTCTCTGGGCTTGTTCAACGGAAGGCGTTGGTGGCTCAGCGGTAGTCTCGGGTTCTGGGGCGTAATATAACGGAGTGTTGTCTTGCATAGTATCCAGAGGGTTCATAGTTTAGGGAAATATTGGGTTCACAACTGTTGAGGCTTTGTGGATTGATTTGAAGTTGAAAGTTGCGAGTCGGACTTTGACTCTTTGGCTAATAAAAACCTATTACTGGATCGAGATACTGAAGGAAGAGGAGATGAAGATTTCACCTCGATACGTATAATCCCGTGGTGAAAAATCAAATGAAAGGAAAGGATCCCGATACGCGCCGTTGAAAGAGGTAAAGAAAGGTTTGCAAGTTCTTTGTTGTAGTTATGCTGGAAAAGTACCCTTTGATGGGGTATCCTGCACATAGTAAGGTATGGGGAAATCAAGTGATGATCGAACCATGCCCCTACAATGGTAACTTGGGCAAAAGCTGGTGTTTTACAAGAACTGCCCTGGCCAGTATGATTTATTAGTAAATCTACATTATATATACAATTGTTAAGCCACTACAAAATGATCCGCTCTCAACATCATTACCCGCCTTACAGATACCTGAATCTCCTGTATGGCTAGTTATCAAAGGAAAGGATGAAGAAGCTAAGAAAGCTCTCACTTGGCTCAGAGGTTGGGTGTCCACGGAAAACATCATGATGGAATTTAGATCTCTCAAGGCCCACATCCGTTCTAAACATCCAGACAGAGTGATCCACAACGATGGTAACAACTATACACCAGTTCCAGTTTTGGAAAAAGGTATGGAGTTAGAGAAGAACTAAAATACCTTTTTTCTCATTATGTAAATATTTGTATTTTTCTTATTATGTGATGTGATATCTTTGCACTCTGCGAGTACAAAAAGCGCCCATTTACCCTTTTTTTGTCTATCTTAATTAATGCAGCATTGCTAGGTTGTAGCGAAAGGACGAATACTCGAGAGTCATCGTATCCCCTATTCCATAACTCTCAAATCACTGATAATGAAGAGACATTGCATAATATGAATGAACAGTTAGGGGAAAATTATGATAATACGAAAGTACCTACTGGTTGGCTCCTAGATTCGATAAGTTGCTTAAACACCAGCTAGCTCTTGCAAACCACTAAATTAATTTTTTTCAACCATTTATTTTCATGATAGACTCATTTTCAATCCAACTTCCTACAAATTATTTTACTCTTGATTTCACACTTTATCCATCCGTTTCACATCGATTTAGCCATTAATAGCTTAAAATTAGAGAGTATAAATTATAAATAGCTATAGGCAAACAATTTAGGTACATTCATATCAATGAATTGATGACTGTGCCTATCTTTTCTATTCCGTTTGAGTTTCAAATGTAATTTTACAAATTAACAAATTTTTCTGTAATTCTAACTTTAGTAGCGATTAATTTTCTAGCGTCACTATCTACTCGTCGGAAGGTTATGCGGTTTGATCGCGGATCAAGATGAGCTCACCTAATTGATATGTTTCATGTTATAGGATGGCCCGGGATTTGAGTTCTTACGTGTAAAGATGCATAAGTGTTTGGTATTTAAGAACCTGCCAACTTTCTCACCCTAGAAAGTTAAAATTTGATAGGGTGACCGTATCAAATCAATTATCTTTCCTAATAAGCTACGTGAGCTAAATTCTCTCATTTTCACCCAAAGAAGTTGAAATCGGAAAGGAAAACTCTCGGCCACACTAAGGGACAATTTTAATAAGTAGTAATATAAGCTAAATCTCTCCCGTACTACCAAGGAAGTTGGCATTTGATAGAGAGACTCTGTGGGATATTAATGGACGATCAAAATGATGGGCTCATTCCTGATCTGATGGAAGAGCTGAATTTTCTCCCGTTCACCGGAGGATGTTGAGGTTTTGATTTCTTCTGAGAAGAAGATTGAAATATTCGTATTTTTCATGATCAGCTGAGTGAGCGAAATTATCTTCCGTTCACCCTACGAATCTTAAATTCGATAGGGATAGTGTCTAGGACATTAAGAGAAAATTGAAATAATGAGTTCTTTCACGATCTCCTGTGAGAGCGGAATTCTCTCCTGCCTACCTTGGGAAGCTGACATTTGATACGTAGACTCTCTGGGACATTAGGCGACGGATGAAGAAACGGGCTCCACCGTAACTTAATCCACGAAATTAGTTGTTTGCTTTATTGGTTTCCACAGTACCAAGTTCCTTCCAAAGGATCAGTTTTTCCGCATCAGTTTTCCTACGCATACTCTCGCTCATTAACTCCCTTTCTCCCTTGAGCGATATTGAGTTTTTATTGATCAGCTCCTTTTATTGATCATTTGGTTCGCCTGGTAAATTTACCTTTTCTGATGGGATTTGATGCATTCAACTTTGGATGGATTTGTACGATGCAAATTTGTAACCTAACAGTTGAAGGATTAGTGTCAACTACCTGAAAAAGCTGAACAAAACGAAAGGCTAGTGGTTCGGATGCTCGCTTTCCTGTTTACCCACTTAGAATGAAGTGAAAGAAGAACATCATTCCAAATGCCTTCAGGTTCTTGTTATTGGTCTCTTGTGGCGGGGCTTTTCACTTGGGACGGAGCGTGGATCCGTTCTCACCACTATCCATTTCGTCTCAAAATATTCTAAAACCACTTCTTGAAATCATAGCACTGAAGATAATGGTAGTTTTCGTGAGCGAACACGATTTCTATATTTTGAAAACCGATGACCGCTCATCTGCATTAAATAAGTCATAGGTAACGTACTAATCCACCTTCACTGTTGCTAGCTACCTTGGTTAGTGGGATGATATGTGGGAGGGATGTATTGACATAGTAAGAGTATTGATGTAGAAAACTTGATTCGTTTTGACATGGATAGATCTTACCGCTAAAAGTAAGCCTAATTTTCCGACATGCTATTCATGTGACGCCCAACACACTCACGTGAGCAAACTTCACGTGCAACCACTCCGTTGCAAGGAAAGTATCAGGTATAGTCGTAAGTCATTGGTCTCTCGACTGCATCAAGCTCCCACAATTGAATTTCAATTAGGGAAGTGATACTCCGTTAGTTTTCAAATCAAGAAAATCGTTCACCACTCGTAGGAAAACTCTTAATTCATCTCAAAACGTCTCGTTGTGAAATTCCCCTCATCTTACTCCATATTTGATAAAACAAGCAATCAATTTGGCAAGTACCTACATAGTAAGCTTTAAATGATGGTGAAAGAATGTCAACGGGATTAAGAGGCGTATTTCTCTTTCCTCGAATAGGTCGACGGCAAGATGAAGCAGATGGGAAAAAACTACTAACTGAGTAAATAAGATATTCACGATATGGTTCTCTCCGTTATAACCTCAGAAATTAAAATTTGGCAGGGGTTTTATCTAGGACAGCAACAGTCGAATTGAATGACGGTATCCGTCCTGATCAGCTAAATGAGAAAAAATCTCTCGTGTTGGCTGAAAGAAGCAGCGATCTGCAGGGGCCCCTCGGAGACACCAAGAGACAAATAAAATGACTGGCTCTGTCCTGAATAGCTGAGTGAGAAAAATTTATCCTAGGAAGTTGAAACCTGATTGGGAGCATCCTCGGGAGACGAATGGAATGTGTAATAGACTTCGGCCCCCGTGGTGCAATGGGGGCCTAAATCCACACTCATAGATAGATAGGGGTGTGACAGTACCATAAGAGATATAACTCGTACTAATAGCATATAGCTACGTTCGGAGGAGATAGGTTTTCCAGTTCTAGGGGGTCCCATCCATCACCAAACGGGAATTAGCGCCCGGAGACTGATGGGAAACAACGGTGCGACGGCAGCGCATTCCCTTGGATCTCGCGGCAACTGTCACACTCCCCCTCTTAAAAACATACTTGATTGAAGAGCAAGTATGTAAACTAGGTGGAATAGCTTACTGGTTGAGAACTGATGCTCACTAATAAATAGCTGCATTGGCGATTGAGGATAAAAAGGTGAAATTAAAACGGGATGGATTGTCAATGAATCTTCATAAATGAAGTATTCATTAGGTAGTTAACCCCAATCAAAGATTGGAACAATCGAGAATAATATAACTTGCTCAACCAGGAGACTTACAGTAGGGAGCTGCCCACTTTAGGGACTTACGAAAATGGGAACTAAGCCCTGGGGAATTAACTTGCTCAATTTTGGAGACTTACAGTGGAAGGTGCCCACTATGGGGACTTATGAAATAGGGAACGATGCCCTGGGTTTGGGAACAATGCCCTTGAAAATTAAGTATGTTAAATAGAAATAATATGAGGGGATAAATTGAGGAATTAATAATCAAGAACCAATGAAATTATTTATGATTCCAAGGGAGTATTATTGGGTATTCCTTCTGGAAACCCGGGCCATGTTTCTTCTGAAACATTAACGCCCCAAAAATAGTGGATCGGATTACTAGGCGTCAGCCGTGCACAATCCTAACCACGCTCTGCTACCATGTAATAGACTTAGGCCCCCGTGCTGCAATGGGGGCCTAAATCCACAGTCATAGTTAGAGAGGGGTGTGACAGTACCATAAGAGATATAACTCGTACTAATAGCATATAGCTACGTTTGGAGAAGATAGGTTTTCCAGTTCTAGGATCACCCATCCATCACCAAACGCGGGCTTTCGAAAACACGGGAATTAGCGCCCGACGCCCCTTGGGAAACAACGGAGCGACGGCAGCGCATTCCCTTGGATCTCGCGGGAACTGTCATAAATGGCGAGCTCCATCCTGGTCAGCTGACTGAGCTAAATTCTTTTCTTTACAGCCTGAAAGTTGAAAGTTGAAATTTAATAAGGTTATCCCTAGAGCAGCAAGATACGTCTGCAATCATGGGCTCTAGACTGATCAGCATATTGAGCTAAATTCTCTCCTGCTCAAGCTAGAAATTTGAAATTTAAAATGGAGCCTATCTGGAATATCTAGAGACGGACTCCGTCTTGATCAGCTGAGGAAGAAAAATTCTCTACTGTTCAGCCAGAAAGTGTCGTAAGACACCGCAAGTGTGTTAACAGTGTCATGAGGTATATACTCGTATTATCCATATCACAATGTACAGCGTTGATACATCACTTTGCTTGGTCTAGATTCAGCGCATTTACCGAATGAAATATGTGTAGATCTATGAAGTTCTGACTCAGTGTTGGTTTTGATCTGAATCAGAATTTTTATTATCGTGTTTGAATAGCCGTGGGATTGGGACCGTTCACCCTATGAAGTTGAAATTCGATGGTGAAACTCTCTGGGCCATTAAGAGACGATTGGTTGATATGATGGGCTCTTTTCTAATCACCCCTCGAACTTTGGTCGTTTACGTTTCATGATACGTACATCCCCAAAAAATATAATAATAAAAATAATAGTAAAATAAGTGGATAAAATAAATCCGTTCATCCACAATCCAGATCTTTTCTCCAAAACTACTGGACCAAAGTTTAGGAAACTTGGATGAAAAATCATATCAGGTTTGCATTAGGGGTCAGAATTCTAAAGCTGAAATAATAAAAAAATCGAGATCTCGAAAACTTCCAAGGTAAGAGTAATTAATATTGTAATAGATGGATATCCGAAAGAATCAAATGAAACCACCAGGATCACTGTACGTTCTTCTTTTTCTTCTCCCAGAAGGCTAGAATTTTGAAAGTGTCATCAAAATGAGTGTGCATCGGAACTGGTGTGAATACAGTAAAATTGTCTTAATACCCCGACGATGGCTTCCACTGATATCGTTCCATTGAATTCTAACTGCAAGAAGTCGAGTTTACAATAAGTTTTGTGACTCATGAATGGACTAGGGAAGAGAAGATTGGTGTTTTGTTTTATCTAATTAATTTTCAGTTGGTGGCTGTCTGGCTGGTTGGTGGAATGCCGATATATTTAGATTTTGATGCACTATAATTGTACTTCGATATTCACTAATGTAAAATCCAGAGGGGCCATAGTAAGGTGTTTTATGCAATTTAAATAATTCCTCCTCAGTAGGCGTCTACGTCTATGCAATTATATTGTGATAATATCTACCATAGACTGCGTTTAATATTTATAGGCAACTGTTCCACGTATACATACCTAACTGATAAACCTTTGTGGTGCACTAATTAGTAGCGTGTTTGGTAAATAATGTAACTTGTGATGCGATGTCGGATTGAAATACGCAATTACCGATATACTCCCAGTTTCCCCGGTAATCCACATTTAATGAGTTTACCACAACTAAGTGTGTGAGAGGCCGCTTAACAGTTCGAGCAGCAAAAGGTTCGTAGGGAGTGGGTAGATGTATATTTATTGGATTCATGACTCTTCTTCTAAATGATGCTGCAAGTAGAGGCGTATATGAGGTGCCTACTTAATAATAGATGATGCCGTCAGTTTATTTCGAATAAGGATGGGAATCATTGTATAAATTGGAGTAAAAAACGGCTAAATCCTTTTTTGAAGAGTTTTAACAATATTATTATGGTAATTTGAAAGTAGAAAATGAGGGAAAATTAGTTTTAGGAAATGAGAAAAAGGGGAAATTTGGATTTGAAAAATGGGAACAGAAGTAAATATTTGAGAATACTGCTTTCACTCCGCTTTCCCACGTTAACGTTGTTGTTGGTTTTCAATCTCCATTGTCTGAAATCGTCCAAGACATGGTGTTCTCTCGAATACAATATGAATAGTGAGGAGGCCACTGAGAATCAGGGGTCTTATAGTTACGGGGCTTGGAGCCCTCTTGTATGTTCATCTGAACTCCTTCGTCAATATTGACCCTGGAATTGAAGTGAATACCGGCCCGGTGAATGTGGTTGTCCTGCTGCCGCACGTAATATCCTTCCACTCCTCGAATCAATGCAGGTGAATGGGCTATTCATCACGGCTTTACATCAGATACCTGCACATCTTGGCGGCTTATGTCAATACCCAAATTGCATAGGTAGGTGTTCTGACGGCTAATTTGTCATTTTCTCAAATATCGTGTGATGTGTTGGGTTTTGATCAATCGTTAGCTGCCAGGCTGAACTAGATAAAACATCTACCAAGTTTGGAGGACATTATTGTTCTGTGTATTTACAAAAAGGTGAAGAAATTGTTGGACAGTCAGAGAAAGATGATTCATGTTACGTTAGGGGAAGGGAGTTGACGCCAATCTACTTTTGGGGAAAATAATACACCTTCACGAAATAATCTGGTTTAAGACTTTTATTTATTCATAATACGGGCAATGCTCAATTACAAAGATGATATTGAAAAAAAAAGTTGTCGACATTGAGAGTTGATATATTAAAATAATGGACATGTACTTTCTTGTTTCTTATTGTTTTCCCAAGACTTCTTATTGCTTTCTCATTATTCAATTCAGAGTATATTGAAATTCAAGTCTGACGATCCCAAGAAATGTATTCTTGTCTCTATTACCTCATAGTTCAAGTCATATTATGGCCATAACTCAGAATACAACCTCATGCTCGTTTCGAAAATCCATTATAGCTTAATGATCAACTTTGTCAAATCTAAACATAATTTCCAGTTTCAATACCTTCAAATTGTTGAGATTTACCTCTTTCCCTGCAACGAGAATAGACTCTCAAAACAAACTTGATGTTAACGGGATTTTTAGCACGTCTAATAATCTTAAAATTTAGGGATGATTTTATTCTCGCGTCACTGATTTTGGTAGAGAGTATCGAATTGTACTCGTTGCTCATGATGACACTGGATGCATTGTAAGTTTTCCCCACATTACGTTATAGTCTTTGTTTTGATTTGCACGTTCATGTTTGAGATTTGACATTAATTCCTTGCCCAATAGATATCCTATTTGCAGAGATGAGGAGTGAGTGGTCGTGCCGGGAGAATGAAAAATGTAATTTATCCCCCAGAGCGCAGGGTTCCATGAACGATTAGAAAGAAAACAAAGATCCCATTCGAAGCACGGGGTAGCGCTCGATGATAGAGATGGGGGTTGCTGTACGCATACTCCTCGGAGCGCGTGGTCCCATTGGCTAACGGCAAGGAAGAATGTAGTTAGGTTGGTAAGAGAAAGAGAGAGAAAATTATCGAGTCCGAAATTTTACAGGAGATTGGTGCTCGAAGCTTCCGATCCAGCCTATTAGCATAGTAGTGGACTCCCCTGCTATAACGGCCAATCTCATCGTCATTTCTTCATTCGTTGATAATGAACATCAATTTACATATAGCCGTTTGACGTCAGTCTCAATGATATTATAAATTTAAAATAAATTTTAAATTCCCAAGGAATGTGCGGATTAGGTTACAGAGGGCCGCCTACCGTTATTGTCCCTAAGATCAATGCTGGCTAATCGGTAATTCAATCTGCGCGTGATGCGCAAATGTGAAATCCATCAAGCACAATTTCTAACAGCAGTCGTCAGATCTCTGTCAGTTTGGAGAGGTGGTCGAGAATAATCTCTTAATCTCTCTCATATTAATTTCATTACAGTTGTATCACTAGTGGCTGCTGCACAAATTGGAAATTCTCGAAGGTAACAAGCATATAAATTCCACAGATTTCCATTCGAATTCAATGAAATTTTTCATTAAGTTGCGTGTCACTCTGAGAATAATTCCATCTTTAAAAAAACGAATTATTATTCTCTTTCAAATTTGGAGGATAGTAGAGAAATGACGATTTGATTACTTCGTATCTGCATCGTTACCAAATATAGCTCCGCATGCGCAAACCTCAAACATTTTTATAACTAGCAAATCTTCCACATTTTCTCCCATTTCGATTATTCGAAGAACAACCTACCCACTCTTGAGGTGATAAATTATAACCCCTTAACAATGGATTTCTTAAAATTAAATGAAGTTTCCTTAGTATAAGTATGTGTTGGTCATAGTTTGGTAGATAACCGTCTGAATGTGATATCCTCCTTCGCATATACTTTCATGGTAATGTACCTAACCGTTGTTCCAGGAGCTCCAGGTGTATTAGTGGAAAAGTCGCAATGGGGCGAGACTATTTCTTGCCTTACTAAGGCGGAAATGCTGAGACCACTGAGGCTGACTGTACTGTTTTTCTTCTTCTACTGCTGCGCTGCCATTACCGGAAGCCGAATGTATCTGGTGGTGATATTCAAAATGCTTAACACCAACGTCGATCCTTTCTTGGGGCCTGTGAGTAATTTGTATCCAATATATTGGATAGTTATATATGTTGGGTATTGCAATTTTTCTAATTTATGTATTATACGTACTATATTGGATTGGGTATGTAACTACCCTATACTTCCAAGAATGTGACTGATGAATTTCGAAGCCTTCGGTTTATTCACTATGTTGGGAGTAAATTCTCAATTTAACGCATGAGGATGAGTTCGTTGGGCAACAGTTAATAAACACAGTTTGTTGATCACATTATTTCAAAAAAGTGCTGTAAAAGTAATTAAAATGGCATAGAACGGATTAAAATCATTAAGAGTAAATGTAACGTGTTTAGCTGCTGAGTCTGCCACCACGTGTAAGCACCAAAATGAAGGAAACTTGGTTTACTTCTCATTTGGGAACGGAATGATATCTTTTGATTCCGCAACCGGATTTCTCATCTATATAAACGTAGAGTTAGTTTTAAAAATTTGCAAGAATTGTTTGCTCGGTATTTCAAAAAAATTGATCAAATTTTGAACATTTTCAAAAAGGGGCTAAATACGCACCTTTGTCCTACTCAACAAAATACAAATCCGTTTTTATAATTTCGTTAAATTATTCGTAATCAGGATTTTTTGAGATTCCATAGGTCCTGGCAGGGGAAGAAGTGCATTGATGTGCTGAGCTTTCGGTAGATTTGGTTGTTTCAGCGCGGCCTGATTTTCTAATTCCAAAACAATTCAACAGAAATATAGTACACTTTTTTACGCAACTTCCCATCAACTGCATTTGTTTTTACAATAATTTCGCAAGTAACAGGCACCAGCAATGGCAGGTTGAGGTCACAAGTCTGCGTGGTGTCCTTCACGACTTGTGCCCGGTGGGCCTATTCGTAACCCAACTTCCAAGGAAGGACCGAATAGTGGTCAACCGGGTTGCCACTGGCCATACCCGTCTTACTCACAGTCACCTACTTAGTGCAGGAGCTCGAGGTGTTGAGTGGGGAAGGTGTGGGGATCTGTCAATCCTCCACTTCCTGGAGGACTGCCCATACCTCATGGACCTCCGAGTCCAGCATCAGTCCCCTCAGTAGGTTGTCGTTTTATCTGGACCAGAAAGGTCCAGTCCCTGTTGTCGTATCTGAGAGCCGCTGAGCTCTACTTCAAACCGTGATATCTGATCTATGATATATTTTTGTACAATCTAGTCTGGTTTTATTCAACTTTGGCGATTATATATATAGTAACATATATTTAGTTATTAGCCTATTCTAGATCTAGTCTTAGTTGTACAATTTTGTTTTTGAGGTTTTTTATCCGCTATAGGGGCTAAATAGAGGTCATCACTGATTGTATCCTCCTCCGTGGAGTCCGTGATGACACTCCTTCAAGTGGTGGAGGGTAGCATGGTCCTCTTGGAATCGAGCCACTTGCAGTGTCCTTTTGGACACCTTTTCGATGCCGCTAAAGACCTTTATGGTTGAGGTGTGGCTTAAACACCTAAATAAATTTAAAAAATAATAGAATACGGGCACCATTGAAAATTGGAATGTAGCGCATATGAAAGAGAATATATGTATATATATATATATATATATATATATGAAAGAGAATATATGTATATATATATATATATATATATATATATATATATATATATATATATATATATAAGTAGTATCCGAATATTCATCCTGGACCACCGACTTCAATCTCTGTTGAAAATGCTTTTCTGTTAAATCTCTGATAAAAATGATTCCGACTTCAATCTCTGTTAAAACTGATTTTGTGCTAAACCCTGTTAAAAATGATTTTCTGTTAAATCCTGTTAAAAAATGCTTTTCTGTTAGACCCTTGATAAAATTTTTCATCACAAAACATCAGAACACATTTTTTATCACAAAACATCAGAACCAGTGACTTTTGGGGGGTATGTTAAAAGGATCTCTCCAATAAAAATAAAAATGTCTCATCCATTTTTACAATTTTCACTTAAGCATATCGAATTCATTGAATGTTTCGCGTATATCGATAGAGATAGAGATATGAAAGTATACAGGTTTATTGAGCAACTAGTATACGGAGAAATCTCAGCTGATAAAATTGCAAATTTTAAAACACAGTTGAAAAATGTAGGGGTTGAAAAATTCGTA
The DNA here is from genome assembly GCA_030762985.1 of Adelphocoris suturalis. Lineage (NCBI taxonomy): Eukaryota > Metazoa > Arthropoda > Insecta > Hemiptera > Miridae > Adelphocoris > Adelphocoris suturalis. The sequence goes on along the minus strand of CM061047.1, from coordinate 51,035,669 downwards.
AATACCGTTAAGAAAACAATAACGGTATCTCCGAAAAAAGGCGTGAAATATAAAAGGAAAAATATCAAAGAAAATATGTTGGAGAATTACGTTATTCGTAATAATCGAGATAAGAAATTTCTACAAGAGTTGAACGTAAAGATTTTTTTAAAGATGATCCCAGATAAAAATATAATTGTGGACGATGGTAATATTATCGATATAATATTACCTTGATTTCGTATTCGCGCTTATCTGAAATTTCATCGTCTTTTGCAACTCCGTCAGTTCGTAGTATTCTGAGGGGTAAGTTAAAAGGATCTCTACTATAAATAAAATGGAATACTTTAAAGCGTTAAGAGAACTCGAAGATGGAAATTGTCTTTCCAAGAGCGAGTGGCAGGCAGTATCTAAATCTGGAGAACTGACTGATTATTTCGTGAGGAAGTATCATAAGTTTTTGGATTTACCAACTGTGAAACGTAACTTTCTCAATGGAAAAAATAAACTAACTGAAAACATTCTAAATTTTACTCCTTTCAAAAATATTAACGTTTGCAAAAATTGTGGTGTTAGAGTACTAAATGGTAATATTTGTTTTGAATGCATCGAAGAGGATAATCAAAATATGCTAAAAAGTGTGCACAGTATATTTACATTTGTAAGAGAATCTGTAGTAAGAGGAGAGATGGAAAAGGAGATGGAAGAGGAGATGGAAAAATATTAGGTTTTTATAAGAATCCCTTATAAAAATTATAATTTAGTATTTACTTTAATCCTACCTATAATTCCATTTTCTTTCTCGTTTTGTGTTTTCATAAGCTCCTTCAGATGATCTACGAAATTTTCTTTTCCTATTCCAATTTTATGATGTCCCCAAGCAAGAGTATCCATACCATTTTCCAGAATATGCCTTTTATCATCGTAGGCACTGAGCGCTTTCTTGTTCTGTTTAATGGTATAAATATCGTGCTTGTTTGTTCTGAACATCATTTGCGTTTTGTAGATCGGTTTCTTGGTCAACAGACATTCTTTGAAATCATTGAATTTAATGTCCTGTTCAATAACGTTTTTCTTGATCCCTTTCGCTTTCTTTGTTTCTTTTTGATTCTCGAACGTTTTGTGTGCGTAAAGTTTCGATCTTAGTCCGACAAATTCCTCCATTACTTTTCCGCTCATTTCATCTTTGAATTTTCCAAGTACTTTCTTGTTCACTTGAGGTATACCGTAGACATTTTCTTTCGGATAATCGGATGTATCAAACTGATCAATCATGTTGTTTTTAATATTCGAGTAAAAGTCTTCAGTCTTTATATCCATGATCAGACTGTCCGTGTCACAGTACATCAATTTGACATTTTCTCCGTATTGTTTCTTTATCGTGTTGTAATAAAAATCGTACATTAGAGTTTTTGAAATGTCCAAAATACTCATTCCGATGTAGATTGGTTTATTGAAAAGAATTTTGGTCTTTTTCATGTGAACTGCTGCTAAGTTTTCAGTGAATATCGTTCTACGATCAAAAGTAGGTTTTGCTATCAATAATTCCAGTTTCTTTCCGTTTGAGCATAATTTGATATCGATTCTTTGCCTGATATTTTCCATCGTTTTTCCGAATACACTGTTGTTCATCAATTTGAAAAATTCCTTTTCAAAATCATTTTTCGCTTTCGTTCTCAGTTCCGTGTTGAAGTCAATGTACACTTTCAACCAATCCGATTGATCAAACTCCAGAACTTTGTGTATTTTCTTTAGTTTCATCCCCATGCTCAGACACTGTTTCAAATTCCTGTAGTGCAAAACGTATCTATCTTTGTTGTACAAAGTTGTCATCAGTTTAGGTAATTTTGTATTTCCAATCCTGTTTTCCGGTGCAAGTGGTAGATCCGAGTGTAAATCGTGTAGTTCTTTAGGATATTCCAAGTCAACTTCCAGAAAATAACCTTTGGGAGACTCATCACTTATATTTTCAACATCTAAATTATCCATATCTAAATTGTACAAGTTCTCTACCCATTTAAAACCACCATATGGTAAGTATTTGGACATTGCCCATCCATAAAGGTTGTTAGCGTCTACGTACGCTATGTAACTCGAAGGTTTAGATGGGTCATATTGTTCACCCATGTACTTATTGTTTGCTTTCGCGTACCTGTTACTACATTGAGATATTCCACCGCGAATTCCTTTTTCTATCATTAAAATTTTATTATAATCGGTCAACAGTTCCAATTTAACTTTTGTCATTTTCAACATACAATCCCATGAGAATCCAGGTGTTGTGTAATACCATGCAGGATCTAGTTTGTACGTTTTCAGGGAAATATCTCTGAAATTCTCCATCACATCTGCAAGCAGTAAAATATCACTTTTGTTGTAAAGCGCGGTGAATTCCCACATGTTTTTAATACCGAATTTTTCCCAAACTTCTTGTGCATTTTTATATTCGTTTTCTTTTACATTTTGTTTATTTAGATGGCTGTAAAATTTCTCTATAGGTGGCAAACAGGTTTCATCGTACCTTTCCGAACTATCCATGTACTCATATGGGTAAGCTAGTTTCCTTGTCATCAACTCCAAGTTCTCTGTTCCAAAATGTTTTACCAGTTCCTTAAATTGATCTTTCGTTAAATTTCCCACTAGTTTTTCCAAAGAGCTTGCTAGAAATTTGTACGAATCCACGAACCTTATTTCAATTTTATTCATTACTTTGTTTCCTTTCTCATTCAATTTTCCAGAGTCGTACCTAAGAATCTTTGAAAACGAAATGTACTTTTCCTCAGTATTTGGAATCAATCGTATTTCCCCTTCATCCTCTCCGAGTTGTTTTATAAATAAGTGGGCATCGTACCCAGCCAGGTTGTGGAAAAATACAGGTACGAATCTCGGACATTGATACTCCAAATTACAACGATGAACATCCTGTTTGTTATACTCATTAACTAATTCCTGTAGAATATCGATCCAATTTTTATTTCCATTCACCTCGAAACGAATTTTCATTTTCTGATTCAAAGTTCTGTTAAATCTTTCTATAATTGCGGATTTTTCTAAACTTTCCGTGTGATACATTTTTATGTTATACTCGTCTAAAAGTTCTTTGAAAAGTCTATTTTCAAATTCTAAACCTTTGTCCGTGTGAAGGAGTTTAGGGGTAGAATGGTTATGAAATTTCACATTTTTCAAAACGTCTTTGAAAGCTTTTGAAACTGCTATTCCGTTTTTCTTTTTCAATGGAATTGACCAAACGTACTTTGAAAAAGTATCAATGATATTCAACATGTAACCGAACCCCTTGTTTTCATTCTCGTATTGTTTCATTATAATCAAGTCCGCAGCCCAAAGATCATCTTTTCCATGAGTAACAATTTTTCTTTTCTGAAATCTTTTTCTAACGGGTTTATGTAACTCTTTCGCAAATTCTAACTTTTCGTTTTCAGGTAAATTTATAACTTCAGTTTCAGGAATTACGTTAGTTTCCTCATTCGGATTTTTTATAAATTTACTTTTGTTAGTCTCACATTTATCACATTTAGCTGAAATTCTCCACCTTCCGTTCACAGTTTGTACAATTTCCGCGTTTATATTTTTTGTTCTTTTCTTACACTTATGGCAATAAATTTCATCCTCCATGTTTTATTTAAGTCTAATACGATTTTTTTAATGTGTCCGGTACCTTGCCTTCTATAGCCCAATCAAAAATGGCACGAATTGGTGCTTTTTCTCCGTTAGGATCTTGAATGAATTTGCTCTTATGAGTTCTGCATTTAACACATTTAGCTGAAATTCTCCACCTTCCGTTCACAGTTTGTACAATTTTCACGTTTATATTTTTCGTTTTTTTCTTACACTTACAGCAATAAATTTCGTTGTACATTATTTATTTAAGTTTAATACGATTTTTTTTTTAATGGAGTGATCTCCATTAAAAATATATAGCTTATAAAATAATTATAAAATTTCCCGTTTAATCATATTTTTAGCCGGGTCGTACACAAAATTCGATCCACTTACAATAATAGCGTAACACGTAGTACCTACTGCGCTACTTGTTGCTGCTGTTACAAATGTATTGAAATCAACATTGAGCATCAAATTATTGCTTTTACCACTAGATAGACTCCGAGGTTGATCAGACAAATCGATGCTAAAAATTGGATATTCTTTTTTGAAAAAATGAGGCATGATGTATGGAATAGATTGTTTAGAACTTATAGTCTTTTTGAACTCTAAAAATGCATCGTAAGCCAAACCATATCTATTTTTATTGAAATCTAAATCCTGCGTTTCCTCAGGATACCTTCTACCTCCTAATTCAAGCCAATAATTTTTCACATCTTTATGATGGAATTCAGAATTGTTTTTTGTCTGATCGTTCAAAACATCAGTTTGAAATACCACGAAGCACCATAATGGGTTATTAACGTTTCTGTAAACGCTAGATAAATCGAACTTTAACGAGTTTCCAGTAACGTTCCTAACTATGCATTGCCAACTTTTAAATTGGAGTTGATACGGAGTGCTTCTCAAATCTGTGATCAAATTAACTTTTGCTTCATTCGTGTATTCAATCACCGGAACTCTCAAAACGAAAGAGGTAATTTCTACAACACCTTCATTAGGAATAGGAGATTCTCTATCTTTTTTCCATCTAAAAATAATATTATTATCGCTGTTTCTCACAAAAGTTATTTCAAAACCTCCCTTGAAAATTGGAACTGTTAAATCTTTGAAAAAACCCAAACCTAAGTCACCAAGGTAACCAACAGCATTGAAATTCCCTCCTCCGATAACTATTGAGTTGAATCCTGAATTCATACCTTGTCCGTTATAATCTTTTGGACATTCTTGAGTAGCAAAACCTTCCACCAAGCCACAAATGCCCGGATTTTCAATTTCATCTACTACCACATTGTGTTTTTTCACTTCTATACTCGAAAACATATGACCTACGAAATTATCTACCAACTTAACAGTATCTAAACCTGAATACTCCTTGGTTGGATCTTTTGACTTTAGAACTCCCTCCACGTTATATTGTATATCTTTAGACAGAAAATCGTCGCTTAAATCTATTTTGAAAATTGTTCTTTTATTCTCTGCATTTAAATTCTGAGTTGAAGTTGGATTAATGGTACGAAATTGCTTTTGCACAATAAAGTCTTGATATTTATCAAATACCTTTTTAGTTTGATGCATACTTTATTATAGTAAATATAATTTTTTTTTATTTTTTTTTTTATTTACTAAAATTAATTTCATGCCGTTTTTAAAAACTTTTAAACCCGGTAATTTACCAGCCCTAAATTAAGGTAAACACAAGTAGAGTATATTTTTAAAATCTAATAAAGGTGGTGTCTACGAGACGCCTTTAAAGTTAAACACAAGTAGAGTATATTTTTAAAACTCTTAAAGAGGGGAGGCGATTCGCCTCCCCTATTAAAGGGGAACCGTATAATTTTTATTTACTATGAAAAAATTAATTACTTTTCAGCAACAAGTAAGCTTTAATATCGTTGAATCGAATGGGTTCGTTATTTCCCGTGGTCGTTGACAATTTTATCATATTTATTTCTTTCAGTCCTTTTCTTAGTGGAATGAAAACTACTTTCTTTGGTTTTTCCGTGTAAATAGTATTAGGTGACAGTGGTTTCTCTATGAAAGAAACGTGTAATAACTCATGTTCAACGTGCAAAAGTGGGTGTTCCTCGTGATTAGTAAAGCTGTATTCCGTAATGTTGCAATGCCATTCGATTATTTTGCTCGAAAATACGAGTTGAGTAGCATTGTTATTTGACACGTAGTTGGTGTTCTTTTTGAATGAATTATCGGAACAAGTTCTCAATTGGAATATGTCACAAAAGTTACCTTCATTTATAATTTTCATATCCATGGGGAAGTTAGCAGCAATTCTGTAACTATCGTCAGTTAGGTGATCGAGATTGAATTTCAAATTATTCGGATTAACTTTCTGTATATCTTTCTGTATATCTTTCTGTATATCTTTCTGTATATCTTTCTGTATATCTTTCTGTATATCTTTTTGTGTATCTTTTTGTGTATCTTTTTGTGTATCTTTTTGTTTATCTTTTTGTTTATCTTTTTGTTTATCTTTTGGTATTTCTACCGTCTGGTTTTCGAGCTTTTTCAAAGTATCTATTTTCGCTAACAAAATACTTTGAAAACTAGTCAAATGACTAATCAACTCGGATTTGAACGAACTCATTGTGTATTCACCATTAAGTTCATGCACATCATCGTAAGTTTCATCGGGGAAAGGAAATGTGAATGAAAACTTGAAGTTTTTTATCTCAAACGTTTTCCTAGTTGTAAACATCAATGCTGACATGCCCAACTGATACTCTTTATTCGGATCGAGTGGAATCGGTTCCTCAAACCATATTGTATCTCCTGAAATTTTTATAAACATTATTTATTATATAATATATAATAAATAAAATGAGTCATGAATACAATATTGATCCTCATCCATTTGAATCAAACAAAGTTCATAATGGATTACTACCGCTTCCTCTTCGATGTTTAATAGTTGGAACAAGCGGATGTGGAAAAACCACTCTATTGTACAACCTGATTACTAAACCATGGGGAATTCCCCATGACAATCTCTACATATGTTCCACAACTTTAGAACAAGAATTTTATAAAGGCTTGAGAAAAACTGGTGAAAAAATAGAGGCTAAATTTGAAATGAAAATAGTGCATTTTTACGATAGTTGCGACGAACTAATTGTACTAGATGAATGCCTACCAAACAGTCTTGTAGTTTTCGATGATTGTGTTAATGTTGAACATCAACGAGTTATAAAAGATTATTACGCGAAAGGGCGTCACAGGAATATTTCTTGCATTTATCTAACTCAATCATTCACTAAAGTTGATAGACAGTTGATTAGAGGCAATCTGAATTTCCTGTGTATTTTCAAGCAAGATCCAGATTACATGAAAGTGATTTACGATAAGTATGCTGGAACAGATTTTACTTTCAAACGATTCAAAGAAATATACAACGAATGTTGGGACGATGATTTTGGATTTCTAACGATAAACCTAACAAAACAATTAAAAGACGGTCGATACATGAAAAAGTTTGAGAAAACGTTTCTCGAGTCGGTGAATAAACGGTCAAAAACACCGTTAAACGATCAAAATAACCGTTAAAATAACCGTTAAAATAACCGTTAAATTTGGATTTAAATATTCGACAAAAAAAAAAAAATTTTTTTTTACTATAATAAATGTCTACTGAAAAACATTTAGAAAAATTTTTGTTGAAAAAATGTAAGGAAATTAAAAAAAAGATTGAAACTCGTGATGATTCAGAAACTAGTAATCAACCTGATGATTCAGAACCAGAAAATAGAATTTTCCTGAAAAAACCTAAAAAAGAAATGACTGTCAAGGAAGCTAACGAAATTCAAAAACAAGAACAAGAGTTGAGACGTGCTTTCCGAGAAGCTAGAGTAGATAAGTTTAACGAAAGAGAAACTCGTAATCAACCTGATGATTCAGAACCAGAAAATAGAATTTTCCTGAAAAAACCTAAAAAAGAAATGACTGTCAAGGAAGCTAACGAAATTCAAAAACAAGAACAAGAGTTGAGACGTGCTTTCCGAGAAGCTAGAGTAGATAAGTTTAACGAAAGAGAAACTCAAGAAAAGATGTTTGCACCCATCACTGAAAAAGTAGTTGAAGTAATAAATGCTGTGAAACAAGCTGATGAAGACATCATAAAGAAACTAGAAATTGTTCCCTACAAGCCAACTAGTTCTCCTAGAAAGAAAGTTGTAACTTTTGGACCAACTAATACTTTTGACATTAATCCAAACGAAGGAGCTTCTGCACTAGTTGATACTGCGTCAGATGATACCGTAGTAAACACGAGAAGTAGCTTATCAAGCATCATGGATATGGTAGATCGGAATGAAACCCCATCGAATAGCGTTGGTCCGAAAGGAATTGGTACTATTGCGAGACTTTACATCAGACAGGATGATAAACAATTTGGTATATGGGGAAAAGAGGACAAAATTTACATCGGAGACCAACAAATTCAAGTAAATGGAGATGCAATCGTTATTCAAAATGAAACTCACAAAGGAACTCACGGATTATGGCGTTTGTTAACTGATCCTCTAGGACCTGATCCTGATAAATACACTAAAGAGGATTTGAAAGTTTACAAGAAAATTCTTATTCAAACTAATTCTCTATACCAAAAGAACGACCCAACTACCAATAAAGTAAAGTCTAGTACGGGGAAAAAATGGAAAGAGTTGATCGCGCCTATTTGGAAAGAAATCAAAGCAAGTAAAGTTGGTTTGGGTTTGATAGAATATTCTGAAAATCCAGTGGAATTTAAATACATTGACAACCTCCAACAGCTGCTACAGCGTTTGTTCTATTTGCACGCACAAGAACGAGCTGGTAATAACAATTTTCACAATGAAAAATTAGGAATTGTAAAGTCCTAATTTTTCATTGTGAAAATTGTTATTACCAGCTCGTTCTTGTGCGTGCAAATAGAACAAACGCTGTAGCAGCTGTTGGAGGTGGTCAATGTATTTAAATTCCACTGGATTTTCAGAATATTCTATCAAACCCAAACCAACTTTACTTGCTTTGATTTCTTTCCAAATAGGCGCGATCAACTCTTTCCATTTTTTCCCCGTACTAGACTTTACTTTATTGGTAGTTGGGTCGTTCTTTTGGTATAGAGAATTAGTTTGAATAAGAATTTTCTTGTAAACTTTCAAATCCTCTTTAGTGTATTTATCAGGATCAGGTCCTAGAGGATCAGTTAACAAACGCCATAATCCGTGAGTTCCTTTGTGAGTTTCATTTTGAATAACGATTGCATCTCCATTTACTTGAATTTGTTGGTCTCCGATGTAAATTTTGTCCTCTTTTCCCCATATACCAAATTGTTTATCATCCTGTCTGATGTAAAGTCTCGCAATAGTACCAATTCCTTTCGGACCAACGCTATTCGATGGGGTTTCATTCCGATCTACCATATCCATGATGCTTGATAAGCTACTTCTCGTGTTTACTACGGTATCATCTGACGCAGTATCAACTAGTGCAGAAGCTCCTTCGTTTGGATTAATGTCAAAAGTATTAGTTGGTCCAAAAGTTACAACTTTCTTTCTAGGAGAACTAGTTGGCTTGTAGGGAACAATTTCTAGTTTCTTTATGATGTCTTCATCAGCTTGTTTCACAGCATTTATTACTTCAACTACTTTTTCAGTGATGGGTGCAAACATCTTTTCTTGAGTTTCTCTTTCGTTAAACTTATCTACTCTAGCTTCTCGGAAAGCACGTCTCAACTCTTGTTCTTGTTTTTGAATTTCGTTAGCTTCCTTGACAGTCATTTCTTTTTTAGGTTTTTTCAGGAAAATTCTATTTTCTGGTTCTGAATCATCAGGTTGATTACGAGTTTCTCTTTCGTTAAACTTATCTACTCTAGCTTCTCGGAAAGCACGTCTCAACTCTTGTTCTTGTTTTTGAATTTCGTTAGCTTCCTTGACAGTCATTTCTTTTTTAGGTTTTTTCAGGAAAATTCTATTTTCTGGTTCTGAATCATCAGGTTGATTACGAGTTTCTCTTTCGTTAAACTTATCTACTCTAGCTTCTCGGAAAGCACGTCTCAACTCTTGTTCTTGTTTTTGAATTTCGTTAGCTTCCTTGACAGTCATTTCTTTTTTAGGTTTTTTCAGGAAAATTCTATTTTCTGGTTCTGAATCATCAGGTTGATTACTAGTTTCTGAATCATCACGAGTTTCAATCTTTTTTTTAATTTCCTTACATTTTTTCAACAAAAATTTTTCTAAATGTTTTTCAGTAGACATTTATTATAGTAAAAAAAAATTTTTTTTTTTTGTCGAATATTTAAATCCAAATTTAACGGTTATTTTAACGGTTATTTTAACGGTTATTTTGATCGTTTAACGGTGTTTTTGACCGTTTATTCACCGACTCGAGAAACGTTTTCTCAAACTTTTTCATGTATCGACCGTCTTTTAATTGTTTTGTTAGGTTTATCGTTAGAAATCCAAAATCATCGTCCCAACATTCGTTGTATATTTCTTTGAATCGTTTGAAAGTAAAATCTGTTCCAGCATACTTATCGTAAATCACTTTCATGTAATCTGGATCTTGCTTGAAAATACACAGGAAATTCAGATTGCCTCTAATCAACTGTCTATCAACTTTAGTGAATGATTGAGTTAGATAAATGCAAGAAATATTCCTGTGACGCCCTTTCGCGTAATAATCTTTTATAACTCGTTGATGTTCAACATTAACACAATCATCGAAAACTACAAGACTGTTTGGTAGGCATTCATCTAGTACAATTAGTTCGTCGCAACTATCGTAAAAATGCACTATTTTCATTTCAAATTTAGCCTCTATTTTTTCACCAGTTTTTCTCAAGCCTTTATAAAATTCTTGTTCTAAAGTTGTGGAACATATGTAGAGATTGTCATGGGGAATTCCCCATGGTTTAGTAATCAGGTTGTACAATAGAGTGGTTTTTCCACATCCGCTTGTTCCAACTATTAAACATCGAAGAGGAAGCGGTAGTAATCCATTATGAACTTTGTTTGATTCAAATGGATGAGGATCAATATTGTATTCATGACTCATTTTATTTATTATATATTATATAATAAATAATGTTTATAAAAATTTCAGGAGATACAATATGGTTTGAGGAACCGATTCCACTCGATCCGAATAAAGAGTATCAGTTGGGCATGTCAGCATTGATGTTTACAACTAGGAAAACGTTTGAGATAAAAAACTTCAAGTTTTCATTCACATTTCCTTTCCCCGATGAAACTTACGATGATGTGCATGAACTTAATGGTGAATACACAATGAGTTCGTTCAAATCCGAGTTGATTAGTCATTTGACTAGTTTTCAAAGTATTTTGTTAGCGAAAATAGATACTTTGAAAAAGCTCGAAAACCAGACGGTAGAAATACCAAAAGATAAACAAAAAGATAAACAAAAAGATAAACAAAAAGATACACAAAAAGATACACAAAAAGATACACAAAAAGATATACAGAAAGATATACAGAAAGATATACAGAAAGATATACAGAAAGATATACAGAAAGATATACAGAAAGTTAATCCGAATAATTTGAAATTCAATCTCGATCACCTAACTGACGATAGTTACAGAATTGCTGCTAACTTCCCCATGGATATGAAAATTATAAATGAAGGTAACTTTTGTGACATATTCCAATTGAGAACTTGTTCCGATAATTCATTCAAAAAGAACACCAACTACGTGTCAAATAACAATGCTACTCAACTCGTATTTTCGAGCAAAATAATCGAATGGCATTGCAACATTACGGAATACAGCTTTACTAATCACGAGGAACACCCACTTTTGCACGTTGAACATGAGTTATTACACGTTTCTTTCATAGAGAAACCACTGTCACCTAATACTATTTACACGGAAAAACCAAAGAAAGTAGTTTTCATTCCACTAAGAAAAGGACTGAAAGAAATAAATATGATAAAATTGTCAACGACCACGGGAAATAACGAACCCATTCGATTCAACGATATTAAAGCTTACTTGTTGCTGAAAAGTAATTAATTTTTTCATAGTAAATAAAAATTATACGGTTCCCCTTTAATAGGGGAGGCGAATCGCCTCCCCTCTTTAAGAGTTTTAAAAATATACTCTACTTGTGTTTAACTTTAAAGGCGTCTCGTAGACACCACCTTTATTAGATTTTAAAAATATACTCTACTTGTGTTTACCTTAATTTAGGGCTGGTAAATTACCGGGTCTAAAAGTTTTTAAAAACGGCATGAAATTAATTTTAGTAAATAAAAAAAAATAAAAAAAAAATTATATTTACTATAATAAAGTATGCATCAAACTAAAAAGGTATTTGATAAATATCAAGACTTTATTGTGCGAAAGCAATTTCGTACCATTAATCCAACTTCAACTCAGAATTTAAATGCAGAGAATAAAAGAACAATTTTCAAAATAGATTTAAGCGACGATTTTCTGTCTAAAGATATACAATATAACGTGGAGGGAGTTTTAAAGTCAAAAGATCCAACCAAGGAGTATTCAGGTTTAGATACTGTTAAGTTGGTAGATAATTTCGTAGGTCATATGTTTTCGAGTATAGAAGTGAAAAAACACAATGTGGTAGTAGATGAAATTGAAAATCCGGGCATTTGTGGCTTGGTGGAAGGTTTTGCTACTCAAGAATGTCCAAAAGATTATAACGGACAAGGTATGAATTCAGGATTCAACTCAATAGTTATCGGAGGAGGGAATTTCAATGCTGTTGGTTACCTTGGTGACTTAGGTTTGGGTTTTTTCAAAGATTTAACAGTTCCAATTTTCAAGGGAGGTTTTGAAATAACTTTTGTGAGAAACAGCGATAATAATATTATTTTTAGATGGAAAAAAGATAGAGAATCTCCTATTCCTAATGAAGGTGTTGTAGAAATTACCTCTTTCGTTTTGAGAGTTCCGGTGATTGAATACACGAATGAAGCAAAAGTTAATTTGATCACAGATTTGAGAAGCACTCCGTATCAACTCCAATTTAAAAGTTGGCAATGCATAGTTAGGAACGTTACTGGAAACTCGTTAAAGTTCGATTTATCTAGCGTTTACAGAAACGTTAATAACCCATTATGGTGCTTCGTGGTATTTCAAACTGATGTTTTGAACGATCAGACAAAAAACAATTCTGAATTCCATCATAAAGATGTGAAAAATTATTGGCTTGAATTAGGAGGTAGAAGGTATCCTGAGGAAACGCAGGATTTAGATTTCAATAAAAATAGATATGGTTTGGCTTACGATGCATTTTTAGAGTTCAAAAAGACTATAAGTTCTAAACAATCTATTCCATACATCATGCCTCATTTTTTCAAAAAAGAATATCCAATTTTTAGCATCGATTTGTCTGATCAACCTCAGAGTCTATCTAGTGGTAAAAGCAATAATTTGATGCTCAATGTTGATTTCAATACATTTGTAACAGCAGCAACAAGTAGCGCAGTAGGTACTACGTGTTACGCTATTATTGTAAGTGGATCGAATTTTGTGTACGACCCGGCTAAAAATATGATTAAACGGGAAATTTTATAATTATTTTATAAGCTATATATTTTTAATGGAGATCACTCCATTAAAAAAAAAAATCGTATTAAACTTAAATAAATAATGTACAACGAAATTTATTGCTGTAAGTGTAAGAAAAAAACGAAAAATATAAACGTGAAAATTGTACAAACTGTGAACGGAAGGTGGAGAATTTCAGCTAAATGTGTTAAATGCAGAACTCATAAGAGCAAATTCATTCAAGATCCTAACGGAGAAAAAGCACCAATTCGTGCCATTTTTGATTGGGCTATAGAAGGCAAGGTACCGGACACATTAAAAAAATCGTATTAGACTTAAATAAAACATGGAGGATGAAATTTATTGCCATAAGTGTAAGAAAAGAACAAAAAATATAAACGCGGAAATTGTACAAACTGTGAACGGAAGGTGGAGAATTTCAGCTAAATGTGATAAATGTGAGACTAACAAAAGTAAATTTATAAAAAATCCGAATGAGGAAACTAACGTAATTCCTGAAACTGAAGTTATAAATTTACCTGAAAACGAAAAGTTAGAATTTGCGAAAGAGTTACATAAACCCGTTAGAAAAAGATTTCAGAAAAGAAAAATTGTTACTCATGGAAAAGATGATCTTTGGGCTGCGGACTTGATTATAATGAAACAATACGAGAATGAAAACAAGGGGTTCGGTTACATGTTGAATATCATTGATACTTTTTCAAAGTACGTTTGGTCAATTCCATTGAAAAAGAAAAACGGAATAGCAGTTTCAAAAGCTTTCAAAGACGTTTTGAAAAATGTGAAATTTCATAACCATTCTACCCCTAAACTCCTTCACACGGACAAAGGTTTAGAATTTGAAAATAGACTTTTCAAAGAACTTTTAGACGAGTATAACATAAAAATGTATCACACGGAAAGTTTAGAAAAATTCGCAATTATAGAAAGATTTAACAGAACTTTGAATCAGAAAATGAAAATTCGTTTCGAGGTGAATGGAAATAAAAATTGGATCGATATTCTACAGGAATTAGTTAATGAGTATAACAAACAGGATGTTCATCGTTCTATTGGGATGACACCTGCTCAAGTTGACGCGAAAAATGAAAATGAAATCCTGAGATATTTATTTAAAAAGAGTGGAAAAAATGGAAAAAAGAAATTTAAAATTGGAAATCGTGTAAGAATTACGAAATCGAAGAAAACTTTTGCAAATAAATATGAAGCAAATTGGACAAAAGAAATTTTTGAAATAGCTGAGATTTTAGGAACGAACCCTGTTACTTATAGAATAAGAGATTTAAATGGAGAGGAAATTCAAGGAAGTTTTTATTCTGAGGAATTACAACTCACGAAATTTTAAATTTTTTTATGATAAATATGGACTGTTTGAATCTTTCATTGTTTATCGATAAGATATTCGTAATTATAATATTTTTAATGACTCTAGTTTTTATCTACATTACACATGAAACTGGAATCAATCACAGAAGGAGCTTCAGAGAAGATTTTAAAAATATTTGCCTAAGTGATATTAAATGAATTCCCATAAAAAAATCAAAGGAAATTTCAGCAAAATGTCCCAACTTAACCGCACATTCTCTGGCTTCTTAATTTCTACACAGCATCCATTCCTGAACGATCTCTCTACCTCTGTTTATAAGAGGTGGATCTTTGAATGGCGCAACCTTGCACGACTTCGATGGAGTTTCAAGTCCATGAGTCATTTCAACTTAGCTTTTCAGTTACGTTGAAGTTTCGGTTTTTGCTGTTTTTAAGTAGAAATTAAGAGCAGAACAGTTAAGGAAGGAGATTTTGACGATAAGGTCGACTCTCACTCCCGTCGAGGTGGGATTAGATTAATTATTAGCTTAAAGGGCCCATCAGCTAATAACGAAGTCTAAAACCCCGTCGAGAGTGTATCCTCACTATTAAGAAAAAAAAATTTCTCGGTTTGAGACGGGCAGCGATCCCCCGATGTCTCTCTTATGAAGCGAGAATGCTAACCACTGCACCAAAGCGACCAGTTGAGATGAGAAACACGTTCCACAGTCTTGGATAGTAAATTCCAAGGCTGAATGAGGTCAGTGAGGGGGGAGGACCAGAAGCGCCTCGCCTCTTGACTCGGGGTGATGTAACCGGTCTGATAAGAATTCGCCTCCCCCCGGACACTCTCTCTCTCTCTCGCCTCTCATATTAACTAACCCCTCAAACGGTAGATGGCGCATGCAGCACTATTTCAAAGAGAGATCGACTCATTTCTCTCAGAACAACCTTGTTCAATATGTTTTAATGAAGATCGACGGGTCCCGGAAAAAAAAATATTTTCTATAATAAATAAAGAGATATGGGTTTAGACGACGAAGCATTAAATTTATGTGAAGAACATGGAGGTTTCTGGAAGTTTGTAAAGACACCTGAATTTCAATTTTATGAAAAAAACGTTTACGCACTAGAGAATATTTTACATGAATTGAAGGAGTATAGATTTAGTAAATTGATGCTTACAGAAGGTTTATTTGGTGTCGATGGTAAACCACCACTCCGTACAAAGGAGGAAGTAAAGGCATTCCTTAATAAAAAAAATATTAAGGTTCCTAAAAATGCCACTGAACATCAACTTAGAAAAGTGGCTTATATTGTGTATAAAGCTATACTGAAGAAGCAGTTTGAGGATAATTTTTACGCTTGCTAAAGCTCAGAATGCTTGGGGTATGGAGATTTTATTTTTAATGAGCTGTGTTCATTAAAAAGTTCTTAAGGAAACTTTACAATTCTCTTTCTGAAAAAATACTATGTTTACATAGTATTTTTTTATGGCATTTTTTTAGGATAGAAAAATGATTTTTTATGACATTTTTTAGGATAGAAAAATGATTTTTTTATGAATTTGTGGTGATTGGAGGGAAAGGGTTATTTATATAAAGATTTTCTTTATATAAACGATAAAGAAATTATAATATTTACTCAAAGTCAATCAGAAAAGCCTTTGTCTTTTTATCAATTCCTTTATAAATAAGTTTTTTGGGGTGATTTTTCGGGTCGTTTCTAACATGTTCAAGAAGTCGACCAGAAATTGTCTTGGGTAAAAATAAATTTAATTCACCATTTTCAGTATTAATAGTAACAACAACAGTTTCACCATATTCCGTATTTTGTATACAATTTGATAAGAGATCGTAATCCCCCTTATCCAAATCTTTAAACGACGAGTAGTTAGTTTTTTTGGCTGCTTTTTTATAAATTTCGATCGATGCCATTTTTATTATAAAAGTTATTCTTTTAACATACCCCCCCAAAAGTCACTGGTTCTGATGTTTTGTGATAAAAAATGTGTTCTGATGTTTTGTGATGAAAAATTTTATCAAGGGTCTAACAGAAAAGCATTTTTTAACAGGATTTAACAGAAAATCATTTTTAACAGGGTTTAGCACAAAATCAGTTTTAACAGAGATTGAAGTCGGAATCATTTTTATCAGAGATTTAACAGAAAAGCATTTTCAACAGAGATTGAAGTCGGTGGTCCAGGATGAATATTCGGATACTACTTATATATATATATATATATATATATATATATATATATGATATATGTATATATATATATATATATATATATATACATTCATGATATTGTTTATGTGAACCACGACATAACTAATCGATACAAATGTACAATAGCACAAATAATAGTAGGTAATTTTCAGTAGTTAACAATTTAAAAAAAACCAGATCTAGTAAGTTGTGTACATTTCATACGTCGAAATTCTCCATTGTTGAACAAAATCAAGATTAGCTGCAGGGAAGCTGAAGTTACCGAAGATAAAAACTGAAAACCAGATTTAAATATATATATATATATATATATATATATATATATATATATATATATATTTTAAATATATATATATATATATATATATATATATGACGTTTTGAAAGGGTTTTATTTTCCAATTCAATAATGTCAGCCATTTTCAACAGGTTATCGCTGTGATTTGTCTCATCATGGGAACTGTGACCTGTTTACTGTGCATCCGCAAAGTGGGGAAGAGGAAGTTGTCCCTGCTGTCGATGACCACCTGTTCTCTCATCACCAGCATCATCGGGAGCTACGCCTACCTCCACCAGACCAACGGACTAACTATTCCACTATTCCCTGAAATATTGTACTGCTGCCTTTACTTCTTTACAAACCTGGGTATCGGCCTCATACCATGGATACTGATTTCAGAAGTTTTCCCACCAAGGTATTGATATAAACTACAACATTTATATATACACATACATTATTAATAAGGTTTTTACCCTTGATGTTGAACGTTTACACGGTGAATGCATATTTACGTACAGGCCAGTGTATTGGTATTTGTTGCCAGAATAATTACAGTGCTACACATGAGACGATGACCTCATTTTACGGCCTACATTATAAGGTAGTCACCTAATTACAACATACATCGTCGGTCAGTTCAGAGTGGAACGCAGATTTCTTGTATCCCAAGTATATACGGACTAGTGAAGTTTATGTAGGTGTTAAACGAAGGAAAACCTGCGATTTAATAATGTTTCTACTAAGTGAATTAATTATTCGTATTTCGATGTTTCCGATCCGATTGACCCTGGCCCTTTTGACCCTAGACTTGGAGCCAACGGCGATTATCTCCCCTTCTTTGGAATCACCTGACGCGACTTGGACTCCCAGTTCTGTTCTCTGCTCGATACTGCCAACAACCTTTATGACCCCAATCAGCCTCAAATTTTTAGTTCTTTTAGCAGTTGTGTCTTCAGTACATTCGATATTCTTCACTAGAAAACCATATATATACATCGCGTACGTCGTGTCGTAGCGAATCATTAAATCCGTCGGAAAACCAAGATTTTAACGGATTCGCTCCTCTTAGGTGGACCCGCCTTTAGAGTTGGAGGCTGCCAATACGTCATCTTGCTGCTGGCTACTCATCCCCCAAATGTTTGCTTGTGCAGGAAAGTGGCCCAAGGTAATATATCATGGAAAAACTTATCATTTTAGCGAGCAAATTTAACGATATGGCGGAGTTTTGGATAATAAATAAATCAGTAAAGGTACACTATGAATTTACGTATATTAATAAGTAATTAGCGATAAGACAGTAGAAATACATATAAATGGAAATAGGCGTTTCGACAAAATGGTAAAAATCACACTAAATAAAGAGATCCATCTATCCAAGAACATAAAACCAGGGAGGTTTAGTTAAATGAATTGATAGTGCACCAGACGAAACTTGATTTTCCGCCGGAGTGTTGCGACGACGTACGCGATGTATATATGGTTGTCTAGTGGCGAATATCGAGTGTACTCAAGACAAAACTGTCAAAGGAACTCATAATTTGAGGCTGATTAGGCTTATGAAGTTGTTGGCGGTATCGAGCAGGGAAAAGAACTGAGTCGAAGTAACAGGTCGTTCCAAAAAATGCGAGATTCTCGCCGTTGGGTTTGAATCCAGGGTCGAAGAGGCCAGGGTCAATCGGATCGAAAACATCGAAATACGAATAAAGAATACATTTAGTCGAAACATTAGGTATCATTTGAATTATGTTAGTTTTCCGATTCCGACGATCCGTCATTAGTCTCTCACCTATCGAAGAGGGTAATTATAACATAGCATGGACATGACTTAACGAGCCCTCTCGTATGCGTATGCGTTTGACTGCATAACAGAAATAGATTACTAGAACTTTTAAACCTGTACAGGGGAAAGCCACTGTACCTTCCTTTGAATCTTTTTTGTCTCAGATTTACGATAATCATTTTGGGTTCTAGCTATTGAATAGAGAAACAGGAGCTGATTTCATTTTGTTCCATTTCGTAGAACAATGTTTAGATCATCATACGAGAGAGCTGTTCAAGTTTCCAACAATTATTATATAGTTGCAGTATTAACTTACACTGACGAAATCAAGAAATGCGATTTTTAGCGAATTTTCGTAGAAAATGAAACTATTACAAAGGCCCCAAAATTTATAAAATCAAACTTTTCAAAAAATTTCATGATTGAAATCCGTTTTGAGACATTCTAAGACGAATCCTAAAGTTTAACGCTTTTTCATATACATATGCATGTCCGTCCAGACTTTTAACTCTCCTTCGGATTGAGATAAAAATTCCATTCTTGCGCCAAAAAAATTAAGCATTCCAAAGTAAAGAATGAGTTCGTTGGCCTACATTTTTTGAGGACATTAAATTGGTCGAATTTCAAAACAGTGCTGAAAACATCACTAAAAATAGCAAAAACGGCTAAAAATCGTCAAATTTATATTTTTTTGCAAAATATTGCTCAATAAAATTGATTAAGTATAAAATAGAGCATCGAGAATTTATTTACAAAATTATGCTGAAAAATATACTTAGATTTCAATAAAATGTGCTAAAAAATCAATGTAAACTGCTAAAACAGTTAAAAATCCAAAACCGCTTTTTGAATAGCAGATCATTATTTAGATCGAATTTTCGCCATAAAATTGGAATTTTTACTCAAAGTCCTCAATTGTCAAAGCAATGTAACAAAAAATTGTACCTCTGATAATTTACGGAAATTCGCGCAAACGATCATACTGCATGGCTGGAACTTTCCATTGGTGTGATAGTGTCTTCTTTATGTACCATGGAAATAAAACTGTCTCTAAATTTTGACTAGTTGATCAACTCGCCATCAAGTTTAGGCAAACTTAATTTAGATAAGTGATTCGAAGTATGAACACATTATACTCGTATTTGTGTCGGCAGTTGAGGCTATCGGTGAATGAGTAGGCGCGTATTGACAGTTTTTCTAGATAAATGTGAGTGCCTAAATAGTATTTCCGAACGCTAATAATAACACCTTGATCTTCTTTAGTTGGAAACTGCTTTTCTTTGTTCTCTGTCTCATAGAGAATGTCGAGTTCATCGGTGAGAGCTCCGAATTTAGAATAATATTTTTCAACAAACCATACCATAAAATCAACTATGACAGCCGAATCGGACTATGCCTGTGGACCTAGAGTGTGTACTGCATGAACTTGCGTTCCTGCCGACATAGACCTGTTTCTAGATATATGGAAGAAAGCTATAATAACCCCTCTTAAAAAAGTAGATAATCCTTCATCATGCTCAGATTTTCGAGCAATTAACATCCTATGTACGCCTGGTAAAATACTGGATAGGATTGTTCACACAGAACTTATGTCGTTCCTATCAATAAATAATATCATTGACAGTCGACAATCTGCTTATAGAAAGGGGTATAGCACCGAAACAGCACTCATAGCCTTATTGGATGATGTGAGGAAAGCAATGGATGACCGTAAAGTGACCATAGTTGCATCGATTGACTTCTCCCGTGCATATGATATGGTTCGGCACGACATCCTATTAGACATCTTAAGATCAGTTGGTGTAGCAAACCAGATGGGGTCGTGGTTTCAATCATATTTAACGGGTAGAGAACAATGCATTAAAGGCCCAGAGGGAGAATTGTCCTATTGGTTGAGTGTATATACTGGTACTCCTCAAGGGTCGATTTTATCATCAACTTTGTTTTCCTTATACATTAATTCATTGCCAAACACTTTCACTTTCTGTCAACACATTAGCTATGCTGATGATCTGCAAATGTACTTATCCTCTAGCTTAGAAGATCTCAGCCAAAATGAATCAAAACTAAATTTCGATATTGAACAATTAGTGTCATGGTGCAAAGCACATGGGATGGCGATAAATCCATTAAAAAGTAAAACAATCATACTAGGATACAAAAAAATATTACAAAACATAAATTATAATACAATATCTAAGATTGAAATTGAGGGGACGCCATTAGAATATGTACATGAAATCAAAAATCTTGGTATCATGATTCAGGACTCTCTATCATGGGATACACAAACAACAACAATATGTAGCAAAATGTTCGGTGGAATCTACCAGTTACGCAGAATGGCTGTGGATTTCCCACAACATGTGCGTTTGCAACTTGTTCAATCACTGCTGTTTCCCATTTTAAATTATGCCACATTGTCGTACTGTGACCTTAATGCTGATCAAGTAGCAGCAATAGAAAAATCACAAAACGCTGCAATCAGATTTATTTTTAGAGCCCCTATCGATGCACATATTACACCATATTATATAAAATTAGGCATACTGAAATTTAGAGATAGTAAAAAACTAGCTCTGGCCACAATGGTTTTCAAAATTCTCAAATTTAAAACCCCTACATATCTCTACGAAAAATTTAAAACTATGGACTCTATTCATTCGAAAAACACCCGTAATGCAAACAGAATGCTTCAGATACCAATGCATAAAACTGCTATATTCAATAAATCGTTTTTGGTCCAGGGTACACAAATATATAATGAAAATTTCGAATTATTTGATTTCGATAAATCGGTGAAGAGTTTTAAATTAGAATTTAAAACAAATTTACTTAAAAAATATACATCCTAATAGAAATAAATATAATTCAAAATGTTTATCAAATGTTAGAAAATAATATGAATTAATGAAGAAATTAGAAAATTATACATAGAAATAAAAATAAAATTAATTTAATAAATATATACATAAAACTTGAAAAGTATAAATCTTACGTATCTGAATATTGAAAAGAATGTAAAATATATATATATATATATATATATATATATATATATATATATATATATATATATATATATATAAACAGAATGTATTATACATTTAATAACAATCAATGAAGAAATTATTAACGTTTTTATCTTATTATTTAGGTTGTTTAGTTGACATTATAAAGTGAAATTATAAAGTGAAGTGAATACTGTGACTTTTTAAAAATTTAAATACTATGTAATGTAATATATATATATATATATATATATATATTTACTTTTACAGTCTTACGGCACAGGTGACCAGATCCAGTATTAGGGCACAGGTGCCGTAATACCGCTTCTGTAACATCCGTCTTTTTATATATAACACAGATTACAGGATTGCGGCGTCAACGTTGTCCCTCTTTGTCTTGCGCTTTCGTATTCATCTAAATCAACATGATCGTCCCTCGTGTAGCCAGAAAAAAAAAAAAAAAAAAAAAAAAAAAAAAAAAAAAAAAAAAAAAAAAAAAAAAAAAAAAAAAAAAACAATCGGTCCTGACAAAACCGTGGAACGAAAGTAGCTCGGGATTTTTTACTTTCCCAACATCCCAACAGAGCGGAAAGTATTGTCCATTTTTACTTTCCCAACATCTCAACAGAGTGGAAAGTATTGTCCACTTTTACTTTCCCAACATCCCAACAGAGTGGAAAGTAATGTCTATTTTTACTTTCCCAACATCCCAACAGAGTGGAAAGTAATGTCCATTTTTACTTTCCCAACAGAGTGGAAACTTATGTCCACCTTTACTTTCCCAACATCCCAACAGAGTGGAAAGTATTGTCCATTTTTACTTTTCCAACATCCCAACAGATTGGAAAGTAATGTCCACTTTTACTTACCCAACATCCCAATAGATTGGAAAGTATTGTCCATTTTTACTTTCCCAACATTTCAACAGAGTGGAAAGTATTCTCCACCTTTACTTTCCCAACATCCCAACAGAGTGGAAAGTATTGTCCATTTTTACTTTCCCAACATCCCTACAGAGTGGAAAGTAATGTCCATTTTTACTTTCCCAACATCCCAACAGATTGGAAAGTAATGTCCATTTTTACTTTCCCAACATCTCAACAGAGTGGAAAGTATTGTCCACTTTTACTTTCCCAATATCCCAACAGAGTGGAAAGTAATGTCCATTTTTACTTTATCAACAGAGTGGAAACTTATGTCCACCTTTACTTTCCCAACATCCCAACAGAGTGGAAAGTATTGTCCATTTTCACTTTCCCAACATCCCTACAGAGTGGAAAGTAATGTCCATTTTTACTTTCCCAACAGAGTGGAAAGTATTGTCCATTTTTAGTTTCCCAACATCTCAACAGAGTGGAAAGTATTGTCCACTTTTACTTTCCCAATATCCCAACAGAGTGGAAAGTAATTTCCATTTTTACTTTCTCAACAGAGTGGAAACTTGTGTCCACCTTTACTTTCCCAACATCCCACCAGAGTGGAAAGTATTGTCCATTTTTACTTCTCCAACATCCCAACATATTGGAAAGTAATGTCCACTATTACTTACCCAACATCCCAATAGATTGGAAAGTATTGTCCATTTTTACTTTCCCAACATCTCAACAGAGTGGAAAGTATTGTCTACTTTTACTTTCCCAATATCCGAACAGAGTGGAAAGTAATGTCTATTTTTACTTTCCCAACATCCCGACAGAGTGGAAACTTATGTCCACCTTTAGTTTCCCAACATCCCAACAGAGTGTAAAGTATTGTGCATTTTTACTTTTCCAACATCCCAACAGATTGGAAAGTAATGTCCACTTTTACTTACCCAACATCCCAATAGATTGGAAAGTAGTATCCATTTTTACTTTCCCAACATCCCAACAGAGTGGAAGTAATGTCCATTTTTACTTTCCTAACATCCCAACAGAGTGGAAAGTAATGTCCATTTTTAAAATCACGGCTAAAGCATCTTCCATGTTTCTTGAATTTTAGACGAAGGGTCTAATCAGTAACCATTATGGGGTCCAGAGGGGGCTTGTCCCCTGGCAAGGTCCGAAGAGCCGAGTTTTTTTTTTTTTTTTTAAGCCGCGTCTCAAATGTTCTGGTATTGTACCTTGAATAATGCACTTCCGTTTTTGCAACTTGAGAAAACAATTATTTTGCTCAATATACTGTTTCTGCTACGTTTCAAGTACCTAGTGCTTATTCCAAATCAGAATTGCAATTCGGCCGAGAGAGCCATTTACCTTAGTAGAAAAATCCCAAAACACTTCTTGATGACACAACAATCGGATTCCAAAAACCTTTACTCGCTCTAAATAAAATGCGCTACATCGCGGGGAATTTAACCCCATCAGTCATAATCACAACGCTAAAAGTTGAAATAACTTCTGCTATCCACCCAGGAAGCATTAATCTTGGAGACAACAACAAGCTCTCGGTCTTAGTAGACAGACTCGAAAAATTTGACACACATGATCTCCACGCGGATGACTGGAAAAACAGAGGGCAGTGCCTGTAAGCTGCCTATATACTCATATACCTTGGACAATGGAGGAAGTAGACAACATCGGCTCTGCGCCTCCTAAGCCTAGGGTTGCCAGACATATATAATTCATAGTATCATTCTATATTTTCGGAAAAAAAAACTATATATATTTTGTTATTTTGTAACAAAAATACTATTTTTTGAGCTTTTGAATAATCTAAATTCGGTAGTGATATTACCAAGTTTTTATAGTAGAAGTAAGTAGGTACCTGTGGAATATTATGCCCCAATTTGCTGGCCCATTGTGATTAATTTGTCATTCTCAGTTACCCGCCTATGGGCATGTACCTTAAATTGTCATATTTTCAAGCAACGATTGAGGTAGGTATGTTCTACTGAATCCCTTTCGAGCTGTTTAAAAAAGTAGGTAGTTCAAAATTTATCAAGGATCCCTATATTTTCAGTTCCTATTTTCACGATAAATCATGGAAAACAATATTGCATGATTATATTCATTTCAATTTGTTATATTTATTTCAATTTATATATTTATTTAAATTTGTTTAGTAATTTGGTAATACGAGTGACAAAAATTAATTTTTCGAATGACATTTATTTCTATTTATTTATTTATTTCATTGAATTTTTACAAAGAACACTTTCAATTAATTACAAGGAATATATCTCAATATACCTAATGCTAGATGAAAGGCAATAGCCTTTAAGTATCAAGCAAGCTTCGTTCCGAGCTGAGTTTCGTAACTATTCACATCTTATACATGGGAGAATTACAAAAATTAAGATACTTTTAAAATGAATCTCTATCATCATGTACATAGATAATAATTAATACTGATTAAATTTATACAGTGTAGGTACTACTGAATACAGCTTCACGTTTGCTGTGTCCAAGCTTGACCCACCTTTATTATATTATTTTTTCATAGGCAGCGCGGGAGTGAAGTTGCGGAGATCTCAAATTTCCGTCGATAGACCGGTACAAAATATACAAAATAAAGGATGGACTCCTCCTGGTTAGCGTCATAGATGGCTTTGGGTTAACTACATTTCCCTCCCTTCTAAATCTTGTTTCATAATCATGGTCACAAGCATTCCTATCATGCCTGGATTCCGATGGAACACTGATAGAAGTGATTTTACAAATAACTGACGAGGGGTAAATAGGTATTTTAAATTCTTCATAAAGTTGGATGTTCGGATATCGGTGTGGCTTTCTCATTATTATTTTCATAATGGACCTTTGAATTATATTTAACGGTTTAATTGTAAGACTGATTGTACCAAAGAATAATATATGAAAGACTAAGCTTATCATTCCTGAATACATTCCTCACATTAGAAAACAAAAACGAAAATCTCCTTAGTTTTTCATGTATAATGTCTAAATGTGATTACCACGTTAACTTATTATCAATATGTACACCCAGATAACGATAGGTAAATGCTCTCTCCAAAGTCGCACATGTACAACACGATTTTTCTAAACAGTTATCCATGATGGATAAACTAATTTTTCAAACGGATTTTTCTAAACTAATATCATATTATGACTCATATTTTCTACGATTTAATTTTTACTCCCTACTTAAATGTATTTAGTTTTGTTTGCATTTAGCGTGAGGTAACTGTCCGAAAACCAGTTATTCAATGAATCCAGAGCGTCATGAGCTTTAGTGTATACCTTCATTCCAGGACTAACCAGAAACCAATATCGACGTATCATAAGCCAAGAGATATGTTTTAGCGTCTTGCACGTGAAGAGGTAAATTATTATACTAGCCTAGTTCTCTCGCTCGCTACACTCGCTCGGTATGGCTGTATAGATCCCATGGTCTTTACTGTTGAGTGGGACATGTAGAATCATTGGAAACGGTGTATCACTAAGGGTGATTTGAAATGTGTGGGGAATGTTGCTCGCTTCGCTCGCTCTCAGTGGGATGCATAGATGCGATTGGATATAGTTAGTCCCCATACCATCGAGACCAACAGCCCATGGTTCAGGTGGGGGTGGAACATTTGAAAATTACTTACAATCACTTTCTATAGACAATCCCAAGGGAATGAAATAAAAAATATCCTCATAACATATCCATAATTTCTCCCTTGATGGGAAAAACAAAAGATCATGGATATGTCTAGTACCTACTGCTTACCAGTAGGTACCTACTACTCAATTGTATATCAACCATGTAGGGCCTTCTTTTCACAAGATTATTCCATTATGGTTACAAAACAATATTAGTTTATAACTTGGAGTAATAAATCAGCATTCCTTGACACTACTATGTCCTAGAGGTCATGAGATGTTGTAATAAAATGGGAGCATTCCAAGAAGTGGCGAACGATTTTCCTACTATGAAACCCGACGACTACGATTTTCCTAGCCTTCACTTTTCGAGTTAATAATAATCTAAAGTGCCAGGTAGTCACAAATTTTGGTGTCGTTACGCAAATATTAGAATGAACCCCAGCCCAAAAACATATCCATGTTAAAATAATGAAAACAAAATACGTAAATAAAGTTTATAAAAGGGGCAAAACAAAAATAATAAATTGCTGTGTAATAATTGCTGCGTTTTCTATGTGGTTCCACGAAAATTTTATTAGGTTTAATTATGATAGGCTATTTATCTGCGAAGAAGGCCATAGAGATCACGTGGAACCACGAACATTTTAGTATTATGCTACAAAACTGCCCACCCAACATGACAGACTTTTTTTGTTTTTGAAATTACTTTCACACCCGTCACCTCCAGCTATGTTTTTCAAGAGAGACCACGAAAGATTATGTGGAGAACTAAGAAAAGTTTAGTTTTAAGAACATATCAGTACTATTTTTACTGCAGACTGCTGTATAATAATTCGGTGCGTTCTCTATGTAAGGAAGTTATACCTCCCACCCAACATGACAGACTTTTTTTGTTTTTGAAATTACTTTCACACCCGTCACCTCCAGCTATGTTTTTCAAGAGAGACCACGAAAGATTATGTGGAGAACTAAGAAAAGTTTAGTTTTAAGAACATATCAGTACTATTTTTACTGCAGACTGCTGTATAATAATTCGGTGCGTTCTCTATGTAAGGAAGTTATACCTCCCACCCAACATGACAGACTTTTTTTGTTTTTGAAATTACTTTCACACCCGTCACCTCCAGCTATGTTTTTCAAGAGAGACCACGAAAGATTATGTGGAACTAAGAAAAGTTTAGTTTTAAGAACATATCAGTACTATTTTTACTGCAGACTGCTGTATAATAATTCGGTGCGTTCTCTATGTAAGGAAGTTATACCTCCCACCCAACTTGGCAGACTTTTTTTTCTGTTGGAAATGACTGTCAAATGCGGCACCCATGTGGAACCACCAAAATTTTAGTTATAAGATCATTTACTAACAGAACTGTCAGATGTTTGCTCGTATTTGTTTTCTTCGTCTATTTTTGTAAAGGTAGGCCATAATTTAATCTGCGTAGAAGGGCTATCCCTTTCCCTTTCTATTCGTACATGTTACAATATGTGAGGAAGTTATACTGCCCACCCAACTTGGCAAACGTTTTTTTTTTTTCAGTAGGAAATTACTTTCAAACAAATTAAATCTTATAAAACTATGTGGAACCACAAAAAGTTTATTAGGTTTAATAAAGATATGCCATTATTTCATCTGCGTAGAAGGGTTATCGTTTTTACCGTCTATTTTTCTGTTGGATGTGTCTTTTAAATCAAGAGACAGGTTCGAAGTCAAACTTCAGTCCTACATAACTTTCGACGAAATAGGAAGAGCGCGCTAGCTCAAAATGTAGCTTGTCTACATTTTTGTTCACTACAATCGGAGAATATTTCATGTATCTAA
Source organism: Adelphocoris suturalis (assembly GCA_030762985.1). NCBI lineage: Eukaryota > Metazoa > Arthropoda > Insecta > Hemiptera > Miridae > Adelphocoris > Adelphocoris suturalis. Next base: position 51,007,565 of record CM061047.1, on the reverse strand, counting down.
ACTCGCATGTGACCAAATTGGAACTGCAACGAACATTTTAAGACCAACCCGAACCAAGACCGTCAAACATTTACTGTGTCTATGGCGGGAAAAAACATAGCGGGGAACACTTTTTTTTGTCGTTTCCCGCCTACTGTCGCTGATTTATCCAGCAAGACATCATATTTCGGCAATTTTGACGGCACCATCGCGTTCTACTGATCCAGAAACGCAATTTTCTCGCTGACGTACGAAGTGCTCTAGATCAAATTTTAATGTAGCAACGGATAGAAGATCGAGCCTCGAAAAATATAAGGATACTAATTTTGGTGAATTTTAGACAATTTCCAAGGGCGTTTGGGGAGATTTTTATGAAATTCATGAAATTTCGTATATCCCGTGAACGAAGCGTCCTAGCGCAAAACGGATTTCAAAATCGGATTCAGCGACTCAAAATACATACTAGAAAGCATTTTCGTCGAATTTCCTGTGTGTTTTAATGGAGAAATTGCGAATTTAAGATAAAAAATAATTTTTTAAAACAAACAGTTTCCAGTAAGTGCCCGCTCGGCTTTTTTGGCAAATTCAGTTTCGTAAATTTTTTTTTTTAATTTTCACCTACCATACAGGGGTCAATCAGAGGGTGGGGTTGGGGGAAGACCTGAAATGTTTGATAATTTTAGTTGTTGCTTATGGAGCACCTGCTTGTGATGGAGATATAAAATTTTGTTTTTCCCATGTCAAATCGACCAAAGAAATATAATATGAAGGAAATTTGGGAAATTTCATGAAATTGTGGTTTTTGTCACTTGCCGGTGAATGGAACGGCGTAGAACAAAACGGGTTCCAAATTCAGATTCAGCGCCTCAATTTACCTACAAGAACACATTCTGATGAATTTAAAACAATTTCCGGGGGCATTTTGGGGAGATTTTCATGAAATTTCAGAAATGCGGTAAAAGGAGCGTCCTTGAGCAAAACAGATTACACATTCGGATTCAGTGCCCTGATTTCCATAATATAACACAAGTTGATGAATTTTGAACAATTTCCATGATGAATTTTGGGAGTTTTTCATGAAATTCATGAAATTTAATAAATCTAAAGACATAATTTATCTACGAGAACACATTTCGATGAATTTTAATCAAATTCCAGGGGCTGTAGAGGGGTCTCATACAAAATGGTCGGATTCTATTTTATACAATTCCGAAGCACCTATGTAAGCTGGGACCTCCAAATTTTGTATGTACCCTTCAAAAACTCTGTAGAAATGGCGTAAAGAATTATTTTTCGAATTTTCATGAAATTGTGGAATCAAGCGAACGCAGCTTTTGAAAGCAAAATGGACTTCAAATTTGGGCTCAGCGCATCGAAAAATACAAGGGTACTAATTTTGGTGAATTTTGGACAATTTCCAAGGGCGTTTTGGGGAGATTCTTATGAAATTCATGAAATTTTGTATATCCCGTGAACGAAGTGTCTTAGCGCAAAACGGATTTCAAAATCGGATTCAGCCACTCAAATTACATACTGGAAAACATTTCCGTCGAATTTCCTGTGTGTTTTAATGGAGAAATTGCGAATTTAAGATAAAATATACATTTTTAAAACAAAAAGTTTCTTCAGAATGAAGCCCGGGTGGTTCCAGTAAGTGCCCGCTCGGCTTTTTTGGAAAATTCAGTTTCGTAAATTTTTTTTTTTAATTTTCACCTTTTAGGTAGGTTATCTGCATATATTATTGAATATTTCTAGTGCATTTTCATCACCATACAGGGGTCAATCAGAGGGTGGGGTTGGGGGAAGACCTGAAATGTTTGATAATTTTAGTTGTTGCTTATGGAGCACCTGCTTGTGATGGAGATATAAAATTTTGTTTTTCCCATGTCAAATCGACCAAAGAAATATAATATGAAGGAAATTTGGGAAATTTCATGAAATTGTGGTTTTTGTCACTTGCCGGTGAATGGAACGGCGTAGAACAAAACGGGTTCCAAATTCAGATTCAGCGCCTCAATTTACCTACAAGAACACATTCTGATGAATTTAAAACAATTTCCGGGGGCATTTTGGGGAGATTTTCATGAAATTTCAGAAATGCGGTAAAAGGAGCGTCCTTGAGCAAAACAGATTACACATTCGGATTCAGTGCCCTGATTTCCATAATATAACACAAGTTGATGAATTTTGAACAATTTCCATGATGAATTTTGGGAGTTTTTCATGAAATTCATGAAATTTAATAAATCCGAAGAACTAAAAGTCGTAGAAAAGAACGGATTTCAAATTCGGATTTAAAGACATAATTTATCTACGAGAACACATTTTGATGAATTTTAATCAAATTCCAGGGGCTGTAGAGGGGTCTCATACAAAATGGTCGGATTCTTTTTTATACAATTCCGAAGCACCTATGTAAGCTGGGACCTCCAAATTTTGTATGTACCCTTCAAAAACTCTGTAGAAATGGCGTAAAGAATTATTTTTCGAATTTTCATGAAATTGTGGAATCTAGCGAACGCAGCTTCTGAAAGCAAAATGGACTTCAAATTTGGACTCAGCGCATCGAAAAATACAAGGGTACTAATTTTGGTGAATTTTGGACAATTTCCAAGGGCGTTTTGGGGAGATTCTTATGAAATTCATGAAATTTTGTATATCCCGTGAACGAAGTGTCTTAGCGCAAAACGGATTTCAAAATCGGATTCAGCCACTCAAATTACATACTGGAAAACATTTCCGTCGAATTTCCTGTGTGTTTTAATGGAGAAATTGCGAATTTAAGATAAAATATACATTTTTAAAACAAAAAGTTTCTTCAGAATGAAGCCCGGGTGGTTCCAGTAATTGCCCGCTCGGCTTTTTTGGAAGATTCAGTTTCGTAAATTTTTTTTTTAATTTTCACCTTTTAGGTAGGTTATCTGCATATATTATTGAATATTTCTAGTGCATTTTCATCACCATACAGGGGTCAATCAGAGGGTGGGGTTGGGGGAAGACCTGAAATGTTTGATAATTTTAGTTGTTGCTTATGGAGCACCTGCTTGTGATGGAGATATAAAATTTTGTTTTTCCCATGTCAAATCGACCAAAGAAATATAATATGAAGGAAATTTGGGAAATTTCATGAAATTGTGGTTTTTGTCATTTGCCGGTGAATGGAACGGCGTAGAACAAAACGGGTTCCAAATTCAGATTCAGCGCCTCAATTTACCTACAAGAACACATTCTGATGAATTTAAAACAATTTCCGGGGGCATTTTGGGGAGATTTTCATGAAATTTCAGAAATGCGGTAAAAGGAGCGTCCTTGAGCAAAACAGATTACACATTCGGATTCAGTGCCCTGATTTCCATAATCTAACACAAGTTGATGAATTTTGAACAATTTCCAAGATGAATTTTGGGAGTTTTTCATGAAATTCATGAAATTTAATAAATCCGAAGAACTAAAAGTCGTAGAAAAGAACGGATTTCAAATTCGGATTCAAAGACATAATTTATCTACGAGAACACATTTTGATGAATTTTAATCAAATTCCAGGGGCTGTAGAGGGGTCTCATACAAAATGGTCGGATTCTTTTTTATACAATTCCGAAGCACCTATGTAAGCTGGGACCTCCAAATTTTGTATGTACCCTTCAAAAACTCTGTAGAAATGGCGTAAAGAATTATTTTTCGAATTTTCATGAAATTGTGGAATCTAGCGAACGCAGCTTCTGAAAGCAAAATGGACTTCAAATTTGGACTCAGCGCATCGAAAAATGCAAGGGTACGAATTTTGGTGAATTTTGGACAATTTCCAAGGGGGTTTTGGGGAGATTCTTATGAAATTCATGAAATTTTGTATATCCCGTGAACGAAGTGTCTTAGCGCAAAACGGATTTCAAAATCGGATTCAGCCACTCAAATTACATACTGGAAAACATTTCCGTCGAATTTCCTGTGTGTTTTAATGGAGAAATTGCGAATTTAAGATAAAATATACATTTTTAAAACAAAAAGTTTCTTCAGAATGAAGCCCGGGTGGTTCCAGTAAGTGCCCGCTCGGCTTTTTTGGAAAATTCAGTTTCGTAAATTTTTTTTTTAATTTTCACCTTTTAGGTAGGTTATCTGCATATATTATTGAATATTTCTAGTGCATTTTCATCACCATACAGGGGTCAATCAGAGGGTGGGGTTGGGGGAAGACCTGAAATGTTTGATAATTTTAGTTGTTGCTTATGGAGCACCTGCTTGTGATGGGGATATGAAATTTAGTTTTAGTTAGACGGACACGTAACCAAAATTGATCAGCAAGCTCTGAAACGCAAAAAGCAACAGAACATTTTGATTTTGGAGGACAAAACTTTTTTTCGACTTCAATCACGAACACATAGCTTTCCTAACTTCGGTAGTGAGGAAGCAAAATTTATTATATCCATCACTGAAATTGTCTACATGTGGATCAACCAAATTTCAAAAGCAAATATCACGTTTCGAATGTTATCTAGGTCGTCGAGGGTACGAATTACCTTCACTGGCTAATTTTCATTTTTCCTCGTATGGACTAGAAAGTTCTTAATCCAGACATATTTGATGCTTCTTTTCTCTGCTTTCTTCTTGATCATCCGTAGTATATCTGCTCTCAGTGGGGTCAAGTTTTCCGTTACGAATACTCGAGTGTTCGGCCAGGCTGAGACGAATTTATCAGCAGTTAAACTTCGAACATGAAAAAGTCAGGTCTTTTTGCCTTTCTTCTTCCGATCCCAATAAATCCACAACTTATTTACACCGATATAAATATATTTTTCCAACATACCAACTATATTTTTTCGAAATTTTGTGCAAAAATACCATATATAAAAAGCCCGTGAAGGCAACCCTACCTAATCAATAAAAAAATTATCTCCACCCATAGTTCATCTTCAACGTTAACTATTGGCCTAACCAGTCGTCAAAGTGAATAACACATCCTTATAAAATATCTCCCCCCCCCCCCCCCCCCCCAAAAAAAGTCTGCTAATTTGGGTGTGGCACATAGCTTCCTCGTTTGCGTATCATGAATGTATAGATCATTGAAAAGTTTTAAATGACCTTGAAAAATCCCTTAGCGGAAAAGTTTAAATCAAGAAGTAGCGTAAAACGTCATATAACTGGTCAATTAAGAAACGAAAAAATGATACTCAGTGTTATTCACATTTGCTCATGCGCAGAATGAACTGATGAGTTAAGAACGATGAAATAGGTACGGGACCACCTACAACCTACCCGCGCATTCAATGACAATTTCATCAAAATCGGAAGAAAACTGTGGAAATTAAGGTCGTTGCAAGTATTTCACATAGGCGCATGCGCAGTAGCTATTAGTGATACAATAATGTTTAAATTGATATGGGATGATCAAATTGTCATCCCCCAACTATCATTCAAATTTGAGCGAGATCGGATGACTAGGGTGTGGGAAATGATGCTTGGTAGAATTTACGTTTTCGCATGAGCAGAGTGAAGTATTGAGTCAGAAACGAGATGCAACTACTCCTGATTTACTATATAACCTCGACTTCTTATCATCTAGTGGTACGATTTTGATCAAACTCTGGCGGTAGGTGGGTATACGTAATTTGAAATGAATTCATGACGAATTTTACTACTGAAAAACTTTTTTTCCGATTTTAAAAAGCTGATATATAACAATCTTCACATTTACCCCTTCCCTGCCCGACCAGGTCCTAGGGACCATGAAAAATGAATTCATCGCGAATTTTACTAGTGAAACACTTTTTTTCCGATTTTAAAAAGCTGAAATGAAACAATCTTCACATTTACCCCCTCCCTGACCGCCCAGGTCCTCGGGACCATGAAAAATGAATTCATCGCAAATTTTACTAGTGAAAAACTTTTTTTCCGATTTTAAAAAGCTGAAATATAACAATCTTCACATTTGCCCCCTCCCTGAAGCCCAGGTCCTCGGGACCCATCGCAAATTTTACTTGTGAAAAACTTTTTTTCCGATTTAAAAAATCTCTTCACATTTGCCCCCTCCCTGACAGCCCAGGTCCTCGGCCCATGAAAAATGGATTCATCACGAATTTTACTAGTGAAAAACTTTTTTCCGATTTTAAAAAGCTGAAATATAACAATATTCACATTTACCCCCTCCTTGACCGCCCAGGTCCTCGGCCCATGAAAAATGAATTTACACGAATTTTACTAGTGAAAAACTTTTTTTCCGATTTCAAAAAGCTGAAATATGACAATCTTCACATTTACCCCCTTCCTGACCGCCCAGGTCCTCGGGACCATGAAAAATGAATTCATCACGAATTTTACTAGTGAACAACTTTTTTCCGATTTAAAAAAGCTGAAACATAACAATCGTCACATTATCCCCTCCCTGACCGCCCAGATCCTCGGGACCATGAAAAATGAATTCATCACGAAACAAAAAAAAAAAAAAAAAAAAAAAAAAAACAACAACAAAATTTTTATACCAACCCTCCAATTTTATATCATCAATCGCCGATGCACATATTTTATTTGAATCCCCAACCCATAGGAAGGTTTGTCTCCACCCCGGAGGTGCGGATCTAAAATAATCGTTTGTACCAATCTTTCAATTTCAAAACATAACCCATGGTGAGCCCCACGACAAGAGGATAGCTGTGCCGCTAATGATCCTTCTGGTTGAGGTGCGGCCGAAAAGAAAGAAAAAAAAGAGAGAGAGAGAAAAAACACGGTATGTGTGCCACAATCCTGCATTTCACGTTACTCACTTGAGCCCCTTCATTGGTTTTGGTTATACCTCGCCTTCAAGACAAGTGGTGCCGTATGCCTGTTTGTAAAGTGAATTACAGGATTGTGGCATCGTTTTGTAGCACTGGGAGGTGACGCCGTAAGCCTGCGCCTCACCTTATAACGACGCCGTAAGTCTGTGTCTATATAGCTATATATATATATATATATATATATATATATATATATATATATATATATATATATATATATATATATATATATATATATTGATTATAGCGAGGAATTGTAAAATATTTGTAGCCAGGGAAGGAGTAAGAGAGGGCCAAAAGGCCCTATCCTGTCCCTGGTGGTTAAATAAAATGCTTAATCAATCAATCAATCAATCAATCTTTCTAAGACATTTGACCTTAGCGTCGAACTCTGTAATGGTCTGAATCAGGCAGGAGTTAGAATGAACCTTCAGAGTTGGTAAGGTAAAATCAACTGAAGGAATAACAATAGGATAGGTGAAACAGGAATCAGCAATTACAAGGAGCCTCAATCCGAGATATAAAGGATCTACAAATATCGTATTACCAAGTAGAGAATATCTTTTCGTAAAACAGGTTCTTAAAATTGTTACCTACTGTTTCGTGAGTAACCAAGATGCTAATAAATGAGACCGGCACGACCAATCTGTCGTGCGGGTTAGTATCACGCAAGTTTCTTTGCGGAACGTGATCTTCCCTTGTTCACCTGGTGTTATAGTGTGTAATGTCTAAATGTGTGTTTCCACCGGCCGAGCGAACGCAGACGAACTAGCAAATTTGTGTTTCCTCGCTTGGAGGAATCAGTTGGCGAGCGAATCGTCGTTCGTTCGCCAATGTTCGGCAGGTGACCGAGCAAATCTTCGTTCGCCGTGTTCGGCTGGTGGAAACAGCTGAACGTCCGAACGAGCGAGCATTTGTTCGTTCGCCTGCCATTTTCGATAGGGAGTTTTCGCAATTTTCCATCCGAGTCGTTCAGCTGAGTCGTTGTACGAATAGAATTTTTTCTAGCGCAAGCAAACCAGAAGCTAACCACTGAGTCGTACTGTACGAATAGGGAATCATTGTGCGATTGAATGAAACGATTCAAAAGTCATACTAACGTGACTACACTACTCCAAATCTTCATAATTAAGCCCGAGTTATAGATAACCTAACGTGTAATGTAGGTATTCTTTTTCTTTCATAATGGAAGAAGGATTAAATTAGGTACCTACAACTTCATCAACGTATGTGGTTTAATTTTTTCACTAGAAATAGATTTGATAGAAGAAGAAAGGGAACGTGGAAGGGTAGTTGTTAAGGCAAAGTCGAAATTCGCCTTGGGTTAGGAGAACTCTTTAGAGAACTTCAACATGATCAACAATCAAGATGTAGGTACCTACCTATGATATAAATATGTACCTACCTATAACGATTACCTACTACATAATGTACGATATTTTACATTTTTTCCTAGGACAATTACCGACATTTGATTATTAAAAATAACGAACCATTTTTGATGATCTGGATACCTGCTAATACGTGAAAAAGGGTGAAGACAGCAGTTTATGTCTATGTCTATCTTTTCTGTTAAGTTGCACGTTCCCTAGGTACCCATTTCATCAAAATCGATCTACCAGTATCGGAGCTTCATCTATAACAACCAATTTCAGGTTTGACATATGTAATGATTACCTATTGCAACAAAATTAGTAGAATACCTTCCTGAGACTTGTACCTAAATACCCTCGAACAAATACTGAAGGTGGATCGTGAAGCTTTAGAATCCATTATGGGGTATTAACATAATTTAAGTGAGGATGAATCCTACAAATCAACTAAGTACTTTTTTTTGAAAATTACGAATATTACAATGTCCATGTCATGCCACCTTGAAATAGGAACAAAAAAATTGATTATAGCATTAAAGGTTATCGCCATGGAAGTTAAATGCGTATTCGGAGCTGTATTCGTCTTCCCTTACGCTCCGTCAGCATTTTACGCGCATGCGCAATGGTCCATTTCTATTAGTAGTTCCTCCCACTCGATTACGACTCAGCGTTGCAAAAACTTCCTAATGATCGGGTCCCAACGATCTTTTCTTCATTCGTTCGGTAGTAGTTGTTTTTTTTCGTAAACTTATTCTTAGCGATGGAGTGGAAGAACGAAATAATGGGATCCTCAAGTGCGCGACTCCATGCGGTAGAAATTTCGGAATTGTTCAATTTCAGGTTCAACATTTAGTTCTTGAAGATGGGCTGATTAACTATCATTATGATCTGGAGAAATCGAGAATCCCCAACGCGTGGTTTTTAGCGAATTTTCGTAGAAAATGGAGCTATTGCAATGTTTGAAGCTCCAAAAATTTTAAAATCAAAATTATCGAAAATTTTCTTTATTAAAATCTGCTTAAAAAAAATCGGTAAAAACTGCCAAAAAGTTAAAAATCCAAAATCTTTTATTGAATAGCAAATTAATATTTAGAATGAGTTTGTTGCCATGAAATTGGTAATTAACAATTTATTTGCACTCATTCCTCAATTTTCAAAACAATGTTACATAAAATAGTACGACAAATTACGAAAATTCGCTCATACAATCATGCTGCATGACTGCTACTTTTTCTTCTTTCTCTTCTTCAATGACGAAATCACTAAAAACGCAGAAGCAGCTAATAAATCACCATCCATCGTGGATTGAAAACGCGATTAGTTGACTGAATGACCGAACGCTCGAATACAAAAAATGTACTGTTTCCATCAGGCGAACGAAATTCGGCTCGGCGTCGCCATTCCTTCGTTCGAACACAGCTGGAGCAAACATTCGCTCGGTTGGTGGAAACGGTAAACCATTGTTTATTTCCAACTGACCGCTCGCATTATCATTCGTTCGTTCGGACATGTTCGCTCACTCGGCCGGTGGGAACGCACCTTAACGCATCGACTTGGGTTTCTAGCTGGTTTTCAACTTCTTGGTTTTCAAAATTTCATCAATTTTCGCGAGAGTTTTGCTTTCTGTTTCTACAAGGCAAAAGTAAACGAAGGCGATGCCACAGACTCCAAGCCCGCTGTAGAAGAAGTACACACCGCTCAGGCTGATCAGAGACTCCAGAAACAAGAACGATTTACTATGTATTCATCAGAATTAAAAGCATACAGGATTTAGAATCCAGGAGAAAAAACAGCTTTTCGTAGCAGAGACGTTAAATTCACAAACTAGTTAACAATTTATGAGAAAGGCAGAATAGACATGGGGAACTTAGAACCACGAAGATCAAGAATTTGGACTCGACCTTCATACGTATATCGGACTCTGAATACAACCATTCCAGGGCATGAAGACGTTGCCCATCGAAACGGAAATTCAGAAATTCTGAGCACCATCCTGCAATAAAGACAATAGGATGAGGCAGACCAAAAATATTGCGAACGGGAAATGACAGACCTCGGGAAGAGCTCAATTTAATTACAGCAACCGTCGGGGTGGGGGGGGGGGGAAGAAATGACGGATGTGATTCTGTAGTCAATGTATTCGTGGGAATCGCATCACTGGCATTTACTCCAGAAGAAGGTGATGGAAAATTTGGACGGCGAAAAGCGCAAAATTCCTCAACCACGAAAGGTATATGGAAGTTGCAAGAATCGGCTCCATAAGAATGTTAGTCGCGCTGCAGAACTAAAATTGGGACTCCGCCAACTCGATTTTACCTGCGCCTACCTTAATGGTCAATGGTGATATCGAGGAAGAAGATTAAATGGAAGTTCAAAATTAAAGCGGAATATTTGAAGAAACAAAGTTGTATCCAAGCACATGGTGTTTGTGCGGTGATAACGAATTGATGAAGCCGGGAACTTGCATTCAAATTTTGAAGTCATTGAAGTTTGAAGCAAAACATTTTTTTATTGGAGGTTGATTTTTTGACGGGGTGTAAGAACTCTAATACAGTGAGTAATATCAACAGGCGATTTCGTCCTCAAAACAATTAACATGTGTGTCCAGTGTGTGTTTAGCGTAAAAGTAAAAAACTTATAAAATGTTGTATGCAATTATGTTGGGATAAATCCATTATATAGGTAAGTACATAACTTTGCTGATATGCGTAGATATTCGTTGCTTTGCGTTGATATTTCCTACAATTTTAATTTCCTTGTGTGAACGGCAGAACAGAATTTAGCTCACCCAGCTCATCAGGAAAGAGCCCACAATTTCAATAGATAAGTGATGTGCATACTAATTCCATTTCTAGGATTTCAATATAAAATTTGTTGGGATGGTGTTGGGTGGGTTGTGGGTGGCACATTAATAATGGACACGAATATTTAATCGTAATGAACCTTCCAGTTTGTAAGCTGTGATTCAACTCAGCTCACATCCATAGAATCCTATCCGTCCAACCGTTCAAGCGTGGAAGTGACACACATACTCATTTATAGTACGTGAAAAACGAAAGAAATACTTTAAGGCCGTATCACACTAGCATTCTTTCCGCATTTTTTCTGCGTTTTTAATGCCTAAACGTGAAGAAGAAGAAGTGCTTTTTTCCAAGGTTAGCTTTTTCGACCATTGCGCATCCTGGCGGAGCGTTTTTAAACTCACTTGGGAAAATTAGAACACGTTCTAATTTTTACCTTGACACAAGAAAAATGCTAAACATAGCCCTTGGGGAGGTAACGTTTCACTGGGAAACCGGGTTGTACCTTCCCGTTTTCATTCCAGTTCTCCTGTGCCAAAAATATTGATCCTAGTTCCTTGCCGAAGTTCTCTTATTTTCTTAGTGCCGAACTTCCTTTCTTATTATTCTTATTTCAGTGCCGAACTTCTATTTTTAGGTATTACGTTTTTGTTTGGTCGCTCGCCAATGCCTCACCTCGCATGACGTTAAGTAGGTAACAACACCCCTCCGGTCACTAAAGAGACTGCAGTAAACAAACGCCGAATCAGGTGAATGAACTGTAGAAGTGAAGTTTTTTGTTTGAGGATTATTGCCGTGTGCTCTTGCTTCTCTGTTGAGTTCAAATTACATATCTGTCTTCTTATATAAATATAATTTAAAATCGAATAATCATTTTTCGTTCTTGGCCACGTCCCTAGCGGGAACAGTTTTTTCATTATTACGTTATTTTTGTTATTATTGTGCGTCTTCATAGTATAATAACTTTGGAAGAACAATAGTTGTCAAGACACTGTTTGAAAACACTAGGCACGTCAAACTTTACTTCAATATTTCAAGCCCTAACCTGACAGGCTTAATAACATTGCATTCCGCCAGAATGCGCTGTTTTTGCAGTTATTCCTCTTCAACATTCACTGCTGACCTTGAAAAAACGCACTTTGCCTTCTTCACGTTTCAGCGTTTAAAATGCGAAAAAAATGCAAGTGTGATACGGCCTTTAGTAATACTGCCAGTCATCAACATTAAAATCTATAGCAACCGCTCCACATCTCGATAAAACATTTAACGCATGGTTGTGAAAACATGTAGTAATCCGTTTTGAAACCCAGAGTGCGTCCAATTTCCACGGTGTTCAACTTGCCTAATTACGATTATGAAGGTCCGCCGATTCAAGGATGAAAGGGGCGAGGAAAATAATGTTTCTTAATCCATAATCCGTTCCTTGGCGATTCGGGTCGTTTTGTAAAAAACCGCTTTAAAAAGCTTTCGTTAAAGCGTGAAAGTGACACACGAGCTCATTTATTGTATGTATATGATTTGAAAGGCATTTGAAACTTAGATTTATGAAAATAGAACATTAAGGGAGATTTCAATGACGGCTGGGAGATGTAGCAAAAGTCAACTTCAATGCGAGAACTCAGGAAAGAATTGGCCTCACGAGGTAGGCGACAGAGGGCACAAAGGTATAAAAATAGTTGGCGATGGAGAGTGGGCAGGGAACAAAACATTGGAGTTTGTTGCAATTTGAGGTATGTTAATATTTACTAGTTGGTTCGCTGAGGAGGTTCCTCACGAAATTTTAAAACTAGTTGTCTAGTAATAATGTACTGGACTTCGCTTCTTATTCAGGATTCTATGGACGAAAACTATTGAAAACAATACAAAGCTCGATTTTCGGTTTATTTGATGACGATTGTCGTCGCTGACAACAGTCTTCAAGGACAACTTGCAAGCTTTTACAGTAATTTCAGTTTATTCCGTCGCATTGTCGTCATCGACGACATTTAAAGCCTTCATAGTGGTTTCAGCCGATGCTGTGTGGAAAAAACAACTGAAAACGAAACGATACCAAACTCGATCTTTGATTGAGTAGACTACGATCAGCTGATTCCGGATGTCTAAAGAGTCAACCTACCAAACCTCAAGTTGATAGCTCCCAATTGCTGCCTGATGCGCGGAACACAAATTCTGAAAACTGCCAGCCGAGTCGGATACTCACTTAGATAGATAGGCAGATAGTACTTTATTCAGAGTTATCAACATGGATATTGCAATTGTCAAAATTATACAATTAATCAGTGTTTTAATCATTGTTACTATAAAGATACATTCATACAATGAAATACATTCATACAATAAAATACAGTCATACAATCAAAATAGGTACAAACTGTGCGTTAAGCAAGATAAAATATACCATTCTAATATATACTATCCCGAGTTAGGTAAGTTTCATTAAAAAGTCATTCAGAAAAAATTCATTTTAATCGTACATTGGGTTTTCAAGAACTATCTTTTTAACTATGTTCGTAATTTCACGAGAACCTAGTTTGTCAATAACCAAGAATTTGGCAATATAATCATAACTAGTTGGTTCGCTGACCAGATTCCTCACAAAATTGGGAAAACTGGTTGTCAAAACTCGATTTCTGGTAGGTTTAATTTTCAAAGCGTTTACAGTGGTTTCTGTCGATTCTGTGTGGCGAATGCTATTGAAAACACTATGAAACTTCGATTTTTTGTTGTTTTAACGACGATCGTTGTTGACAAGTTCCCGCCATCAGATCATCATTACAGATAATTCCGGATGTCTAAACAGTTTACCTATCAAATTTCAAGTTGACAGCTCCGAAATCGCGGCCTGTAGAGTGGAAAACACTTGCTCTCTGAATGCTAGTCTTGGCAATGTAGAGACGATTTGCTCGTCAACATGGGATAATAAAGACGGTTAGTCCAAGACATCGAGCAGCAGTTTGTGGAGAAATGTGAAGTCGGCCACAATTCATATGTCTTTCAGAGTGGACACCCCGTATTCCAAGCCTATCTGGGAAAAATTCGGATTTTCGGATGGTGTGCCTCGTACCCCAAGATACTTTAAGTTAGGATAATCAAGTTAGGTCTAAACCCCATCAAAACCCCTTCACACCTTCACATGTGAGTTATATAGCAAACATATTTATAATTAAGTCATCTGGTATCATTTTCAGGGGCAAAGGACTCGGAGGAGGCATTGCTGCCGCTTCGTACTACTGTTTTTGGTTTTTGACGAGCAAATCGTTCTTGTTTCTGGAGTCTCTGATCAGCCTGAGCGGTGTGTACTTCTTCTACAGTGGGCTTGGAGTCTGTGGCATCGCCTTTGTTTACTTCTGCCTTCCAGAAACAGAAGGCAAAACTCTCGCGGAAATTGAGGAAATTTTCGAAAACAAGAAGTTGAAAACCAGCAAGAAGGCCAAGCCGATGCGTTAGACGTTACAAATTATAATTCCAGGTAAATAAGGATGCATCATGTTGAAATTTTGTGCCGCTGATTTAAAAGGTTTACGGGGATATGTGTGGAAATCCGGGACTTCGTCTCCAGAGATAACTTGAGAAAATTCTATTTCGCCTTGATTCACTCCGTACTAGCTGAAAAATTGTTGCTTGGGGAGGTGTTGGTATAACAAAAATCTCTCATAATTGCCCAGAAATCGCTGGTGAAAACTCTCTTAAAATAATATAAGTGTTTTCCTTCTGACGAGCTTTTCGAGCTATTGCGAGTACCAACTATAGCAGTCACTGCTAATATTAAAATATTAATTGTAACCTATTAATGTTTTCAGGTAGGGTCATTCTATCAAATAATTGAATCAAATACCCGTGGTTCTGGGGAAATAAAAATTCCATTCCGCTTCTCAGTAGCGGGACGAAGGTCCTGCTTGTATCGTGGTGCCAAACTCTACAATACATTCAACTCTACCTATTATATATTGAATGTTGGAGATGTTCAGTCAATAAGTATACTACTTTAAGCGACTTGTAAAAAAATTGTTAAATGGATTGGAACCGTAACATCTATTGTAAAATACAATATTATAATGTTAGTAATAATAATAAACTGTTACTGAAATACGTTTATAACTATATACTACTCTATATTCTGTTTACTTTCTATTTCTGTATTGCTTTTTAACTGTCTAAAAACCTTGTACACTATGTACATTATGATGTTTTTTACCTAAGATAATATTAAAGAAGTGTTACTCCTACCCTTAGCCCGAGGGTTTCCTCAAATGGGGGAGTAGCATTCGTAGTGTAGCGTAGGTCACCACTTAATTCCATTGTTTCTTTTCTATAATAGCATATTTTTCTTTTGTAAATTTTGTTCGTTTAAATAAATTAAATTATATAAAAAATAAATAAGTAAAGTAAAATAAAAATTAAATGCCATTCTCCTTTCTTTTTTATGTGCCATTCTGTTCATACTGTCTTCTTGCTACCTTCCTCTTGCCATGAAGATCTCAGTAGGTATTGAATTTGTTCACTGAAAAGAATGTAAATGTACCCATAGTTTTTCTTTCTAAAAAAAAGAAAGCTCTTGATTCAATTCTCAACAGCTGTTGACTGATTTATATTAAAAACTAGAATATTTAAAACTCCGTAAATTATTACACAATGGTTAACTATTTCTGTATTAATAGGATAAGTTATTCTTGCACCCCGTTTTCAGGGTGACACAGTTACATTTGCACCACCGGCTAGGGTTCGATTCTACTACTAACTTATCCTATAACATATATTTTTTAATTCACTCTAAAGACCACTTTTAAGTTGTTTTTCTCGATTTCGACTGTGCCATTAAAACAGTCATAACTCCCTGAATTTGCAATCAAAAATCCAATATGATAATTGTTGCAGCCAGATAGCAACAAAGTGTTTGATTAATTTATTTTTGTTTTCTCGTGATGAGAGTTAGGGATATAAGATAACAGAGTGGTAGCGATTAAAGATGGACCTTCATCGAGTCGCCTTAGGGTCGCAGCACCTCGGGACGCCTGTTTCTCAGCTCGCTCGCCGTGATGTTATGTTGGCATTTGATATTTGGGGACCTCCCCTCTCACCTGTAGATTCGCAAATCTTGACTGGCCTCATTATCGAGAGTTCAGCGACTCAGTATATCGATCGTTCCTCTGATATCTACCCATGCGGTACCCCGATTTCAGTACCTACAGACCATCAATACTTATCAGTTTTAATTGACCGATCGATCACGGCCATTTACGTGGGTTGTGAGGAACGTTGACTCATATCTACGTCCCCAGCGAACCTTCATCTATCCCAGGGTTCCTGGCCCGTCACGGATCGCATCCACCTACTTGGTTGCTGTGAGTCTGCAGCTCACTCCGTGAAAGTCAAGGCTTACCTGGTTCCGGCTCATCTTCTACTTTGGAGTGGCTTCCACGGGATCTCCCTGTCCCTACTGTTCGTCCATCTACGGCTATCTCATGACTCTACTACTACTCATGGCCAGACTAGTCTAACAGTTGATCACTAAGGAACATTTCATTTATTATTTTAATATTTTAAGTTTTCGTTCAATTGTTTTATTACTAATAAATTTATGCAATTTCTAGTTGTCATTTGGTAGTGTCTATTCTATAATTTAGATTTCCTCTGAGACGAAGAATCGTTTCACGGTAAAATTGACAGTGCCTTTTAATATTTAAATTTAATTTCCAAAGGTACCTATCTTCATTTTCTATTAAGATTATCTATTTCATTCGTCAACGAACAATTATACCGTTGAAAAGATCATAAGATTTCCCAACTCTGTAATGACTTAAAAAAATTTTAAAATTCCGTAAATTTTCACTTTCCTCAAAGTTTGTCTCTCGAAACGTCCTGAATGGAAATTTACATTACATGCTGTAAAGAACATTTACATATACATGCTGTAAGCCTAAAAGTTGCATCACAATCCTAGCTTTTCAACGGTGTAGTCAATTTTTATTTTACTTTGTTAATTGGGGGAGAAAAGTATATTTGTATGCTAACAAACGTGTTTTTTTCTTTTAAATCGAGGGTTTTCGTGTAAAATAGCTCCCCACGAGAATTTCATCCAGGACATTTCGCAAGACAAACATTGAAGAAAATGAAAATTTTCGGAATTTTACTAAGTTTTCACTTACGGATTAGGTATTTGTCACCCGTTTATTCGATTTGAATTTTTTTTTAAGTCATTACTGGGATGGGAAATCTTATGATCTTTTCAACGGTATAATCAGATTGGAGTTTTGACTGAAAATTTAGGGAGTTATGACAGTTTTAATGTCATAAAGCCGAAAAGGCGGAAAAATCTTAAAAGTGGTCTTCAGAATGAATTAAAAAATATATGTTACAGGACAAAAACGTCAGAAATTAGTGGTAGAATCGAACCCTAGCCAGTGGTGCAAACGAAACTGTATAGTAAATGATGACAAGTTGGCTACTCGTGCCTCTCAAAAGGGTTCACACCTTTTCAGCTCCAGGATCCCAAAACTTTACGGTTCACAGTCGATAATGTTGGGAAAATATTAAGAAAAAGAAAAAAGGAGGGTCGAAAAGGCATGAAAATAGCCACGGAGGTCCCGTAGCTGACCAGAGTTTCTCCATACTTAGTAATTGTATTCTATATGTCCCAAAATACAACATTCTAGGGTTCAGCATCATGAGTCGAATAAAAAAACAAATCGGGCTCAGTTCTCTCTCAGAAAGCGAGGCGAGGATGACTAGTACAATCTAGTTCGGTTTTCTGAATGAATCCAGAAATCGCTGGTGAAAACTCTCTTTAAATAATATAAGTGTTTCCCTTCTGACGAGCTTTTCGAGCTATTGCGAGTACCAACTATAGCAGTCACTGCTAACATTATAATATTAATTGTAACCTATTAATGTTTTCAGGTAAGGTCATTCTATCAAATTATTGAATCAAATACCCCTGGTTCTGGGAAACCACTTTTTCCCGGTTTTCTGAATGAATCCAGAAATCACTTACAAAACTTTTAATGAGTACATTCAAGTTATGTAGGTACCTCAGAAGTCATCCAAAGAAAATACAAAGCCGTTCATTTATTTTCCGATTGGAGAGAATCAACGATATTTTGTCGAAACACAAAATAGCAAATGCTTTATTAATTTATAGCTGCAGAGATAGCTGGAAGAGTGGCAACGGTTTGCAGAGCAAAGGAGGAGAGGAAGAATGCGAAATGGTCCTTGATGAAGCTGTAATACTCGCTCAAAGGAACGTATGAGACTGATGAACACAATAATGATTGACTGATGTATTCCTTCGTACAAAGCTTTCGAATAAAAATTACTTTCTAATAGATTTTCGTAGATTTGAACCTTATTGAGTCAGTCCCATGACAACATTGTTACAACAAACTTACCTATTATTTAAACACAAACCTGCTCGTTGTCTGAGTCCGTATGTTAGTGGATACAACTTTGTAGTACGAAATGTGCTTGCGAATGCTTACAAAGAATAGGTATCCACTTTAAAATCGGAAAGGTATCAACTACTACGTTTACTCCCAAGAAGGGTAATTGTGGAAGGAAAATGTTATTAGACGACAGTCAAAGGGAGAACGAATACTTAACCTATTCTTAAAATTGTGGTCACCTTTGCGTCAGGTTATGACGACTACACGTAGGACGGGATTCCAACGAGAGCATTTTTCCCGCCTGCGTGAAGGTGGGCCTTTTTCCCTTACACGTGCAGTTCTACGCGTTGACGCGTAAATTCACTCTTGCGCAGTTGGTATTTCAGTCTTTTCGCGTACACGGGTGGAAAATTATGGGAAGAACAAAAACTCTATATTTTCCTTACAGCACATGACATAAATTTTCTCAAAAATTACGAATTTTCAAGCAGTTAGGTCATGACTAACGCATTTTCTTTGCTAAAAGCATACGTCGAAACAACGGCAACATAGGTGGTGTTGACCATTGAATATTGATGTGGATATAAATACATAGTAAAATGGTATCGACTCTCCAGTGTTAAACGGGGCGTTATCGTTACTGGCCGTCGCAATCATAAAACCACTTTCTGATAACATCATTTACTTGGGAAAAGAAGTAATGGAAATTCACCTCATTGTATACTAATTTTGGAACGTGAATCGATCGAGGGAGAAGATGGTGCGGGGGATTTCACGCGTGGGATGTAGATCGAAGAGAACAACCATTAGAAAAGGAATAGGCGGAACGATATTGTTGTGGGAGGTCGTTCAACTGAGTTATCGCGGCAGTTTCAGGTTAAAACCACCAGATGTTAGCTGCAGAGTTCCAACTATGTAGGGTTTTTGGAGTGTTATTACCGAGGAAATGCCTAGTATTGCGTAGGTGTGTCTCAGACCGAATTAGCAGCCGTGTAGGAGATCGGAAGTACCTATCTCCTCGTGAACATTAGGGTGTGGCTCTAGAGTGTCCTGTAAATGCCTAAGATGAGGAGGATTCAAGGAAATTATAGTACAAAGAATTAGAGACATTATGTTTATAAGAAAACAATGATATGATCTTATGACATTGTAATATTTCAACTAACAAATCGAACATGAGTAAGTATTACCTAGTGCAAACGACGCGTGAACCGTTTTTCATGATTGATGTTTGCAACAGTTCTAAATAGGTAAATAGCGAGCTCCATTCACTCGATTGCCCGAATTTAAAACCGATTATTCATATCTTAATGGTAAAATCAATGAACGGAGAAATACTTTCAAAAACAGTTCGAGCTTACCAGACGATGATTTTTGACTACCTTACCCCAGCCGTGGTGTAGAACGCAGTTGAAGACCTAGGTGAAGAACGAAGGCTCAAGGAGAGGAAAATTACGGGAAACACTCCGTTCGATAATACGTTTTTCACCACTAAAATTAACTTAATAATTATAAAGTGTGAAAAATTATAATTTTCAAAAGTTGAGACGAGGGAAAAGAGGAGCAGCGTGGCTGTCTTACAAGGACTTGACAACTATTGACCTTCCCGTATAAGTTGAGCCTGTCAGCAAGCAGATAGTAACTGCAACTTTGGCCAATACACCACCCACCCAAAAATATGAAGAATTTTGAGGGACACAATTTATAAATAAAAATTTTCAAAAATTAACTGCTCATCTCAAATCGTAAGAGTAGACAACAGTAAACACAAATCAAAAAGTGAAACAATGAACATGAGTTTTAAAAATCAATAGCTTATATAAGTAAATAGAATCGAAAAGTATTATTCAATATTATTATCTCATTAATACAAGTTCATAATTTAAAAAAAAATCAAAAAATATTAGAATTTGAATAAATTGTTCAATAAATGAACAAGTAATAAAAGAACCAATTATATTGAAAGATAAATGATTATTCTTCAGTAGGAAGAGCTTTGCCACTAGCCTAACAAATATCAACATGTTTTACTAATTCCGAACGGGTGATAACCATCTGAACCGTGATGCCGATCGGTTGACGACATCCTCGATACGTATCTAAGGGCTTTGACAATTTCTGGCGTTGCAATAGTGTATGTTGACTAAAGCATAAAGGGCAAAAGGGCATAAAGGTCTACTGTTCAATACAGCGTCAACCCGAGTGATTACAGTCATCAACTCTTTCTATTGGTTCACTTTACTGCAGCCTGCGTAAAGCCCACGGGGCATCCGGAATGTTGAAGTGATATGTAGTGGTTTTCCGATCAAAATTGCAGAAACCGAGTCAACAGAAGCTTGAAAGAATTGCCGAATAGTAACACATCCAAGAAGATGGTCGCAGTAGATATCGTGACACAGGTCCTTATCTCTACTATATCTATAAGGTGTCCAACCGAAACGTTACAACTCTCTTCATTTCCCCTGAATTCAGCTTAAAAAATTGGGACTAACGCCATTCTTCATAATTTCTTACTTAGATCTCGGGAAAAATACTGTCGCATGCACCTTTTGCGCCAATGTGGCGCAAATGACATCAGCTTCTTTATTTTTAATGGGAACCCCCATTTTTATTGCTAATTCGAATTGTACGTGGAATTCCATGAAGAAATGACCCATCACTCGATATTTTTTTTCTTTAGTGCTCGCAAACTGACTCGATTCCGCTCTAAAAGTGCGCAATTTCGCTCGAAAAGTGCGAAAATTCTGAAATACTGAGTTTTTAAAGATGGCCACATGTAATACATCATTTGGGGGTGTTTTTTCGTGCTGAACTTCGTAATGATGTACATTTATTGATATTTGCAACACCAACTTGGGGGAACACCCGAGAAAACTACATTTTAGTACGCTTTTTGCTATGTGGAAATGTGTAGGAAAAGTGCAATTCTGGTCGATTGTTCGGTGTTTTCCCAAGTTGATGTTGCAAATACATATCAGCAAATGAACATCATTACGAGATTCAGCACGAAAAAATTGCCCATGTTGGTATTATGAACGGTATTAAGCACCCTTTCCATGAAATCGAAGAAGATCCCCCCACTCTCAAACTCCCTCCACTCAGGCGTTTGGCCATTCACAGCTCGTAGGGACAAATGGCGTTTCATTTTTATTAACATAGGTTCAATTTTTATACTAGTTTGCTCAAAGTATTGGGTCTCTATTCAGAACCATCAGTAAATTTAAATTCCATATCGAGAAGAGGAGGGGTACCGAAATATATAGTGCTAATCAACCTATTTCCGAAAATATCGATGTATCGTGACATTCAATCTGTTTCCGAGAATCTTTCTTTATTCGAACGTTCAATGTAAAATGAGTTATATTTTTGTTATGGTTGTGAGGGATGGTGATAATGGGAGAGAATTGATGCAGCACTTCCATGTTAGGTTTTAATATAGTAGGTTCATACAGTAAAATCATGATCTTTTTGCCATTTCCCCAAAACGATGTACCTACAACCCATACAAGCGGTCGCCCCTGTAATGCATGCATTATATAGCAACATGTTTAAACCATAGAGGTTGAAGAGAGAGACGAAACAGTATTGGTCTTGCAACGAAAGTGAATGTGAACCTGACAGTGTCAACTTGCGTGAGAGGGTCTACTTCGTAATCCTTACGGTAAAATAGGACAGTCACCACTAATCCCTTAATAGGTATACCGTGACTCAACGAAGGACGACGGGACCAACGTATTGCGATCCCTGAGGATCGTAGCTTCAGTTCGACACGTCCTTGGAGTTATTAGGTTGAACAGTTGAACGAACCATTCAATTTTAATTTCAAATTCAAGTAAATTTCAATGCACTGTCCTATTTTAATTTCGAATTTAAGTCAATTTCAAATTCGCTCTTCAGACTCACTTAGCCACTCAAGTTAGATAAAATCACATTATTCATAACAATAAGGAGCACCGTGTGATCCGAAAATGTTCAAATCGTTCTATAGAACTATGCGGATCGGAATATAACACAGTGAGAAAGGCTGACTGGGCGTAGTTTAAACGCTAAATTATTAAGTAAATGCGAAGGCCGCAGGTTGGAATGTGGTCGTTTCTGAAACAGAACAGCATCCGCGTAGTGGGGTGCGAGGGTTGGTGAGCGGTTTTTGGACCAATGAATGCGCCGTTTGAACAACCCTACACACAGAAAGGGGTTAAAGGGTAGTTACCATCAATATGGAACCTATTAGATCTCCAATTTTCGAATGAGGATCGAGGAAATAACGTTTGGAGTGCATATAAACATATGGTGTGAGGCTTCATCCCATTTTTCCAACAAACCATTGATACTACGGTTAATTTATTTTGTTTGTATAGAACCTTGGTAATTGCTTTTTCACGACAGTATAGCGCTCCAAGTGGGTTCTGAAACTTTTATGAATCAGAAGAAGAATCATAAAACTTACGTTGGATCCGTTAGAATTAAAATTCATATAAATGAAGATAGATTACATTTCTCCATGTGCTCTGATAATTTTATTGCCATCTAATTATCAAATAGTAAACCTATTTTAATAATTAGTTAATAGTTTTATTTTTAACATAGTCTGGAACTGTTATTTATCAAGAATATTGAATAAGAATATTGAAATCTAGGAATGCTTGTACACATCGAAAATTCATATTATTTTACCTGGAACTTAGAGAAGATGTCATTTTATCAGGTATAGTGTTAAAACTGGAAAATCGTTTTCGTCGAGCATTCCCCAGTAAATTTCAGTAGCCCAGTAAATTTCATTACGGGCCTACACCGGCTGTAGTGTCATAACCATTTCAAACATTACCAGCTTGACTTCCCATCACTCAACGTATGTTTGTCCGAACAAATTTTTTTTGTATGGAAAAGAAAAAATCCTACATCAAACGAGATCATCCCCAACTCTCTAACTCATTCCCTCGATTTTTAGAAATTTTTCAAAGATATTTTGACCTACCATTTTAGGTATAGGGACATGGGGTACATTCACAATCAGCGCAAACTTTCCTACGAAAATGTAGCTATGGCAAAATAATCATTCTAAATAATAATCGGCAATTCAAACGACAAACTGTCAAGCTTCTCAAATGAAAGGATGAGTTTGGTGGCCAGCAATTTTAGAGCACAATAAATCGGCCAAATTTTAACAAATGTGCTAAAAAAAAACCCTTAAAGTTCCAGTCACGCAGCATGATCGTATGAGCAATCTTTCTTAAATATGTTGAATTGTTGTTAAAATGCAGGACTTTGAGTAAAAAGAAATTGTTAACTACCGATTTTATGGCAAAATAATCATTCTAAATAATAATCGGCAATTCAAACAAAATTTTTTTTTAATTTGTAGTTTTTTGCAGTTTTTATCTATCTTTTGGCAAATAATAATGACATTTAAGTACAATTTTCAGCATCATTTTCTCCATAAATTTTTAAGGCTCTGGTTCATCGATAATTAACTTTTTTTACTAAAATCCTGCTAAATAATATAAATTGTAAACATTTTTAGTGATTTTGTGAGCAATTTTTTTTCGAAATTGGACCATTTTAAGTTTAATGTGTTAAAAAACTGCTGGCCAACGACCTCATCCATTTGTTTGAAAAGCTTTATTTTTTGGCGCAAGAACGGTATATTTTTATCTCAATCCTAAGGACAGTTGCCGTCCGGAAGGACACACACATACATATGCAAAATCGCAAACTTCAGTAATCGTTTCAGAATGCCTCAAAACGGATTTCGACGAAGAAATTTTTGAAAAATTTTTATTCAAAAAATGTTCTACGAAGATTTGCCAAGATTCAATTCAAAAGATGTTCAATAAAAATGAATACCACCAATTTCCCTTGATTGTTCCATAGGTTGAAAGCGGCTGGACCGATTTCCATTTTTTTTCCTGGTTTTGGGCATATGATTTTAGTCTACTTTTTTCCATTTTTCCATACTCCTTCCGGCCAAAAAAGCCAGTTTCCCCCTCTATGACTTCGCAATCGTGTTGAAACGGTAACATTTTTTCCTACAACCTGGTTGAAATCAAACGAACCACCAAGTAACCTGGTTACTGCCACATAAACGGGCGAAGCAACTTTTGAAGATTAATTGACATTGAAATATATGTTGTAAGTAGGTAAATTGGTACATACTGTAACTTTGAAGGTAAGTTAACGTAAACATAACAGCAGGTTTCTGAATGACCAGACAAACCTCCGGTAACTGAATAAACTGTGGGCAACGGGATAAGTAATAGGTAGAGGAACAAACCATTGGTGAAGTGACAAATCACGGAAACGGAACAAACCACAATTATCGTGGCAAACTTCGCATTTGTCTTAGCGAGGGACCGAAAGCAGCAGAAACATACACAACAGCCACCACCAGTATTTACATTTAAATGGTTCCTGACTGAAGGGACAAACTACCGGTAAGGGAACAAACCACGAGTAAATAATTGGACTAGCCATGTAACTACAATGGAACAGCTAGTAGCATTAAAAATGCCGGCTATTCTCTGGGGGAGTGCTCGAAGAAGTTAAAATCCTATCAGTTCTAATTGCGTTACCATGCTTGAGGCTTTGCTTAGAATTTTCCTTGGCTTCCTTAATACCATTCCTGTGATGAGTGTTTTCATCTCACCGCACTCTAATCCTCAATTTATTATTCATTAACTACTCGAAGAGGATTTTGCAGGTCCAACAATGCGACCGGCCGACGGTCCTCTTCCTCCCAATTAATTCATTATGCATGCAAATTTCACAGGCCCATGAAGATACAATCACCTCTGATATTTCACGTGCGTTACGGGTAGGATCGCTTATTTAATCTACACAAGTTGAGGTAGTATGAGTTTCACGTTTAACGGTCAAGTTGGGCAATCCAATCAGTAAATGTTAGTTCTGAGAATACCGGTTTCACGTCACATAAGCGTTAAGTTAATTGGAACTCAATGAACTTCAGAGCTATTTAAGTTGATTGGAAGATTAGCTAATTGTAATTAAATCATCTAAATCAGTTGGAAAGCTATACTAAAGCAAGATTTCATGTTTTAGTTTGTTTACATTTTAGGCTTAGGATGTGTTCCCCATCTACAACAATGTCCCATAAGCGTAAATAAGATATGTCGAAAAAGGAACAAAGAAGTGTATAGATACAGTATCGCTCAAGACCGACTTATACGGACCTCTGGCAAACCTTATCGCTCTTCGCTTATCTTCAATTATCGGTGAGTGAAGACACTCTCTATTCGAAGGATCACAGCTTGCTGTTAGATTATTTTTCAACAAAGGACAGTTGAAACGAACGACATAATCGATGACAATATGACAGACGAAGTGCACTCAATTAATTCAGTTCCATTTTACATCTTAGTGGAAAACGATAATACGAATGGAAATGGTGTTGCGAGAATACATCCAGTGACGCTGGGTAAACTATTTCACGAACAATATCCGGATATTTCATGAAACATTTTGAAAATTGAGATAGAGTAGAGGTAGATAATTAAATTTCAGCTAATAAGCTGTATGAGACAGGTAGATATAGTTTCATAGTGCTGAACCACCCAAATCTGCTGATGTCCTAATTTCAATGCTACTTATTCGTCCTATGAAGCTAAAGATTTAACTGAGCCTATTGAATATTAAAGTTTATAAGTAATAAATGACTGTGAAGCCTAGTTCTACAGCACATGATGGTGTTGACGAACGATATTTGATCAACTGAAACCACCTTTAGTAGTAAACAGACTCTCCTTGGACCTTTCTATATCATACCAGGTGCATCCACTCGTGACATTAGACACTTTCACTTGTTGGCATATAGACAAAAAGCAGCAATTTCTGAAGTTGTAATAGACTTGACTATAGAGTTCTAACAGGAGGCTGAAATTTGGAATTGATCATCTATAGGCCTGCTATCTGCGATAGACAAAATGTGGACTACACAGATCAGCTCTGTGAGCACGGGAGCTCATTTCTTTTCTAATATATCTAGGATGCTGAAATTTATTATTGAGCCTTTATAGGCCTGCTGTGTACGATTGACTAAGTGAGGACCCACCCTGATCAGCTGAGTGAGCTTGGGAACTAATATCGTTTTAATGGGCAGAGTAAGCTGCAAGGTGATATTTAGCAATATTACGTCAGGAGGAAACAATGTTTTTTTTTCATAGGTAGCAACGAAAAATCGACAATGATTTCCCCTTCTTCACTACTCCTAATTAAACATTTCGTTGTTTTAGAAAAATATCAAAATCAGACTTAGGGCCGGTTTCACCAACAATCCCGAACTGGTTAAAAAAGGTTATGGATTGACGGAACCAGAGTTTTGAACGTTGATTTAAAACCAACTGGTTTCATCAACGTAATCAATGATTACACGTTATCGGTAACATCAATTTACATTGTTTCTGTACAACGTTGATTTGAAGTTTAAAAGTTGATTTAGACGATATCAAGGAGGCTTTTGCCGGCAAAATGAGGGTGATAACGAGATAAAAATGAAAGAACAGCTATTACCAAGCTGAAATCTTCAATTCTTCTATATTTTTTAATCCGTTCTGATAGCATAATGTTTTAGAAACTCGTAGGGGTGGTCCTTTACTGCCTTATCATTTCGAAACTAGTGAAGCGATGATAATAATATATGGGTTTCTTCAAGGATTCCGGCTTTGCGTTTGAAGTAAAAACCGCGAAATTTCAAACCACTGGAATACTGCATCCAAACGCAATTGGTGTTTGATGGATTTTATAACTGTTGCCACTGCAGAAGTCGAGATTCCTAGTTATTTTGACTCAAAAAGCGCAGGAAACAGGTTATAATTGTCTCGTAATATATTATGGTCAAGTTGCATACACTGCTCATCCCAATTTGAAAATACACAAAGTGCGTAGATGCTGTTGTCATTGAAGAGATGATGATGGTAAGTGGCGGAAATTAATACTATGTATATCACCACTACTATCAGCTTCTGTTCACTAATTTTTGGTTTGAGAACAGTTCCTGCTAACTATTTGATCCGCGGATCTGCTCATCTGGAAATGAAAATTGATTGTGGAACGGTGAATACTTATCTAGATCCTATGTCACAAGACTCGGGAAGTAAACCTCCTTGGTAGACCCGACCCTTAGCGTACGAACTTTTAGGTCCGTACGGACTCCGAAAAGTTCGTACATATACGAATAGACTAAAGTTCGTATCTGGCAACACTGACGATGAGGACTGACAATTACAACTTCATATGTTTCGTTACAACGATTTTGCAACCATCCCTAAATAGGTAGTGTTGGAGTGTTTAAGTATATTTAAAAGAGCACACAAATACTACTACGTCTATAAACGTTGCTGCTCTAACATTATGTTCGCGGGCTCTAGTGTTATCAAGGAGAAGAATGAATCATTAATTCGTCTTTCAGTTTCCCGAAAACATATCCATGACTCAATGTCTCACTGTGATAGCGGTGAAAATTTGCAATCCTGAACCATTTTGATGAAAGCATGAAAAGGTGTCACTGTGGTTCGGACATGTACGTAAGTATTTGTAATAATTTTCAAATTTTATTATCACTTTCTCACCTTCATGAGGATGCTTCCTCTGGTCATTCACTAATGACTGACAGGACGTTTCGCCAAATTTCCTAAGCAACACGACATGCTATTAATACATTGTTGTGTGGGGGCATAAGTCATTAGTAAATGCTCTTATTGCAAGCTTCTCGATTGCTACCGTTTTTTGCTTTGTTATTTTTAATAATTAACCTTTGTAATCGATTAAGAAAAAATCTTTTTCAACTCCCCTGAAATTTTTTTGGTTAATCCGTTTCCTGATAGGTAGAATCGAAAAGGTATATCAATGCCCGCCGTACGCCGTCCAAGATGTTGGTTTCAAGAAGTTAGGCATGCAATTTGAACAATCCTGACCAAGTTATCGAGCTTTAATTATTTTAATCCTGAGCTGAAATATTGACAATGCTAGATCATAATTTAAAAAATATCAACAACTTTCAAAGTAAGAGTAATGTAATGTCGGTTGTCAATAATAGATATATGATCGCAAAGAATCGAATGACACCACCCGAATCAGTCGGCGCTAACCCGTTCGCTCTGACTAAGGGCTAGGAATTTCACAGGGAAAAATATGTTCTGGTAAAGTGTAGATATTTATTTGCATTAATTAGCGAATTGGCAGAGAAGATATTGCAATGGCTCCAACAAATTTAAAATCAACATTTTCAAAATATTCCTTTGTCGACAACCGTTTTGAGGCATTCAGAAACGAATCCTGGAATTTTATATTTTTTTTACGTGTCCGTATATACCTATTTAATAAATTATAGGGTGTCATGAGATGAAAATTACTTTCTGTGCCAAAAAATCAAGCTTTCCAAATGAAAGTATGAGTTCGTTGGCCAGCACATTGTGTGCACTTTAAATTTCTCTCATTTCAAAAAAATCAGCGGTGAGTCCAAACGTTTCCTGTAATAATGAAGGATTCTCCTAATCGACCAATGAAATTCTCATGATTTCCGTTTATAACAGAGCCCTTCCTGGGAGCCTAGCTCCGTTAGTTCCCATACAACGGAAATAGTTCATAACTCGTTGAAAAGCTTTTATGGGAATTAGGAACGATTCACAAGATGTGTTGTTAAAAAAAAGCCTCATTTTAAGTATGGCAACGATTTCCTTAAGTCGTGATTTCCGAATTTAGCATGTAGCCTCAGAGTGGTATAGTCCATCCATCAGAGGAACATGACCTTCCATATCATTGATTAGTACCAGGTTGAGCATGTTTAAGCAATACCATATAAGTGGGTGTGGTTCCTTTTTAAATAGCAGAAAGTTACAAAAGTCAAAAGCACTTTTTTCAAATGTGTAGAAGTTGTGATGCACGTGTACCATACTAACCTATAAATTGTTAATATCATTACCAGTCTCCTCGAAGATTCATCGTGTAGTAATAAAACTGTAGGAGAAATATTTCATAAGTTACCCTACATACCTGACGTCACCACTTCACTTCTGTTTCTTAAGGATTCTGCTACATTAGCACTTATGCAGAAAGCTACGTAACGCTTTAAGTGAATAAAATAAAACATTACTCGAAGTTTTACCGTTTAAGTTCTGCATTCGCTGATACGGAGCAAAATATCTTCCTTAATAAAACACAGTTTGAACTTTCCCAAGCAACATTCACAATTGAGCGAGAGAGAAAGGATAGAGCGCCCCAGTTGAAATTACTTACCAAGTTCATAACGTGCAAATGTTGTTATGCTGAATGAGAGAAAGGACCATTATTTTCACATATTCAAAACTATTCACCCGTCAATTTATTATATACATTTAACAAACTTCAATGGAATAACCTACGTAATGATATTTACCAATGAAAATAAACATTTATAGAATTTACTTATCCTAATCACAATTTATCCAACTTGAATGAACATATAAATTCAGACAAATGTTACATATTATGTACACAACAAGCAATGACTAGATTATCGACAAAAATAGGTAAACACTTGTTAACGATTCCCTTATCAATGCCAGACAATCATTACAGGAACTAAACTTCAGCAGATGGTATTACCAAAGTTGTCACTTTATTCACAAAATTTCAATATTATGTATATTTTTTGTATTAAGTAGGTCAACTGGACTAGCTACGTTTAAATATTTAAAAGACTGTATCACGGATTCTCGGGTTTATCTTTATGTAGGGCAATGGTCCAAGAAGTTGAACTTCCACTCAACATACGCCTTCACTGTCTTTTGCGGTTCGGCCTTTCGCACAATCCAAAACACAGGATTGCTTCCACTGTAGGATGTTGCCGTCACCGAAATGGCGGTACAGCCGTAATCCTATCCGTGCCTTGCTGGACAGCTGCGTTTTTTACGTCCTTCTGGGTTCATCTTTGATTAAACTTCTTCATTCATTGATTGAGTTCTGAAATACCACAAGACAAAGTAGGTACAATTGAATTGAATCAGAAAAAACTTAACACATGTTACGTGCAGTAAGCACAAATAATGTGGTTCAACTTTTACTTAACCCTGGAATATTCCTGCTAAATTTCCAACACTTAACACCCCGGTGGGGTGTGTCAAACCCAAACTATGAAAAATGTTAGAAAATTCAAAATAAGTTACACTTGAATCAAATTTTATTTTTATTCTGTTATGAAGAAAAAAGTAATATTAAGGCAAACATCACGCTCTGAAGAAAAAAATAATAGCAGAAAGGTACCTCATTGTAACAAAATTTCAATATAAAATTAGCACATTTCCATTTAAAAACAAAAATAAATACATAAATAAAATCTGCAAAACCATTTTCTGAGATTAGTTTGATACCACTTACAAAACCCAAGAACTAGAATGAAAAGGTAACATAAAATTGGCACCAAGCAATAGGATCAACATTCTCAACACTTTGAAGATCTATGATGTTCACAGAAGGAACATCGAACTAGTTTCTCCAAAACTGTCACTTTTGACGCTTCTTCATCGGAGGCAACTTCTTGTAACTCGACATTATCTCCCGTGTTTGAAATTTCTCCGCCAAAATATACATCTTCTTCCTCCAACTGTTCCAAAATAGATCTAATGTCTTCAGGACTTGCGTTTTTCAGCCATTTCTAACGATGAGCCAATAAAAAAAAACTGTGGAAACGCCCACAAAATAACACTCGCTATAGAGAAAATTACTAGCGGTTAACTCCCCGGTGGGGTTTGTCAAACTCCAGGCACAAGAAAGTACTACACTAAACAGAAGTCTTGAACGTACTAAAATGGAAAAAGGCTGAAGCCTTTAGGGAAGAAGTGGGAGGTGATATAGAAGGGGGCGAGAAGAGCCAGACGTGCGGGATTCAACATGATAAAATTACTTTAAATCGCGATTGGGGTTTGACAAACCCCACGGGGCATTCCAGGGTTAATACGAAAAATAATTGGTGTCATTCTGTGGATGCATTCCTGAAAATCAGAGAGAGAAACGTTTGTGTTGAAAGAAAGACCGCAAACCATTACTGTACCTTACGTGCTCAGAGCGGTCGGTTAACTGCGCCTCTGAGGAACATACATAGGTACATACTGATGTTAAAGAAAAATGAAAAAGAAAATAAATAAATTGATCGATTAAAAAAAAACTGGTAATGGAGACTTTTGTAGATAGAGAAGGGGTCATTGAGATGAAAAGTTGTGTGAAACCTCATCCCAGATGTGCATTGGAATGAGAGAGCAAACAACGCCAACCCACTGGAGTGGACGCTTGTGGAAGGTTGATCAGCTGCTTCTATATCTCAACTCACTATGTTTGAGGAAGGTAGATCAGATGGTTCGGTGTGTGCTCCACCTTTATGTGTGACACCCAGCATATCTGTTACAGGTCAGATTTCTGCAACGAAAATGAGTTATGAAACAACGCCAACTCACTTTAATGGATGTTTGTGGGAGGTTGGACAGCTGTTTCTGAGTGTCTCAACTCATTCTAGTGGATGTTTCAGGAGGGGGGATCAGTTGGTTCTGTGTGTGCCCCACCTTATGTGTGACATCCAACATATCTGTTACAAGTCAAATTTCCCGCTCGAGAATGAGTAATGAAACAACGCCAACCCACTCTATTGGATGATTGCGGAAGGTTGATCAGCTGTTTCTGAGTTTCTCAACTCAATATTGTGGATGTTTGAGAATGTAGCTCAGTTGGTTCTGTGTGCGCCCAAAGGTAAGAAAGTAAAAATTATGTATTTCGAAACCTGTGATTTATTTTTCACTAGTAAATAAGTAAAAAAAATAATAATAATAAAAAAAATAATGAAGTCTCACACTCCTATCTTCTTTTCTTTAGTAGATTTTTGTTTATTGTAGGTAGATACTAATTGATTAACCTTTTAATCGACCAAGAAGAAAAATGTTTTGAACCCCTCAAAATCAGTTGGTTTACGTTTCAGATAAGTACTTAGTTTTCAAAAATCGAATAAAATTATGCGTCTGCGTAAACCGCGCCGTTTGCAGTCCGAAGCTTTTCTCCAAACTACTGGAATGAACTTTGTGGAATGGTTGTTTTTATTGAGGTTCTAAAAACCTATATTATCAATGTCTCTAGGTATTTCAACCAATTCATGGAAGATCCTGAGCGATCCCTTCAAATTACCATGAGGCATTTTTTAGAAAATGGGCTAGTTCGGTTTTTTTCAATGCCAATCACAGAGATTACCCTACATGAGGGCATACTGGAACATTCTGATTGAATCAACAATACGATGACAAAAGATAACAAGAAACCAATATGAGGCCACATGAAAGTATGCACGTATTTAGTTATCGTGCCAACCTGTAGGGTAATAGGAAATGTATTCAGAGCCTGATGCAATATGCATATGCAAAAGAGTGGCTCCGAGATGATCCCACTTCGATTCCGTCGCAATGGAGGATTGAGCATGCAAATACGCTAGTGATTATAAACTTCTATAACACCTGACAAGTTTTTTTCTAATACCTTGATTCAAGCGCTAATACATTATATATTCATCAAGTCGGCATTCATCAGCGTTTAGGCTTATAAACTTTCGCTAAAACTGGTTTTTACAGGTTTAAAGAATTTCAGGAGGGTTCAAACTCCAGAAAAATAGCCATTTGGGGTCCTGGACGATGGAAAAACATCGTCTGGCGCTTGAACGATTGAGCAATCACCAATTTAATGTGATTGAAAAACGAAAGTTTTAAATTACATTTTATAATTTTTTTCAAAATTTATTTATTATAGTTAGTGAGCTATTTTCCAAAGCGTGCTGAATTCCTACCGCCACGCCTCACCCCACATAAGTACACTATTATCCACTCCAGTGAAAACTTGAGATCGTACAATAACATTTCATATAGAGTGTCAATACTCAGGTACTGACAAAGATTTATTAAATTCTTCAGAATTGTATGAGAGATTGTCAAGAGGCTTAATTCCTTTATTGTGTTCCCGCTTAGTAACACTATCTCATTAATATCATTTGTTCTTCTAAAAAAATTGGCAAAGTTCTAGTCATGCCGTATGGTCAAAGGAGCAAAAATTTTATAAATTATTATCATTATTTACCTATTTATGTTAAATTGTTTTGAATTTTGAGCACGGTGGGTGCAATGAACTGGACACCTTTTTTTTTGCCAAAAAACTTATTCTAAATAATAGTCTGCTATCTATACTAACGGAGCGTCAGGACAGTTCCTTTTAAGAACTTACTGAAATGAAATGCTTTTTCCTTCCAAGAATTATGGTGGCGATTAGTCTGAAACACCCAGAGGATGACCTGAACGCTGAAATGCTCTTGGTATAACCAGTTTGGGGGGGGGGTTCCATGTCCATAATATTTCATTACTACTACTTTACATTAACTGCTGATTCAAGTACTGGGTCTGGTATCAGGGGGCGATCTCACTGCCACTACCTGGTGAGAGGCTGCCATTATCTGACCTTTCCTGACTCCACATTATAGGTAGGTACAATGATGGAGTCCAAATACCTTTAAGAGGTGTTTCCTGGTTATGTTATCATTCAAACAACTATTTTAATGATAGAACATAAAGGTGCTGTGGAATTACCCTAACCTTCTATTGCGGAACGGGTTCACATGTCGTCCTCCGTAAATTTAACATTCACATGATAATTATCACTTCCTAGGAATGAGGTCTAAATGATAATATAATAGCTTGCAATGAGCAGTAGGTACCTACGTTTTACTTTCCCGCGTGAAAAACACTTTTACTTATGATTTCACAAAAGTAAGCTTCGATGTAAGACAGTGAGACGAAAATCGCTATACAGAGGAAAAAATGTAAGATCCGAATACCTCATCTATGAAAAGCAAAGAATTTAAATGAAAGAACATGTAACTAGTTAGTTTAACTAATTGGTAACCTAAACTTAAAACTTTAAAAGGTATATAATTGATAGTTTGTTGTCCATAAAGATGTCACAAAATTACCTCCTGCTAAACTTAGACTCTATGTTTTCCTACAACGACCGGAAACATTAATAATTATATATATATATATATATATATATATATATATATATATATATCTATATATATATATATATATATATCTATATATATATATGTGTGTGTGTGTGTGTGTGTGTGTGTGTGTGTGTGTGTGTGTGTGTGTGTGTGTGTGTGTGTGTGTGTGTGTGTGTGTGTGTGTGTCTGTGTGTGTGTGTGTGTGTGTGTGTGTGTGTGTGTGTGTGTGTGTGTGTGTGTGTGTGTGTGTGTGTGTGTGTGTGTGTGTGTGTGTGTGTGTGTGTGTGTGTGTGTGTGTGTGTGTGTGTGTGTGTGTGTGTGTGAGTGTGTGTGTGTGTGTGTGTGTGTGTGTGTGTGTGTGTCGCATACCTATTGTGAAATCAGCCTTTTTGTAAAAAGCCGAACCTTTTTGCAATACACCATCTTTTCGTAATAAAAACGTTTGAGTGACAATCAGCCTGGTATTTTTTTAGCCTTTCTGTAAAGAAGCTGGAAGAGCGCAGCCTTTTTTGCCAAAACTGACAAACCCAATTTGACAAAAATTCTGAGCGTGATCCGCCCTAGTTTGGTGGTCTGTATGCTCGCAAGCATGCATCTCAAGAATACATAATATCAAGTAATCAATCCCTTAGTAAAAATTCAGATTATTTGGACATATAGATCAGAATGATGTGTATAGTTTGTCATTGTAACGTTTTTATTACGAAAAGGCGGTGCATTGTAAAAAGGCTGTGCGTCTTTCAAAAGGCTGATGTCACAAAAAGGCCGAGACATATATATATAAGTTTCGGTACCTTCAGTTGCTGCTATACAGTCAGCATGGACCCTACTAAGTGGACGTTTATTTCAATCGGTCATTTATTTATAGCAAAGAAGAGAATCGTTATTTATGTTAATCATATATTATTTCCAGAAAAGAAACTACTTGAGAAAAAAAGAGTGATTTAGTTAATTTCACGATCATTTGCTGCCACCTGCAAGCAATAAGGGAAAAAAAGAAAGTAGGCATCACTTTTTTGCAGTTATCTTGGTTTTTCAAGGCATACTCAACCAGATAGCCACGAATTTCCGTTCTGTTCCCAGCATCATTCATATTTCTCATAAATCATCGAATTAAACTTCTATTGTATCATTCCGGATTTAAGCTGCGCCCTTCGAAATCATCTCGTCCGCAGCAAAAAATGTTGGCTTTGGGTGAGCCTTCCCACCTGTTGGGATAAGACGTACCTTCGTCTATTTCCCGAAATTCTTTCAACATCAATATTGTGTCAAACTGCTTCGTTGAAGCATTCTGGATCAGTAATCTTCCATCTGAAAGATGAGAGTCCTCGTCCTGTATATCCTCGTTCATGTATATCCTGTATGTCCTCGTCCTCGTCCTGTATATAAGGTTCACCTCCGAGCGATCCACGCCTAATGAACCGGGGGTCACCTAGTATGCTTTGATTTTTTTTTTTTTTTTTTTCACCACTACCTCTACTCTGTTCTTTTGTTCAGTTTTAGGTTGGAGCTTGGGATATCACGATCATTAATTTCAGCTTGATTCAAAATATTCCACCTGAGAGTATAAGCCGTGGATGGCCATTGACCCCAGTGCTATATTCCTACCTATCCTGTTAGGGTTTTCAAATCAAAAAATACTATTTTAGGTCCAGAACTATCTCTAACGTTAGTAAATAAGCAATTCACTCTTCATTCGGTTGTGAAACTCCAGCAATAATGAGCCATTCTATGGCACCCCATTAGCCTATGCACCTTATGAGGTACCGCCCAAGTGTTCTGGTTACTATATAAAATTAAGAAGACAAATCCTTGAGAAATTAATGTAATAATTTGATTTGTTTAATTCTTCAAAAGCCGTTTAAATCAAATTAGAATGTATTTTTTAGTTTTTAGTGTTTACCAAACTATTTATTTCGTGGGTTCATCTCCATTTCTGTCTCTGTCACTGTGAAAATATCGTTTATCATCAGCGATGTTGAACACGTTTAACACGTTCCACGGTTTTGAACAGAGAAAACATTTATTGCACCGGTGAAAGTTGATTCAATGTTGGAAATGAAGTTTAAAACACGGCATCAAAGGTTTTTTTCACTCGAACGATCCTGACGATATTGATGAAATTAACAGGGTTTACTCAGCAGTTATTACCAAACGATATTCGATACCACCCATCCCAGTCAGGACCCATGGAAAATCCCAATAATAACCAGAATATGAAAAATTTTCCGTGACAGGTTCCGGCTGTCTTTGTTTACTCATTTTTATATTTTTAAACAAATCCGAAAGCGTTTTAATCTTTTTATATGATGCACAAAATTTTAGTAGTATCATCAAACCCCTACCATCCCCTCCCAGTTTTAAAAGTTGTGTCCATTTCCAAATTATTCTTCCTTCCATTTATACTGATTGTTTGAAAATATACTCGTGCTATGATAAAAACCGCGACAACACAAACAAGACCTATAAATGACGTTAAAAAAAAAAACTTAAATGAAAAATAATTTGAGTCCTTTCAAGTTTACCAAGTAATATTTGTTGCTGATCAAACCAAACTTTTGCTATTGGTTGCTACGTACAATACTTTGCTGTTATTGGTGTATTATGTTCAATAATGAACCTTCGTAACTGATCTAGAAAAAAATTGTTAACACCCCTCCCCAAATTTTTTTTGGTTTACGCCACCTGCTGTCCACCGCACGCTGTTCGAAGCTCGTCACCAAAACTACTGGACCGAACTTTATAAAATCTGCCTCAAAAACCGCACATCAGCCGGGACTGTGCCATTAACATTGGCACTACTCTCAATCTATCCTAAAGGGAAGTTCCAATTGACATATTAAAATTTTGATATCACAAAAAATTTCGAAAAAACGGTATTTTTGTTTGGTTTATGGACAAAGAGTTTCAATAAATCGAATGAGACTACCTAGGGTGCTTCACGTTCTTTCCCATAATAAAGGGAACATAACGGGCGGCTACCATCCGGCTGAGGTTCGCATCCTAACCGCAGCAACATATTCTTTAATTCTTCTAAGTAACTTTCAAAATTGTTTTGGTATCACCTATAACATCAGAATTATATTTCGTTAATGCTGCACCATACTCAGTTTGGTACGTAATTTTCCACGGACTGGTGATCTGCGTGGACCTAATACAGAAATAATGAACCTTCGCGTAATGGTTTGCAGTAATTTTTATTAATGTCATTAACATCTTATTTAGTGATTATGTTAGCAATTTTTTTAGCTCCAAAACCGCCGCCGTTGAACTAATATTTATGTATATATATATATTTTTTTTTTGTGTAAGAATGGACATTTATTAATTTTCAATGAAAAATTTTTGTGCTCGACTATGCGAACTTTTGTATTCTAACCAATCTCAAAATGTGTAGGTTTTCTTCTTTCAAGATGACTAGATTTCATGAATCGAATCAAACCAATCCGCCGCACACTGGTGCCGGATAGGGCAAAACCCCCTAAATTTAATACTCTTCAATCTCCATGAACCCAAGGTACTACAGACTAAGTATAGACAAGTTTTTTGAATTATTTCCTATTTAAGCCCTCTATAATCGAGATAATTTGTTTTTCAGAAAGTTAAAAAAACTTCCAATCTTTGGCTCTTCTTTAAATTACTCAACTTTGAAATTTCTATTTAAAATACTTTCATTATAATGTATTGTGTTAAATTTCGTTAATTTATAAAAAATAAATAATGTGGAGGTAGAAAATACGTTATTAGTTTAGTGTCTCAAGAGAAAAATAAATAAATTCGGATGTTTTTTTTTTTTTTTTTTTTTTTAATATTACATGACTGCCACCACGCTCTGGCGAGTTTCAGGCCCAATTACGTCCATGTATGGTCACGTATCTTTTGAATCTGATGAATGCGTTCTACGGGGAAACGGGGAAGGTTGTTCAGAAACAATGACTGATGCAGTCGAATGTTCAAATATGAACCTGTCAATATCAATTGTTTCGAGCGTAGAAGCTCTAAATTTGGTCTTTATCCTTCATCTTTCCCTCTAATCTAAGTACCTGTACGAGCATTTAAGTAGGCACCTACCAACTGATAATTAAATAGATGAAATGTAAAAGACAACACACAATTAACAAGAGTTATTATAAACCCGATTTTGAGAAGTTAAAAAGCCATTGGAATTATATCGGACGATACGATCGTCGGAGCTTATAAAGCGATTTTCACTACATTTGTACCCATTCTATTAGCCCTCATATTAAAAAAAAAAATTTTCCTGTTAAAGTTCTAGCTCTTAGAGGAAGCGAACGTTTCAACGATCAGTGATCCCGGTGGAAGCAAATCGAGTATAGTTTTTGATGTATTATTTCAAATAAAAAACCTCTCTAATCGACAGAGGATACTTTTTTTTTTCAACCCTAGCTCAATATTTGTAATTTTTTGTTTCAAAATAAGCAAAACCCGAAAATCGACGTAAAAAATCCGTCCGTCAGCTGTCCAAAGCTTTTTTTTTTTGTCACTTGTGTAGGTACCAAAAATTATGAAATGGTTCAAAATTCACTCATTGGTTCTAGCTGATCCTGGAACCCCGACATCGATTTTTATCAACCATAAAAAGTAAAATTAAAAGGTTAAAATATTGAAAAACCGAGATCCAGAAAACTTTTGGAATAATTATGGGGTTTTTTTGTGTGTATTTCATTGATAGATGTTATCCCTAAGAAGCGAATGAAACTACCCAGATCGCAGTAGATCTATCCGTTTACTCTCCCTAAGGGCTAGAACGTTTACAAGAAACATGATCAGCAACATGAAAGCAAATCGAAACGGATTGAAAATAGTAAAAATTGTCTCATAAACCACGAAGATCGTATCCGCTGAACATAATATATTTCCAATGGAACTCTCATTTCCCGAAGTTGAATTTAGTATAACTTTGGTCACCTATACATGGGATGGTGAAGCACAAGTAGCTGATTTGTTTCATCTTATAAATTTTCAGTTGGTGGGTGAGGATGAGGAAGCTCTTGCTGAAAAAAAGAAGGTCCTGTGAAGTGTAAGGTGTTTTATTTAATTAAATTAATTTCTTCTCGATAGCGTCGACGCCTATTCAGTTATATAATATTGTATAATAGGATTCGTTTAATGATAACAAACAAGATATTGTTCTATGTATTTAGAAGAGCTGCTGTCCACTACAGAAATAATAAACCTTTGTGTAATAATTTGTGGTCTTTCCGTTTTAAATACCACCGACCTCACAAGGTGGGGCAAAAAATATCCTTAAGACCTCTTATCTTGAAGTACGAGAACGACCGGTCCAAGAGACAACCTTTGGTCAACCTGAGATACGTCCATCGAGGCTGAAAATGCAATAACCCTGCCAAAGGGCGACCTTTATAAAGGTCTAAGAGAGTTTCTAAAGAAACGACTATGAATGTCTTACACGAAGAAGGAAAAATAGTTTTCTTCGTAATCGCTTCACAGACAAACACGGTTGTTGAGTGTAGCATCGAGTTATGGTGTACGTCCACTCGACCGAGAGAAAGGATGAGATGAGAGATGGATAGGGGCTGGCAAGAAACTCCCTATCAACCTCTCACCTTACGACGCGTATCACGTGCTCGCGCCGACCGCTTTCATCGCGGTTTTCTCACCCGCGAAAACTCCTCGCCCTTCGCGCTCCGTCGCTTTTTCAGAGGCGGCCCTCGCGATGACCTTGCTCCGATCTCGTTCACGTGGAAAGATGAGCAAAAGAGCGATGTTTCCTTCACTTCGCCTCCACATGGCTCAGTGGCGCAACAAAGGAGCTGGCGTGACTACCAAAACACCGTAAAAAAAACTTCTACCAAGTTGGGTGTGGCACATACCTTCCTCATTTACCTATCAACTTCTTGCAACTAACATCCAAATTTAAGCGAACTCGAACGACTAGCGAGTAAAAAGATGGAATTTACGTTTGCACATGCGCACAATGAAGTTTCATTTTCAAGAAAAAGTTCATTTTAAAATTTTTGGTACCATAGCAATAGCTTCATTCTTACTGGATTTTGCTGAAATCAAAAGGTCACCAACTTCACGTATCACAGCGGTCCAGGCTCGATAAAAGCGCAGAACTAAAAATTTAGTATTTTCCCCCTCCTTTTTGACCTTAGGTGCGTAATGATCAGTGGTTCATATTCAGGTCAAACAGTGTTTGGCCTGTTAGAAGATAGAAAAAAAGTGGAAAACTCGGCGCTCCGCGCCTCGCCAGGAGGCAAGCCCCCTGGACCCCCGGTTACCTCTATTTACATACTTCGGACGAAATTATTGAAACACAGAATGTGTTTTAGCTCACGCGTTTCACATAAACCCGTCTTCAATCTTAGGTTGAAGATTGGTTAACTTCCAATAGTGAGATAATAACTTGAAATATTAAAACTCATAAACCGCGTCATAACAAAATTTCGCATAGGTTACACCAGGTTACACGATCCTTAGTTCCGTATCATCGATATCCATGTTGTCGTCCCAGATTTCGTCCCAGATTTTGTTACGAAATTTTGTTAGCTTTTTTGGCTAGTTAGTCCACGGCTAAAACACATTCCATGGCTTGTGACCAGTTACTTACCGTGCATACAACGGCACGGCCAGCTGGTCCTTATGGGTAACTCCTTTGTTTGACAGACTCTTTTTACACCTTGTACCACTAACCCTGTCTGACCTTTATACTTATTGTAAAGAAATCTAGCACATAGTTGCCGGTGCATATGTGCCTACCAAAGTGTCATGACGCAATTGACCGATTTAGAGACATTTCCGGTATTGGCCAGCAGCAATCCCCTAGGCGAGTTCTTTACTGAATTGTTATGAAATAGTGTGTCCATGATATGAGCCTACCTAGTAGGCCACCATTCCAGCTCAACACAGCAGTATCTCCAAGCATGCGTTTGTGACTTGATCACCAGTAGCCTATGCCATGTATTTCCCTTAGATTCGTCACATTCACCTACACCTTCTGGTCGTATTCTGGGTACTTATGGGTCAAGCGCAACTATCTGGCTGGCTAGAAAGTATCGTAAAATGGATTCCCATGGAAGGTCTCTGCTTCCAAGTCTATCTACTATCTACTAAAACAGGCAATGCCTTTCGTAGATGATAATTTCGTGTAATAATTGGAAATCCCCCAGTTTATCTACTTCGGAGCCAGTTGGGCCACCACCTCCATGCAATTTTCCACTTAAGCTTTCGACTAAATCAGCAGTTATACGTATCTAAAGTAGATAGTAAACTGAAGTTCGCAACGCTGCGGGGAATGCGCAGCTTCACTGTGATCTCAAAAGTGAAGCAGACCCCCTCTATGTATTTAGTGGGGCTATCAGTCTTTCTGTTGACTTTGAGAATGAAAAATGAGGCGCAATTCCTTTGGTAAAACTATATTAGTGTAGCACACAAAACAGAAAAATCAAACGCGTCAATACATTAAACAGGTAACTTCACAACAATAATTAAACAACTAAAACTGGAGTAGAAATTCAACTATTAATGGGTTTGAAGCACAATGAACGAACATCTTCAGTGGGACCTTCTTTTTTTTCCGTAACTTATTCTACTATTTTCTTGACTTACCTATTTTTTGTTACAACTTATAAGCTGAAAAAAGACGAGGTGGCGGTAGATTACCGTCTTGCACCCATTTGCGATTAAAATAAGTGCTCCCGGATGATGGTTAACAAAAATTGACTCAAGCAATGAGGAACTATCATTTGTTGGAATTTCACACTTTGACGTCTAGTTCGGATTCAGTGCACTTGAGAAACCGCAAGTACCAATTTTTGGCTCA
Organism: Adelphocoris suturalis; assembly: GCA_030762985.1. Taxonomy (NCBI): domain Eukaryota; kingdom Metazoa; phylum Arthropoda; class Insecta; order Hemiptera; family Miridae; genus Adelphocoris; species Adelphocoris suturalis. The sequence continues at coordinate 50,965,444 of CM061047.1, read as the reverse complement.
AAAGACAATTTGGTATGACCAATAAATGGGTAGGATGATCACGTGTGACGTGGTAGTAGTGTGAGTTCCCCTCAGACGGGCTGGGGCCATTACGTCATCGTGCAAATGAATGACAGGAGCCGTAATACTGGTCACATACCCAAATTCTCCATACAAAATTTAAAGGTTAAAGTAAGAATTCTCCATTTTACATATTTTTAACAAATGTATAAAATAACTGTGTTGACAAAGTCACGGCTTGAAAAACCTGTATCAAGCGTGTACATGCGTTTCCAGCAAATCTCCTCAACCGAACCTGAGCCAAGACCATCACACGTTCCTGCGGCTCAAATTATACAAAGATCCATAGCGTCAGGAGACGGGCCCCAAGACCTGGATTCTGAGCGAAACAAGACGAATGTAATTATTGTAATTAGTGCTCACCCTCGCTTGCGGCGGCTTGCTTTACCTTAGTACCCACTAACTCCCAAAGAAGACTTTATATTAAATTACTCTCTTTACCACAACTTGTGAAGCTTTCCTCTGGACTTTTCAAGTTCCAGTCTCCCTCAATATTGCAGCATAATTTTGGGAGTAACTATAGACACAACATGAATATTAAATATGTATGATGTTTATAAAGCGTGCAAATATTTTTAGTGTACCATCTACCCTTGTTTTTTGTTTTTTTGTTTTTGTTTTTTTAATGAATTTAACTTAGATTTCATTTGCAAGACCAGAGTGTTGATTTTCCCTTCCAAAAGTACAACAGCTATCGTTCTCATCAGCAACATTGTTAGGTTGCCAGGATTTATAAAAGTGATCAGAATGTAACTTTCATTAAAATTTATGAGCAAAGTTTTCACCGCTATAGAGCTTATTGCGTAATGTGTGGTGTGGGAGACGGAAAATTATGCACTGAATTCGGCAATATTTTTGTGACCTGATCAGATAACTAGTGATACTCACTGTTGAAACTTAGTCATTAGTCTCGTGAAAGCTCGACCAATTGGCAAACAGTCGTCACCTCCAGCGAAGCATCATTGCCAAACAGAAGGCCTGTAAGATCTCGAAATTCCTTGAAGCTGTGAACAATAATGAATCATGATTAGACTAAAGCTAGGTTCTGTGTAACGTGAAGCATCGAATTTCTGTTGAGCGGTAAGTTCGGGATGACACGGTTCAAGTTTGGTGTAACGGAAATATAATTGAACATTTTTAGATGCATGTTAGCTGTAGGTGCGCAAAGACCTTAACCTTGATTCCGGGCCCAAAATCATGTTCTTTGAGCGGACCCAACGTTCCCGGGACGTCATGCCACTTTTGACTTTCATTTAAGCTTATGTCAAGAACAGTTAGATAAGGCAGTTTTTATAAAAGAATGAGTCAAGTTTTGACCATAACCTATAGGTAAATATAAAATTTGCAAATAAAGATACATTTTATTGATTAAAAAAAGAAGGAAATCGAAAAATATTACTTGGTTCCGCAAGAAACTTCAGAAATTTCGAATTTCACGAGTGAAAGATTAAAAAAATTGAGGTGGTAAATCCGAAAAAATGTGTTTTTTCACCTATTTTGTCAACGATAGCCAGGCAACAATTGTCAGCCGATTTTGGTGGTTCGTATTTTGCTTGATCCCAATTTCAGTTCAGCATAGCAGTTGAGTATCTAACCTCGGGGATTCGGGATTCGCTAATAGGATGGGGATGAAGGGGGTGGTTACCATTTCTCCCAAGTGCTGCCCAAGCTACGGTTTTCAACCGATTTTCGTGATTAATTTTTAGTTCACTTAAGAATTTGGTCCAGTTATTGAATATATGTCGGGATTTTTGTACATAAATAGTTCACTAGACACGATAATCCTGACACGTTAAACAACTAGACCAGATTCCAAACTGAAACACGAAAATTGTTCAAAATTTGTAGCTTGGGCAGCGCTTGAAATAAACAGTAGTTACCTCATCCACCACCGTCCCACCAGCAGTCTCCACATTCCCATCGTTCATTGCACATCGAGACTAAAATTGGTGAATTCTACATGTACTTTGTGCAACTGAAGTATTTCCACGATTCAGCATGGATACAGCTGTTTTGAGGACGTCTTTCTGAAGCTAGGGCATATGAAGGCAACTCGTCATCTTAATACCAAAGGGGACGGCCTAGTAAAATTAATCAAGAGGTGTCATACAATCTAAGCATGAAAAACAAATAACCTAATATAAATCCGTATCAGATCATTCTAAGAATTAATATACCTAAATAAGAAGAAATTACAAATTACTGCACAGAAGAAAGAAAAACTGATCTCTTCCATTCTGAAAACTAAATTCGCTAAATCTGAACTTGGTATTAGAACCTCTTGAAACTCATACGGTGGATACAGCTTTCGTACAAGTACGCAACCACGAGAGATATTTTATGTCTTTGCGCCCCCTTGCCCCTTCCTATAAAACCCCGTATTGTTCTTTTGTTTGTGGAAATTTATTGCAAAAACACGTTTTAAAAAAAATATATTTTTTTTCATTCAAATAAATTTCAAAATACAATTTTGTTTTACTCATTCCATAATTACATCATTATTATCATCAGATTTTGTAACGAAGAGTAATGGCCGATGATGAGAAAAGTACGATGTGTAGGCTAGAGTTTATTATGGAAAAAACTGGATTCTAGAGCCACTCAGCTGATCTGGGATCGGTCAGTTGTGTTCAGAAGTCCCTCAAGGGCCCACATACCAAATCTCAGAATCGTGGGATCATTAGGGAAAAATTGGATTCTAGAGCCACCCAGCTGATCTGGGATCGGTCAGTTGTGTTCAGAAGTCCTTCAAGGGGCTACATACTAAATCTCAGAATAGTGGGATCATTAAAGAAAAAACTGGATTCTAGAGCCACTCAGCTGATCTGGGATCGGTCAGTTGTGTTCAGAAGTCCTTCAAGGGGCTACATACCAAATCTCAGAATCGTGGGATCATTAGGGAAAAAACTGGATTCTAGAGCCACTCAGCTGATCTGGGATCGGTCAGTTGTGTTCAGAAGTCCCTCAAGGGGCTACATACCAAATCTCAGAATCGTGGGATCATTATGGAAAAAACTGGATTCTAGAGCCACTCAGCTGATCTGGGATCGGTCAGTTGTGTTCAGAAGTCCCTCAAGGGCCCACATACCAAATCTCAGAATCGTGGGATCATTAGTGGAAAAATTGGATTCTAGAGCCACCCAGCTGATCTGGGATCGGTCAGTTGTGTTCAGAAGTCCTTCAAGGGGCTACATACCAAATCTCAGAATCGTGGGATCATTAGGGAAAAAACTGGATTCTAGAGCCACTCAGCTGATCTGGGATCGGTCAGTTGTGTTCAGAAGTCCTTCAAGGGGCTACATACTAAATCTCAGAATCGTGGGATCATTAGGGAAAAAACTGGATTCTAGAGCCACTCAGCTGATCTGGGATCGGTCAGTTGTGTTCAGAAGTCCCTCAAGGGGCTACATACCAAATCTCAGAATCGTGGGATCATTAGGGAAAAAACTGGATTCTAGAGCCACTCAGCTGATCTGGGATCGGTCAGTTGTGTTCAGAAGTCCCTCAAGGGGCTACATACCAAATGTCAGAATCGTGGGATCATTAGGGAAAAAACTGGATTCTAGAGCCACTCAGCTGATCTGGGATCGGTCAGTTGTGTTCAGAAGTCCCTCAAGGGGCTACATACCAAATCTCAGAATCGTGGGATCATTAGGGAAAAAACTGGATTCTAGAGCCACTCAGCTGATCTGGGATCGGTCAGTTGTGTTCAGAAGTCCCTCAAGGGGCTACATACCAAATCTCAGAATCGTGGAATCATTAGGGAAAAAACTGGATTCTAGAGCCACTCAGCTGATCTGGGATCGGTCAGTTGTGTTCAGAAGTCCCTCAAGGGGCTACATACCAAATCTCAGAATCGTGGGATCATTAGGGAAAAAACTGGATTCTAGAGCCACTCAGCTGATCTGGGATCGGTCAGTTGTGTTCAGAAGTCCCTCAAGGGGCTACATACCAAATCTCAGAATCGTGGGATCATTAGGGAAAAAACTGGATTCTAGAGCCACTCAGCTGATCTGGGATCGGTCAGTTGTGTTCAGAAGTCCCTCAAGGGGCTACATACCAAATGTCAGAATCGTGGGATCATTAGGGAAAAAACTGGATTCTAGAGCCACTCAGCTGATCTGGGATCGGTCAGTTGTGTTCAGAAGTCCCTCAAGGGGCTACATACCAAATCTCAGAATCGTGGGATCATTAGGGAAAAAACTGGATTCTAGAGCCACTCAGCTGATCTGGGATCGGTCAGTTGTGTTCAGAAGTCCCTCAAGGGGCTACATACCAAATCTCAGAATCGTGGAATCATTAGGGAAAAAACTGGATTCTAGAGCCACTCAGCTGATCTGTAATCGGTCAGTTGTGTTCAGAAGTCCCTCAAGGGGCTACATACCAAATGTCAGAATCGTGGGATCATTAGGGAAAAAACTGGATTCTAGAGCCACTCAGCTGATCTGGGATCGGTCAGTTGTGTTCAGAAGTCTCTCAAGGGGCTACATACCAAATCTCAGAATCGTGGGATCTGAGAAACTCTTCCATTCTGAAAACTGAATTCGCTAAATCTGAACTTGGTATTAGAACCTCTTGAAACTCATACGGTGGATACAGCTTTCGTACAAGTACGCAACCACGAGAGATATTTTATGTCTTTGCGCCCCCTTTCCCCTTCCTATAAAACCCCGTATTGTTCTTTTGTTTGTGGAAATTTATTGCAAAAACACGTTTTAAAAAAAAAATTTTTTTTCATTCAAATAAATTTCAAAATACAATTTTGTTTTACTCATTCCATAATTACATCATTATTATCATCAGATTTTGTAACGAAGAGTAATGGCCGATGATGAGAAAAGTACGATGTGTAGACTAGAGTTTATTATGGAAAAAACTGGATTCTAGAGCCACTCAGCTGATCTGGGATCGGTCAGTTGTGTTCAGAAGTCCCTCAAGGGCCCACATACCAAATCTCAGAATCGTGGGATCATTAGGGAAAAAACTGGATTCTAGAGCCACTCAGCTGATCTGGGATCGGTCAGTTGTGTTCAGAAGTCCCTCAAGGGGCTACATTCTAAATCTCAGAATCGTGGGATCATTAGGGAAAAAACTGAATTTTAGAGCCACTCAGCTGATCTGGGATCGGTCAGTTGTGTTCAGAAGTCCCTCAAGGGGCTACATACCAAATCTCAGAATCGTGGGATCATTAGGGAAAAAACTGGATTCTAGAGCCACTCAGCTGATCTGGGATCGGTCAGTTGTGTTCAGAAGTCCCTCAAGGGGCTACATACCAAATCTCAGAATCGTGGGATCATTAGGGAAAAAACTGGATTCTAGAGCCATTCAGCTGATCTGGGATCGGTCAGTTGTGTTCAGAAGTCCCTCAAGGGGCTACATACCAAATCTCAGAATCGTGGGATCATTAGGGAAAAAACTGGATTCTAGAGCCACTCAGCTGATCTGGGATCGGTCAGTTGTGTTCAGAAGTCCCTCAAGGGGCTACATACCAAATCTCAGAATCGTGGGATCATTAGGGAAAAAACTGGATTCTAGAGCCACGCAGCTGATCTGGGATCGGTCAGTTGTGTTCAGAAGTCCCTCAAGGGGCTACATACCAAATCTCAGAATCGTGGGATCATTAGGGAAAAAACTGGATTCTAGAGCCACTCAGCTGATCTGGGATCGGTCAGTTGTGTTCAGAAGTCCCTCAAGGGGCTACATACCAAATCTCAGAATCGTGGGATCTGAGAAACTCTTCCATTCTGAAAACCAAATACGCTAAATCTAAACTTGGTATTAGAACCTCTTGAAACTCATACGGTGGATACAGCTTTCGTACAAGTACGCAACCACGAGAGATATTTTATGTCGTTGCATCCCCTTTCCCCTTCCTATAAAACCCCGTATTGTTCTTTTGTTTGTGGAAATTTATTGCAAAAACACGTTTAAAAAAAAATATATATTTTTTTCATTCAAATAAATTTCAAAATACAATTTTGTTTTACTCATTCCATAATTACATCATTATTATCATCAGATTTTGTAACGAAGAGTAATGGCCGATGATGAGAAAAGTACGATGTGTAGGCTAGAGTTTATTATGGAAAAAACTGGATTCTAGAGCCACTCAGCTGATCTGGGATCGGTCAGTTGTGTTCAGAAGTCCCTCAAGGGCCCACATACCAAATCTCAGAATCGTGGGATCATTAGGGAAAAAACTGGATTCTAGAATCACTCAGCTGATCTGGGATCGGTCAGTTGTGTTCAGAAGTCCTTCAAGGGGCTACATACTAAATCTCAGAATCGTGGGATCATTAGGGAAAAAACTGGATTCTAGAGCCACTCAGCTGATCTGGGATCGGTCAGTTGTGTTCAGAAGTCCCTCAAGGGGCTACATACCAAATCTCAGAATCGTGGGATCATTAGGGAAAAAACTGGATTCTAGAGCCACTCAGCTGATCTGGGATCGGTCAGTTGTGTTCAGAAGTCCCTCAAGGGGGTACATACTAAATCTCAGAATCGTGGGATCATTAGGGAAAAAACTGGATTCTAGAGCCACTCAGCTGATCTGGGATCGGTCAGTTGTGTTCAGAAGTCCCTCAAGGGGCTACATACTAAATCTCAGAATCGTGGGATCATTAGGGAAAAAACTGGATTCTAGAGCCACTCAGCTGATCTGGGATTGGTCAGTTGTGTTCAGAAGTCCCTCAAGGGGCTACATACCAAATCTCAGAATCGTGGGATCATTAGGGAAAAAACTGGATTCTAGAGCCACTCAGCTGATCTGGGATCGGTCAGTTGTGTTCAGAAGTCCCTCAAGGGGCTACATACCAAATCTCAGAATCGTGGGATCATTAGGGAAAAAACTGGATTCTAGAGCCACTCAGCTGATCTGGGATCGATCAGTTGTGTTCAGAAGTCCCTCAAGGGGCTACATACCAAATCTCAGAATCGTGGGATCATTAGGGAAAAAACTGGATTCTAGAGCCACTCAGCTGATCTGGGATCGGTCAGTTGTGTTCAGAAGTCCCTCAAGGGGCTACATACCAAATCTCAGAATCGTGGGATCATTAGGGAAAAAACTGGATTCTAGAGCCACTCAGCTGATCTGGGATCGGTCAGTTGTGTTGAGAAGTCCCTCAAGGGGCTACATACCAAATCTCAGAATCGTGGGATCATTAGGGAAAAAACTGGATTCTAGAGCCACTCAGCTGATCTGTAATCGGTCAGTTGTGTTCAGAAGTCCCTCAAGGGGCTACATACCAAATCTCAGAATCGTGGGATCATTAGGGAATCTCCGCGTAACAATCTCCGTGTGACGCTCCCCGCGTGACGCTCCCCGCGTGACGCTTTTTCATTTATGTGCCATAGTAAAGACATAAAATGTCAAAAACCATAGGGTGCTTGTGTGTGTGTGTCACAACGAACACTTCTGCCAAGTTCTGTGGGCAGTATAAGTTCCTCACATATTGTAACATGGACACATAGAATTAGTTGAAGAACAAAGAACGAGTTGAAATTATTGACAAATTAACGTTATAGGAAATCAACGTTTACGCATGCACACAATCTATTATAATTCCAACTGCAATGAAATTTATAGGAGAACGTCTAGGGGCTAAACCGCACAATCCTTGAAAATTCCATAAAAAGCGGTCAATTAGTCGAGTTTTGTCTGTGTCGATCAATTTTAATTTTGCGCATGCGCTATAGTTACACTCTACCAATCTCGATATAATTCATAGGGAATTTTCTTGGAACATATACCCATCTACTACCCGAGTTTGAACGGAATCGGAACAATGGATGATTAGAAATCGACGTTATATTAAATTTACGTATGCGCATGCGTACAGATTACTATTTATGTGGCGACAATGACACCCCTAAGGAAGTCTAGTGGCTATCTCCCATAACCCGTGGAAATGTCCTCAAAATTGTTCCACTAGACTCGGAGTTTTGTGTGTCAATCGTTATTAGTTTCGCGCATACACAATGAATATTACTCTACCAATCGAAATATAATTTATAGGGCACTGCCTACCAATTGCCAAGTTTGAACGAAATCGGACAAACAGATGATGACAAATCAACGATATGGGAAATTCACGTTTGCGCATTGAAAATTATCGGGCACCGTCTAAAAGCAAGCACGGCCCCTGAAAATTGCATTGGAATCGGGCTGAAACTTGGTATAGTTTAGGGTGTGATAAGGACTTACCACAGACAGACAGACATCAGACAAACAGACAGACAGACACGTATCCAAAATTGATCAGCAAGCTCTGAAACGCAAAAAACAAGTAGAAATTTTGATTTCGGAGGACACACATTTTTTCGACTTCAATCACGAACACAAAGCTTTCCTCCCTTTGCTCCTAAAGTTTAAAGAATGATGGAAGTATAAAACGTTTTTCTTCTCAATTTAGAATTTAAGCTTCATAGACTGAATAACAAAGAAATTAGATTCGGAGATCAAAAGATTTCCTTTATTGGGAGGAGTGAACAAAAAAATCAAAGCTGGAGATCAAAGTTAACGTAAGGTGAGCGTTCCCTGAAGATTTCATCGAAATAGAATGAAAACTGTAGATGTTATTATACTTGTTGTAAGGTAGGTATTGAATAAGCGCAGACAGACAAGAAAATTATACAGGAAAAAAAAACATTTTTATTTAATCTCTCGATTGTAAAAACAATGCACCCGCTTCCTGTAGGTAGATCCGGAAGGAATGAAACTGCTCAATAATTATTATAAATTCTCAATTCGGCATTACATACCTATAGGTAGCCTTTTCTTGCACATCTTAGATCATTCAATAATAAATTCATATTAACAAACATTCGCTTTCATGTCATGTCAGCTAACGTAGTCAGAAACACATGCATAAATTAGGTTTATTGATTGGAAATTGATTTACACTATGTATTTTCTATGTATACATATATTCTCTATGTATTTTATCTCTACATGTATTGGGCTTGCCCGCATTTTTGAAATAAATAAATAAATTACCGTGAGAGGAAGCGGTGTTCGGCTTGGCGGTCGTGGACGGCGTCGTGGGCGATTCGATGAACTCGTAGGTGGCGTTGAAACCCGTTGCGTCCAACCTGTCGTTCGAGCGGAATGTGACTCGAAAGAACTTTTTTTCCGAGACGACCGCGAGTCCGGAAACAATCTGCCCGCACTGGCGCGTGTACTTCCTGTCCAGCCCCATGAAATTGGAGAACTCGACGTAGTCGCTGGCAGATGTAGCGTCGCAACTGTAGAGAGAGAAAACAAAATACGAACAAATCAAAGCAGGCCTTTCGCGCGAAAGCTCATTTGCATTTGAAATCTGTTTATGCATACATCTCACAGTAGCGCCGCAAACTTTTTTCACTCTACTTTTTTGTGGGATTTCCAAGGAACCATCTGGTAGAACCACATCCCCATGACATTTTCATATCTAAGTATGTACTGTTTGGAGAACCGAATGGCTGTTTGATATAATAGTCAATTTTCTATTGTTTACTATTGTCAATGATGAACCTTTGTTAACGACAACGGAAAAACTGGGCCCTTCAAGCATGACCAAACAGGGTGGACGATGGTGTCCAGCTCGCACCTGTGTCATGAAGTCACTTCGCTATTCTCTGCCGTGTTGGAGACATCATTGATTTATTATCTGGGTGATTCTCACTGAAAGGGGCCGACGTTGTGGCGACCCAATAAAGATTTGAGTGCTGGGGAAGGTCTAAAACTGTACTATAGGTTTTTTTTTTACAACTTTTGTTTTTCCTTTTAAGTTATTGATATTCCTTATTGTAAAAAATTAACAAAATATAGTCAAATCATCATCGACCTGTTCTGTAACAAAGCGACCTTCCGACCTTCAAGCTTTAGTTAAGGTCTTCCAATTTTGAATTCGGGATTGATTCAATTTTTTCTACATTACCACAATTCCTGAGATCGTCAAAATAAATTCAGAACCGCTAGAAAATTATATTTAGACGGAATATATGTGTGTAACAGGCATCGCTTTGCAATAGCTTCATTTTCTACAAAAATTTGCTAAAACTGCAAAAAAGTTGAAAATCCAAAATTTTTATTTGAATAGCAGATTAATATATATATATAATTTTTTGCCATAAAATTGGTAACAAATAATTTATTTTCACATCCTAAAATTTCAAAACAATATGATAATATAGTACGCTAATTTACAAAAAAATCGCTCATACGATCAAGTTGCATGACTGGTTTGGCAATAAAATTGACAGTGAACAATTTCTTCGCACTCAATGTGCTCAAATTGTTAACGTCATAATATACGATAACTTACAAAAATTCGCTCACACAATCATGCTGCTTGACTGTAACTTGGATTTTATTTAATTTTCAAGTATTCTCGTATTATCGCATTTATTATTACAATATTCACGTGTTGCCCAATCAAACAAATTGAAGGAAACTCAGGACAGGGTGATGATGAAAATGGTGAGAATCTACGGGTCGCATCACCGACCTGTCCTGGTGTCATCGACCTGTCCACCAAAGTTTTTAATTATTTATTTTCTTAATTAATAAAGGCGCTACTGTTCGGATTGGCATCAAATTTCGATACATATGATATAAAGAGCATCTGAGATTTTTTCAGTTCGATTCGAACACTTTTTATTTTTTGAAAGGTCAAACTCGAAACTGACCTTTTCTGTGGGAATCACCCAATTACAGAAACAAAACTTTGTACACGCCCAAGAAAAAAATTGAATAACTAATAATAATAATAACCATCCTCCGTTTTTTGTTGATTTACATTAAAAACTATGTAAACACTTGAAACCGAAAAAATAGTAATAATAATTAAATTGCTGCCATTACAACGCGCAAAGCGTTTCTTCAAAATATCGGAGTCCACTACTTACGGGACGTCTAAATTTTATATAATCGGACTAAAAAATCTATTTTTAGCCGGAGATGTGTCAATATTGGTCACTCTTTCAAAAAACGCAAGATGGGGTAAAATTAAAAATTTAGAAATGTAAAAATTATTATTTCGAAAACTTTCGAAATAAAATTATTAATATTTTATTACATTATACATCAGTTTAACCCATAACACGACACATGAGTATAGGACACTCACATGGAATTTTCAGTGTTCGAGTTTCGCAACACCCCCATTACCCATTCACTACCAGTTATGCAAAATTGAGACAATATAAAAAATAGCCATGAAATCTGTTATAAAGGTCTTTGTGTTATTGAAAAATCCGCATTTTCAATTTTTTTAAATTTAGAATTTTGTCCCAGTGATAGGGCCAATAGTGTCCCAGTAAGTGTGGCAAGGTGTCCCAACGTGTCTTAACCGTAGTGGCAAGGCATCACCATATGTCCAAATCGTGGGAGTGAGGTGTCCAGTGTGTACCAGTGATGGAAAAATGGGTTTTGTTGCTATGTTAGGATTCAAGTGTGATCCAAAATATCAAAACAGTTGTCATATGAATTAATTGATGTATCGTGAATGACCTAATTTTGGAGATGGGTTCATGCCAACCATTGAGGTCTGTGGTGTCCACGGCTACATAAACGCACGGGCACACGACCAAGTACACAACAAATAAATTACATCATCATTTTCGCAAAACTCGCATCGAATTCGCAAAATGGCGAACAAGTACTCTGAAGGAATCAGCTAATTCCCGATTCTAAGCTATACACTGGAATAAGATACCTACAATATGAGCACACAACCTGTAATTGTAGTGTTATTACTTACTATGCATGTTGTTGAATGCACAGAATTGAAAGTTTAGTTGAATCATTTTGTATAAAAAACATTCGTGGAGTGAAACTTATTATACATCTATACCAGTTCAAATAAAATTACTGTTTTAATGAAAGTCATTTGGTCACAAGTGTTCTGAAATTGAAAATAAAACGTACTTCTCAGATTGAAATACTATCCATTGTTGATTATACAACTATGGACCTTCAAAAACCAATAATTTTACTCATGAAGGAACACTTCAATACTGACGTCGAATCTTTGTAAAAATCATTTGTAACATCCTGCAGTATCATCTGATATTCACCGTGCATTATCTCGAAGAATTTGCGTAGGATGGAGATGAAATGAGGGATCGGAGCCGTCATTTAGTAGGGTGGTGAATGCGATTCATCAACGAAATGCGAGGCCCAGCGTCCGTGCCGGGTCGTGCACGCGAAACGCCTAATTGATGGGATCGGTTACGTCACTGCAGAGTTTCGGATTACCTGTCCACTACGTGATAGCTAATTTGTAATGTCTATCAGTAATTTCGTCCCTACTAGATGCGGGTACAGGGGCTGGGAATCCTGTCTTGGGTGTCCCTCGGTAGTGAGGACATCCTATTGTTATAATCGATGATAACACTCAGGCATAGAAATTGGTTTATATCTCCGCTGCACTCAGAAGTAAATTGCAACATGAATATGTCTCATGTTGCTCATTACCTTCGCCCACGGGATGCTCATATAGCCTCCGCTCTAGGCTTGTTAGATATCACCGAAGCACGATACCACGATCGGTAGAGATACAATATCAATCTCCTCAGTTTATCCTCTTACATGTGACAACGTTGATAATTTGTCTGAAGTTGTCTATTTCTCGAATGGTACGGAACCACCCCCCCCCCCCTCCTGTGCTTAGTTTAATTTTTATTAGCGCATTTTCGTAAAAAATTAAGCTATTGCAATGGCTCAAAAAATTTTAAAATAAAAATTTTTGAAAAATTTCTTCAATGAAATCCGAAAAATTCAATGAAAATTCGCTTATATATATGTAACGATTTAAGCCGTTTTTAGCCATTTTTAGTGATTTTTTCAGCACAATTTTTCGAATTTGACCAATTTAATGTGCTCAAAAAGTTCTGGTCAACAAACTCATCCTTTCGTTTGAGAAGCTTGATTTTTTGGCGCATGAACGGAATTTTTATCTCAATCCTAAGGAGAGTTATCGTCCGGAAGGAGACACACACACACACACACGCACACACACACACACACACACAACACACACACACACACACACACACACACACACACACACACACACACACACACACACACACACACACACACACACACACACACACACACACACACACACACACATATATATACCTATATATATAAAAATATATAATATAAATATAAAATATTTATATATACCTAATATAAATACCTATATATATATGAAAAAGCGCTATGTTTGGGATTCGTTTCAGAATGCCACAAAACGGATTTTAATGAAGAAATTTTTCGAAAATTTTGATTTTAAACATTTGAAAACCATTGCAATAGCTTTTTTTTTTTTTAGGACAATTCGCTAAAACCATGTTTCATGAGAACATGGGTAACATGGGTTACGTTGCTTTTCGCCTTCATTCACGCGGTGCTCGATTTCTTTGCTGGATATTACCAAAGCACTGCCGATGTGATCCGACGGCCGATATGAGACACTCGACGATTTACCCGGAGAATGATATACACCTGCACGGGAATAAATTTCAACAGATCAAGTTCTCACAGGTTACCTAAGTTTTTAAGAAGCGCATATATTTTTAGGCTCGTTTTCAAGGACGTTTCTCTGAAACTAAGCTGAGCTGAGAGGTGAGAGGGTCGAACTATTGGAATTGATCCAGGGACTCAACAGCTTAAGCATGAGAGAAACAATAACCGAATACGATTCCGTTTCACATCGTTCTTAGAACTAATCTGCAAAAAATTCGTAGGTGTATGCCTGTGTTGGTGTGTCCTTTGCAAAACAAAAAAAAAGTGTGTGACACGAATAATTTCGTTGTCGCTTCCCAGGTAAAGATTCTTGGCCGATATTCATTATCCTTTGTTTTCGATCCGATCGTTCATAAATCGCGGTTTTTTTTGGCAATTTCCCCGGCTTGAAGCACCCAGGCTTCAATTACGAGACGATTTTCGTGATTCTTATTTTTTTCGATCCCAATCGTCGATCCCAAGATCTGCAGATGATTCACACGCGAGCATGTTTCTGGATAGGCTGGTAGGTAGTCTCTCTTTCTTAAAGAAAACAATTATCATCACATAAATATATTTAGTTAATATAATTTATTAAGTTGGATGTATTACTGAAAAACTAAAGGACATCTTAGGCTAGAAGGGACAAGTATTCACGAGCGTCGTTACAGACAATGCAGAACACTGGTCCATAGAAAATTATGCAGGTACTTATTTGAACTGTGTCTGTGGTGCATTTTCGAAATATAACTACTTTAATCGGCTATTTCACCTTCCGAAAAGAAATCAATAAATAAATTAGAAAATTGATGAATGAAAATTATAAGCCAATATACTCAAACAGGGGGCTGTGGAGAGGTGTAGAATCTTCTTGACCCCGCGAGAAATCCAACATCAGCCTCCCGAACATTAGTCTGATGTCCTACCGCCTAAGCTACTGGAGCCTTCTTTGTATAATGAAAGAACATCCTTCGAGCGTCCTTTGAGGCCTCTGGGCCTGAAATAAACGGACCCCCTCAAAGTTCTCTTATTATGGGACACGAAAAATTAGTCACGACATTCATCGGACTGTCAGAGAAATGAAAGAGAATTACTAGAGAATTATTGGATTTATCCAGGAATTAGTCGCACTGAGAAGATATAAATAGTCGTCATTTCCAAGGCTAGCAATCAGAGCGCTATCTCGACACTCTCAAATGACTGATGACAAAACAACTTCAGTCGAATGACTGTATTCTCGTTGGGGACGGTCGCTCGAACAATAGTCTACTCCTCGATGAATGATTAGAATGGTTAGTCCGGTATTCAACAACTGAATAGAAACCATATTTCCCATGATCATACATTTGTTTCGGAGCTACTGGCTTAACACTGAGAACTGCACGATATAGACAATATCAACCGATGACCTAACCCGATAAATTGAAAGGAAATAAAGGGTTAGGAATGGAACGTGAATTTATGTGAGAGAAAACACATATCGTTGAATAGATTAACGTAAAAGTGTACTGTGAATCTAGGTGACCCTGTTTTCCGATTCGAAACTTTCGGATTTTTTGACATTGTTGTTATTCTTAAATGTATATTTCTTATTTTATCCAAATATCTAACACACAGCCTAAACTAATCCTTCTACCAGCTTGGGTTTCTAACAAAAATGTTCCTTCAAGATTCCCCTACCATGGCTCGGGAAACGCCCCAGCATTACCAAATATCCCATATAATCTTCTCAGCTTATGCATTTTGATCATTTTTTACACTCTTAGGTACAATAAATAAAGATCTTATAATAAAGATAAGTACGAAGGTATTTGAAGGTGTAATTAACATAATTTGTGTGTTTATTATTAGAAGAAAGGAGCTAAGAAAAATAATTGAAAACTTCTTTTTTTAATGTTTCCTTTTGAAAAGCATTGAGGTTGAAATCGTGCTTAATTACCCCACAAGCAGATTTCAAAGAACAAGAAAGTTTAAGACCCATCAGATCTTTCAGTAAATAAATGAACGAACCACCAGCGCCGAAATAAATTGTTCAGATTGTGGTTTTACTCTACAGTTGCATAAATAAAAACGTACAACTTTTTGTTTGATAGAACAGAATTTTTAGAAAGGAAATACAGTGTATATGGGATAATACACCTTATGTATATAAGGTAAATGGGACATTGTGTTGTGGCTATCACAATATTACAGCGGTTCCACTTTTTAGATTATTGTTCAAATTGATTTCAGAGAATATCATTTGGAAAATGTTTTGGAACACGCAGTTTTTTTCATCTCTATTGGAATCGCATACCTCATCCTATCAACAGTTTACCAGTCAGAAACCAGAAAGTGTCTACTCCTAACTCCAATTTTACAATGCCTACTCCTCTGCAAGATTTGTTCGTATGAAATGGTGCCTTCCTATTTCTCTTCATCTATAATAGCAAAAGAAGTTAACAAAATCCAGAAGTGACAAAATTGAAAATTCGGAGGGAATTATTGGTTGAACTACTTATTGAATGTTATTGGATGAGATTGTTATGTTGTTGGTGTTGTTGTGTTGTGTTGTTATGAGATTATATGATGTTATGTTATGTTGTTGCGCATGGATTGTTATGTTATTAGATGAGCTACTCCTGTATGTGTGAAGACTTAATTAGGTTAATTTACATTACTTTCTTGAGTCGAGAGATTCTTTATTCACGATCACCTCATTCAACATCCAATACCAAGATCTATAAATTCGAAATGAGAGCGAACTAATCCCCAGGTTGTATATTCGTTAAACATAGTGATGATTCACCAATGTTTCTAAAATGAATAATAAAAGACTTTAATTGAATTATTCCAATCATTAGGTCCAACTCTCAGCCCTTATATATTATGTTCATGTCAAATTTATAGTGTTACGGTGTTGAACTTTTGGTTTGTGACTTCTTGTTATTATGGGGTCTAGTAAATTAACACTTCAAGCGAAAATCTTTAAAATTAATTTCCAACTAAGATAGGAAGTAATTCTGACTTTTTTATACCCCTATCTACCCAATTAATCTACGTGTCTATTAATAAATGCGCATTTATGCGGGAAAACAGCAATACCGAACATACTCGACGAGCGCAGGATATCAGAAATAAGCCATCATAGAAAAAATCCTCATGATCAATAACATGAAACAATGTCATTCCTATGTTGAAACACATACTTACGGACTAACTCCCTCCACGTCGAAGTAGTGGAATACGATTTGAACCTTGTGATGAGGCTCTCCGTGGAAGAAGTAGTGGCACTCGGTCTCTCTGGGGTACAGGCCAGGATAGTTGGGACTCGTGAATGTGCCAGTTCTCGCCACCTTGGCTCTGTATCGGAATCCACAAGGGTAGTCTTCCACCTGCTCACCTCCAGTAATACCGAAACCTGTGTAAACGTAGAATATGTGGAAAAGTGATTAGATAAACGTATTGTAATACAGTTGGCAGTGGCGGATCAACCTGTGGTGGGTAAGGTGGCGGGGTTCGGAGGGCCAGGGCCCCGATGACCTGTTAGTAAAACTTGCTATTTTGATGGATTCCATCTTCCCCTCCTCATATTTCCTCATGCTTCCATTACACAGTAATAATTGAATATATTTTTTCTGCTGTACGGTTCAAATCACCGTATTTGGTTCCAGGCAGATTAAAACTTTTTTTTTGGAGATTGCAACTAAAAACATTATAATAGGTCGCCTTTAGCTACTGCTATTTGAAAATAGTTAACAAAGACAAAACACTTTTCGATTTCCTTACTATGTGACAGTGTGTCATGAATCACCTGTTCCAGGTGTTGTCACAAGTGTTGGGCAAAATCTTATTGTCAAATACAAATACGATTGTAATCGTGATAATTATTCGTTGATTCTGAGTCAACTGCGATTATATTCGTATTCCTGTAATCGTATTCGTCTGTCGGCGATTACACGAATACAACCCATAAAAATGTGTCACGGTCATCAATTTCAATAGGGCGTCCCTCCGATAATATGCGGAGCCTTTCTAATGTTACCTAGCTTCAGAGGGATGTCCTTAAAGGGAATTCAACGATTGGAGGCCAGCCTATTTGTCTAAAATCTATTTCAATAGGACGTCCCTCTGAAGTTAGGTAATATTAGCAAGGCTTCACATATTATAGGAGGGACGCCCTATTGAAATTGATGACCGTGACGCATTTTTGTGGGTTGTATTCGTGTAATCGCCGACAGACGAATACGATTACACGAATACGAATATAATCGCAGTTGACTTACAATCAACGAATAATTGTCACGATTACAGCCGTATTCGTATTCGACGATAAGATTATGCCGAACACTGATATGTGAGGTGATAAAATATAGGGAAAATACCGTCGGTTAAACGGTACTAGTGGGTTTGTACTCATTCCATAACTTTCATACCTTTACATGTAGGTGTTTATTAAACTCCGTTCGTGAGAATTCAATATTCCGCTTACTTCGAATCGATACCCTATATTGGTTTACAGTCAATTTCCAAAATAAGTTTTTCCAAGAGTGAGCGAACATGGAATTGAGGTTGAGGTGGTACAAGCAATTACTTTGATACAAGCAATTATTTTCATCCATGGAGGTTTTTCATGGGCGAAGCAACGAATACCCAGAATACCCACCGAAAATTATTGTTTTCAATCGTTCAGAGTCAATTTAACATATATTATGTTTTACCGCTGGATTTTTTGATCGAAAATAAGCAAAGTTAAGCGCAAGCCGTCATATTTTCTATTGATTTCTACGTACAACCAATGTGTAGTGAGGGAAGTGTAACTCTTTTAGTTTTCATTACAGGGAAATGGTTTGCTACTTTTCGAAATGGTGTCACTACATCACAACATCTCATGATCCCTAAACCACTTCAGTGTCAAGGAAAGCGGATTTAATAAGCTACGGTATTAAGAACTAATATTGCTTCGTAAACATATAAACAAATGCGGAAAGAAGGCACTCCATGGTAGGCGTTGGTGCTTTTTAGATTCAGTTATATTTTATTAATTCGTCTTATGCCAAATTTAACGTTGATCAATTAGGTTGTTATAATTTTACACCTGCTACTTGATTTCAAAATCACGTGATCAGTAAAAAATTTATTATTTAAAAAGTAATCGTGTAGTGCACCTAGTTGAAAGTGAACAATAGTAAAGAACAATCAGTAATATTGATTACTGATCCTAATTATCAGTGTTATAAAATAGACTGAAGAAACGAAATCAGTGGGGTTTTCTGTTCGTATTTCTGGCGACCGACAGAACTCAGGTAAAGAGGCTTTTCACTGTTTCTCTTACTGAAATGGGGGCTGCGTTCAAAAATGAAGAATTGGATCAAGGGGTAGTAATTGAATTATTTGCTTAATTGTTATTATTTTTTCTTCATTTTTTATTTTTTGTGAATTACTATCATTATTTTTTGTGCATTATTATTATTTTATTATTTTTATCTTTTGTTTATTCTTTTAGTGAATCAAATAATATTTACCAAGGTTCATCAACCATTTCTCCTTGTGAATTCACCTGTGGCTCCAAAACCGACAAGAAAAAGGTTCTGAATGTTATCGGCGATCCCAGAAGCAATCGTGCTGTTCGATTCAGAAGTCAATCATTGGATTACATTGTCACTACCTTGGGGTATGCGAAAGAATTCTGGATGTACGGCTCTTATTGATTTCTTAGACCTCTCCCTGCAAACTCTGTACGACAATATTGGCAAACTGATCTAGTTGCTTCATCGTGATTTCTTGGATAATTGGTTGGAGTGTTCCATTTTGGGCGGTTGCTGATTTATTCATTTTGGGTTACTTATCAACGAATAATGCTATGTAACATCAACAAAATTTTGGGGAACTAAAAATTAATAATAAATACCAATTAATATTAAACTAATAATAATTTATATTAGGATTAATTCATTATGATTAATAGTAAATTCCCATATACGAAAGAAAATAAAACTTAAAAACTACAATTTGAACTTCCATCACACTTACACCTCCTCCTAAGAGTCAACCATAAATGAAATAACCGAAAGAAAAATGAAGATTTTTTTTCTTTTGAATTCTTAAGACTTACTACAAGAACTCAACCTAACTGCATATAAATACCTAATAGTGTATCCATGAGTACTTATAACGTTGGACCAAACAATATCATAACAACTAGCTCACCTATTGCGAGGACGTCTTTGGCAGCTCCTCTTACTTTAATGATAGCATTAATGAAATGAAACAATTTCTAGGCGTCCCTGAGTGTCGATAAAGAAAAATGCAAATTATTTCTGGGAGGAAAGTAGGGGCCTTTTGTAAAATTGCTCTCTCCTTTTTAACAAGAGTGCACATACCCAAAAACGCTGCAAATTATTTCACAAATGTTTATTATTTTTTCAATTGAGTATGATCGTAGTTTTAGTTGGCTAGCGTACGTCATAAGGCCTGTCCAGACTTCTCGGCGTGTCCTACTTCGAGTTGCCACAACCTATACTTCTATAATTATATACGCATGTTTATATTTCTCGATTTGAGCTCCTATCTATTCAAATAGTTATTGCCTTAATAATATCATTATCTAAATACGTACGAAAAGTCGAGAGGATATGTTATTAAATATGCGTAGGAAAAGCTTTGGTATTAACACACAAATATGACCTTGAAAAAAACATATTCATGCCTCGAACGAACGCCGGCGCCGTACCCACCACAAGCCGCGGCGCCGGCGCCTCCTCTCACTCCACCCCCCCCGCTCACCCCCCCCCCCCTCTCCACCCACCGTGACCCCCTGCCAAGCGTGCCAGGCGTGCTCGCGTCGAAAAAGACACGTTTTTGCCCGTTTTTGGCCCATAGCATCTATGCGAGTAAAGCGATCGGGATGGTTAAACGTTAGGACCAACTAGACCCCAAATGGAGTCTATGTGCGAAAGAACGGGTTTTTGAGTCAATTCTTAGGCCTTTTATGGCCCGGACGGCGGACGGCGAACGGCGAACGGCGGACGGCGGACGGACATTTCAAATTTGGATTCTACTTACCTTGAAACGTAAAGTGACAAAGTTTGAGGGGGGGTTATAAAAATTTTTTGCTACACGATCACATAGGCTTATTATTGGAAATAATAAACCAAAAGGTACCAACTGATTCCTACTCCTGTAAGCCGCAATAATGACAGACCTCTCAACCACTAAACCTAATTTTCCAGTTCACACATGACAGGGCTCCAAATTTTCTATTCTCTTTTCGAAGTCGTGCCACAGTCTATTCCAACTATGAATTCGCGCTTTTATGAAAGCTCTCATGAATATAATGGAATGGAATTATGTGTGATACCATGGTATACCTTTGCCCATGTATTTTCTTTTTCGCTCCGTCCCTCGATTCGATCAATAGGTAGTCTACACGAAATATAGTTTATGTTGTGCATTAACCAAATTATAAATATTCAACTACAGATTCGCCAAATAATTTTAGTGGGATGACCGTAACTCAAAGAGAATCAGGTGATCACAGCTTTATCGCTTCCACCCATAACCGTCACTTCTCCCTCCATGGGTTATGGAGTTACGATCTTCCAGATAGAGGTTCATGCTATACAACTGTGTGCTGATGAAATGCTGAACAAGCGTCTATATATAAGCGTCGTGCCAAGGTATATATTTTATCCGATTGCCAGGCTGCCCAAAAAGCAGGCTTTCCTTAATATAAGCTCGAAGCTGGTATGGGGTTGTCTGACTACCCTCAAGAGGGTGGGCCCAGATTATTCAAGTCACTCTCCTCTAGATCACTGGCCATGAGGGTTTTTGGGGTAATGAAGCTGTCAATATTCTTGCTAAAAAACGAGCAGGGTCTTCGCCTGTAGGATCAGAGTCAATTCTTGGAGCCACCAAAAGTTGTTTGCAAAATGTGGCAAAAGATTGGGAGATGAAAAAGTGAGTGGAATACTGGCGGAATCTTCCAAGCCTAAGACAGTCACAACTATTTGTGACATTCTCGGCAAAAACGGCGACTGATCTGATTGCCTTGCCTAAGAAAGATGTTAGAATACGTGTAGGCCTATTAACGGGCCACTTCAATATCATTTGAAGAATACTGGGAAACTAACACCGGATACCTGTTGCTTCTGTGGAATAGAAACAAAGGATGCCTAACACATCATGTGCCACTGTGATGCACTTGGTCAAATGATATTTCCAAGATGGCTTATGCTTATCACTTCCGGTTTGCTAAAAAATGGGGGGGAAAGGTTTTTGAAAAACATTTTTCATTACACTAATGCAGCTTGAGGGCAACCCACAATAGATCTTCTGGGTCGCAGATGAGGTTCTACTGAAATGCAGTGCCCAAATTCCTCTACCACCTTTGAAAAAGAAAAAGAAAAAAAGGGGTTATGGTCTATATATGTGGCTTTAGAGCTGGGCCGAGCATCTATCTTATTCCAAAACTCAAGTTGATGATTCGTCTTGAACCAATGGATTTCGGATTAAATGTTCTGGACGTGTTTATAATTATTAGGTTGAATATTCAGGTTTAATAATTTTCAACCTGCAGTCTGAACTTATGGAGTTCAGCTATGGGATAAAAAATGGAAGTTAAAGAAGAACGTCGTCTAAATCCACAAAAATAAACTGTTACAGTTTTAGATCCATTTCGACGGTTATGTGGTAACAGTTAAGTTATAGTTTGTTACTGGTGATGACATAATAGTCAAAATTGATTCAACATTATAAATCCTTATTTTTGTGGAATTTGTAACAAGGTGAAGGCCAGTTGTGTTACTTTGTGTCCTGTAATAGTCCTTAAAAAATATATATGTTTTTTTACTTCTCACTACAAGGGGATAAAGAGATAAATAGTACACAGATTCAAAGGCACTACTTCGATGGTTTATTTCAAAGACCGTAATTATTGCTCCAATAATTCTACGGGAGCTTTAACTCACCTTGAGAGGAATTTACAACGAGTTGGTTTACAGTTTAATAGAATCCCCTCTGGAATTCTGGATAGAGTATCAGTAAGAGGATTAGTAAGATAGCATAATCAAATAGGTATCTAGAATACTATTTGAAATCATACATGCGTGATTAGTGACTGATGAGAATGGGGTCTTACCATGATGTCTGAGCGTCAGAAAGCGATTGAAGGAGGTAGCTCTCAAGAGAGGTGCCCCCTTCTCCATGCCCAGCCTCACATCACCGATCAACTCCCTGGTTGATTTGTGGCTGACGCCAATAGATGGTGCGTACGCATGCTATCGTTACAAATTAGACAACGTTATTCTTTAACTTCCGTTTTTATTGAAATAGGTTTCCACAAATCCGTCGCGATTTAGTTCGTATCAGCTATGGGGGCTGCACAGGCCAATCAATCCAGACACTCGTATCAGAATAATATTCTAGGAAATCTTGTCAATGCACCATGGTGTTTTCCGAATGAATGGCTCCATTGCTAACTGTATGAGAAGTTTTGACAAGCTGTGATGCACTTGAAATGGCTATTATCTCAAGTCAACGAGAGCGGTCTGACTCCTAGCTGCAAATGATATTACTTGAAACCTGAAGCGTATCAAACCATTTGATCTTGCATACATGAGAAGCAGTGAAGTGAAGGCATCTGTCATAATGAATAACACTAAGAAAACCCAAGGAAACAAGTCCGAGGACTCGGACTGGAGGACGGAGCAGTAATTTGGCTCCCACAAGACTAACTCCTCACAAAAAAAAAAAAAAAAAAAAAAAACCCTTTGGCATAAATTAATTTCAATTTGCAACCAATCAATTCAATTGCAAACTTTTGGCATACCAATTTGAACTTTTGGCAACTCATTTTGAACTTTTGGCAAATCCATTATACGTTTCGACAACTACTGGAGTCCTTTTCCACCTTCATTCCTTCTACAATGATCAATAAAGTGTTTTTTCTCTCCTGTATCTTAGTTCAGAATATTTGAAAATATTATCGGTAATAGGCTACAACGTGATGCAATAACGAATTAACCAAACTCGTCGCCTCTCGCCTCGCCAAAGGTCCGATGCAGGGAATTTTTGACTTACTTCTACTTGCAGCGGTTCCTTATGTTTTTGAGTTGCTGAACACGAATCTGAAGTTTGCATAGTAATAATTTGCAGCGTTTTTACTGCGGGAACACCACCAGCGTCAGTATGGCCGACGGAGTTGTTTGACAGCTCTCACTCGTATTTCCCAAACAACTACGTAATTCACAACGTCATCACAACCATAACCTATATGAAACAGTTTTATTTGGACATTGATTCAAAATTTCTTCGAGAAGAAAATATCATTATTTATTTTACGTACCAACTTAATTTAATGTATTTTACCACCAGCTGCATTAGGTAGGTATTCATTACCATCAAATTGTACGCCATACTTTACAATAAGTAGGTACTGCAAATACTTCTTTTTTCTGTATATTTACATATTTTTGAGCCAGTGTTGAGGAGTAATTTGTTTTTATCTTCACACCCAATTAGAGTCTCACTGAAAAACATTTCCAAGATATATTTTATGCAAGTAGCAAGTAATTTGATCACGCGCTAGTATAACATAACACCCCAATTAATTCCAGTAAAAGAAAAAGGCATTCGATTATTTTAGGATGCCAATATGTAAAATAAAGTATAGGTAATGGGGAGGTGTCCATTTTCGGAAGAATTATATGTGTTCAAGTGTACGAAACCTGCAGAAAAACGGGCAAAATTTTCGTACGCAAACTTCCGATTTGTGTTCAGCGACCAAAGAAACTTAAGGAACCGCTGCAAGAAAATGTATATCAAGACTTCGCTGGTCAAAGTCTAAAATGGTCTGACGACCGAAATCGCGTGTCAAATGTAACAGAGGGCCATTTAACAATGAAATAATATGAAGCATCGCAATAATTTGTGTGGTGTTAAGTGCATCTTCATAATTATTGATTACAATTCAACAACTGTTTGATAATAAGTATCCACATGTGTTCTGTTATTAAAATTCTAGTTCGTGTTTTGAAGTCCTAATGATGTGTGTGTTTTTATATTATAAAATTTAGATAAATATTGCTAGCTACAGATCAGTACAATTTGAAACTTTGTTTTGATTCCACACTATCCAAGGAAGGAAAGCATTGAAATGTGAAACATTTGTTTACCGATGGAAATGCAAACATTCCTCTTACTTTTCGCGTTTCACATGTTTTTATGTTTATTTTCACTTTTTTTTTTTTTTTTTAATTCAAACGGTCATCCAATCGAAAAAATGTCACGCTTTTTATAATAGCTCACGTAAAACCAATCGATGCTAGGGAAAAAGTCCATAACACCCCCCATGAAATTTGTCCTCAGCCCCCCCCCCCCCCCCCACCATTTTAATGAGTTAATTTCACTCTTCTTCGCCCTATTGGGAAGTCTACGCTTGTACACGCTTCGTTACGTATTTAAAACCAAGTTAACCAGCTGTGAATCATCTTTGAATATCACTAATCGAGAAGTTTAGGCTGCTCAGGTACGAGTACATCACTCTAAGGGAGCAGCCCTCGGCAGAACGTTTTTATTGAAGAAAAACTAACATAATATTATTCCGCAATGCACCACTTCACTTATAGATTTCTGTTAGTAAGACCGTTTTACTACATCTAGTGAACTTATTGTACGATAATCGTTCACGATCCCCTTGCAAGGTGATTAAACTATTTCAAGAGACCGAATCAGCTTAGTGCCGAATTGAGGACCGAAGTCTGCAGAGAAAATTTGGGCAAGTACTCACATTCGTGTTGTACGTTTACCTACAAACCACACCCAATAAACTTCGAAGGAAATGATCGGTTTACAGTGACATGAGACGTGCCCATACCACAATGTATCAGCGCGTAGCGTTGATACTTCAGAAATCCGAAAGTGTTACTACAACAGAATAATTACATTAATTCCCAGTTGGTAGTGGTCCTGCGTCATTGTCGGTCCACTTTTCTGGAACACAAGTGCTTTTTTAATAAGCGGTTTATTCCCAAACTCCACGAAATATTTTCAGTCCTACGCATGAAATGGCCAGGGGACCCGATAGATGTGAGGATTCCAACCCAGTGAAGCGCTAAGTGCTGTGACACAGAAGGGAATGTGAAGGGCTGCTGTGTTGTAGCAACAAGGTAGGTACAAGCTCTATCCATTAACATACGCGGTTCTCGCGCCTCCCCTGTGGTCTGGGATCGGGTAGCGATTTCATTCCACGAAATCTGTTACAGCGCATCTTTCTTTTTCGGAGAATAATCCTGAGTCTAGGATGTAACAAATTACGGCAGAGCCACGTTCATCATGTTGATCATGTGACTAACTGTAAGGGCAGAAGTAAACTAAAATAACTAACACAGGTCATATATGAAAAAACTCGGCTAATTATGAACGATAAAATAACGCTTGAAGTCATTTACGTTTGCGCTGGCACAGAATGGAAAAATGATTCGAGGACAATGAAATCCGTAGGGGACCATCTAAAGACTAACTCGCACATTCCCATAACATTCAATCAAAATCTGATGAAAATTGTGGAAATTAGGCTCGTTAGAAGGATTACACATTCGCGCATGTGCAGTAGATACTAATGATACACTCGTTTTGAAATTAATATATGTTGATCAAATTGTCTTCTCTCAACTATCTTTTAAATTTTGCCGAGATCGGGCAACTAATGATACTTGATGGAATTTAATTTTGCGCATGCTCAGAGTGAAGGATCACGGAAACAATATAACTAATAGGGGACCACTTACATCCTTATCCACATATTTCCTGAAATGTAATCTAAATCAGTTGAAAATTGAGGAAATTAGGTACTTATGTAACAAGGATTTGCGGACGCACGGCAGACGGATGGCCATGGAACAAAAGTTATTCAGAATGATTTAATGAGAGTGGAAAATTTGATTTTGGAGACAAACAATTTTTTTCAGCTCCCGTAAGCGAAAAAAGCAAAATGGTTCCACTACCTATATAGGTAGACTTGGAAGCAAAACTAATAAATTATTTAACCAGGCATATTGTTGTTAGTAGGTACTTTTTTGTTTTATGTTTGTTATAACAAGCTATTGAGGAAATCGTGATCAACATATGTTTAGGGAATTCGATTTGGCTAGCGGTTTTTTAGAAATTTTCATCAACGGGATCGTATCGCTCCGTCCATGATTTCCAATGATAGTGATGCACCAACTAACCGCATTCGAAATACGATTAAGTCTGTAACCGTAGCCTCGGGCCATTCCGACTTGAGTAACGGATGGTTTGTTCTCTGTACTATTTCGTGTACTAAGTTGGATGTTGAGGCAATTGATAACGAAAGCTCTAGGATGTGCTGTCATGAATGCTTTCAATCGCATCTTGTAATTCCATTATGATTTACAAATGTACGTGTAGTAAAAATGATTTAAAGTTGAATCAGCAGATCATTACTGCAAGCTGAGAAGGTACTAAGCTATTGATCATTATTTTATCGTTTGTTGTATCCTTGTATCCTAGCATCTCTTTCAGTATTTCACAGATTACTGTGGGGCAGATACAATTCAACAACAATTGGAGAGCAGTGTGTTTCGGTCCCATGCGGCGGATATTTAGGTCATGTATCGGAGCGATGAGCCCGCCGGGGTTTTGTGGTTGCTTATTGGGGCTGGGGCCGCTAGCTGCCCCCGGTTTACCCATGATATATTTCCCCATCCATCTTTTGTGAAAGTAGAATATTGAGGTGCGAGCGAAGAAGGAACATCACTTTTATCCTTCTTAAAATAGGTCATACACATGTATGTTGTTTTAGATATCTATGGTCATACGTTTATGGGGTTCAACAACTTTCACATTTTGAGCACGAGACACAATTTTGTTCTTTCACCTCCACTTACGTAGTTAGGAAGGATCGTGTATGTACGAGAAAATGGGAAAATGCTCAACCAAACGCCGATATTCCATTATCAAAACGCTGAAAATAATTACGCAAAGGTAACTTTGGATAGCCCTCATATACAGAACATGCCTATAATAAATTACTAAACGAAGCCTATTATCCATTGGGTATCTAAATATACTGCATAGCTGTGGATAAATTAATGAAATTAAGTTGCAATTCCTTAGAATTTAACACAAGCTAACCCACCAACTGAAAATAAATAATATGCAATAAATCAACTAGGTACCTACGCTTCAGAATTCCATCTGCATACGATAAAAGTTATAATAAACCCAGCTTTGTAGAGTGAGAATTCCATTAAAATTATATCGGCTGGTATAAACGTCGATTTATGATATATTCCATCAGTTATGATTTGCTCCTCAAATTTTCCACCTGAATACTTCTCACCCTACGGACGAGAGGAAAAAATCGTCAGCGTTTATTTACAAAAACCAAAATATAATTGATTTATAAATGAAAAAATAACAAGATGGAGACAAGAAACCTCTAAAAATTATCAAAACTTTTATGATTTATCGTTTGAAGCTACATATTATTCACAGTTTGTACGCCAAATGAAACATTAGAATGTGCTAATTCTGATGTGCTAGTATGTGCTTGAATTCCAATAAATTGTAGTTAAATCATATAGCTTAGGAGGGATATAATTGCAAAACTCCTGAAATTCAAAGTAGGTAATGTTTATTATTTACTTAACTTCAAAATGAGGGAGAGAACATTTGTTCACAAAACGGTTTTAACTGCGGTTGAAGTTAGGAATCATGAAAAATTATTTGACCCGCCAATTCTGGCAAAATGAAAAATTACAAAACGGAAAATTTCCCTTACATTTCAAGGATATGTGAATGACTCAACTGCGATGGCTCGCTGACCTTAATTGTTTTATTATACACTAGCCGCTCCGGCTCGCTACGCTCGCCTCCACGTCCAGCCGGGGGGCAAGCCCCCCGGACCCCCCATTAAGTTGCTCGCTTCGCTCGCAACGTGTGGCATGTAGGGAATATTGCTCGCTTCGCTCGCAAAGTCTGGCATGTGGGATATGTTGATCGCTTCGCTTGCAAAGTCTGGAATGTAGAAAATGTTGCTCGCTTTGCTCGCAAAGTATGGCATTTAGGGGATGTTGCTCGGTTCGCTCGCAAACGGTAGATCTCTAAGGGTAGGTTTAACTTCTGTAGGGGATGCTGCTCGCTTCGCTCGCAAACGGTAGATCTCTAAGGGTAGGCTTAACTTCTGTAGGGGATGCTGCTCGCTTCGCTCGCTTGAGGAAGTTATACTGCCCACCCAACTTGGCAGACGTTTTTTTCAGTTGGGAATTATTACAAACAAATTAAATCTTATAAAACTACGTGGAACCACGAAAAGTTTATTCGGGGATGTTGCTCGCTTCGCTCGCAAGGTATACCTGTATATGTGTAGGACAAAGTCCGTATTTATTATTTGAAATGGCTCTCGCTTCGCTCGCAAGGTAGGTACCTATGTAGGCATACCTGCTCGCCTCGCAATGTTGTGACATCGAACCCTACGCTCGCCTCCACGTCCAGCCGGGGGGCAAGCCCCCCGGACCCCCCATTAAGTTGCTCGCTTCGCTCGCAAAGTGTGGCATGTAGGGGATGTTGCTCGCTTCGCTCGCAAAGTGTGGTATGTAGGGAATGTTGCTCGCTTCGCTCACAATTGAAACATGCAGGGGAAGTTGCTTGCTTCGCTCGCAAACGGTAGATCTCTAAGGGTAGGTTTAACTTCTGTAGGGGATGCTGCTCGCTACGTTCGCTTGAGGAAGTTATACTGCCCACCCAACATGTAGGGAATGATGCTCGCTTCGCTATCAAACGGTAGATCCCTAAGGGTAGGTTTAACTTCTGTAGGGGATGCTGCTCGCTACGCTCGCTTGAGGAAGTTATACTGCCCACCCAACTTGGCAGACGTTTTTTTCTGTTGGGGAATTCTTACTTACAAATTAAATCTTATAAAACTACGTGGAACCACGAAAAGTTTATTAGGGGATGTTGCTCGCTTCGCTCGCAAGTCCGTATTTATTCTGTAGGAAATGCTGCTCGCTTCGCTCGCTTGAAGAAGTTATACTGCCCACCCAACTTGGCAGACGTTTTTTTCTGTTGGAAATTCTTACAAACAAATTAATTCTTATAAAACTACGTGGAACCACGAAAAGTTTATTAGGGAATGTTGTACTGCCCACCCAACTTGGCAGACGTTTTTTTCAGTTGGGAATTCTTACAAACAAATTAAATCTTA
The DNA here is from genome assembly GCA_030762985.1 of Adelphocoris suturalis. Taxonomy (NCBI): domain Eukaryota; kingdom Metazoa; phylum Arthropoda; class Insecta; order Hemiptera; family Miridae; genus Adelphocoris; species Adelphocoris suturalis. The sequence continues at coordinate 50,935,685 of CM061047.1, read as the reverse complement.
GAAACTACGTGGAACCACGAAAAGTTTATTCGGGGATGTTGCTCGCTTCGCTCGCAAGGTATACCTGTATATGTGTAGGACAAAGTCCGTATTTATTATTTGAAATGGCTCTCGCTTCGCTCGCAAGGTATTGCGTAGAAGTGCAAATGGGAACCCCCCTGTGAGGGTCCCTTCAGGTAAGCAACGTTGTGTAACGGCGGCCCGTGGTCGATCAAAAACGTCATATTAAACGGTTCCCTCGCGCTTCCGCTCGTGATTTGACCAACTTTCCGTCACTTTTTTCGATATCCGATTTCGGATTCAGATTCGGCGGACCCAAAGCTGTATTTCGCCCGCGAAAACCGTTCCGAAAAACGTACCTTTACGGGGTATATCTTAATGGGAAAAAACGTAGTTTTTTGTCTGACTTTTTGAGAAAACGGGTCCGTACTCTCGCATTTTTTTGACGCATTTCCCGATACTTTTTTCGCGATCCGATCGCGCCGTCGTCTTCCTCGTTCAAAAACCTACGAAACCCGTATTTTTCCGGAATTGTCAACGGCCGTTTAGAGGGGTAGGGGAAGCGGGGAAGTCCAAAAAGCGCACATTAATTATTACTTCGACCCCCCTCCCGCCCTACGGCCCATGGTTCGGGTGGGATTAGAAAATTTTAAATTCGCTTATACACCCTATCGGAAAATCCCAAAAAGATCCCCCCACTCGTAGATCCGGCCCACTCAGCCGTTTGGCCGTGCATAGACACGACAGAGCGACAGAGCGACAGACGGAGTTTCATTCTTATTAATAACTAGCCGCTCCAGCTCGCTACGCTCGCTTCCACGTCCAGCCGGGGGGCAAGCCCCCCGGACCCCCCATTAAATTGCTCGCTTCGCTCGCAAAGTCTGGCATGTAGGGAATGGTAGGTCCCTAAGGGAAAGTTTAACGTGTGTAGGGGATGTTGCTCGCTTCGCTCGCTCGGTATGGCTGTATAATGTGTAGGAAAAACCCTGGACCCCCCCCATTATAAAACTACGTGGAACCACGAAAAGTTTATTCGGGGATGTTGCTCGCTTCGCTCGCACGGTATTGCTGCATATGTATAGGGAAAAACCCGTATTTATTCCGTTGAAATGAGTCTTCGAGTCCCTTCAAGACTTATGTGGGTAGCCCTGCTCGCAAAAGATGTGTAGAAAAACACTCGTTGGAATCCGATGTATGCAGGGAATGTTGCTCGCCTCGCTCGCTCGGTATGGTGGATATTGAAGGGGTCTCGCCGTGGTTACAGAATGACCTCCGTAACATACACAAAGAGGCACATACTGTAAACACGGCGTGTCCCTTCTTGCCCTTCTGAAGAGACACGCCCATGGAAGCAGCAGGCCTGTAGCTGTTCCACGGAAATCTGGAACATATACATTAATGTGCGCACAAATATGGTTAAAAATAGCTGAAAATTGCAAAAAAAAAAAAAAAAAAAAAAAAAAAAAAAAAAAAAAAAAAAAAAGGACGAAAAACGCAAATTTGTTATCCATGAAACTATACAACAATTCGCTGATGAGGTCATGCTGCACGACTCCTCTCAAATGTCGAACAATGAAGTAAATGAAGCCCACATGACTTCCATGGAAATCAGTACAAAGAAAAATACTATAAGAGGGCCTGTTTGTAAACAATGTTAGGAGATTTGCCTTCTGAAGCAAGTATATGCAAGTTCTGTGAGTTCGATACTCTTGAGCATGCAACATATAGCTGACCGTGTGAAAAGCAATCGGTCAGCAAGTGAATACCAGCAACAGAAAGGGATTGACCTTGTGCCTTGTTAATAGTCATGGCAAAACCAAGTTTTATAGGGAATTGAACTCTCTTGAATTGGAATGGAAAGTCATTTGGAATAGTGGGTATCCTTGGAATGAAAGCATCCTCGCCACAATGAGTTCCAGTCAAGATAGAAGCTTGAATGAGGTTTTTAGTCATGCCAGTTACGTGCAGTCGGGTGCCATTGCACAACCGTGGTGGATCCAAGTTGCGCATTAGTAAAATTGGTACACCTATTTTAAGGGTAATGGAGTGGGAGGGAATACCAGAGTGAGATAATGAGTTAAGAAACTCAGTGGGGTAAGCAGTAGATTCATCAGTATTGACCACTGCATCGAAAGAAGTATATGTAAATGGATCTCCTGGCAAAGAGTGGAGAATGCGAAGGTTGATGTCATCAACAATAGCGTTTGTTGGAGCTAAAATAGCTCTTTCCCGCAACCATGTACCGTCAACAGTTTGGAAGCGATTGACGATATCAGGGAAAACGCAATCTATCAACTCTTCTTCCGATTTAACTATGTGACCTACATTAGAGAGATCAATCAAACCTTTGGAGTCCACAGCTACCTTGCCATCTCCAATTTTCAACAAATCCGTAGAAAAGTGATCAGCTGGCGTACTGTGATCATGGAGATGAACTCTCATGTTTGTAGTCAAGTGAAATACTTCAATAGAACTCCACAGAACAGATGACTTCAGACAGGCATGTAGCTCATTAGCAGGGGTGCCTCTTACAATGATAGGAAGAGTTTGCCTGAAATCTCCAGCCAGTACAACAACTAATCCACCCATTATAGTTTCGTTATTTCGGATATCCCGCAAGGAGCGGTCTACAGCTTCAAATGCTAGCTTGTTGGACATTGTAGCTTCATCCCATACAATGAGCTTGCATTTCCTAAGCAAAGCTGCTGTAGCGCTCTGCTTGCTGATATTGCATATAGGTGTGTCCTGTTTCTCTAAGTCTATGGGCAAATGAAAAACAGAATGTGCAGTTCGCCCTCCACTAAGAAGGGTACCAGCGATTCCTGAGGAAGCAACAGCCAGAGCAATATCACCGTTACTTCGAACCCAAGCCAGTAAAAGGTTGAGCAGAAAAGATTTTCCAGTGCCTCCAGGAGCCTGAACAAAAATTAAAGCGGGGGTACTGGAATTGAGTTTTTCAATAACTGTATTGAAGATAATGTTTTGCTCAGGGCGTAGGGTCGTACGGTGGGACTCGACCTGGTCTAGTAGAGCTGAACGATCATAATCTTGCTCTCTTGCTAGAAGACTGTTAGTCTCATCTGAGCGATTCGGGGAACAAAGATTGAATTCTTGTAGTTTCTTCCCAGACATAGCCATAATACGATCTTCAATGTTAATTAAGGCTTCATTGTAACAATATTCATGAAAATCTTGAATTCGGTTTTTTAATGGAATATTTCTGTGGATAATATCCTCTGACATGTCATGTTTGTAGGTATGAAAAATCCCATCAGGATTAGAAAGACCACAAAATGACACCAAAATAGAGAAGAGTTGACGAATTTGGCTAGGAAGACGACAAAGAACTGCTTCATCCATGGTATCTTTCCAATGGTTGTCATCGGCCAAGAGGCCAAGAGCAAGGCAGGCATCTTGAAAGGAAGGATGTATTGTTCCTCTAACTGTTTTCAAAAAATCAAAAGAAGTAGGCCCAACTACGTGAAGTAGTAGTAATCGCAGACAGAAACATTCAAAGTTAGAGACATGGACAGTATAGATTCGACCAATAGCATCACCCTTTTTGATGTCAGGCCAACCATTTACAGATAAGCCTTGTTTTCTGCGCTTCCAAACTTTATCCTCCCACCTATAGTACTGTGGAAGTTCACTATATCGCAAAGTTTTGGCAAAATCATCTTCCTGGCATAATTTGAAGAAAGCTGTTAGAGTGGTGTTTCGAGGATTAGCAACACGATCATGGAGAGTGGACGGAGTAAAATAAACCCTTTCACCATTTTCCAGGTGCACAGCAAGATGAGTAACAGAAGGATGTCGGCCATGAAGAGGAAAATGGAACAATCTCCAAGCAGCCTCATTACTGTTTACGTATCGTCCAGTAACATAACTTGAAACCTCATTAAGGGGATCGGATTTGCTACAATTCTGCAAGTTAATAACAGCTCGGTCGGAGCCTTTATTGATATATTTGCATATATATTTAATAGCTTTAACTGATGAGCAACATTCAACATTGATGTGAGCATTGAAAATTTTGCTCAACATTGGGGAGTATGGAACGACCCAGCTGTTGTCAAGAGTGAAATTACTACTGCTGACTTTCATGAACAAATTTTCAGTTTGACCACCATGAATGGGGTCACGACGCCTGTATAGTGGATACGAATCACGATCTGTGCGAGTTTCCTCTAAAAATGGCCGTGGATAGCGCTTTGTGCACTTGTTACCCTTCATGCAGGGTGATTTCGGGTTCAGTAGAGGACCACATGGACCGTGAATCATGTGTTTAAGAACAATGGATCTCAAGGAAGGATCATCCTCAGGATCAGGAATTTCAGCACTAATAATGCTATCAATTTGATGAGGGCGAAGTTTATCAACCAACCAGAGAAGTAAATGACAATGTGGCAGCCCACGTTTTTGCCATTCAATAGAATAGACAAAAGCAAAAACATCACCAAAAATTTTGCCTTTCGTGAGCAAATCAACGAATTTGTCGACCTTGAGTTTGAAAACTCTTGCAATGATGTCCTGACGCTCTGAAGACTTTTGATTTAGAAACAACGCTGATTTAATTTCAGGCCATTCAGGATTGCATGTGAATGTGATGAATAAATCAGCAGTCCCGTGCATTCTAGCGTAAGCAAGAGCATCCTGACTATACTCTGCCAAATATCTAGGACTGTTCACAAATGAAGATGGCAAAATAACCATCTTACCTAGATCAGTAGGGCTGACATGTGCTTCAGAAGAAATGGCGTCTTTTAAATGAATATAACTTTCCACTCGGAGGTCACGTTGGTGAGTGGAAATAAAACCCAACCGTTCACTTTCTACTTTGACATACATGTCAGTCAGGAACTTGTGAAAAAGAGTACCAAAGTGCAATATAACATTAGCATCGTTTTCTCTGGTCATCAAATGGAAGGCGTAGAAGTTAGTAGCAGAAACAGCATTTTTACGATCACCTGCTGTAAGAGGTAATGGGGACTTGTCGACAGGATTAACCATAGGAATGGTCCAAGAATAAGTTTCCTGCCCATTCCAGAAAATCAAAGGGTACTGAAGAGCATCATAGAAACGATTTCTCTCTGAAATTCGAATAAGACTGTCATCATGCTTCTTCAACAGGATATCACGACTGCTTGAAGGCTCACCTACGACAATAACAGCAATTTCCTCAGCTGTGGGGGCATTGAAGCAACGTGGATGCTCACCAGCAGGAGTGTGGTCACCTCTTATAATCACCCTATAATTGTTGCCATCTGGCACATCTTTCAGAGCAGCTTTAAATTTCCGAACAAGGGAATTAGAAGTATTTAACATTTGCTGCAAACCTTGGACAATAGTGTCATCAAGACCATCACTAATAGTCATCCGTCTGGTCTGTTGGGAATCCTCGCCATCCATAAAATAAATTTGAAGGAACTTGTGCTTTTCGGGGGGAGATGGAAGGAGTGATCCAATTGAATGATACACTTGCCCCTTGACAATAAAAGAGGGCTGAAATCCCTGATAGTGAACCTCCTCACCAGCCACAAAATAGGTCATTTGAAATGCCGTGTTGTACTTAATGGAATTTTGTCGGAACTTCTTACTTTTAGGAGTGTCACCGTAAAGCAAGGAATAGAGAGGCTCAGGAGGTGAAGGTACCAGTGGAAGAGAAACCTTACCCGAAGCACAGCACAAACCAGCTGATTCACCTTTAAATTTAAGTGCCTTGCAGAACATACACTCGTGAACCATGGTACCAATCAGTAATAAATTATGTATTCCATAATCTATGAGTGGATTATAAGAGAAAGCCATTCCTTTCAGTGAATTCCACGAACCCTTTGAACGCTGCAACCATCGCGTTCTTTCTTGCTCCCTACGATCCTAAAAGACACAAAAACAGCAAAAGTTTATAAAATAGTATCTAATAGCATTTAATAATAGAATTATTTCTCAGAATAAATAATTAAGTACATTTCTCGGCATAAATATCACTACTCACTTGGGTTTCCTCAGCCGTTTCTACTGCCCTACTGCTCCTATGCTGGGCAGCGTCATGACTCAAGCGTTGCTGAAAAGAGAAGAAAAATTCAATAAATCAATACAAACAGATCTGTGAAATCGATATTACTTTCGTGCATGGGCGTCATTTCAGCATTTTGATTGGGGGGGCAAGACTTCCAGACCCTACACTGGATTATGACATTGTTGCTATTATTTTTTATATCATTTGTTCATTTTCGCTATTATTTTTTAAATCATATAATATTTTTTAAATCATATTATTATTGTATAATTCTTATTATTATATAATTATATCACTACTCACCTGGGTTTCCTCAGCCATTTCTACTGCCCTACTGCTCCTATGCTGGGCAGCGTCATGACTCAAGCGTTGCTGAAAAGAGAAGAAAAATTCAATAAATCAATACAAACAGATCTGTGAAATCGATATTACTTTCGTGCATGGGCGTCATTTCAGCATTTTGATTGGGGGGGCAAGACTTCCAGACCCTAAACTGGATTATGCCATTGTTGCTATTATTTTTTATATCATTTGTTCATTTTCGCTATTATTTTTTAAATCATATAATATTTTTTAAATCATATTATTATTGTATAATTCTTATTATTATATAATTATATCACTACTCACCTGGGTTTCCTCAGCCGTTTCTACTGCCCTACTGCTCCTATGCTGGGCAGCGTCTTGACTCAAGCGATGCTGAAAAGAGAAGAAAAATTCAATAAATCAATACAAACAGATCTGTGAAATCGATATTACTTTCGTGCATGGGCGTCATTTCAGCATTTTGATTGGGGGGGGCAAGACTTCCAGACCCTAAACTGGATTATGACATTGTTGCTATTATTTTTTATATCATTTGTTCATTTTCGCTATTATTTTTTAAATCATATAATATTTTTTAAATCATATTATTATTGTATAATTCTTATTATTATATAATTATATCACTACTCACCTGGGTTTCCTCAGCCGTTTTTACTGCCTTACTGCTCCTATGCTGGGCAGCGTCATGACTCAAGCGTTGCTGAAAAGAGAAGAAAAATTCAATAAATCAATACAAACAGATCTGTGAAATCGATATTACTTTCGTGCATGGGCGTCATTTCAGCATTTTGATTGGGGGGGCAAGACTTCCAGACCCTAAACTGGATTATGACTAACAACCCCCCCCCCCCCTCCCCCCAAACGCTTAAGAATTTGTTAAGTACTGGATTTTTTTTCACATTAATAACAGTGTGTTTTATAACTGTTAACAGTGTATGCTTTGTTTACATTAAAACATTTTAATAATTTGGTTTGTTTAAATGTTAACAATAAATAAGTAATATATTAAAAGTTGTATGTACAGCAATTTAGCTAACTTTTCAATTTTTTCGTTTGATATTTTAGGGCTAAGGCACAAGTACCTAATTCACCTATATTTTTATTAGTTTTCTTTTGAATTTTTTTTTTTTTTTTTTTTTTTTTAAATATTGATAGTAGGCTTTATGTAAGTGAAAAACAAAGGTTAAAAGATAAGACAACATAAATAAAAAAACAGAGTTTCGCGTCTTCAAACAAATGGTCGCCCAACTGGTCCCTTTCAGGGTTTACAAAATTGTATAGTTCATAAAAAAGCGGAGTTCATGCTGAACAATTTCAGAAAAAATCTTCAAAAATGGTTCATTATTTAATTGTTTACAGCCACAAATTCATTGAAGAGAGTAGACGATTTATTAAAAATTTTGTTCAAAATTAATGGATCACTGTGTTTTTTGTTTTTTATAGGGGTTTTGAGAGTTGAGCTGAGCTGGAGGCGTGAAAGTTGGTTGCTAGGAATACAACTGTACTCCGACTGTCGAAAATGTACTGTCCTTAGACAATTTAAGTTTGAGAGAACGGATTGAAATTATATCATTTGTTCATTTTTGCTAGGTACAGGTAATGTAATGTAAATGTGCACGTACCTTCTTTTTTGGTGACTTGTTCGCCGAGAAAGAGAGATTCTTCTTTGGAGGCATTTTTTTTACTGAATGGCTCACTGGCAGTTCTCATGGGACTTTATGAACTCGGTAGAGGGGAGAATGCGTTGAATCTTCTCGTAAAACACGATAAACCGAAAGAAGGGGGTAATTACTTGTCGAAATGGGGAAAAACCCCAAGGATGAACTCAGTCGTGCATAATGGACTGAGGTCACAGAGGATTAGAAAGTACAACGCTGGGGACGGCTAATGTGGTGATTACTTAAAGAGGTAGCTAAATAGGTGCGGGGATCGTACAGGTACCTGGAGGTTGTTGAACGCTCGCCTCCACGTCCAGGAGGCTTCGCTCGCAAAGTGTGGTATGTAGAGATATTGCTCGCTTCGCTCGTGTGAGGAAGTTATACTGCCCACCCAACTTGGCAGAGGTTTTTTTCTGTCAGAAATTACTATCAAACGCGGTACATTATGTGGAACCACGAAAATATAGTTTTTAGAACATTTCAGTACTAACAGTACAGTCAGATCTTGAATGTTTGTACGTATTTGTTTTATTATTTGAAATGGCTCTCGCTTCGCTCGCAAGGTAGGTACCTATGTAGGCATACCTGCTCGCCTCGCAACGTTTGACATCGAACCCTTCACGTCAATTCTTGAGCCTTCTCTCGTCCACGGCAGAATCATTTTAATCGCTTTGCTCACTTCCACTCGCGATTTGACCAACTTAACGTCACTTTTTTCGATATCCGATTTCGGATTCAGATTCGGCGGACCCAAAGCTGTATTTCGCCCGCGAAAACCGTTCCGAAAAACGTACCTTTATAGGGTATATTTTAATCGGAAAAAACCAAGTTTTTCGGCGGACTTTTCGAGAAAACGGGTCCGTACTCTCGCATTTTTTTAACGCATTTCCCGATACTTTTTTCGCGATCCGATCGCGCCGTCGTCTTCCTCGTAGGAAAACCTACGAAACCCGTATTTTTCCGGAATTGTCAACGGCCGTTTAGAGGGGTAGGGGAAGCGGGGAAGTCCAAAAAGCGCACATTAATTATTACTTCGACCCCCCTCCCGCCCTACGGCCCATGGTTCGGGTGGGATTAGAAAATTTTAAATTCGCTTATACACCCTATCGGAAAATCCCAAAAAGATCCCCCCACTCGTAGACTCCCCCCACTCAGCCGTTTGGCCGTGCATAGGCACGAGCGACAGACAGACGGAGTTTCATTCTTATTAATAGTAGAGATAAGTGAGGACTTCTAACATACAGTTTTAGAATTCTCTAGTACGCATCGTGTTTTGCGAGGAGATCAAGATGCCAAATTTGAAAATCCCACAAAGAGGTAATCATAAGAGGTTCACAAGGAGATGATTGATACTATCAGAATATTTTCAGTAGATACAATAGTCGAGCTCCGTTCTACGTTCAGGTGATGAAATCCAGAATCCGAAATACAGCATGTGGTTTTAGTTTACAGCGCTCAGAAGCAGTAAGTATAAAAGGAGGAAAACTGAAGGCAGTCGGAACCCCTGGACCATCAAAAAACCCAAATTCTGCCTTTCGTTGACAACCTCAAGTAAGAATGTAACATTTTCAGTTGAATACCTCGCTAAATTCGCCGATCTTCCGACGGTGTACGAAATGCATTTAGTTTCGAATTTACCACACAAAAATTTACTTTTCCATCCATCTGTTCCATATCACGGCAGAATTTTTCGCCATATTACGAGCACTCAGATTCAGAATTTCACCGCACCAAAAACAGGCTATATGCAGTGATTCGCTAAGTGCGCTACTCAAGCATTGAAAAAAGGGGATTACTTTGGTATGCATAAAAATGTTGAGTATTTATGAGATCCTCAAAAAAAGCACACCTACATAAGATTGCTGGTAATCTGCACATACTGGGGAATAAATAAGCAGACGAAAAATCAAAGGAATGTAGTTCAGAACCAATAACCACGCTCCTCCATCCACCCACAGAATATAAGCTAATTATAAAAGCAGCAGTATGGAACAGATGGAGAGAAGAATGGAAAAGCAAGCAAGGTGTAAAGCTCTGGAAAATCAAGAAAGACATCTCTGCAAAGTTTCATTAAGTCGTTCTAGGAAGCTTGCGATTGTACACTGCCGACAAGAGGAGGTCATTTTAACAAGATTGCGCATTCGCCACACTCCTCACCCTTGGTTATTTGATGGAAAGCTAAAAGAAACAACTTCCACCTGCTTGTTCGTCATGTTGCTGTCCCTTCACGGTCATGAACATTTTAGAGTTATTCCTTGCAACTATTTCCCAAACTCTATTCGGGAATTGATCGTTCAAACATATGTTTCCAACTCAAATCTAATGTGTAGAATGAAATCTGAAGTGGACATTGAACTGTGTGTTGAAAGGTCTGAACCTGTTAATGTGTACTATTGATTATCATATATTATATAAACTACCAATTGTATTATGTAAACTTGTATTGGCACCAATGACCTAAATGGTTGTATATGCCAATACAAAAGTAAAATAATCCATCAATGATTTTCTCCCTAGTTGTTTATTTGTTTCCTGCCAAATTTCTAGCCCTCAGGGAGAGCAAAAGATTAAACGTACAGTGACCTGGGTGGTTTCATTCGATTCTTTGTGATGTCAATAAAATAATGAGACCCTACCTTGAAAGTTGAGATCTCGGTGTCAATTTTACTGGCACACCCACGGTTGATACCTGATTTAAAAAAAAAAATCTCAAAAACACTGGGGCAATCCAAAAAAGAAAAAAAAAAAAAAAAAAAAACCTTCACAAAGCTTTGGTTTGTGAATGGAGTGTATTTAGTAGATCACATTTTCACGTAGAAGTCATAATAAATTTGGATTTGCTTACAGAATTCCAACTATTTTAATGCATGATTTCTAAATTTCTGATTCATTTTATGGTCTGAATAAATAATCGTGCATTGAACTCTAATTTTATTATTAGAATTGAAATTTCTTTCTTTTTTCACAATTCTTGAGTATTTTATGTTACAAGAATTTGGTCATATGGTCATGCCATTTGACTGGATATTTCCTGACATATTTTTCCTTTCTTTTTAATAATATTCTCGCTCCCTGAATTGAATAAACCAACCCCAAGTCAGTATGACGATCCTTTTTCGATTTTTTGCCATTTAGCCCCAGTAATAATTTTGGACAGGATCGAAAAATACCATCTTGTCAGCATACCAATTTCTTCAAGATGTTCAGTTGTATTATCCAGTCGAACTCCAGAGCTGTTGACTAAATATAGAACTAAGTGAACTGTATAAAAATAATTTCAATCTTTAACTGTACTTTCAGAATTACATACATAACAAACGATTTAATAGGAACGTTTTCGTTTAAAAACATCCTAAATTATATTGTTCAACAGGATTGGGCTACCGAACCCCGTATTTTATTTTCGTGCTCATCACGTAAACTTGTATGGATTGTGCAAAACTGATAAATACCAACATTAAATTTGGACAGCGGGAGTCATTTTTGGCATCAACTGTGTTACGGATTCTCTAAACCAGTATAGCGTTAAACGTCCCTACAACTGCAATATAGACGCTAATGATCTCTCGATGCAAAGCTGGACTGTAATTAGCTGGGATCATCGAATCGGAGCAACTTGTTTTGTTGATTTGGGAGAGCACAACTCCTATTGAACACGTATTGACGTTCTTCGCTGTTTAGTAGATTCTCTACATCAACTGCAGGAATATCAATCTTCACTGCAGAATTCAGTCTGATATGCTATTAAATAACTCCATCAAATACGTATGTACAATGCACCTACGTATAATTGTATCTCCGATGAAACGGTTAATAATACCACGGTGCAACATTGTAGGCATATTTTAGGATCACGAGTTCTCCTTCCCATAAATGGTAGGCCCTCCGGCAAGCGAACGGCCGCAACAACAATCAGGCAGTCCCATTCGATGGATATACCTATAAATGTATTATAATAAATATGGGGTGGATTCGGTAGAATGAGAAATTGTTTTGGGGCTAAAATGACCAAAATTAGAGTAAAAATAACTTCTTTTTCCACAAAAAACATATTTTTGTGCTTTAATCAATCAATTTTAGCTTAAATACAAGAAAAGTGTCCTTTGATTCTCGAAAATTTTTATTCCGAACGGTGTGGTCAACATGGCTATGTTCCGATTTGATAGTGAAATTTTAGCTGGAAAGTAGATAAAAGTGACCTCGATTGAAGGAAGGAAATGGAAGAAGTTGTTCCATGCTCACTGTAATTTTCTCGTAGCAACCATACTTCTCATATCTAACTCATTCAATTTCATGTTTGGATAAAATTTTCGAAATCAACATTAAATTTTCTGAAAGCATTGTGTCCTTTGATACTCAAAAAATACCATAAAAAACCATAACACCAGCTGAAGCATGAAAGATTTTGAAAAATTATAAACTCTATAAATCCTAGAAATGTAGTACTTCTTTTTATAATATCTTGTTGGTGGTCAAATCTCACAAACAAATTTCCCAAGTAATTAAATTTTTTCGCTTCCATTTTTTGTAATTTCATATCGGACACTATGAACTCGAACTGAGATTGATTGCCGAGTGACACCTCATTTTAAAGTTTTTTTTTTTTTTTTTTGTACATAATACGGTGGTGAATTGCGTTATCATATAATTGAATTGTGATGGGTATCTTATTGAATTGCGATATTTTTTCCGTTCTTGTATTGGAGCTGATGAACCATGAAGAAGCGTGATTCTGTCCAAAGATAGGTACTTTTAGGAAAAAACGCGCTTCTTCATGCCTGATCAGCTACTATCCAGCATTAGGTAAATTTTTTTGGGTGTGCCTAATACTGCGTTTTAGGCAAATTAAAAAAAAAAAAAAAAAAAAAAAAAAAAAAAAATTCCAGTTTTTGGACTAGGTACCCAAAGAAGGGGGAGGGTATGGCTACATGGAAAAAGTTTTTGTTTCATTTTTTTGAAATCACGGGTTGGAGCTATGGTCACTGAGTGAATTTTTTGCCGAGTGCGACAACTCATTACATTCTTTAGTACTTAACACGATTGTGAATAGCAATATCATATTTCGTTATCGGATTGGAGCTGATGAATCATAAAAATGTTCTAAAAGTAGGTCTTAAAAGAATTGGGGGATGCGCCTCTTCATGGTTCATCTCGTTCTCTCTTATCCCGTTCTTTCCTTTCTTTTTTATTCCTTTTTTCAAATTACTTGTGTCCATTTTTTGTTTTTTGCCACGACAGTTCGACACGAAGTTTTTTCTAAAAGCACCAATATTTAAACAAAATCCCGCTTCTTTACGGCTTATCAGCTCCAATCCGAGAACGGAATAAGATAACGCAAATCACCATCGTGGTAAGTACTTGAAAATTTTTAAAATTATGTCACTCGTCGTTCTTCCGGGGCGGAGAGGGCAACCCAAGATTACAAAAAATGGAAGAGGAAATATTTTCCAAGTACCCATAACTTAAGCCCATAACCTTAGAATCGCATAAGAGCTGATCAACCACGAAGAAGTGCAATTTTATCTAAAAGTACCTATCTCTAGACAGCGCTTCTTTATGGTTCATCAGCTAAAATCCGAGAACGAAATAAGGTATTTTTGCATTCAATATATACTAAATTCGGCAAAAAAGGGTCTGGAGCTCTAAAATTAATAAAAAATTGACGACAAAACCGACTAAGATCGTACTGCGAGACTCTCAGCTGGGTCTCGGACGTAGGATGTAAAGCTAGCCGGCTCTTGGACACCCGAGTCACACGCCAGTCAAGTAAAAGGATAGAGGCGTTTCCCTTATAGGTACATCGATCCTTGCACCTGCCTCGTCGTCTAATGAAAGCTTGTGAGGACATGTCCTTTATGGAAAAATGAAATTATGCTAGTGGAATAATATGCATTTGGCGTTATGAATCGATAATACAGGATTTTGCATTCACTGAGAGGTTGAACATGGTCACCTGATCAACGGAGAGTTCATTTAATAGAGCAATGGTGAAAGATTGTGATGGTTTATGACAGCTCCCTCTCGGCGCGAGTTGTCTCATGAAACTCAGCACTTTCCGTCGGATTGATGGACTGACAGAAGGTTGTGATGTTATCGAGAGGGCGTGTGAGGGAAAATGAAGGAAAAAAACGGAAGAGTCGGGGTAAAGGGAGAAAAGGGTTCGAGTGGCTGCCGCTTTCTGGAAAGAGAGGTTCGGGGCTCGGGCAATAAGTTCGCCTCACAGCCCCAGGATCAATCCATCATGCTGGTCTGTGGGTTTGTCTCTCGCGAATCTCTTTTTGGCTGTCATCCCAATCAATTTAGTATTTCCGAGTTATATGTCGGTACAAAGGTTCTGACATAGATTGGCGAAAACAAAACAGGATGGGTCAGGTTTCTAATCCCAATACAGTAAGCTCTCTCCTATCCGGTCACCTAGGAACCACAGCATGGCCGGTTGGCTTCTAGTTGTTTGAACCAATGTACAAGCATTTTACAATTATTATTTAAACTTTAAAATATTTTAAATTATTAAATCGACATTGTCAGTCTATGGTAAATCGTTGTCACGCCCAAAACTATTCTAAGTTTTAGAACGATTAAGGTATTAGATTAAGGTAGAACGATTAGCTCGTAGATATTCCTCTATAAATTCCATTGCTATCGGATCAATAATGGCGTGTACGCATGCGCAGAAGTGTTTATTATAACTTCGATTTCCTACGATTATCCTAGTTTCCACGATTTCCTAGTTGTTATAACCCGTTTGAACAAATATTTGATCTCTCTCTCGTAGTTGGGAACTGTTGAAGGGTGCCGCTTATCAAAATTAGTTTTCATTCTCATTTGGTATTTATTTCTCGCTTCATCAGAAAGTGGTTGTTCTTTTATCATTTCCTCAGTTATCCCGTATGTTTCATCAGCCGGAAATAATGCAATTTTTTTAACGCTATATAGTTGGAAAACAACCAATACCTGGTGAATGCGGCCGATTGAGTTATTTAACAGCTGCTTCCAAACGAGACTTCCAACCTCCCCGATACTGTGGATAGAAGCTCATGTACTGCTTTATATCCCTCACCTTTCTTTCTGCAAGTCCGTTCGCTCCTGGATGACATGGTGAAGTGTAAACTTGCTTAATGCCATTTTTGTTGGTAAACTCTTGGGAAGATTTTGAAATGAACTGAGGTCCATTATCTAACCAGTAATCGCACTTTTTTATGACTGGTAAATTATAGAGGTATTGGATAACGGCGTAAATTTGATTCTTTCAGCGAAGGTATACTTCAAGAGTTCATCAACAACGGCCAAAACAATTCGCCGAAGTTCAAATGAAGAGTCTGCATTGGGCCATTTGCATTTGGTGGAATTACAAGAGTGACAAACACTGGCCCTTCGAACATAATTATAATCAATGAAAATGCTGTCCCGTTTTCAAATATGTTTTCAGAAATCAATCATGTCCGCCAGACAATAACAATAAAGCTCCTATTGTGAAAGCCCCTTTTTCAGTAAAGAAAATCGTATGGATGAATGGATTCCCCGAAACTGACATATACAAGAATGATCATGCAGCCGCAATTATGAATCTTTCAAGATATCATTGTCGGAACAATGAAAATTCCGATGGGGAGTATAACGGACCAACTACTATGTTAGTGTTTATTACTTGTGTCTATGCAATCGGTGGAAACCGATAGAAAACTTACGCAATTAAATCAGATTCTAAGTGGTTCTCAACCAAGACTGTATATTTCCAATGTAGAATTGTATTGTGGCATAACAGTTTGTGAGGTACTTCATAATAGTTGGGCGTCGATTTTAAAAAAAGTGTCCTGTGAATTTGATTGTGATTGACTGAGTAATAACTACAATGCATGCACCAAACTGTAATTTATTATAGTTGTTGCATGTGGAACTCCGAGACTCGTGTGGACCGATTTTGATGAAAGTTCAGGCATTATAGGGTAGTTCCTAATGTTTTGTTAAAATATAATTGCCGTCGAATCAAATAATAGCATGCGCAAACGAATTTCTTATAACATTGATTTCGTGCAAGCTATTGGTTCGATTTAATCGAAATTTGGAGGCTCATCATTTCAAAAATGAGCCCTACGAATTTTATCGGGAATGGATAAGTGCGCTTGCTCAAATCTAAATTTGTGTGATTCACTTAAAACTCCGAGGCAATCTACCGATTTTAATGAAATGTTCAGGAATTGTGTGAGTTAGCTTCAAGATGGTCTCCTATAGATTGTGACAGAGTTCCCGTCAGAATCCCAGAGAAAGCGCTACCGTCGCTCCGTTGTAAAACAAGGGGCGTCGCACGCCCCTTCTCGTGTTCTTGAGAAGCTGAGTTTGGCGTTGTATGCTTGATCCAGGTCCTGTAAATCCAAAAAATCTACTCCGAACATAGCAGATTAATGCTATTAGTAGGAGTGGGTATCTCTCTGACGGGATACTGTCATCGTCCTCTACCTCTTTTTCGAGGATTTAGGACCCCATTGCACCTCTGGGGGGTACCTAGATCCTTGATATGGTAGCAGAGCGTGGTTAGGATTATGCACGGCTAACGCCTAGTAATCTGATCCACTATTTTTGGGGCGTTAATGTTTCAGAAGAAATATGGCCCGGGGTTTCAGGAGGAATTCCCATTATCCCCCTTTGGTATATAAATAATTTCAGTTGGTCTTTGACTTATAATTTCTCTTTTATTCCCTTCTTTCATTTTCAATTTCATACCTATGGTATACCTGGCCTTTGCCATTTTTAATATTGCTCTTTATAACCGGTCATGGTTCCCAATTATTCTAGGGCATTGTTCCCAATTATTCAAGGGCATTGATCTCAATTTCCAGGGCTTAGTTCCCAATTTACGTCCCCAATGTGGGCATATTAATTTATATCTATTTTATTTTCCTAAAGGTATAAGTTTCCAAAGTTGAGCCACCGTTTATTCCTGATTGTTCCAATCTTTGATTGATCTAATGAATACTTCATATTAAGATTCATTCACAATCCATCCTGTTTTAATTTCTCTTTTCCCATCCTCAATCGCCAATACAGCTATTTATTAATGAGCATCAGTTCTCAGCCAGTAAACTATTCCACCTGGTTAACATACTTGCTCTTCAATCAAGCATGTATTTAAGTGGGGGGAGTGTGACAGAGTTCCCGTCAGAATCCCAGAGAAAGCGCTGCCGTCGCTCCGTTGGAAAACAACGGGCGTCGCACACCCCTGCTCGTGTTCTTGAGAAGCTGAGTTTGGCGTTGGATGGGTGATCCAGGTCCTGAAAATCCAAAAAATCTACTCCGAACATAGCAGATTAATGCTATTACTAGGAGTGGGTATCTCTCTGATGGGATACTGTCATCCTCCTCTACCTCTTTTTCGAGGAATTAGGACCCCATTGCACCTCTGGGGAGTACCTAGATCCTTGATAAGATGTCATTGCTTTCGAAACAATAGGAGTGTGTGCGCATGCGCAACTGTAAATTTATGATTATGTTGATTTGGTCGATCGATTTTTATCAACCAATTCTATACTACCATGATCTTTTATTCGATGTCCTCAAACACATATTCCATCCTCTGTTCCATAGATGACGAAGCTACACTGTCCACCCAACTAGTTTTAAGGGGATTTGATATTTTACAGGTTCCTCAAATCGGATTTTAAGACGAATAAAAATATTGCCTCATCAATATCACCATGGTTCGTGATGTCTCCGTGAACATCTCTTATGAATGAAATAAACTTGTCTTAACCCAGCATTGATGAAGTAAACCATCGCACGTTCGTTTTCGTATCTGGTCGTGACACAAATGAAATTTCCACTAATCCAGAAGGCGGGAAGGCTCAACAACGAAACTACTGCTGAAATAAACCACAAAATAAAAGAAAACCCTCTCGGGGAAAAATATTGTCTGCACTCATAACTTGTGACGAGAAGACAAGAGAGACTTTTTCCCCAGACAGCGGGTGCACCCACACTCATATTACGCCCGTACGGTAACATATCGTTCCTCTTCCAAGGACCTTTTTTTCACTTTTGCAAGGCATCGCTGATGTCAAGCGCAGACCTCGCACTTGTTACTCATCACTCAGGTTTCTGTGAAGCTCGCATACGCTTCCTGGCGGTTTTACGTCATGTACGTTAATTTTGTCGCTCGAGAGGAGTTTTCGAATATACATATTCCTCGTTCTGAATGGAAATTTATTCGACTATCGTGTTGAAGAACTAACGAAAAAAAGTGGTGCGACTCTACAGTAAAACGATTATACAAACAATGGAGGACTTACACTGAAGACCGGACAGTAGATCGGATTGAGTAGAAACCCTTTTATATTTGAACAAAGAAGATAGAGTTTACAGTTTGTATTTACTTAAGCCAGATTTATTCATGGTTACTTGAAATCACTAGCTATATGTGCTTGAAAAATGAGGAATTCTATTTAGCGACATTCATTTACATAGGTAATTTCAATCACAGCGAGGGAGTGAGGGTTTATTATCCATCAAAACATCGCCCACCACTATCGCTCACATTATCAGTGGAGTTGATTGATTTCACTAAGTATCCATGTTCTCATGGTTGTGGAAGTTCGTTTCGCATTGCATAATTGACTATATCTATAATTTCTAACGAATGCCATCATAACGGGGAGCGCGGTATTTCATGTTGGAAGGTCCAAATTCTTTCACTTTCTTTCTGCATCCCCAGAACAATTATCCAGATCAGGCATAGTATCTGCTTGTGTATTCGAATAGTTTGCTGTGGAGACAGTATTCAGATTCCTTTTCCATAAACCGATACACTTTCCTGAACTGTATCTTCAGTGTTTCTTTCTGTGTTAAATGGGACCTTAACAATTTAGTTTGGAATCAAGTGTCGTACCTAGATCCTACACTGAATCAGCGTAATACGGTATACAATATGAATAAATTTTAACTTCCAAACCAGGGAGTTGGTTGGTCGAGTTGATTGGCACGTATTCTGATTAGTTTAGCTGTATACATCACATCTTAGTCCAATCATTATCTTAGTTTTATACCTGTATCATCTACATCATAACGGACAGAGGAAGTGTACAAGATCGACTCAGAATTTAAGAATTCACTCGGATGTTTAGAGAAAGCAGAATCGTAGTTATAATTACAATTACAATCCAATACCTGTTTCTGAAAATTGGTTACCAGCTGGTCACTAAATCAAATTGAACTATTTACCTGCTGAATCCCACGTTGGTACAGTAGACTTGGTCTTCTGATTAGCTGGCCACCCATTTTCGTTTCTCTTTCTTTATTTTCCTACTTACAGTCTTCACGTCTTAAGTTTCTATTACCTTACGGGAAGGTAAAGAAGAGGATTCAATTGTGGAAGCCCGATCTAGGAGGGCCGATGACTTACGTATTTGCCTGATTAGGCCCATGTGCTATAGAAAATGTGGAACGCTTCACGATTTTGCGTGTCGTCCCTGTGCAGGGGCCACGCTAATCTTCTCTGTATTTTTTCCAATTTTAGTATAAGTACCACTGAAGCGAGCAACATCTCTCTTACTCTGTTGTTCCCGGTACTCTCTATTTTCCCTGTTTTTCGTATCTCGGCGCTGCACCGCCTTCCCGGAAGGCAGATACAAGAAAGAAAGAAAATCTCTCGCTTAACTTTTATTTTTTCATGAATCATTTTTCGGTGAATAAAAATAAATAACTAAAAATCATTCACCGTTCGTCCACTTTCCACGAATTACTTTTGCCCGTCATTATGAGGTGTACATGCGTGGCATTCTTGGAACATTTAGCAAAAAAAAAAAAAAAAAATACCCGAACGCATTCAGATTTGTACTTTCCATATTTATCTCGGAACTGCACGGCCTTTCTGGAAGGTATTGAGAAGGAATGAAAAATTTCTCGCTCCTTTTTTTTTCTTCTATGAATCACAGAAAGGTGAAACAAAAATAAAAATACTGAAATCATTCACTTTCTACGGAAGACTGCACACTATGCCTCGTATCCACATGCGAGGGAAAACATGCTCAGATCCCAAAGTTAAGAAAAATATGTTTCCCGATTGTAGTCAAGAAATACTTACTTGTTTACGAACGGTATACATATATCTAACCTTGATATTGATGATAATATTTATGTTTTTAAGCCCTCCACTGAAGACTCTGACAAAACCGCTCCAATTTCATCATAAACCTTCCATATAGTGGTGTATTATTAAAATCAATATCTCTATTCTAACCAACATCCCTTCGTTCAAATTTAAAGTATATCATTAACTACATATAATACCAAGTTAACAAGATTCCCGCTGCATAATGAAACATCTCCTTTTGGCAATTTATTCATAGGTATATATTGTCCTGTTAATCATATGAATGGAGGTATAAATTTTGTAGTGTTATGAGCTGTACGATGGTTTAATGTATTGGGAATGTACGTCCAGTACCTGTCTACTACAGGAATATGACAGATCAAAAGCTATGTATAATATCTATATTAGTAAAGTGGGTTATTGGATTTACATTAATTTGTTGCATGTATGATTTTCAAAGTGATAAGTGACTATGTGAACAATGGAGAAGAACACATGATGTTTCCTGGCTACCAAGGCTGTAACAATGTTTCCCTTCAAAACGAACTACATATTTTATCTTTTAAAGAAATATGTAGATATAGACATGTGAATCAAATTGAATGATACTTTTGCAAGTGGCAACATTGGTAAGGGCGACAAAGCTGACCAGCACATCGAAGAAGATGGAACTCGGATAATTTTACGAGTGTGGAGGATGGGTTAGGGGTCTAAATTAAATGAATGATCACTCCACACGAGATGAACTTAATGAGGCTGTATTTTAAATTGATATTGAACTGGTTAACACGGGTTAGGACTGGCTGCCGCAGACGGGGGCTGCACACAAGAGGTGACAGGTTATTACACAACAGCTACGTTATGAAATCCAATTTATCCATTTCTCAAAATAAAAGGATGGGTTTGCTGGCCAGGATTTTTTCAGTACATTAAATTTGTCAAATTTAAGTAAAAAATTTGTGAAAAAAATCACTAAAAATAGCAAAAAAAATGGGTGAAAATTGTTAAATTTATTTTTTAGCAAATAAAATAGAACATAGTAAAAGTAAACATAGTAATAGATAAATTATAAACATAGTAATAGTAACTATAAAATAGAACATTCAAAAATTTATGCACAAAATTATGCTGAAAAATGTACTTAAATTCATTAAAATTGGCTTAAAAGAATCTATAAAAATGCAAATAAAGGTAAAACTCTAATATCCGTTTTTGGATAACATATTATGATTTAGAATGTTTTATTCCATTAACTTTCTTTGCACTCAAGAAGCTCAAATTTCAAAACAATCTAACATTATATAATACGATAATTTAAGAAAAGGGTCGCAGGACATGAACTTTTCATAGTTATTTACCTTTAATTATCCCCTTCCTAGATTATCAAAATGGGATGAAGTGCACAATGACAATTCAAGGATTGTGGGGTGAAGTTTTTAATTATTCGAAGAAAAGTTGATCTACGCAAAGCTCATTATCCGGAGTTTTACCCGGGAAGATATTCAACGGAAGGAAGATAAATGAAAATGAGCTACCGCCTTAGGAGACGTAGTTGATGGCGGTGGGGGTCGGAGGGGTCGAGCAAAGTAATACACCCTCTCAATTACACCCCTGAGGTCTTGAAAGCTCCAGTTTTCCACTTTTACCCGCTATGGGTTCAGCGGAAAGGACGTCGTCGAAGAGCTATTATTATCACCCCTTCCCCCATCTAAGGTCCCCACAACGCAGTCATTCAACCTCACGATGTCCTAGCACTTAACTACCATGCGAAAACACAAACGTACTACCGAGATGGAAGAACCGCAGGTACTTACAAAATTTTATTTCTGTATGAGCGAATTTTCGTTAAAAAAAAAAAAAAAAAAAAAAAAAAAAAAAACTGCAATAGCTCAAAAAATGGTAAAATACAAATTTTCCTAAAATTTCATCGTGGAAAGCCTTTTTAAGGCAATGAGAAGAAATTTTACGCTTTAACGTTTTATATAAATAGATAAATAAATAAATATATATGTATATATATATATACCTAAGCGTTAAAGCGTAAAATGAAAGAGGCACAACTTGAAAGATGGAATTTTTTTTTATGCCCTTGTCAAATCAGTAAGGCGATTACAAGCAGAGCTGACCCTTTTTATACTAGTGCAAAAATAGGCCAAATAAGGAGTATAAAGTGCCTCTCTACATCTGATCGATATGGTGGGGATCGGGAATTAACAGGGGCACAACCGAGTTGTGCCCCTATCATTCTGGAAGAGAAGTGATTTTTTCATCGTATAATCAACTTGTGCCCCAATCAAATTAAATTTCTAGGTTTTCGTTGAGGTTCCTATATCCATATCATAGAGAAAATAATTCAATTTGGATAATAACATTAATTAATGAATTATTTTGAGAATAATCGAGTTTCTCAACAAAGTTTAGAGGTATAATTAGTTTACCCTCATCACTTTATTGAGAGAACTAGAAAATACAGAGCAATAAATATTATAAATCCTATAAAGCCAGTACGTTTTACTCAAATCATTTCAGAAGTTGCCCGAATACCAATCATGTCCGAAATAAGTTAACATATTATGGCAATAAGGCAAGTTCAAAATTCATTGATTCAGGTTCATTACTCTTTGGTTTGGTAGGGAGCCGAGAGATTTACAACTTCCATTAATTCCAATTAATGTTATTTACCATCACTCGGAGAATTTTTTCGTAATAAATCTGTGGTGGTTGTTCAAAAAATGGACAAAGGAACATCTCGTTTTCTGTCAATTGTACCAGGTTACAAACAGCTAATTCTTCTCAGGGATGCAAGGGTAGAAAAGAAAGAAGCTTACAATAACAATTGATAATTTTTGACAACCCTGGAAAACCGTACTGCATACAGAAAAATAACCAGGAAACAAATTTGAAGTCCTGAAGTCCTAATAAAAGCCCGTAAATGGCTTTCTGGTCTTTCCGAAAATGGAATAACTTTAATCAACACTCTCTCAAAAAGCCTGGGTCAGGGCGAAAGTCAGTAAAGCAGAGAGACCCTTGTGAGTGTATCTCTCTATTTACATTTCATATATTTATGATAAAGTGGTTGGAGCATCCCTTTTTTTCCAGAGTGTGAATAATAGAGGTGTTGTTACTATTCCATCCTAAGTAATTTTCTTTCCCAACATCCCAAGAAGTTTGAAACTGACAACCCTTCCGTAAGTAATGCTGTTTTTCACACATTACTTGTTTGAATTTCTCAAGTGAAATAAATTTGATCGTGAATGAGAAAACTACCTTTGTTAAACGTGTGAATTTAGGAATGATTGAAATTGAGGATGAGACAGGAATAGCGTATCTGAGATGACAGCATACCGGAAACTAACCCGTGGACACTGAGAGGAACGCGGAGTGAACATTTTGGAAATATATTGATTTTGGTGCGCAAGTGACCAGTGGTTCAGAAGGTTGAGGATAGGTGTTATTAGTTTAATGATTACGAATAGAAGGTATCACTCGATTGATGTGTGAAATAGTATGGAGCTCTTTTCATACAACAAAAAAATCCTCTCCCGTATGGTCTGTTCAGTCGAGAGGCATGTGAGTACTTGTTGTCAGGGCTCTCCGTGTTCCTCTGCTTGCCTTGTTTATTGGTAGAAAACGAAATAACAAAATTGTAATTTTCATGCCTTTAGATAATATAACAAAATAGTCGGACACGACACTTCAATAGAAGTATTTCTATTTTTTTTTACTCTGTCCTTTACTACGAAACTAATGGATTGTTCTTGATTCGAGTCAAAAATCACACATGGGACCTTGTTGGTTTTGAATCCTCGGCATCGCTCTCGATCGAATCTAAAGGTTAAACTTTTTATTTTCATTCTATGATTTTTAAGGTTTTTTTTTGCACCCGTAACGTCATTCTGTCTTTTCTCCTAAAACTTGAAACTAGTCAAAAAGCACATATGAAATCCAATTGGTTTCGAGCCCTCGCCATCACTCCCTATCAACTCTAAAAGATAAACTTGAAGTGTTAAAATGATAAGTAAATCGGAATGCAGAAAATTTTTGCGATAAGAAAAAACATTTTTTGTGTGGTAATTTAAAAGAACAGAATGAGACCATGTGGATCTTTTTACCCAAGATCATCAGTTCTCTCTCTCTCTCTCTCTCTCTCTCTCTCTCTCTCTCTCTCTCTCTCTCTCTCTCTCTCTCTCTCTCTCTCTCTCTTTCTCTTTTTTTTCTCTCTCTTAGGGTGTAGACTGTAGACCTTTCTGCAGGAAAAAAATTACGCCAACAGGAATGTGAATGAAACACGCATAAGCATATTGAAAATCGCCTTATAAACCGAAAAATTAGTACCAATTATTCATCAGTGTGGACCTATTGAAGTTTTAGCATAGCAGACTTATTGCACATACTTAATTAGATTTCAATCTCTAGATGCCAACGTCAAGACAGCTATTACATAAAGTGCTCTTCAGGTCGATCTGCAATGAAACAGACTTCCATGGAAGAAATTTCCGGAACTTCTATTTTCAAGAAAAATGAGGAACATGTAATATTAATGTTCATGTTTTACGGTTTTCACCCGCAATAACGTAGAATTTAATTAATGGTAGAAAGTAGCAGCTCTGCTTTGAAATAAACGTGACATGATACCATTATATGGTTTTGCTGTAAACAACTAAATACATAATGAGTTGTTGGAATATCACAAAGCTTATTACAGTAATGACTCTCATATTCTGGGAAACGTTAATAATATTAAGGTTTCCCAGAATAGGAGGTGTTTACCTCTTGAACCATAATTGGATGCCATGCTCCATTATTGGACACAGACCAAAGTGAAGCGAGAGGCGTTCAGGAGGATTAAGGGGTTCGTGAGACGTACAGAGGGCTAAGGAGATAATTGAATTCAGAAACAGCTTCGTAGTTTCTTCATCATCTTCGATATCAAATACACGAAGCGTATAATGATTGGTTGACGCGGCATTTAACTTTAAACCTGCATCAT
This sequence comes from Adelphocoris suturalis, assembly GCA_030762985.1. Classification (NCBI taxonomy): domain Eukaryota; kingdom Metazoa; phylum Arthropoda; class Insecta; order Hemiptera; family Miridae; genus Adelphocoris; species Adelphocoris suturalis. The sequence goes on along the minus strand of CM061047.1, from coordinate 50,910,609 downwards.
GTAGGAAAGATGGCTGAATTCAGGGGAAAATGGGATGCTGTGGTGGAATATGTAAAAAGCGGTATGTGCGCAAAGTCCTCTCTACAAACACACACACACACATACAGGGTGATTCAAAAAGAATGACCCGATTTCAAATGAGTATATTTATTAAACAAAACTGTGCACACAAACAAATTTTGCATCAAACTACTCACAGGAGCATCAAGTTTATGCTGATGAATGTTCGATGTGACCTCCTTGAGAGGTCTAAACGGTAGCCGAATTCGTCCCAAACTGTTCACATGATGTCTTCTTGGACTGTAGCTACTGCATCTGTTATCCTGGTTTTCAGTTCCTCGATATCACGGATCGGGTATGGATGGATCCATCTATATGCGGGGATCCATCTGGATGCGGGGAAGCATGGATGCCCGCATGCATGGACGAATCCATGGATGCATGTATCCCCGCATGGATGCGTGGTCCCATGATCCCATGATCAATCCATGATCCATGATCCCCCATGCATGCATCCATCCATCGGGATCCATCCATCCATCCGGACGGGGATCCATGGACGGATCCCATATGGATGGATCCGTTCCTCGATATTAGGAGCCTTCTGCTGAGCGGACGCCATATTGCTACAGTCTGACATTACGTATATTATGTGGTCGAGGGCTCGACTTAAGTAGGTAGGAAAGACTTCAGGGATCGATCCGACCAGTAATTTTGCAACAAAAAGTGACATGTAGTCTTTTTTTTCTCTCTTTTTTTTAGAGAGACTTTGTTTCCGATTTATTAATTTTGCCAGACTTTTTTCGTGTTTTCAACTTTACGTCACAAAAACGGATCTAACTCTCCAATTTTTGAAGTTTTCTCAAATCTGAGGATCCCGTTGGAAAAAGCGTTGAATTTCAGATCTTTCTGATGTAAAATTCCAATTTTTTTAAAATTAGTTTTAGGTAGTTGAAAAAACGGCCAAAGTTCAACATTTGAAAAAATGTAAAAATTGCCTGTTTTTCTTTGTTTTTCACAATGTATAGGTCCACCCTCAATAAAATTGACATCAATGATCATTCCTGAGAAGATGTTTTGACGGAGGATCCATGAGAACTCAAAATATTCCTCTGAAACGATTTTGAAACGGATTTTCTACTTTTATTCAGGAAGATGCAAAATCTACCCCGAATGTAGGTACTATCTTTATTTAGTTTTTAAAATGGAAGTGTTGACGAAGAGAAAAATGAATGAGAGAACAAAAAACTTACTGTTAGTAAAATGATATTTGGCACGGAAGCCTCTGGCGTGTTTGGACGAATGGATGCCCTGGAAGTTGATGGAGAGACGGGGGCCGTTGGACATGATGGGCCGCGGCACGTTCACTCCGCAGTAGCTGTCGATTTTCTCAACTCTCTCATCAAGAATCACGTAGGCGATCACCGAGTCGATGCCCTCACAACTGTAAGAATTAGTGAACATCATTTTTGGAACATAAAGAATATCATATCGAAAAATTCGTAGAGAATCAACTTGACTTTGAATTCGAGACATTGATAGATAGTTATCTCTATTTTCACCATTTCACAAATGAATTTATGTAGATAGTAAATATTATCCGTATGTGCATATTATGAGCTTCTGAGACGTATAGAACAAGAATTCGGGTTAGTAAAAAAAAACTGCAGTTTGACTATATGAGCTAATTTTCTCTATTTCCGCGATATATTTATATACAGTTTTTGTGAAATGTGGGCTCTTGGGTGCACAATTGCTTATGAATAATTATTTGCTAAATAATGGTTATTGAAAAACTTTGTCTGAATAGTATTCTGGTATACAAATCGAATGTATTATTTAAAACATTTCTTGCAGGTTTCCATAATTTATTACTTTTCAAGTATATTATCGACACAGTATGGTCCCCTCATTTATGAATATTCTAGCTCATAGTTGATAAACATTCCTAAGCAATATTGTGCTGAAAAATATGAGTTGAACGATATTAGATCGTTTTAGCGAGTTTTTGTGGGAAATGAAGCTATTGAATTGGCTCGAGATATTTTAGGATATTTTTTTTTTTTCAAAACATTGTTATAAAATTATTTATAAGGCATACAAATTATTCCTTGAGTTTAGCACTTTTTCATATGGGTAAATATATTTTAAGAATATAAATCTCTTCATGACTGATATGAAAATCACGTTTTTTCACCAAAAGATCGTCCATTCCAAAAGAATGAGCGAGTTCGTTAAACTGCAGTTTTGGACAAATTAATTGATCACATTTCGAAAAATGTGCTGAAAAAAAAAAAAAAAAAAACAATGGCTAAAATTATTGAAAATTGTTAAGTATATATTTTTTAGCCGAATATTACTCAAATAAAGTTTATCAACTATAAACTAGATCAATGGTCATTTTACGTACAAAGTTATGCTGGTAATGTATCTACTTACATTTCATTGATATGTGCAAAAACTAAATAAATAAAAGTAAAAAATAATTAAAACTGCAAAAAGAGCTGAAAATCCAAAATCTTCCTTTCAACAGCAGACTGTAATTTAGAATGGGTTGTTTTCCAAAAAATGATTATGTAATTAACAATTTTTTTGCAATCAAATTTGAAAATAATCTAACAAATATATTTGACGAATGACGAAAATATTTATATAGACAATGCCATCATGTTGCTCGACAGGAACTTCTCCGTTGAAATGGGTTCATGAAAGCATCGAGATTGATTTAGTTTATGTTGACTGGGAAGGTTCGAGTATGAGTCTCCTGTACGGAATTCATGGACAGAAGTATCACATATACCAGTTCCTAACAAATTTAACTCTTACCTACTCCCAACGTTCGGATGTACATTGGGTTTCAACAGGTATGTTGATACCATTTCATCTACTAATGGTCTTCGTAACTTTTTTCACTAACTGATTAACACGTATCCTCAAATAAGTGTCTTCAAATAAGTGTTATCAATTTCGCCAACCGTATGAAGAAAATAGATCACGAGAGGCCAATCTAGAAACTGAATTTGTTGATTTTCTTCAATTCTTCAGATTGTGTCTTCACATGACGAAGAATATTTACGTGATAATGACATGATCTGAAGAAAGTCCATCCAAGAAAGAATTCTCAAACCCCATATAACAAGGAATTACGATGCATTTCATTTTAAAATTGCTAGTATGAACATTTGGCATCTATGGGTACGGCCTATCATCTTGACTCTGCGGCAAAATGCTAGAAATCTGACAATATTAACTGTGTGAAAATCGGTTCATCACTCCAGGCAAATTCTTCCTTCAAAGATGGAAACAAGACAAATCATAGGAGGAGGTAACCTTATTCAGAAAAAGCGAAAAAGTATCCTACTTGATGTGTTCTTAAGTTAATTTTAAAAATACCTTAGTATAAAGCAGGGCATCTTTTGGTAAGCCACGGTGATTGGAACAAGAATCATTAAAATCGGGGCTTTGAATGCTAAGAAGATTATATTTTTAACATAAGGCGATTTTATAATGTTCATTTAAGTAAAGACCATTCAAAGGGGGAACATTTTTTATGAGCTGAACCAAGAAAGAAACAGCTACGTCGTCCCGGGAAATACATAAAATGTTATGAGAATATTTGACGAAGAAATGAAAAATTACTCAACCTAAATCACTGAATAAATTAGAAGTTGTTACTGGGAACGTTGACAATTATCATTAGAAACTTTATTATTTTGTTATTACAACTCTTAAACAATACCTATTGACTCGATGTTTTTGTATTTCATCGAGAAAACTTGTTTAATTATGTTTTTAAGCAACCACGAACCTTGATCGAAGCTTACTTATGAAAAACGTTGCTAATTATTACACACGGGTTTATTATTTCTGTCTTAGATAGCCCTTCTACGCAAATCATTGGTAAATTATCATTAAACCCCGTAAATAGTATATATCAAAATTTTCTACTTTTCGAACCACCCAAATAAGTTCAAACTTTTATAGCTCCAGAACCCTCCAGGAGTCAATAACTTTTTGATAAATGTCGGGAGAATTAGTAAATATGTCGGCAAAAAACGATAGATCGAAAACAAAAGCAATCAGTCCTAGAGTCGCCTCAACTGAGCAGTACGTCTCTTTACCTTGTAATTGTTTTCGGTGTGTCCCAAAGGAGCTCCCCATCTCAATTTTAGACCCGTGAGTCAATTAGGAAATGAATTAGGCTCAAATGCCTCTCAGCTAATCAGTGTGCACTGATATTGAAATCCAGGTATCAAAAAGGTACTCCATTTCAAATTTCATATCCGTAGGCACTTGAATCATTATGCCTTCGTAGATAATAATTATATACACCTACAGAGGGAAAATTAATACAATTGATTCATAAATTTACACTTTACTAGTACCCCTGATCTAAGTATAGTTTTTTTTTTTTTAAATTTATTAACGAAAACATTTGTAACAAATGTTACACTACAGTTGTGAAAACAATTAGATAATTTACTGCACCTATATCATAAGTACAATGGCACGTGAGTCAAGGTATCTACCCAACGGTAGTCCTTGGTAGTTAATAATAATTATAATTTAGTTTTTAATTTATCATTCTTAATTCTCTATATTCTTAAAGATAAGTTGTATCACAGTTTGTTTCAATGTTTAGTGTTTTAAGTTCCTATGGTGTAAGAAGGTCAATGGGTATTTTTCTCTTCAGTCTTCTTCCTGTTTGTAGATTTAAGAGGCGATCAGCAAACCCGTCAAAATTTGGATTCGGGTGTGATGAGATCGTGGCGAATTGGCGTTGAAATGTTTTCGCAATCACTTCATTTACTTCTGGGATGTCCAAGTCTCGGTGTATCACGGAGTTTCTCACGTACCATTCGGCGTTTGTGATAATGCATAGTGCACGGTTTTGCTGAGTTTGCACCCTTTTGACTTGGGTGGCACTGGCAGATCCTCATACTGAGCAACCATATAGTCCTCCATTTTTTATTGCAATCATCAACCAAGGTTACATGTCTTTGAAGTTGTCTCGATGCATCGTGGCCTGAACTAGCCCGTGAGAGTATGGATTGGTCGTCGGCAAACATGGCTAATGTGGTTGTACTGGGGAGAGTTGGAACGTCACTCACATAAATCAAGTACAGTATAGGCCCCCAAACACTGCCTTGAGGTACCGACGATGCTATGTTTTTGCTAGTCGAGATAGCATCATCGCATTTTACATGAAACGTGCGGTTTGTGATGAATGATTGGATAATGCGATAATAGGTATCAGGCAGGAGAGGTTTAAATTTAAATAGTAGACCTGGGTGCCAGACCAGCAAAGGCCTTTTCCGTATCAAGAAAAATACCCTGGCATATTTCCTGTTTTTCATAAGTGTCCGGAATTTCCTCCACGAGCCTGTGTAGCTGTTGTTCGCATGAGTGCGATTTGCGGTATCCTAATTGGTCACTGAGTATAGTGACATTTTACTGGGTATGTACCTTCCAACTGAAGATTCAGGAGATAAAATTAAACACCTACCAACGCTTCACTAGGCCATCCCATCCGTACGGGGAATAGTTAATAAACTCGATTTCGCTAAGTCAGAATTTCATTGGAATTAAATCATCTGATTCAAGGCAAGTTATACGTGGTCCGATCATACAAACACTCGGTCATTAATGGAATTTTACGATTGACTCGCTAAACAAATGATTCCACTACCAGTGCATAATTCCTCTAGTTTTTCGCTTAGAAGTCCCATCTCTAGCCCTTAAGGTGAGTGAACGGATTAACTTTAAGCGTTTCAGGTGGTTTCAATCGATGTTTTAGGATAATAACTATCAATGACAACCATATAGTCATTACTGGTACCATAAAAGTTTTCGAGATCTCGATTTTTGAAATTTTCGGCCATTAATTGCTACCCTTTAGGGTAAATAAAGTTGCTGAGTTTCTAGGACCAACCAGACCTCAAATTTGATTTTTGTCCAAGTTTCATAAACTATTGTCAAAAGCCCTGGACGGAGGACAGTGGATGAGGGCGGACAGATTTTTTTTTTTCTTTCGATTTTTGGATTCTACCCATCTTGAAACGTGAACCAACAAATTTTTAAGGGGGGGGGGGGGGGGGGCATTTATTTATTTTTATTATTATTATAATTATTATTATTTTTTTTTTTTTTTTTTGTCGTTCAAAAAGGTTTGTTATTAAAATAATATACCAATAGCTAATACTGATATTTCTGTAGCAAAACATGTACTCCAATACGTGTATTCACTATCATTTTGACAAAATACTTTTATTCAAATGGTTGTCGAACATAATCTTTCCATCACGATCTGTTCAATTGCACCTGGAGAAGAAGGGTTTAGCCTCCAGGATTGACGGTAATATGCGAAAAATACAAGTATATTTGAGTTTTGGGTTTCAATATCTATATTGAAGATATTATTGGCTTAATGGAAGAATCAACTTTTAATCTATATATTATTCATAAAGCTCTTGAAATCCATAAAATAAAGACATCAAAAAAAATTAATAAAGCTTCAGTCATGCAGCATCATCGTAAGAGCGAATTTTCGTAAATTATCGTATTGTATAACGTTAAATTGTTTTGAAATTTGAGCTTCTTGAGTGCAAGAAAACTGTTCACTATTAATTTTATGGCAAAAAACTTATTTTAAATAACTATTTCTTATTCTAGTAGAGGATTTGAATTTTAAGCAATTTTTGCAGTATTCATCGATTTTTTAGTAAATTTTAATGAATTTTAAGCACATTTTTCAGCGTAATTTTGTACATAAATTTTTAAATGCTATATTTCATAGTTGATAAACTTTATTTGAGCAATATTCTCAAAAAGTGCTCGCGAACAAACTCATCCTTTCGTTTGCAACGTTTGATTTTTTGGCGCAAGAACGGAATTTTTATCTCAATCCTAAGTAGGAGGGGTCTGGAAATATATATATATATATATATATATATATATATATATATATATATATATATATATGAAAAAGCGCAAACATCAGGAATCGTTTTAGAATGCCTAAAAACTGATTTCAATGAAAACTTTATTCAACAATTTCGATTTTAAAATTTCCCCAGCCATTGCAATAGCTTCATTTTCTACGGATATTCTCTAAAAATGAAATGAAAAAATGTTAATAAGGTGAAAGCATGACGAGTCGGGTGCGGCAGTGTAGCTTCTTCATCTACTATGGACAGGTAGAGTTAGTTCGATTTGTTCAGCACGTTGTGTCCCACCAGCCATATGATGATAAACCCTGAATAGTGAAGGTGGTACGCAATATTGTTATTACTGATGTCAAAGTCATTGTTTTGTCTACTCACCACAAAATTGTGTTATGAATATTGCGTTGTTATGATGATTTCGCTTAAAGCTGCTCATTGACCCTTCCCCTTGATTGGAGAGAAGTTTGGCATACTCTCATTTTGTTGGTGTGTCGTTCAGGAGTCGATTTTCTCTTGTTATATCCCTAATCGCCAATAAATATGAAGTGAGGTGCTTCCAGACAGAATCCGTACTATTTTATCAACCAGAAGTGCCGGGTTTGTTCAAACAATTGTATTCATATTGATAGCAGTCACCATTTTGTCCATAGATGTACGTGTGAAGATGCATACGAACTTCTGCTATGATGTAAACTGTATTATTGGAGTTCAACGTTTTGTCAAACTCAATTTGGATTTCGATTCTCAATCTCAGGTCTCTGGTCCGAATGGTCAATAGATATCAACAACTCAAGTTTTCTTGGATAGTTTAAATTTTATTCAACGTTCCTGTACTTATTGGCTTATGGGAAGACACTCAAAACTGTCTATCCACAATAAGCTCACATTGTACAAGCAAGTCCTCAAACCTGTCTGGACATAATATGGTGCTCAACTGTAGGGGTGCACTGCACAATGTATCCGCAACATTATTCAGCGCTTTCAGAATAATGTTCTGCGTACCTGCGTTGATGCATACAGATACTTCGGAAACGACAAATTACACTATGAGTTGAAAGTTGAATCTGTCAATGAGGTTATCCGCAAACAAGCCGTCAATCACCTTTTGAGGCTCAGAGATCATGTTAACGAGGATATCGTCCAGCTCCTTGACACCGAAGATCTACTTAGAAGACTTGAAAGAACTAAACCGCATGAACTAAGTGAAATAAAATGAACGCCAAGACTAGTGACTCAATTAACAGAACAATAAGTCTAAAGTGAAGTATATTAAATCTTAAAAAAATGTATAATAATTTATCACATGAATATTGCTTATAAGTTGTTATTACTTGGGGCAATAAAACTTGTCAAAAAAAGGAGAGATAAATTATTTCTATACCACGGGACAATTTAAATCTCTGCGGTATACTGTTGCGCCCATCAAAGTTCATACTTTCACGCCGGGGACAAGAATTAATCGACATGACTCCGGACGTCTTCCATGGACCACCCACGAATCATCAAGGTAAAATGAGCATTCACCTTAAACGATGGGAATTCTTACGGGATTTTTCCTCTTCCGTCGACTCAATATCTCTAGCGTATCATTACATTCGCAACTTGCATGTACTAGATCGAGGGATGGAAAACATTTTCTCCTCCCTAAACGTCCAGCTGACTTTTGAAATGGAATCTTTAGTATACAAAATACTATTGTGCCAGTTCAAAGTTCATGAATATATGACTCATTTATTGCTAGGTTGTTCATGATTGCCGAAGCATCAGTACCAACCAACTAGATCAACTATAAATAGTTTTAGCTTCTCAAAACGGTCAACTAAACTCTCTAAAACACTTTCAAATACTGTACAGACAGTTAATCTTTCAAGCAGCAGTGCCAAGTCTGTATTACTGTCATCATCCGTCAAGCTTGATCAGAAATTGTTTGACCCAGAGAGTCGACCTGTACTAAAATCATTTGTAATCCACAATCAACCGAAAAACTTAAATGCTAAAAACGGAAAACCAGAAGCTGATAGATCAAGTTGACGTTCTATTATCAAATATACATCTCCCTTTTGTGAGAAGTCACATGGAGCAAGAAAATGTCCCCAATTTTTGAAACCTTATAATACTTCCTGATAGTTGTTTGAGAATTGTTCTAACTCTATTGACCAGCTTCCTGCGGAAGTTCTTCCGAATCCAAAATCAAATAAAAAATGACAACTTCACATTCACTAAATCCGACTTTCCTACAAGGTTCAGTATCACTCTCTCCAGAAATCAATCTTTGTTTGCCCGAAGACGGGTGACTACAAGGGTAGGGGGAGAGCTCGAACTTGGAATCTAACTAGCGAGAAGATGGTCTAGCCACAAGGAAGCTCTGTGGAATGAATCTACGGGATTAATTTTCCTCCGGATGCATTGTTTATATTGTGATGTCGCCGGTGATAAGTGAATATATAAATATAAATAATAATACTACTCAATAATTAACACAATTGTCCCAACACAAATCGTAGGGCATATTTTGGAACTTTAATCAAAATGTATGCTATGTTGTAGATTTTTTCTGCATACTGACCAACCGCTACTACCACGTTCATTTCAACCTCTAGCAATCAAGTTTATGTACATGCGAACTTGTACAACTTAACGAAGGGAGATAGATGTACCAACATTCAGATGGTAGGTACATACGAAACCGCTGATGGGGCACCGGCCTCTTCCCCATCGCCGCCGACTATGTTTCGTCAGTCGTTATCAATTGCGGATCGCGAGTGACGTGGCTGCCATCACTCCCTCATGTTTGTGGTGCTTATATTTATGTTAACTACGTTAGTAAATCATTGATTCATAGCTCATGTGTGGTTCTCATTCTTCTTCGAAATATCCCTCCTACGAACCGAACTCGTGTAATACTTATTATTATGTCGATTCATCAAATTCAGGAGGGATATACGATTTCTATACCACTGGGAAATTTAACCCCTGCGGTAGACGTTGATGGATAATTATGCGTATCTTTTGTGTTGTGCAGAAACCAACATATAATACCAACTAAAACAGGTGGGTTCGTTCAGTTGATGATATTTTCATATTGAAGAGAGCCATCATTCTGTCCGCATATTGTGTACGTGCGAATATTCGTACAGGCTTTAGATATCATGTGTACAAACTCTGATTTTTCGATATGGCAACTCAAGAGAGAAAGGAACCAGAGAAATTTGAGATTATTACCCACACAAACTGTTCGAATCCACGTTGAAAATGCTCTTTATCTTCTGGACAATGCTCTCAAAATACCTACAGAAAAGGTCGGAGTGGAAAAGCGGACAAGTGGTATAGTAAGGATAGGTGGCAGACCGTGGGTATTGACATGTTCTCAGATATACAGGGCGATATGTGAAGGCGAGGAGACCCCGAGGCGGTACGACTGTCGTATACGAGAGGGCGGGAACGTGTCGTAATGACAAAGTGAAATGGGAAAAAGACGGAGAAAAAAAAGTGGTGAGGGAAAAGCTAAAGCCGCCGCGCTATCCTGTTCTCAGGCTCATGCGATCTGGTGCGTGTGGAAAACATGTTGGAGAGGTTTCCCGCCCGTCTGTCTCGGGATAAAATGTTGTTTCACGGCAGATAAATAATACCTTTCTTCACTTCGAAATATTGTAGTTTGTATCTCATGAAGCTAAACAGTGTTTTTCAGTAAAAATTTCAATTTATCATCCGTTAATGGATTACTGTTAAAAAAACAAAACGAATTATTACACACAGATTTATTATTTCTGAATTAAATATGTCTTCTTTACCGATAAATGGTCTATCATAATTAAACCCTATAAAGTAGTACATTATATAAACTCGAGGGATTGCGCCTCGTAAAGGGGTACGCCCCCTCATATTGCCAATGTTACGCTTTTTAGTTAATGTTGATAAACAAAACCCTTTATGACAAAGTCATCTTCTCACCATGTAGAAGGGTTGCATCGAATGAGTATTGATTTGAAAGGATGCTCGTTTCTTGCACAAAGAATCCCTTAGTCTTAGTACAATAAATTAATTAGAAGATGAATCAGCCTCAGAAGACCCTTAGCTGCAATAATTGGTACTCCTAATACCATAACATTATTTTCAAGGTATTCCAAAAGCGCACTATTTAAAATTTCAGCACCTTCTCGACTAGGATACGAGATAGAGGCTGAAGTCCCTCAGCTACTACATACCATGCAATGGGACTGGCAATGCTAGCATGGAGTAAAATTTTACTTTTACCTCACAGATGACTGTTTTCTACTAGGGAACTAGATACGGCGGTGTGTAAATTTAGAACAACTAAAGAATGAACATACCTATTTGTTCAATGTAACAGCGTTTTGTGGTGAATATTTTCAAAAAATACGGCATTGTTTTGTAACAATCACTATAGTCATTTCGAGTGCGTGTGTTGGAAATTACAACTTCGTAGAAATTATATTATATTATTATGATTATGTGTAGAAAATATTATTAACATGACTGTAGATATAAGATATCTCCAACCTTCTTACATGAAAGAACGAAAGGGAATTGAGAATGGCAGATGAATGGGAAAGCTCTGTTGTTAGGAAGGGAAGAGGTTGTTAGGCTAGTCATAAAATGAATGGAAATCTGATTCATGGGGTAATAGAACCATTGCACAATGAGCAAATTTGATTATTGACAAAGTGCAGGTAATACAAATTTGATATTTTAACCTTCAATTGATAATCAGATCGGGCAGATTTTTGTTCTTATTAGTTTTTTTTTTTTTTTTTTTTTTTTAGATTAGTTTTTAATTCTTTACACCTGAAAACGTAAACCTAAAAATATTGTGGCAGAGTGGGGGGATTTTTTTATTAATTGTCAAAGATTATGGAAATGATAAACCAATAAGATTGGCACTATACAAATAGTAAGATATTTACACGATCAATGGAGAGTCATCCACCCAACTCCAATACAATAAACTCACTAAGTGCAGTCGTGATTAATCCTATTGAATTCAATTCATTATCGTCAACGTAGCAATTATTGAGTGGATTGAGAGATTGACGTGAAAACTCATTACAAACTTAAACTCAGGGTGACATTGGGATTGACCCTAAAACTCGTCCATCATTGGTTTACCCTCCAATTGATTCTATAACCGCTTCAGGCTCAATTTGATGGATTGAAGGTAGACTTAAACTTCTGTCTGAAGCTATTATTTTTTCCAGTCACAGAAAGTCGGGGATAAATAAGCACTCGAAATGTTTCTCTGAATTCCAGTTGTGTTGACCTCCAACCGAGAGAACTGCGGAATAGGAGGCGATGTGCGACGCTAACCTCTTCGGAGGAACTTACCCTTGTTACAATACGTACTAGGAATCGTAAAGGTGTGATGCGTATAGGTCGGTTTCGTACCGCAATGTGTGGTGGAGCTATCAGTATTTCAATTCCTATTCCTAACTTAAAGTTTCAGTCATTCATTATGATTTGGATTGTCATAAGTGATTGTATTATACGAGTATTATATTACAATGTTTTGAAAACGGAGACTTTGGAGTACGAAGAAATTGTTTAATACCAATTTTATGACAAAAAACTCGTTCTATATAATACTCTGACATTCGAGAAAGTTTTGAATTTTTTCTTTGTAGTTTTTATCGATTATTCAGCAAATCTGTACTATTTATAAGAATGAAACTCCGTCTGTCTGTTTGTTTGTTTGTTTGTCTGTCTGTCGTGTCTATGCACGGCCAAACGGCTGAGTGGGGGGAGTCTACGAGTGGGGGGATCTTCTTGGGATTTTCCGAAAGGGGGAACGAGCGAATTTAAAATTTCTAATCCCACCCGAACCATGGACCGTACTGTTAGTACTGAAGTGTTTTTAAAACTATACTTTTCATGGTTCCACATCATGTGCCGCGTTTGATAGTCATTTCCAACAGATAAAAACGTCTGCCATGTTGGGTGGGCAGTCTAACTTCCTCAAGCGAGCAACATACCCTACACAGGTTAAACCTACCCTTAGGGACCTACCGTTTGCGAGCAAAGCGAGCAACATCCCCTACATGTTTCAATTGTAATACATCGCATGCATACAGCGACACCTTGCGAGCGAAGCGAGCAACATTCCCTACATACCACACTTTGCGAGCGAAGCGAGCAACATTCCCTATATGCCACACTTTGCGAGCGAAGCGAGCAATTTAATGGGGGGTTCGGGGGGCTTGCCCCCCGGCTGGACGTGGAGGCGAGCATAGCGAGCCGGAGCGGCTAGTATTATTGAAATTTAAGTACCTACAGTTTGCCGCGTAATTTGGTGAATATATTCATTAACGGCATAGTTTGGTGTTGATAATCTTCTTTTGACTAAAGTTCTACTAAAAATTACGGAGCTAAGGCACGGAAATTTTGCCGCAATCTCTGGGGGAGTAATCCTCAGGAGTGACACACACATCTCTTTATAAGGGGGTTTAGAGCGACTTCCGGCGCAAGGGGGTTTGGAGCAACCAGGTCCCGAAGGGGTACTTTCCCGTTATACCCCCCCCCCCCCGTCAATTTGTCTTCAACACGCACGCCCGATGTTTCTAGGCATTACTTCTTACTTAGATTATGTTATGTTATGTATTTTTGATATGCGAGCTTGCGAGCATCCAGGCCGTCAAAGTATACCCATCATTCTGATCTACATGTCTACGTTCTTTTTTCCTTTTTAAATAATACAATTTCTTCCCACAGCTTGAAATAGTCACCAATTCTACTTAAATATGTAATCTATCAAGGAATGCCTAGAAACATCGGGCGGTTGTGTTGAAGACAAATTGACTTAGACGGGGGGGGGGGGGGGGGGGTTATAACGGAAAATTACCCCCAGAGGGGGCGCTCAAGACTCTAGTGTCACATTTTTTCCGTCAAACGTCCGCGCGAAATATCTATTCCTGTCGATTTGCTGTTTGCTGTCCAATGAGTCATTCTTCCAAAAATTATAATCAATTAAAATGTACATTGAAATTTCAACTAATTTTAAAATTGTAATTTCATAAGATAGTTACTCATCATCTGTGTCATACAGCAAAATCTCCCTCTCCCCTCTTACCTACCTACCTACGTACCTACCTTAAGTACCTTTAGCTATGCTCTGTAGAGATCGTACACACCCCAGGCAGATACAGCTAATAATTACCATACCTATCCAGCCCATGGATAATTGATTAAAATTCACCAAAATGTGAACAAAAAGGTGAATTGATGTGCTTAATCTGAATTTAAAATCCCTGTCGCTCTGGGATGTTGATTCTATACCCTGAGTACCCTTAGCTAAGCCCTGTAGAGATCGTACACACCCTAGGCAGATACAGCTAAGAATTCCCATCCCCGCCAACCCGTGGGAATTTGGTTAAAATTCACCAAAATCTGATCTAGGTAATAAATTGAGGTTCTGAATCCGAATTTAAAATCCGCTTTGCTCTAGGATGTTCAGTTCTCCGGCTAATGTAAAAAATGCGACAATTTCATGAAATTTTCCAAAATTCTTCCAATTTTTTTTTTTTTTTTTTTTGTAAATTGCCTCGTTAGAAATTGTTGAAAATGGATGGAACCTTAAAAACGAATAATTCTTTAGTATTTGATGAGACATTTTGATCATATCAGGCCATGTAGCTTAGTCTAATCAATGTAAAGCTTCCTAGAATCGCACAGAGTTGCAATGGATAGACATAGAAATCATAATGTGATTACTAGTAAAATCTTCCAAATAAATACTTCTATACTCATCTCAAGTTTTTAAACGTCTGAACAGTTTTGGTTACATTTCGGTTTGTCTATGTGTACATCGAACCTTGGATGCGGAAACCGGAAGTAGCCGAAAGAGCAGTGCAAAGGAAGCTTAATGACTGAATAGGAACCGGCGGTACTTTTGGACCCGAGTAATTACAAACAAATAATATGTTTGCCGTATATTCATGCTATGCGTCATCATCTTATTATAAAATTTCAGTAGGTACCTATAAACTATTTCAATGATTTGATGAAACATATGGGGGGAGTTATGTACATACCACACCCAACTTGGTAGACGTTATGTCCCGGGTCATTCCTAACAATCGCCTTGGTAAGCTTTGTTAGGATTGGAATCATTGAATATGTACTTACCTACGGTTCTGAGACCGATGGTAACGGGTTTCCGTTAAATTAATTGGAGAGGGGATTCTTGAGTTGTTGACTGGACTCCTAACGGTACGGTCCCTCAGACGCTAATCACTGGGGTGTGTACTCAACTAATCTAAACGGTCTCAGGAGTGTCTAGAAGCCTTTGGCCTATACCCCCGATCCATACCTTTCCCCATTCAGCTGAAATTATGGAAATGTGGAATATGGTTTATCCAGTGATAGATGTCTGGCACTAACAAAGTTGAATACGAAAAAGAGTCCTAAGGTCCACTCACTTTTTATATGTTCATTTTCTCGGGCAAAGTCCAATTTACAAGAATTTCTAAAATACATTAAGATCTAATAAGTAAATTATTTCAGAAAATTGCACAATAACGTGATAGTACGAGTATAACATATAGATAATTTCAATAGAATATAGGTACAATGGCAACAATCGCTTCGTATACAACTAAAAACTACAAGACAATATAGAATAAATGAGGAAAAATAAAGGCAAAATGAAAATAGGTTAGTATACTATTAACAAGGACACTAAGTTTGTGAATTAGAAATTTGTTAAGTGCATTGTGGCGAAATGAGAAGTGGCAGGAGTTGAAAATGTCTATATCCACATTGTTCAACTCTCTCTGCATCGGCAGCTGTAAAGAATTGAACAAATAGTTTATCACCGTGGGACGAGGGTGGTAAGTACGTCAATCCCGGGCGTGGGCGTAGTACGGAGGAACCGTAATTAACTCTGGAGCGTCGAACATGTTGTTAACCAGTTTATACAACAACAAAACCGCATCCAAGAGTCACCTCCTCAAAAGTGGACATTCCGCACTTGCCCAGAGTAGCCGCCGGACCTAACTCCGACTTAGGGACGCCATAGTTAAACGAATAAAAATGAAGAAAATCGGCGCTGAACCCTCTCGAAGGCCTGCTACCCGTTGGTGTAAAATGGGGACCATACTGGCGAACAATACTCAAGGCTTGGATGCACTAAGGAATTGAAAAGAATGAGCAAGACACCAGTGTCTGTGGATTCTCGAGAGGTTCGCTTGACGAATCCAAGGGTATTCATGGCCCCACAAATGATGCGTTCTGTACGGTAGTTGAAAGTTAACTGGCAGTCAAAACTGACTCCAAAGTCAAATTGTTTGGGGCCGAGGCAAAACCTGACCCTCCAGAGAGTAACTAAAGTGGATTGGAGTTCGGCAACATGTGAAAATCATGGCCTGCACTTCCCTATGTTGAATAAAGGCAATTGGTGGAGCACCAACTCTCGAGCGCAGCCAGGGATTCCTGCAAGGCAACACAGTCGTCCACGTGATGGCGCTGGACACTATATATCCCCAAGCAGAGCGGCAATATCGTCCACAAATACTACGAACAACAATGGTCCTAAATGGGAGCCCTGCGGCACTGCAGTCACTGTTCTAAAAGGCACAGAAGAGGTTACACTTACACGCACCCTCAGCACCGTATCAGACTAATAGCTGCAAAAGCAGGACAACAAGGAACCACCAAAGCCCAAATGCTCCAATTTGGTCAGCATCAAAACGTTTGAAAGCCTTGGCAAAATCTGTGTAAATGGCATCCATCTGAAGACCATTTTGAAAATTAAATTATCAGGTTGGTCAATGTGTATCGTCCAGCCATGAACCCATGCTGCTTTATGGAGAGGTGGGACCAATCACTTGGTAAGACGAAGCAAGTCGTCTGGAGCCTCCCAATAAAATTTATGCTTTTATAATCCTATGCAAAAAAGGAGAAAACAAACCTACTCTAAATCACATTTAGCTCAATCAAAAAAATGTTTCGATTCATACTGTGTTATTCAGCCCCTCATGCAGCCCATTGATTACCAATCTTAAAATTGACTCGGCCGTGGAAACGCTCACGAACGTTATCACAGTTGCTGCAACTGACGCCACCCCCCCAAAATGCTACCCCAACCAAGAAATCAACAGCGATTTCCACCATACCGTCAGAATATATAGTGACAACGTGAGAGAGTGAGATTCAGATGGCATCGCTGCAAAAATTACAAAGACAAACGCTTATGCGAAAGACTGAACAATGTGATAAGTTCAGAGGTGGATAACTTTCGAGAAGAATAGATTAGAAATGAAGTGTTGCCACTTGCTAAAAAAGATTTGTCTCTCTATAGGAAAATCAAACTTCTCACGAAAACTCAACGCCATATCCCTCAAACAAAAAAAGGGAAAACCAATTTGGATATCTCCATCAATTGAGAAAACCAATTCCCTTGCCGACATGCTGAAGGATAGGTTTCCTTCGTTTGAAATTGATTCAATCAACATCGTACTACACGAAATCTCTCGTTTCCCATCCACTCAGATATTCTTTTCGACGAAGGAGTTCACTAGAATGATAAAAAATATGGCAACTAGAAAAGCACCCAGGAAGGTTCAATTATGGAGCAGCTTCTCAAAAAATGGCACTAGTAAAATGTTTGCCTTCCTTGATCAGATACCTAATCACACCAAGATCCAGAATTGGCTGTTTTCTGAAACAGTTGAAACATGCGAATATTGTCATGATACCAGAGCCATACGAGCTAGAGCATGACGTCTCATCATATAGATCAACTCACAGAATACCCGAGCGTTGCACGGCCCTAATGTAGATGGGCCGATGCGATGAAAAGTATTGCAATTTTCATTCAATTTCGTGCAACTTACCAAGCCTCTTAGGCTTTACAAAAGTCGAAGTCTGTTACTCGGGGTTCCCGTTTCCCATGTTAAACCGTGCTTGGGACTCAACTGATATTGGATTAAAACGGGCTTAGATAACGCAGTGATTTATGACTCTAAGCACTTTCACATATTCCATTGTAGCACTCAAATATTTTTTAGCATCCACCCGTATTGTCAAATAGAACGCTTTCGTTATACTAAATGTAGATACCTATCAATCTTGCACACATAGGAATTCACTTTTTTGTTCGATTTTATTCATCCATTGTCTTGATAGGAATGGCGTTTGATAACACGATTTCTCAACGCGCCGGTATTGGTTCTGATAAAGGACTCACATTTCGAACTAAACCACTAGCGACGCAAATAATGGTGCCAACCCCTTTAATAGTTTCCGTTCGCATTACAAGATTGTGTGAAGAGATATAAATTATGATGAGAGTCATACGCGATTTATTTTAAAATATAGGTAAGAATTACTCAGATAATATAATTAAAGTTGTTCGTGAATGCAATAAATCCTACTTAATTCGCCTCAAATCTCTAATAGCACTTTGGTTTCATGGATTTTCCGTCTGTCTCTGACCACATTTCGGTCATGTCACTCCAGATTCACTCGTCTCACGGACTATACCATCTGTACTCTGAAATCACCCTAGCTTTGGGAGTTAGAGGGGAAAATTATCCTCAAAACCTGGTAATTCAGCGACAACGCCTGAAAGCGGCCAATGTAATCGTAAATTTAGCCATTGCTAAACATACAAGGCAAATATGGGTGGAGATCACACTCCTTTACCGTTTGATGAGAGTTTGTTGAATAATCTCTGTTTGACTTTTGATTTTGCATGGGAATCCTCAATTGAGGGGTAGATTAATCAGATCATGACAAGTACAACTACTTTACTTATGCCTGTAAGAAAGCCAGTTAGCTCTCTTATTAAGGTATTCCCATTACGGGCCTTCTGCCTGTGCAACTCAACTTGTGAGTGAATAAGATATTCTCTAGCATTTGGATTAGAATCATTCACTTTTAGAGCACACGTTCGGATCACAGGTTGCTTTTACTTCCGGACTACCGAACGTAGTGAAGCTTTGTAAAATTGTGCTACATGTGAAAAATTTGTTATCCACTAAAATCAAAATGTCCGCTTGCTTTAAATGTTTCAGAAATTGCTGTCCACTTTGTCTTCTGTTGCTGCAGGATATCTGTGCACTCATTTTTCAAAGATATATAAATAGTTATAATTCTCATGTGTCTTTCAGGCAAGGAAATTTTAAAGTCAGCACTCTGCTGGCTACTTATTGAATATTATCTTATGGACTGAGTAGTTATCACTCATTATCATATGCTGATTCATATTTTTCCAGCTACCCTAATGGAGGGACTTTCAATAATTTTTGAACTATTTCTGTGGGCGTTAAGTAGTAGTTCACAATAAATTTTGCGAGCAAGCACACTCAGTTGGTGAGCGAGTGGAAAAAATTAATGATAATCGAAGATCAGTGTGGAAGATCTGCCTTATCTAAAAAATGATTATTCTATATTAGAAAATTGTTTCTATTTACTTTAATCATATGTCAGTCATCGCATTCAGGGTGTGAGGAACGGCGAATAGAATGAACAAATAAAGAAGAAAATGAAGAAACAGAAACATAAAAACCTAGTATTCTCGACGCTGGTCTTCCACGTAACAAGAGTAAATTGGAGCCGGAGTACAATTCCCGCTATAAACAAGAATGAAAATTAGATTTCATTTCGTTCATTCGTTGGTATTGGAGGAAAGGAGGTTAGGCGTTAAGAGATCCAATAACCTGAAAGCCAGCGACTGTACTTGGGACAATTAAGGAGTGTACTAGGGCTCAGAGACCAAGTCCTTCTCTCCATAATCACGTCAGCTTGATTAACTTCGTTTGGCCGTTGTTAATCCATTCGAAGCACATTCAGGTTTTCTTGTTTAACATTTTTCACGCTCGTAGGTATAATAGAAAACATTAATTTATTCCCTGTAGTGTAAGCAGTTTACTGAGCTTCGCTTGAGCGCAGTAATTCTATTATAAACAAAATTAACTTGGGTCCATTGTTGCTTTGCACCACAACGTAATCACTTATTGTTATCTTTGAAAGCCAGGTTCGCAACGAAGGAACTGTTACAGTCTCCGGGGGTTGTCTATGTTCAACTAAGTTTGGTAACTCTAAGATGAAAACTAGATCAAAGTGATTTCCTGACTCCGTAATCAATGAGAGAAGCAGTAGAAGAAGTTGCGTCATATCTGTGGTAATTAATAAATAAAGCTCATTGTCTCCCTTCCGTCCTCTGAACTGATGGCAGCAAAACTTCTCAATCGATATTCGTTTACTAGATACATTTGGGTAGATGGATTTGAATGATTACGGACACTTCTTAACGTACGCTTTCTTTTATATCCCATTTCCTGAGGACAGAATCTGGCCAACTTCCTCGATATACTTAGGTGGAGAAAATTCTGGAATCCTTTCTGGATTAAAAAATCTAACTTTTTAAATTTCCTTGAGTTTGAAGTTTTAAAACCAACAAGGGTTTTAGTGAATTTTTGAAGATGGTGTAGTGTATTCAATTCGTCCGAAGGATTTTAAAAAATCTGCTAAGAAAATCATTAAAAAAGAAAAAATGGGTAAAAATCATAGAATTAATTTAATCTTAGCATAATGGTTCTTAGAAGTAGATTAAATCAACTATGATCTAGAATATTCAGACATTTTTATACGAAATTTCGCTGAAAAATCAAGAAAATTCCATTAAAATTCACCCGCTAAAAATCGTTTAAACTGTAAAACGGAAAAACAATTCAGAAACTTCATAGAGCAAAATAATAGTTCTATTTGTGAATGTACAATCGATAGAAAAAAATTAAAAACTACATTTTAATGTAGTGCATACATAAAACACCTATAGATTGGTACATTAGTTTTCCAAATTTTGTGAATTCATGCATACATGTTATTTATTCATTTGTGTGTGTGGGCTGTGAATGTACTCATGAGTAAATCAATGCATCAAATAGTAGCATACAGGTCATTATTCCGATACTAATTGAAATATTTGTTTGCAAGTGGTTTAATAACCAAGATCAATTTTTGGTTGAGAGACCAGGATCATAGTCCCGACTTGGCATACTTAATTCAGAAGTTTCTATACCTGAATTGGGTAAGTCGTCGGTTAAGTCGTATGGTTTTCCCATTAGATTAATAGGTTCATTGAACAGTGCTTAATGTAACGAGAAAACTCAATGTTGTGGAGTAATAATTACTCCTCAATATTCACATTACTGGTAGTATACAAACTTAAAGACCTTTGTGGCCCCTGAAGTGAAAGTTTTCTTTGAAAATATAAATTCCATCTTCATTTTGGTTGTAAGTATAATTAAAGTTGCGAAGTTAACAGAAACTTCTGTATCTTTATAATCACGTGTTGGAGCTATGCTGAGGTGAGTTATTGATATCCAGAAAGTTTGTTTTAAATGTTTAATTTTAAGTTTGAGTGGAAAAGGCTTCGCGATTTCGGTTTGGAATATTATGTTATGAGGGGATGAGAAAAAAATCCGTGGTAGATTTATATAATACTTATAATTGTTTTAAATATTTAAATTATGGAATTTTACGGTGCACTTTTTTCTCCCCCGTATCAAAGGTAGGAAATTTTATTTTTGTTCAAGAGGTTGAAATACTTGTCATTCTCCAAAATCGAGGTTTTCGATTTATCATAGCTTTTAGAACCATTTTGGTGCTTGTCTGAGGTCAATTTTTCTGTGATGAGCAAGGTCAGGTATATTAAATTACCCATTCCGATTTATCTTGAATTCTCTTCAGGACATTATCAGCTTGACCAAAAAATTCCATTCGACCAGCGTAATCTTAGGAGCAAATATTTGTACTTTATTATTTACTACGTTTTAGTTTATTATTTTAAATAAGTTTATTCAAAAGTTTGCAGGTATTTTCTCTTTTTCACAAATAATCACTAATAGTGAATTCCGAAAAATGAAATCTCAGGGTTTACATTTTTACAAACAGCATCTCAAAGAAGCGGCCACAAGTGTGAGACCTTTCTTCCATCTTCGTCCAACAAGTTAACTGAATCAAGATGCGTAGTCAGTCAGGTCAGGCTTCCCTTGTCAGAAATCCGATTTTTGAAGCTGTATGTTGGTTCCATACAGATAGGTAAGAGATTGATGCTCACACAAGACAGCCATCTAGTTGCCCCACTAATACGAGTATGTTCGGTACACCAGGCTACTAGTAGAGTGATTTGGCGTCGTCCATTCTACCTTCCTGCAATAGAGTCTGACTGGTGACAATACCGAGACTTGCCAAGAGGCTATAAGGGTATTCATGGTCCATTTCGTAAATCGAATCGAAAATAATCGAAATGTGATGGTTTCATGAGGCTCCCTCATCGACTTTCGAAGGCCCGACTTTCGAATCGTCGAAAATGACCCAGCGCATGCGCATTGGAACCCATCAAAACTCAAGTTTTGTCGATTCGATGCCGTACTTACTGGACCATGAATACTCCTTATCAAGCGTTTTCAGATTTACGAGAGCCCATGTGCTTCTCGTCCATGATCGCGCGTGACCGGAGTGCTAGACTATTTTACTTTCCTGGGTTCGAGTTCCAACAGGAATCTTTTTTTTAGCATGGAACATGCTTTAGCCTTGGACACTAACTTGCGAAAAACGTTACGCGGATGTGTCACGAAATTTTCGGCATTTTATGTCTTTGCTATGGCACATAAACTAAAAAAAGTCACGGAAAATTGCTCACGGAAATATTTTGATGATTTCCGCTTACAACGGAGTCGTTGCTAGAAAAATGGTACTTCGTCGTTTTTTATACCACAAAATTCGTTGACCATTCGTTCGAAAGCTCTCGATTTATCCAACCATATTATGTTAACTACTGCGAAGTAGGTGGCCAACAAGCTGAGTTATGAGCAAGGTTATTTGAATAATTGTGTACACTCAGGTGATCATTCTCAATAATTGATATTGTGAACATGATTGCCACCGCTTGTTAATTTCTGATGATTTCATTGAGCTGGTGTTTCGATGATTTGATTCATAGCAGGTGATCCAAATATTGCGAGAACGGTTTGATTTGTGAAGTGGTGGCAAAATCATTTTAATAGGTAATTTCTATACTTACACTCTAGGAAGCTGTAATTTCGTATGTAGCCTCTTTAGGACATTTACTTGACGATGCCCAGGGTCCGGGTCAGCTGAGTGGCTCTTAGAGCTTGCATACGAGTCTGCAACACATACGAGTCTGCAACTAAAGACATAAAATGTCCCAATGTGTTGCAGACTCGTATGCAAGCGTTTCTGATGATTATCGAATACAACCTTATCGTCTTTGGTCGATCCTTTAAATGGTTACAATGATTTTAACGTACAACCAAGTCGTTGCCAGGAAGAAATTTTATCCTCGTTTCCGCGTTTCTCTCCCTGTTTTACTGTCACTTCTGATGACCACCCTCCCTATCATTCATTAGTGTGAGGATGAAGATAAAAAAGATGGATATAAAACTCTTGTCTCCCTTGTGAACTAACATTTCCCAAGGTGCTTTCTCTTTTCATTTTCACGTACACCAAGCCGTTGCTGGGGAAATGAAACTTATTTAGTTTTCACCGGACAAAAATCGTTCTCCACTCGTTGGAAAGCTCTCAATTTATCACGCATTTCTTTCGTACTTGTTCTTCTATGTCGTAGATTTATATTCATGTTATAAATGTACATAGTAAACAATGCCACTTGTTTTGTTGTCACTTGATTGAGAAGGTAATCTTGGTTATAGTAATTGTAGACGCGCACCATAACAGAAAATTACCTACCTAGGTACTCTGTTCTAATTTCGATTAGTAAAACATGTCGGAGTTTCAAATTTATTTACATTTACGAATTAGCGGGAAGAAAGCAAGTTCCATGTTTTAGCATTTCAGCCAAAGGCTCAAAGCGAAAAGCAACCGGGGGGTCTAGGGGCGAAGCCCCCTGGCGGGGTCAAGGGGCGGAGCCCCTTGCAAAGCCCGGAGGGCCGAGTTTTTTTTTTTTTTTTTCTTGGATTTGGAGGGGTTAACGAAATGTATGTCCTTATCTGTACCGTGAAAGGTTAGTCTGATGTGGGTTAGAGGGTGGGAGGAGGGTCTTCAGGGTATTTTTTAATTTGTATGACATTGATAAAAAAATTAATAACTAGGAACGGCAAGAGATGGTTTGGGATGGCTGAGTTATAGCATATGACCTGAAGCGCTTCCACTCAAGGGCACCTATTGGGAATGTTTGTAGAGGAAATCATTCTCAGATCATTGAGAACCCACTGTATTTATTAAGCAACAGACAGATGAACCGACAAAGATAATGCAGCAACAGAGTTGGAATAGAAGATCTGCTCAGCCTCAAGTTCCTAAAACTGATCTAAACTACCATAATTTATTCCAGTTGTAAGTGCATTGTATATATTGTGTAAGTGTTACCCCTTCTCGACCAAAAGATAATTCACAGTTTTTCCTCCAAAAAGAAAAAAAGTCTGCCAAGTTGGGTGTGGCACATAGTTTCCTCGTTTACCTATCATCTTCTTCCAACTATCATCCAAATTTAAGCGAACTCGAACGACTAGGGAGTGAAAAGATGGTCATTGATAGAATTACGTTTGCGCATGCGCAGAATGAAGTACTGATTTGGCAACAATGAAATTTATAGGGGACCATTTACAACCTAACCCGCGCATTCACCGAAAATTTCATCGAAATCTGATAAAAACAGTGGAAATCGAGGTCGTTACAAGGATATCACATAGGCGCATGCGCAGTAGCTATTGATGATACAATCATGTTGAAATTGATATGGGATGATCAAATCCTCATCCCCGAACTATCATCCAAATTTAAGCAAGATCGAACGACTAGGGCGTGAGAAAATGATGCTGGGTAGAATTTACGTTTGCGCATGCGCAGAGTGAGGTATTGAGTCAAGTACGATAAAACTGATACCGTCTACCCTTAGCCCGCACATTCCCTGAAAATTTCATCCAAATCGGATGAAAACTGCGGAAAATAAGCTTGTTACAAGGATTTGCGGATACAAGACAGACACACAAACACACACGGAACAAAAATTGTTCAGAATGGTCTAAAACGTAAAATGCCAGTGGAAATTCGGATTTCGGAGACCAAAAATTTTTTTTCTCCCGCAAGTGAAAACAATGCTTCCGCTACGTTTAGGTAGACTCGGAAGCTAAACAGTTCACTGAATCAAGATGCTTTATCATCAGGAAACCACCTTCGAGCTTTCAAGAATTAAGTTGTTAAAATAATTTAGTACCTATGTAATCCCGTTGTTAAGTTGGTGCCTGCCTATCCTATGACCCATTAGGTGGCCTATTGCATCGGTTTTGCGAAGCGCCTAGAAGTGCGATAGCCTGAATTTTCAGACGATTCTTACAAAAACTATACCAATAATACAAATCCGTTTTCATTCATTAAAAAAGGTTTCACCGGCAAGTAAAAGTCCTGCATCAACCTTGTTATTTCAATGTGGTATTATTCGCTGCAAATCAAACTATGTCTGGTACTGAAAACTATAGTACACCCACTTCAATGTACAAATTTATATATATGGTGTACCTCATTCAGTGACCGAAGGAATGGAGGCACATCCAGCCTTGCACCTTTTATGCGTTTTCCATGTAGAAAGGGCTATGATGTTTACTGAAGGACCGAGCCTCCTACAAATGTTCCCTCGATGTGGAGTGGTGCAAAGGAACGAATGAATTTTTGATGTTTCAATCTGAAAAGGGTCGCTTCGTTGTCTGCCGAGTATTTCGCAAAAGACGAGTCCACACTTCACAGAATATTATTTATTTATTTTATTTTATTTATTATTATTGTTTTCATGAATACCGGTTGAGAATACGATTTTCTTAATATATAACTTCGGTAGCCCTCCGTTAGGTAAGTTAGCGTACAAAGAACATTACCTACAATGTAGTCTAGTGTAAAGCAACGTTAGACAATACCTACCCGTTGCTGAGGAAGTCCCAATACGTTTTAAAACCCTACAGTCGAACGAAATACGAACTGTCCAAATTATGTTGCGTTCAAATATGCGCCAGCCAGCAGGCTGAGAAAAGGTGAAAACGTGTGTTTTTGCTTTCATAGTCCGATGGTTGTTGTAACCATGGACTGCTCCTGTTTACGTCACGTTCAGCACCATATAAACATACTACTAACTCGCTAAGTAAGTAATTTGCCTTAGCGCATGCGCAGAATGAATTAATGATTTGAGAATTTGGCATTGGTAGAGAACAATTAACAGCTGACCCCACAAAATCCCAGGAAAAGTAACCAAAATCTGATGAAAACTGAAATTGGGTGATGGTAAACTCGGACCGACCCTTAAACTACCGGGCTATGAGAATTAGCAAATGGAAAACTCGGACCACCACTGAGCTGAAGGAATGAATAAGTGAACAGAAGGAACAAATGATCACATTTTCAGCTGTTATTGGACACTGCCATCGTCGAGCAATAGAACTAAAATTTCTAATGTTTAAACATACAATCTGAGGATACAATCGGAGTAATTCCGAGGAAAATTAGAATATTTTTGGGTGAGGTGAAATGTGAATGGAAGGATTAGAAGGGGCGTGAGAAAATGGTGCTTGATGGAATTTACCTTTGCGCATGCGCCGAGTGAAGTATTGATTTGGGAACAACGAAAATCAAAGGGGACCATTTTCACTCTAATCCACACATTCCATGAACATTTCATAAAAACCGGTCCAATATTGTGACAACTAAGCTTGTTACAAGGATTTGCGGACATTCACACAGACAAACACACACTCACGGCTACACACACAGATACACACACACACACACCCACAAAGAGAGAGAGAGGGAGAGAGAGAGAGAGAGAGACACGGAACGAAAGTTGTTCAGAATAGTCTAAAACGTAAAATGCGAGTGGAAATTTTATCACCGCATAAAAACAACAACCGTTTGATTTTAGTGGGGAATACAACTTTTCTATCTCTCAAAAGTGAAAACAATAGCGGGAACCGTCGTTATCTCATTAGGGATGGTGTGGAGGAAATTTCAGTTGCTGAAACATGGTTTCACAATCAACACCGGTCCCTCATCTGTCTGCTATAAAACGCTAAGAAATCAAAATTTTATTTGAGCCGACCCCACTCAAAATATATTTCTGTTTTTGTTTTGTTTCGCATATTTTGTTTTTTATAATATCTATTTTCTTACGTTGGAATGAATTTTTTGAGCCGTTTTTAACGGGAGTTATCGTCTGGGAATATATATGTATTTTTTTTTTTTTTTTTTTTTTTAAAGAATCGAATTTTGTCTGACTTTGTGTAGTTGGCTCTTGGATTGTAGAATGCAATATTTCGTATCCTAAATCAACTCTCGGTCTGTGGTTGATAGATCTTTAAGGAAACTCAACTTTGGCTGTAACATCAAATTCTCAAAATCCATCCAAAAATGTTTTTGTTGAAATTATATTTTGTTAAAGTGGTGTTTTGTTTAAATTATTCGTTATTTGATTTCATCTTTGCATGCGGCAAAAAAAAAAAAAAAAATGAACAAAATTTGTAAAAAAAATGAATAAATAAATATTACGAGAATAGCTTCCAACCAATGCGACATTACGATCGTAGATGATATTCAACTATGAATATTAGCAGCAGGTCTTTCTGCAGGTTATATTAACATTTTCAGAAGGGACTAAATATTGAACCTTAACCCTCCTTTGTAACTTGTGGGTCTCCCCAATCACTTGTAAACTGTGCTGAATTATGTTGTACATATAAGAATGCTTCTGGGCCATATTATATGGTACGTATGGGGTGGTAAATTGGTTGGCTAGTTGATTATGATGTTCAAAAATCAGGGGACTCACTCTTTTGGTAGTTGATTGCCTATGTATAGTGAAAAGTCGGTGAAGATGAGCTGAACTCTCTGCCTTCCTGTTGCAAGGAACTCATACTGGCAGGTGCTCCTAGGTGGATACGGTCCTGGAAATCCGGGGGAAGTTATGCTGCCGTTCACAGATGTTTCGCTGGTTAATTTCACGTCACAACTTGAACCTGTGAACACACAAAAATATGAGTGAATACATGTTAGGTCTCACCATCAACTTTTAAGCTGCAATGGAATTATCAAACTCTGTGAACAGTTATCGTGATTAAGGACAGTGGTGGCCATAAGGCTTGCATACCTGTCTATAATTGGATTACAACGATATGAATCACCCATGGTGGTACTTCAATGGAATCAATTTGGTGTCGGCAAAAATTTGACAAACGGAATGTAATAAGGAGGCATATTTTCCCTCGAGGGAAAAACATATTTGTAAGTAATGCATATCTTTCAGGGAAGTCTCTACCAGTGGGCTGTAAATGATTTTGGTGAGAATAGCTAAATCGCGCTTTAACTGGATGAACCTCTCCAATATAACCTCACATGGCTGTGCTGCAAGAAACTACCCCCCTCCCCCACCATCCCACGCTCAAATCCATAATAAAATAAGAAATTGCACAAAGTAGTTAAGAATATCAGGATATTATCGGTATCCCCCCCACCACTTTCCCTTATGCAATTTTAACTCACAGAGTGGTCCTACCACTCCAAGAGACCAAAAACTTCAAGCGACATAGTAAAATAAACGAAAACCAATAATCAAAATCTGCTGAGAAAAGTAGGTTTTGCTTTCTCCTCTAACACTGCTCTTCAAAAAAATCCGCCATGAAAATGAAATCTCCGATTTTTAGCACATCTAAACCGAAAGATTACAAAATGAAAAAATAAATTATATGGTATTTCAGTACTTGAACAAATTATTTGATTTTATAGATTAAATTATGTATGTTGACAAATATGTCACTAGAATATTGTGTTTGTAAATTATAAAATCTTATTTTTTGTAAATTTTGTTTGTAAATTTATAAGATCGGACGGCATCACTCACAATATGCTGAATAATTAGAGTTGGTGATTTGGGAGGAGGACTCTGATAAACCTGGAGGAACGGAGAGGCACTCAGAGGGCGCCAAGTTTATCACACCAACTTTGTCACACCAATTAGCCCACCTATTGTGTGTGAAGGGCCGTTGAAGGGGGGGGACGGCCTTGTTAATGTGCTATCCATTATGAAACCCTCAAATTGGCTTAAATAATTCATGAGGTTTGTATTATTGTTGGGTGTTGCTGACCCAGGGTTAAATGAAACTTGTGTTTTGTTGCTTGTCCTCGCCTGAATAAGTTTGGAGGAGGGTCGGCTCAAGTCAAGGGTTCCTGGGGGGCAATAATTTTCCTGTGAGGTATTATATTTCAGATTTATTATCAACTAATCATAGATTAGAAACTTCCAGGCATGCAGCAAGATCATGAATTTTCGTAGTTTTTAGTAGGAACTATATCTCATTTGAAATGTACTAAATTTGAGCACATCCTGCAACAATTTTTCAACAATTCTTGTCTATGGCATTTTCTGTTTTCATCACAATTTTGGCAAGTTTTGATGTAATTGAAGCCCTTTCCATCACAATTTAATGAACACATTTTTTAATGCTCTTGTTGATGTAATGATTTTTCTGAACAACATTCGGATAGTAAATGAGTAAATAGGGATTTAATAATTTTTAGCCGATTATTGCCATTTTGTGATTTGTTGAGCACATTAAAGATGTATAAGGTAAGGGTAGAAGGTAGTCAGCTTCCAAAATAAGGTTTTGGAAAATTTGAAAAAAAAATTAAAATTCAAAATTTTAAATGTGAAAATGAGAGGACGGATAGCCCCTACAAATCTGTTTCATCATAGATACATCAAAGAACACAATCCTAGATTTTAAAGTCGTTGCAATGGCTCTGGAAATTCCCTTCCCTCTTCCCCTAGGAAAATCTCTTCTCATTTTCGCGCAGATGATCCGTCCTTTTTGTAGCGGCCGGGAACCTATATTCTGACACACCAGACAGTATCAAATACTGAAATTGTGGCCGAAATTTTTCTTCATTAAAGTTTCGTTGTTGCTCATTTTCTTGGAAAACGAAGCTATTGCGATGGCTCTGAAAATTCCCTTTCCTCTCTTCCCTTAGGATTGAGATTAAAATTCCATTCTTGGGCCAAAAAATGCTCTCCAAAATGAAAGGATGCGGTTTTCGGTGAGCGATTTCGATTTCTCACATTTTTAAAAAGTGGTTAACATTAGAATTGGCTGAAAACGGCTAAAGATTGATAAAGCAGACTTCAAGTAGAAAAAAGTTTTCCAGGAACGAACTGGAACATTGAAAAATGTATGCACAAAATTAAGCTGAAAATGTTACTCAAATTTCATTGTTATTTACTGAAAAATCAGAAAAAGCCGAAAAAAATCTAAAAACTCTAAACCTTTTTTTTTTTATTTGTTGGGTGTTATTTAGAACGATCTTTTGCTAAAACGTTGGTAGTTAACAATTTCTTTTTAAAGTTTCTCAGTTTGGACACTTCAAATTATATCAAGACTTTACAAAAAAATGCTTTTCTGTCTTTGAATTGGTTTTTTATTATTCTCCCCAGGAACTGGGGCTTCTTCAGGAAGACAAAATTCAAAATATAAAATTCAAAATTTGGAAAATACATACTTCTCGTTTCCTTTTTTTTCTTGTGAAATCACAAACAAAAAGAGTTTCAGTCATGTAGTGTGATCGTATGAGCAAATTTTCGTAGATTATCGAATTATACTATGTTAATTTGTTTGAAATTTGAGCACATTGCGTGCAAAGAAATTGTTAACCAAAAATATTACGACACATAAACACGTTCTAAATCATATTTTACGATTCAAAACCAGATTTTGGATGTTTAGCAATTTTTAGGGTTTTTAAATCGAGTTTTGAGCAAATTAATGAAATTTAAGTACATTTTTCACCATAGTTTTGTGAATAAATTTTTTTATTGTTCTAGTTCATCGTTGATTCACTTTTTTGACTAAAATTCAGATAAAGATATACATTTAACGATTTTTGGACGTTCTTACTTATTTTTAGTTATTTTTTGCGCACATTTTTTGAAATTTAAACAATTTTATGTTCTCAAAAAGTGCTGGCCAAAAAAATCATCCTTTCTTTTGGGAAGCAACTCAATCGTAAGGAGAGTTATCGTCTGGAATGACACATATATACATATATATACATAAGAAAAAGGGTTAAACTCTAGGATCCGTTTAAGAATGACTCAAGACGGATTTCAGTGAAGACATTTTTCAAAATTTTTAATTTTAAAATTTTCCGAGCCATTGCTTTTGCTTGAATTACGTAGGAAAATATACGGCAGTTGGGAACGAGACGGAACAAGGCAACGAAGTCGCATGCAGAGAATGGAGACGCGTGCCGAAACGTGACTCACCACGGCTTAATTAATTAGCCGTTTCGAAGCTAAAGGGTAAAGCCATTCATGATAATAGGTAGGTATTTCCCCAGAAGATGAAAGATAGTATTCAACCAGGGACCAGTTTCATCCGGATCTTCATAAATAAAAGTAAATATAATATTCTATCACAATACCTACAACCAAAGAGGTTCTTTTGTTGATACACATGAGGAAACTTACACTTATCGTGGTTTAAGATTGCTCTTCTCCATAAATCTTTATTGCTTAGAATCAAAGACTGAACATTATTTAGAGGATCCACGCCATGAAATCAGTGACTTTTACTGCTTTAAATTATTGTTTTCCTTCAGGTGACCGGTTTGGATCATCCCCCTCAATTTATACAGGGTGTCCCTACACCCCTACACTCCCCTTCATTCCCCCTGAATTCAGCGTAAAAAATTGGCACCAATGTCATTCTGCATATTTTTTTACGTAGATCTCAGGAAAATACTGTCACGCGCGCAACCCGCCATAAGTGGCGCAAATAAAATAAAATTTGTTGTTCAAATGAGAACCCAAATTTTTCGTTTAATGCAGATTCAAATTCTACGTGAAATTTCATCAAGAAATGACCCATCACTCGATTTTATTAAATGCTCAATTCCGGTCTAAGAGTGCAAAAATGGTGCAATACTGAGTTTTTGAAGATATTCAATAGTCACATACGTAATACATGATTTTATTTTATTTATTTATTTATGTGTGATTTCAGACGATAACTCTCCTTAGGATTAAGATAAAAACTCCGTTCTTGTGCCAAAAAATCATGCTTTTCAAACAGATAAATTAATTCGTTGGCCAACACTCTTTGAGTACATTAAATTTGTCAAATTTCAATAAATTTACTAAAAACATCACTGCTAAATATTGTCAAGTTTATAATTTTAAACAGAATATTAGCAAAAAAAAAGTTAATCAACAACAAAATTGAACATAAAAAATTCACCTACAAAAATAAGCAGAATAGGGTACTCAAATGTCATTAATATTTGCTGAAAAATCTATTAAAAATAAAAGTCCCAAAAAGAGCTATATTTCCAAATTTTCATTGGATTTCAGAAATAATTTTAAAAACTTTGCTGCCATAAAATTAGTAGTTGACTATATTATGGTATGTTAACTATGTTATATGCACTCAAAATGCTCGAATTTTAAAATAGTTCAACAAATTTTAAAACAATGTGCTCATGCTCCATGACTGGAATTTTCTACGAAAAGTTCGGTAAAAATTCGGAACACAGAAAATGTATATTTTGCAGCCGTAGCTAAAGTTTTAGAGAATGTTTCGTCACTACATCAACGAAGAGGAAAATATATGTACGAGTATGTTATGTGCAATACCAGTATACAGTCTGTCGAGAATATACTGAAATTTGAATTAGCAATAGTGGAAGGTATTATCCCAAACGATCGAAATGATAAACAGTGTTCCTAATATACGAAGGTGTGGGAATATTCAGGTAAAGTGATTTTAAGAGAGTTGAACCAGTTGGGTGGTTGGGCTTGACTGATGGCATCAAAGTGAGAAATAGGGTAGGTAGTTTAAGACTTTGAATTGATCAAGAATGGTGGATCGGTGAACATTATCGTTTAGGCAAGTTGCTTGTCTTTTCGATACCCCTGTCGCAAGGCTACCCCTAGTCCTTGTGAACCGAGCAGAGAGTCTTGAGTTCAAATCACTCACGGTCTAAATTTTTCTCCATATTTCTACCTCTTTAACATATTTTTAGAAGTAAATCAGATCTTTTTTCCAACTAGACTGATTTACCCTGAATGAAGTGAATAAGGATTCTCTTGTATTTTTAAGATGCGAGAATACTAACATCCAGACCACCAATCTCTCCACCATTCTCATGGCTGATTTTTCAAATACTTCCCAAAATGCTAGCCTAACCCACATTGCCGGCGGCGGTTTGAACTAAATAATGGTGGAAACTCTACCAAAAGCGCTGGTGGTCATACTGGAAGTTAACGTTAAAAAATGATGAAGACTAAACAACTAGGTACGAGGACAAATGGATCGTTACGTACTGATTGATTTTGCAGTTGGATGGTATATTCAAGAGGATTACGAAGAAAACTCGAGAAATGAATCAATGCTGATATAGCATCGAAACAATTCGATAATCATTATAGAAGATTTGGTGTAGGCGAACTCAAATATTATTACGGTTCTAAGTAAATAGCGATACAGCTTTCCTAGTGGCCGCTGCCACCTTATTCCTTATTCCTTATTGAGAAGCAAGTTAGGCGAGTAACTACAAATCTAACAAATTTTTTTCAAATTTTTAAATGTATGCTTTATTTTAATGTTAATCGAACACCGTATCACAGGGATCGAAGGAGAAATTTGGTTTATCTAAAAGTGAGCTCCAAAATAAGTCTCTTTGAGTCTCAGTTAGATAGCTTGAGAGAGTATTAGTTCGACCTAAGTATATATATACCTAATACCGAAGGTTTTTCAAAACTGCTGGGCTTCCAAAAGAGGCGCTTTCGTGGATTTTCGTGCAAAATCCAACGGTGTCTACTTAATACAAGAAATCGTAAAAATTTTGTATAAGTTAATTTCAAATAAAAACCAGATGGCATCTTAGTTTAATATCTTTCCGAATAATTTTAAATTTTCGGAATGTAAACAGGAAAGAAAACCGTTAGGATGTTCTTTTCGACGTCATTTCCTAATTCCACACACCGAAAGACATAATACCAACAGATCTTCTGCCCGATGTGGCGAATCGCTTAGTTCCTGTGACTTTCCTTCCCCCTACATCGCTCAAATTACTCACGGTGCGGAGGTGGAACTAATTGCCTTATTGTTCGCTGTTGTTACACAATTAGCGTGCAAATGAACAGTTTACCGTAACCACTGTTGGTAGTTGCTACCTGCGAAATACGAGATATAATTCTTCCCGGATTGAAAGGCATACTGACAGAGGTTTTCGCTATAAACAGAGATGTTCACAGAACAAACGGTATATATGTTAGAAATAAATGCAGCTAATTTGAGGGCATAAGGTCTATATGAACTGCTGTGAATCTTCAATGTATTACCACTTCCTGATTCTATACATTCAAAACTAAACCAAAATCAAATTAGTTCTTACCTGAAGAAATCATGACGAATATACTCGTAACATCATGGTGATACCTAGCAATAGGCTGGAATGAACTGATATAATTTCGCATTTCTCTTCCTCATATCAGATCAGATAACCTTGAACAGAAGTGGACTTGTCTAGAGACGTTTGATAGAGCAAAGAATTTTTTCCATGCCATTGTGAACGTGGGATGTTCCAAAAACCTCGCATAAATTAGTAAAAAGAATGGAACACTTCTTTTTTAAACAAGTTCTGGCAAAGATTTTTGCGGATTTACCCACTGCGACATTTTGGTTAGAGAGAATTTGAATCACCAATAAAACGTGAGTGTAGCAACCAGAGTCTACAGCTGTACATCAAAAATCGGATCGTACGACTTCCCGGATTGGATTGTACTGTCTTCCAATTTCTAAAGTCATGTTTGGATATACATATATATCTAAAGTCTTGTTTCGACATACATGTATATATACACCTCAAAAGAATTTAAGGGATCACTTTTTCTTGAAGACGTCAAAGTCTTTTGAGAAATTCGAATTTTTCAAGTACATTCAACATGCCCCTTTTGCCCTTTGGGCAAAAATGAAGAAATTCTACAAACCGTCTATCTGTCAAATCGAAATTGTAACTATGATTGGATTCCTTAAGATGTTTCGCAAATGTAGACTTACCCTTATTACCCTGATGCTCGTCTATTCTTTCCCTGAATTTCCTACTAGTGGCAATATTCGTTGCCATAGAACATTTTAGTTTATAAGCCCCAATTTTACCCTGAACATTTATTTTGTCCTTAACGGATACTAGTAATGCTTTAAGACTATTTTTAGTTTTAAAACCTAAATTGTAATCTCTCGATGATAGAATTTTGCCGATTTTATCCGAAATTTTCCCGTAATAAGGTATACTTACTCATTGCTCTTCTTCGAAATTTACAACTTCCCTTGGGAACTTTTCCCCTACTCCTAAGGTATCAACGAGATTATTTACAATTTTGATTTGACAGATAGACAGACGGTTTGTAGTATTTCTTCATTTTTGTCCAAAGGGAGGTATGTTGAATGTACTTGAAAAATTCGAAATTCTCAAAAGTGACAGATCTGGTAAAAGTTTAAATGAGGATATACCTCAATATATTTCACCACTGATAGGTCCATTTCAATAAAGCTTGGAATCATCCCTTCACCCAGTTAAAACCATATTTAGTTTTTTTCCCCTTTCTCTTCATCTGATCAACTATAATCCCCCTTCACTTTGTTTGCACTTAATTGGTTGGACTTAATGGGTTGCCCCTTTTCTTTCTGTTGACCAATGGGATTCAATCTCCCTTCACCTGTGACTATAAAAGCTGTGTCCTTTCTAATGTGTCTTCGGTTATTGTTTGTTACTGATGATGGCCTAAGCGTCGAAATCGATTTAAATTGTAACTCTTCATTTTTCATGGAAATAGGCTACTTTTTTTCACTAACTTCCGTTTCCACTAGGTACCTAGTTATGAGATATAATGTGAACTTTGTCCGATTGATCTGGAGTCTTTAGCGCCTAGGAGGAAAATGATCCCTTAATTCTTCTGAGGTGTGTACTTACATAGATGCATAATGTGATCTAGGACAGGTGTTGAGCCTAATCGTAATCATAATTTCTATTACAATCACAATCATAGGTTTGATGAGGTGAGATTCAAATCACGATTGACCTTGGAAATAGATTACAATTACTTTTACTTATGATTACATTCATAATCACAGTTTTCCAGCAAATTTATCCGTAATCTCATAGTTTATTCTGTGATAACAATGAAATATCATTTAAGATCAAAATATTTTTTTGTTTTTTTCAAATAAATGAATGTGAAAAAGAAGTTTTTATTCTGAGTTTTCGTGAGGAAGCTCACGTTTTTTGGCAGTACAGACCGTACATTGAGTACCGCTGGCGTCAAACCGTTTGTCGGTCCATTACGTCCTCTTAACCTCGTATTCTACATA
Organism: Adelphocoris suturalis; assembly: GCA_030762985.1. NCBI lineage: Eukaryota > Metazoa > Arthropoda > Insecta > Hemiptera > Miridae > Adelphocoris > Adelphocoris suturalis. Next base: position 50,874,269 of record CM061047.1, on the reverse strand, counting down.
CTGATATGTATGATTTAAGATCAAAAAATTAAAAAAAAAAATGCGAAATTGATGAAATGTGAAAAAGAAATTTTTATTTTGAGTTTTCATGGGGAAGCTTACGTTTTTTGGGAGTACAGGCCGTACATTAAGTACCGCTGGAGACAAACCGTTTGTCGGCCCATTACGTCCTCTTAACCTCGTGTTCTACATACTGATAGGTATGATTTAAGATCCAAAAATGTTTTTTCAAAAAATGCGGAATTGATGAAATGTGAAAAAGAAGTTTTTATTTTGAGTTTTCATGAGAAAGCTTAAGTTGTTTGTAAATTTAGACATGACTACCTGAATGAGCAGACGATTTACCATAAGAATTGGCCACCTTACTTATTTTTTTGGGCACAATAACGGTTGAGCAATTGAAACAAAAGTTAGTGTTTGGCGCACACCCCTAAACTTCGGACAGTTGTAGAGAAAAGGCTGGGCGAAGAAGGGGTCTGAAAATTTGGCTCCTAGCTTGTATTACCAATGGGTACAGCATACTAGAAAATCAGGACTTTTAAAATATATCGAAAAGAAACAATGATCTAAGAAAGTTCGTTCATACAATCATGCTGCATGACTGGAACTTTCAACATTAAAACATAATTGTCTCCCCTAATTAGCTGAGTACAAGTAATATTGAGTATAACGTTTGAAAGAATATTAAATGAAGCAGTTTTTGTGAAAGTTGACAGTCTCCAAGATTAATTTTGAGAAAGCGGCTAATTTTTAAAAAAAAACTCACTTCTTTATGAGCAATTTGAAGTAAACTTTCTGAAACGCTTGCATACGAGTCTGCAACACATTGGGACATTTTATGTCTTTAGTTGCAGACTCGTATCATCAAAATTTAACAAGCTGTTGCAGTTATGTTCACAATATCAATTATTGAGAATGATCACCTGAGTGTACACAATTATTCCAATAACCTTGCTCATAACTCAGCTTGTTGGCTACGCACTTCGCAGTAGTTAACATATTATGGTTGGATAAATCGAGAGCTTTCAAACGAATGAACAACGAATTTAGTGAGATGAAAAACGACGAAGTACCATTTCCCTAGCAACGACTCTATTGTAAGCGGAAATCATCAGAATATTTTCGTGAGCAATTTCCGTGACGTTTTTTTAGTTTATGTGCCATAGCAAAGACATAAAATGTCAAAAACTAGATTCTAGAGCCACTCAGCTGATCTGGGATCGGTCAGTTGTGTTCAGAAGTCCCTCAAGGGCCCACATACCAAATCTCAGAATCGTGGGATCATTAGGGAAAAAACTGGACTCTAGAGCCACTCAGCTGATCTGAGATCGGTCAGTTGCGTTCAGAAGTCCCTCAAGGGGCTACATACCAAATCTCAGAACCGTGGGATCATTAGGGAAAAAACTGGATTCTAGAGCCACTCAGCTGATCCGAGATCGGTCAGTTGTGTTCAGAAGTCCCTCAAGGGGCTACATACCAAATCTCAGAATCGTGGGATCATTAGGGAAAAAACTGGATTCTACAGCCACTCAGCTGATCTGGGATCGGTCAGTTGTGTTCAGAAGTCCCTCAAGGGCCCACATACCAAATCTCAGAATCGTGGGATCATTAGGGAAAAAACTGGATTCTAGAGCCACTCAGCTGATCTGTAATCGGTCAGTTGTGTTCAGAAGTCCCTCAAGGGGCTACATACCAAATCACAGAATCGTGGGATCATTAGGGAAAAAACTGGATTCTAGAGCCACTCAGCTGATCTGTAATCGGTCAGTTGTGTTCAGAAGTCCCTCAAGGGCCCACATACCAAATCTCAGAATCGTGGGATCATTAGGGAAAAAACTGGATTGTAGAGCCACTCAGCTGATCTGGGATCGGTCAGTTGTGTTCAGAAGTCCCTCAAGGGGCTACATACCAAATCGCAGAATCGTGGGATCATTAGGGAAAAAACTGGATTCTAGAGCCACTCAGCTGATCTGAGATCGGTCAGTTGTGTTCAGAAGTCCCTCAAGGGGCTACATACCAAATCTCAGAATCGTGAGATCATTAGGGAAAAAACTGGATTCTAGAGCCACTCAGCTGATCTGGGATCGGTCAGTTGTGTTCAGAAGTCCCTCAAGGGGCTACATGCCAAATCTCAGAATCGTGGGATCATTAGGGAAAAAACTGGATTCTAGAGCCACTCAGCTGATCTGGGATCGGTCAGTTGTGTTCAGAAGTCCCTCAAGGGCCCACATACCAAATCTCAGAATCGTGGGATCATTAGGGAAAAAACTGGATTCTAGAGCCACTCAGCTGATCTGTAATCAGTCAGTTGTGTTCAGAAGTCCCTCAAGGGCCCACATACCAAATCTCAGAATCGTGGGATCATTAGGGAAAAAACTGGATTCTAGAGCCACTCAGCTGATCTGGGATCGGTCAGTTGTGTTCAGAAGTCCCTCAAGGGGCTACATACCAAATCTCAGAATCGTGGGATCATTAGGGAAAAAACTGGATTCTGGAGCCACTCAGCTGATCTGTAATCGATCAGTTGTGTTCAGAAGTCCCTCAAGGGCCCACATACCAAATCTCAGAATCGTGGGATCATTAGGGAAAAAACTGGATTCTAGAGCCACTCAGCTGATCTGGGATCGGTCAGTTGTGTTCAGCAGTCCCTCAAGGGCCCACATACCAAATCTCAGAATCGTGGGATCATTAGGGAAAAAACTGGATTCTAGAGCCACTCAGCTGATCTGGGATCGGTCAGTTGTGTTCAGAAGTCCCTCAAGGGCCCACATACCAAATCTCAGAATCGTGGGATCATTAGGGAAAAAACTGGATTCTAGAGCCACTCAGCTGATCTGTAATCGGTCAGTTGTGTTCAGAAGTCCCTCAAGGGCCCACATACCAAATCTCAGAATCGTGGGATCATTAGGGAAAAAACTGGATTCTAGAGCCACTCAGCTGATCTGGGATCGGTCAGTTGTGTTTAGTAGTCCCTCAAGGGCCCACATACCAAATCTCAGAATCGTGGGATCATTAGGGAAAAAACTGGATTCTAGAGCCACTCAGCTGATCTGTAATCGATCAGTTGTGTTCAGAAGTCCCTCAAGGGCCCACATACCAAATCTCAGAATCGTGGGATCATTAGGGAAAAAACTGGATTCTAGAGCCACTCAGCTGATCTGGGATCGGTCAGTTGTGTTCAGAAGTCCCTCAAGGGCCCACATACCAAATCTCAGAATCGTGGGATCATTAGGGAAAAAACTGGATTCTAGAGCCACTCAGCTGATCTGGGATCGGTCAGTTGTGTTCAGAAGTCCCTCAAGGGGCTACATGCCAAATCTCAGAATCGTGGGATCATTAGGGAAAAAACTGGATTCTAGAGCCACTCAGCTGATCTGGGATCGGTCAGTTGTGTTCAGAAGTCCCTCAAGGGGCTACATACCAAATCAACGTCATTTCTGATGGTCATAATCATCGTTGTGGCCACTTGGGACAATTTTCGTGAGCAATTTTCGTGAGCAATTATTTTCCGTGACGTTTTTTTAGTTTATGTGCCATAGCAAAGACATAAAATGTCAAAAAAAGTTTGGCCGTTCGCGTGAAATGACCCACTTACTGTGTTTAATAACTTATTATGGACCCATGATCTGCACTGAAGAGCTATATGATTCAGGAATAAAACACTTTTGCGTGATAACTTGAAGCGTTTTTGCGATTTATTTTATAGTTAACGATCTCTTTGCAAAACTCAAATTTTAAATTATAATGCGGTTAATCTCCAGGGAAGATTATTAACTTCCAACAGCGTTTCACGCGGTGAGTACGGAAAACATGTTCAAATTTGAAATTTGAAATTTCAAAACAATTTAACATAAATAAGATACGGAACGATCATGTTGATGACTGGAACGTTTTTATTCCGAATATTATGTACTGACACACTGAGATCCGAGCAATTATTTGACCCTCCCCAGAAGAGCGGTTCTCCTGATTGTCCAATATACTATCGCTCCGTCATAATTCAGTGGTCTCCCAAAAGCTCTTTCTCTTCCCTTATCTTCCGGTTCACACCGTCACCCAGAGCCTCGCGAACCGTTTGGCTCTATGACCGCAATTAAACACGAGTTCCTGGACAATATTTCCACTCTAAACGTTACGACTCGAATTTCCCACGCGATCAATACGCCTCGTTGGCCTACCCCTACGGGATTTTCACCAGCCTTGTTCCTCCACTTAAACATGCTACTGGGGGTCGAGTCACTTGGTCGTCGGCCAATAGGTCCAGATTTATCCATGGTCCCTTTTCGACTCTGCTGTTTCCTTTACTTTTTTTTTCTTTTTGTTTGGTCCCAACCCCCTGGTGATTCTCATAGTTTCCTTTCTCCCAACTCACTCCATCATCCCCGCTGTTTTGAAGCGGCTCTGAATCATTGATGAGCTCTTCCTCAAATCGGAGATAAATCAAATCATAAAACCGACTTAGAGTCATTTCCTTTTCAAGACTCGGAAGCCCGAGGGCCAATTTTCTCGAAACACGATTTGTTTCCCTGTTCAATTTCTCTTCCTTTTTTTCAGAGGATGTCAATAATTCTGACTTCTCGTCAATATTCCAGCTTCTGCGGAGATGTTATTTTTTGAATCCTTTATACTGGTTTCTAGAAAAGAGGTGAAGGACCTTAAATTCAATTTACTTATGCTCGGCCTTCCATCCTGACCACAGTTTGACAAACAACTGTAAAGACTCAAATATTTATTACTCATTTTGTCTTTTTATTAAACAGCTAATCTAATATATAGCCAATTTTTCAACGGACAGAATTGTTAACGGAGAATTCGTGTTGAAGACGCCTAAAATCGAGATCAGCTACTTGAGCATAAATATTCAGGTAACTATACAACTAATACGTTATACAATTCGTAGGTAATGACTAGGTAGCGATGCAGTAAGCTGAGTATTCTGGCAATGCTCACCTCTCAAATCTTGTGTTTGTTATTCAAGCATCAAACTACTTAAGCTCTTTTTCTTTCTTTTTTTCAAAATATATGTACAAAATTATTAATGTCTCAACTGAACTGTACAGGTGGTAAGAGGGAAAGATGGCGGAGAAGAAGTATAAAAATTCCACTAACAGACAGAGAAAACATGAAGTTTCTTAGGTCTGAATCTAGGTTATGTGCAACTTACCTCGATGTAGACATCACGCTCACGGACCATCCATACAGCAGAGCACGTTAAGCCCAACAACGAATAGCTGTATTTGCACTATGACAGCTGCCAATCCGGAATAGTTCAATCCCTAGATCCATGATGTAGTTGGGTTGTTGCCATGTTTGTGGAAGGGGGTTGTGGAGGTGAGGTACAGAAACTGGCATCCCCAATAAGTTTTCCATTGATTTGTTTTGTCGAGCGCTTTCACCCCCCCCTCCCATCAGGGCCTCTTCAAGAATCTTAAGAGTTAGGGTCATTAGGTACCACCTTGGTTGCATGCAGGCACACATGTCTTCATGGTTGGGTCTAGTTCAAGCTTAAAGTAAATTGAGGTTGTCGAGGTGATTGACATTTAGATTGACTTAGTGTGACTCACGCTGGGTAACTCACGCTGGTTGTGATTCTTGAGATCAATAAGATAAAAGACTTTTTAATACTTAAAAGGTATGAAAAAAGATTGGGGTTGTTTGGAACCCCAGTCTATCAGCCATATCTTATGGAGTACCAGTTTTCCACAAATTATGGCAGAAAGGCCGGGGTTCCAAACAACCCCAATACGTATTCCTACCCTTTCAAGTATTGAAAAACCTTTTATGTTTTTAATCAAAAGAAACATTGTGAGTACACCTAGTAAATTTCCTAAATGCACTTAAAGCTTGAACTAGACTCCACCATGAAGACATTTGTACCTGCATGCAGCCAAGGTGGTACCTAATGACCCTAACTCTTGAGATACTTGAAGAGGCCCGTAGGGGCGAAAGCGCTCGACAAAATAAATCAATGAAAAAGTTCCATTCGTGTAGCATGATCGTATGAGCGAATTTTCTAAAGTTATCGTATGATATTATGTCAAATTTTTATGAAATTTGAGCTCTATAGGTACAAAGAAGATGTGAATTACTATTTTTATGACAAAAATGTATTCTAAATAGTAATCTGCTAATCAAAAGGAGATTTTAAATTGAAAAATTTCATAAAATTTTAGTACGTTTTTCAGCTTAAAATTTATACATAGATTTTTATTGCTCAATTTTATATTTAATAAACTTTATTTGAGATATATTCTGCTAAAAATTATATATTAACCAAATTTTAGGCGTTTTTAGCCATTTTAAGTGATTTTTTCAGCACATTTTTTGGAATTTGGCCAATTTAATGTGCTCAAAAAGTGCTGGCCAACGAACTCGTCCTTTTGTTTGGAAAGCTTGATTTTTTGGCGCAAAAACGGAATTTTTGTCTCGGTCCTAAGGAGAGTTATCGTTTGGAAGGACAAATATACATATATAAATACTAGCTGGTTTAGCCGTGCGTTGTACTGGTTGACTTGAATATACGCAAGCCTTCCCCCCCACCAGTCACATTTTGGAACACCCCAATTGATCTGATCCAAAAAAGTCCTTACTTAGAAGTACTTACTTATAAATTACCTATCAGGACCAAACTACTGAGATCAACCCCCACACCCTCTCCACAAACACCCCCCTTATTTCAGATTAAAAATATTCTTGATAGATAACTCAAAAGAATGTTCAGACTGATCCAATTTCATTCGCCCGAACATCAGATTACCAGTTCGTTCTGTGATGACCGAATAATTCCATTTAACCACCGCATCCCCCCCCCCCCTTTTTTTTCTTACCACAAAAACCCCCTATGGTTGAGGCTAGAAGATTTTTTAATAGCCTGTGATTGAGTTTGACGTAATCTAAACTTATTCGCCAAATCAGGTCCCCAGTTTATTCAGTGATGTCAAAGATACCCCTTTCCCAGACCCCCTCCCCCAAAAACACTCATATAGGTCGGAATTGAAATTTTCTAAGTAGACTGTGATTTTTTGGTGTTATCTAAACATGTTTAATCAATCACGTTCTCAGATTGTTCAGTGATGTTCAAGATACCCCCATTCCATTCCCACCCCTCCCTCAAAATACCCGTTATGGTTCAGATTTGAAAATTTCAAGCAGTTAGTGAGTCAAGTTAGAGTATTCCAAACATCAGTCAATCAGATCCTCACTTTATTCAGTGATGTCCAAAATACCTTATTTCACTTCCTCCCACCTACCTCTTTTAATAAAACACCCCTTTTGGGTCAGATTTGGAACATTTCAAGTTGCCTGTGATTTGAGTTAGCGTAATTCGAAAATATTTTAGTAGCGATCAGGTCCCCAGTTTATTCAGTGATGTCCACGAAACCCCCCCCCCCCTTCCCCCAAAACACAAATGGTTGGTTCAGTGACGTTCGAAACGCTTCAACTCCCCGACCCCCTCACCCTCCATTGTGCGTCAGATTTGAAAAAAGTAATCTTTGACTTGAATTAGAGTAATCCAAACATATTCGACAATTAAATCCCCAGTTTGTACAGTGATGACAAAGATGGGGGGTCATCACCGCCCATCCACCCCTAAAACACCCCCTATGGGGCAGATTCGAAAAATTTAAGTAGCCTGTGATCCAAGTTAGAATTATCAAAACTTATTCGCCAAATCTGATCCTAAGTTCGTTCAATTGTTTGCATGATAACCCATTTCACCCCCTCCTCCTCCCATAAAACACCCCCTTAGGCTCTAATTTTAAAAACTTCATATAGCCTATAATTTAAGTTGGACTGATACAGACATTTTCCTCAACTCATATCAGTTGTCCAATGACCCCTGTAACCGTGAAAAGCTGACAAACATACGGACAGACAGACAGACAAAAATTGAGAAAACGTGAAATTTCATGATTCTAATCAATGTAAAGACAGACATACTTGAGATTTTATTTATATATACATAAATATATACTTAAATATTATAAGCATTAATATAAATATATATATATATATTTAAAAGCGCCTAGATCTAGGAATCGTTTCAGAATGTCACAAAACGGATTCCAATGAAGTAAATTTTCGAAAATTTTCATTTTAAAATTTTTGAAGCAATTTCAATAGCTTCATTAGGTATCTCGTACAATTCACTAAAACTGATTGAGGACGCCAGTTTCTGCACCTCACCTCCACAACCCCCCTACTAGATCCATTGGAGGTCATCGAATTTGCAGTGTCCAATAAGAACTATATATATGGCTGTCTTTCAGCTGCGATGTGAAACGACGCTTCTGATGGATGGGGTACAATGAGTATAAAGTACTTCAGATCAGCGGAAATCTAAAATGAAGCTTCTTTGGAACTAAGGAGAAACGATGAGGGTGAGTCCCCGTATTCTCTGGCTAACGAGTTCCTTTTCTAACAAACAATGCTGAATTTGATATACGAGGAACGGATTTCGGTGACGGCTAAATTTTCTAACTTCTCCAATAACCTCCATCACGATGCGAAGCGAGCAAGCATACTAAAATATGAACAAATAACAAGAAAACGAAGATTTGGTGTGTATATGTACCTCCACTTTTTTCTCTAGTAGACAATTTAAACCAATGGGAGATCATAACCGTAATACGTAGAATCGAGGCACTTTAAACCCTAATTAGGGTTTAATCCCTATGGTAAGGTTTCTTATCGTTGTCAGTTGATATTCACACTTTTGATTTCTCAACCCAACCATTAATCAATACCTACTAATACCCAAGCTATCTCTTCCAACTCAGTTGCACTGGTGAAGTTCTTTTTGAAATGTAATGGTCTGGAAATATTGCAATTTGATTTGACTCTTATTAAATGTTTTTCTTAGTACAGTTAGATTTTCTGAATGGTCCTTCTCATGCCTGTGCTGATTTCTGATTATGGTGAGGCGTTGTTACAGTTGAGAGACAGAACAGCCATGATTTTGTATAACCTTTGAACGGCGTTTCGATATTGTTGAAATTCTATTAAGCTATACTTAGTTTCTTAGGCAACCATTACTTGGTTGTTACACATTAGGCAGTTTCTATGGTAGGTTGGTGGTATTCACTTGATGAAAAAATGTTAAAAATTAAAGCCACACAGGGTAGTCAAAAGAGCTTAACTAAATTTTAAGAATCAGCACTACTCAGGGTATCAAACTTCCCCAGTTTCATACTAGTGGCCATCAGCAGTGCTGCTTAATTACTTGGTATACTTGGATTACATAGTTGGTTTGTGACTCCAACATTCTAATGGCTTCTATTCATTGGTTAATTCAATTTTCTTAAGGCTCAAAGTACAATAGGTAGGTGCTATGCCCTTGCATAAAAAACGAGCTTTTCGCACCTATTATGTTGGAAATACCGAGTCGCCTCTAAATGAGAGTACAATGGCCCGTAATGGAGCAGCTACGACTGTGACTTCCACCTTTTTTTCTCTCGCACTCTAGGATTTATTCCTCTACGAATCCTCGTAGCTCGAGGGCAATCAGGATTGGGAACCATTCAATTCGCCATCTGTTTTTTCTCACGCCGTACTTTCCCCTTCGATTCTTTCCCCTTTATATTGTGATTAAGTATTGAGAGGTCGGTGCCTGGGAGCTGAGCTAATAAAATATGGGTGAATAAGTTCGATAATAGAATTGCCAAGGGGGAAAGGTTCTTTGTTGGGATAAGGCAGAACCGGAACGATGTTGAGAAATTTGGACTCACCTGTGACTTCTCATCGAGACTGGGATTAATGGAAAAAGAAATTGACGATTTTACTCCAAAAATCCGGATAGAATGGAGGATTTGCATTTATGGAAAGACGCAGACAAATAGTCATCCTCGAAAAACGAAAATTGTGCTAGTTCGAAATGAACGTTGTTAATTTGAAACTTGAAATGGTTCTCAATAATATTGCTGCGAAAACCATCACCTCTGAAATGTTGAGCGGGCGGTTGAAGTGTATGGTGAATGGAGAATGACGGATTTGGGATTACTCTCGGGTCAAATATGATGGACGAGGTTGACCAATGTCCAAACATCACAAATCTACCCCTTTGTTCATAACATATAAAAAGTATAATTTTGGTGAAACTATTTATGTTAAATTTCACATTAAGCCATCACCATTATACCAAGCTCTAGCTTCTCTATTTTGAGTGAATTTGGGCCATCTACAGAATGACAATAACAATTCAAAATGAAGAAACTGGTGTTTCATGAAATACATGTTAGTGCATCCACACATTTTAGTCATAGATCGTCTAAGAAGTTGGGAGCACATTCTGAGAGCTAATCCCTCATTTAAGGATTATCTCAAAAACATAAGGAGAGCAGCTTGGTGTACAGTTTCTGACTACTTTCACGTTAGCACATTCACAGTTTCGATTCCAGCGAACCAGTGGTTTTGATTCCATAGCGATCAAAATCAAAATAACCAGCATGAGATCACCCATTTCGGATCATAGGAAGTTCAATCACCAGACCAAGAGAGTTCGAAGTTTCGATAAATCAGGGTCCACGCATTTGGGCTTTGGGCGAGTTCGTTTGGGCCCCACTAGAATTTGTTGTGAAGTGGCTTAAAAGCTTAAAACTGCTCTCGCGCAATAAGTGGAAATTCCCTCAGTATATTATGTTGCTCGTTATATAGACATTCAGCCGAGTCGGATTTAATTTCCTATGATAGCCGAGGTAATGGAATTTGATACTACCCAATGAATGCCTTTCATTCCTATCGATGGTAGAACGTAAAATCATTTTGGTGCACATAACTATTATAATTGCTATCCGATTCCGTCCAAATATGAAAAAAATAAAATACAGATATAGAGCTCTACATTGCCCTATGCTCACAATACTAGAATATTCGAATGTTAATTATTACGACCATACTAAATAATTACTAAGTGCCCCTATATTTAATAATTGATATTGATTGAAAAGAGCGAGGAAAGTAATTTTAACTTACATGAAGGTAAGCAGATCCTATTCCGCGAAAACGCCTCAGTCGTGCAGAAATAGGAAGCCCGCCATAATCTAGCGAATTGAGTGTCACTCAGTTATTCATTCCATATTGACATGCTATTGACATTCCGTATGTCTTAAACTGAGGGGTGATTCTAAATTTTCGTAAGGTTTCTTCATTTGGACAGTTCAATTATAACAAGATTTAAAATTTTCGTCTGACAGTAAAAAAACATCACGCTTGTTCCTGTTTAATAAATAGTAATTCGTTGGAAAGATCTCAATTTATAATAAAATTTACTTTGACAAAACCGCTACAAAGATAAAATGAGCTGAGCTATTCGTAAAGTGGTAAATTAACTATACACAATACTCGAGGTATAATAACGTGATTTGTTAGTGGCCAGATTTACATAGTACTTGATTTTTTAACCCTGAAAAGAAGAGAAGGTGAATCCAACTGGTGATATCGCTGGCGGTTTTTTATGGTTCTTTTACAGTTTTTTTTTTCTTTCTTTTTTTTTTTTTTTTTTTTTTTTTTTTTTGTAATTGTCCAGTGTGACGAATGAGCTCTTTTGTTAAACTTAGGGAGTTTAAATTTGATATAGGGCCTCAATTTAACATCAAATGGCGAATGAAATGAAGGGTTCCATCTTGATCCGCAGGTTGAGCTAAATTCAGCCCTGTCCATCTTAGAAAGTAGAAATTTATTGGGAAGTCCCTGGAACCACGGCTCTTGTCTGATCAGGTGATGAGCTAAATTCTTCCCTGTTCATCCTAGGAAGCTGAAATCTTTGACAGAGACTATATGAGATATCTAAAGACGAATGAAATGAGGAACTTCATCCTGATCAGCTGATTCTGAAATGAAAATATAATCCATTCTAAAAAACTCATATATGATTTATAAAAACTCAAAACTGAGTAGTTTTTTTTTTTCATTATATCGCAAAGCTTGATGCGCTGATGACGTCATGAGGTCCCCTGTATGTAGCAGAATATTGCTCAAATAAATTGGATTATCCATAAAATATAACATTTCAAAAATGAACGTACAAATTTATGCTGAAAATTCGACTCAAAATTCTTAAAATGTGGTAAAAGATTGATACGAAGGTGCTATAAACCCAAAATCCCTTAGATTATTCTTTAGAAAACGTATTTTTATCATAAAAATAGTAGCTAACAATTTATTTGTACTCAAGTTGCTCCAATTTCAACACAATTTAACATGTTATAACAAGATAGGTAATTTAAGAAAATTCGCTCATACGATCTTTTCGTTCAATTTATGGACAAGAGATTCAATCAATTGAATGAGACGATCTGGGTTTCTGTTCGTTCCAATTTTACAGCTATAAGTAGAAACTCATTGTATTGATATCTTCGATTAAAAGTTTATCTGATTTGAATTTATGTTTCAAGAAGATGGCCAATTCAAAGGCGAAAGACCGTAAAATGTTATTACTGAGGTTGTGTTTGAAAAGCTCCAGGTTCGAATTCCCGATGATCCCATTGTCTTGGCGAAACGAGTTTGTATCAAAGCACCACTCTCCCGAATTCTCTTTGTAAAGAGGAATGAAAATGGATGAAATGGGACTCGTATTATAATCATTACTGTTGATGTTTGCAAGGTCTAGAGAGAGGTCAATCCTCTCATCACCACTCCGGTACCAATGTTTATTGTAATGAGAATTTTACTGTTTACCACTTTATAATAATGGAGCCAAACGCCCAACGGATGTTGTGAGTTCATCAATTGAATTGAGCTTTGCTTCAAAGCTGATTGAAACAGAATCCACAGAATCCTACATGTGTATGAATAGATGTGTACATTGCGATTGATATCAATGTGCATTTACAACAGCTACTGAGAGTTTTGTATAAGCATTTTTTTTTTTTTTTTTTTTTTTTTTTTTAACCATTTATTTTTTATTTTTGCAAAATCGAGTTTAATGTGATTAACAAAACAATAAAACCATATGTTCGATCTAGTGTCACTGAGTGCATCCCAATCAAGAGCTGCGTTTATCATCCTCTAAAGTGATTCCGACGGAAGATGAGCGATCTTAGTACAGTGAAGTAACATGATTTAAGGAGAAAAAAAGGTGTGATAATGGTGACGACTATACGAAATTTAAGATCATCTATAGTAGTAATACACATAATATTCACTGGAGATAGAATGTGTTACGGCTAATTTTGGTCTAACTTATCGAAGCTGATGTAGAATTCTTACATGCGCTGCGGTCTTCTGCGCATTTTGAATCGGCAGACGTCTTACCTATTTTAAGATATTTTTATACGAAATTTTTTCGTGATTCACGAAAATGATTTGGGAAAATTTATTTGTTGGTAACATAATGTGATACCTACCTACTTTACTTTTACGCAACTAAATAAAATGAAGTTGAAAGTAAATTTGAGACAGAGCGAGAGAGAGTATTTGTGGAAGTACAATGTACATCACAATTGTCATATTGCCATCACTTACCTCTCGAAGCACATGACAGTGCAGGAGAAATGCCAAAACAAACTAAACTTTAGATGAGGAAAACAAGATATATATTATCAACTCTGTAGCCAGAAAAGAAAAGAAAAGCTCTTAATAGTCTTGCATGAGGAAGAAAAAAGAAAAGAATTGTAAAGAAAATGCCAGCCGAGATGCCTGCTCACCCCAAAAGTCGTTTGAAAATAGAACAAAGTTGAAATATCATAACTTCCATAACTTTTCCAATTTTTCCGACGTTCGATGTATTCAATCGATGCAAATCATAGTAAAATAAAGGTTTTGCTTCCGAGTCTACAAGGCATCAGAAGCTTGTTTTCTCAATTGAAATTAAAAACGCTGCAAATGATTACACAATGGTTTATTATTTCTGTGATAGATAGCCCTTCTACGCAGATCATTGGTCTATAATTATTAAACCCCGTATGTAAATATTATCAGAACATGGCAAATCGTGCCTCCGAGAAGGGCTCACACTTGTACACTTCCACGAACCAGCAAATTGTATGCTTCATAGTAAACGTATTTAAGAAAATGAGAAAATGGTGCTAGAAGTAATTAACGTTAGCGCGTGCACAGAATGGACCAATGATTTAAGAAAAATTAAATTGGTAGGGTACAATCTAAAGCCTAACCCACAAATTCCCAGAAAATGTAATAAAAATCTGATGAAAACTAGGCCTTGTTCTCGGAGTACACTTTTGCGCATGCGCAGAAGCTAATAATGATGCAAGTAGGTTGAAATTAACATGGAATAATTAAACCATTGTTCCCCAGATATGCAACGAATTTGAGCCGGACTGTACGACTAGGGCGTAAAAAAATGATGCTTGAAGGAATTTACGATTGGGCATGCGCGAAACGGAGTAATGATTTGAGAAGTATGGAATTAACAGTGGACCATTCACAGCCTAACCCGCACATTCCCTGACAATTTCATCAAAATCGGAAATTAGGCTCGTTTAAAAAAGAATACATATTTGCGCATGTGCAATAGGTACTAATGGAAGGATTATGTTGGAAATGTCAAGAAATGTTTAAATTAACCTCTTCCACCCATCCTCCAAATTTGAGCGAGATCGGACAACGGGGGCGTGAGAAAATGATGGTTGATGGAATTAACGTTTGCTCATGCGCCAAGTGAAACATTGATTTGGGAACAACGAAACTCATAGGGGACCATCTTCAACCTAATCCACACATACCATGAGAATTTCCTAAGAACCGGTTGAATATTGTGGGAATTAAGCTTGTTATAAGCTTGGCTGACCCTTTAATACAATCCTTTAGGGCTGATTTAGAGCTTCTAGGACCATCTAAACCCCAAATGTGATTTTTAACACATGTTTCATAAAGTTTGGTCTAGTAGTTTTGAAGAAAAGCCGCGGACGGCGGACGAACGGATTTTTTTTTTTTTTTTTTTTTTTCGATTGTTGGATTTTATGTATCTTGAAATGTTAACCAAAAAATTTTCAGCGAGTGGTATTTTTTTTTTTTTTTTTGGTCGATTGCAAAGATTTATTATTGAAAATAATAAACCAAAACATTTAGTGCTCCAAAATCAAAATTTCTACTCGCATTTTGCGTTTCGTCGCCTCTTGAACAAATTTGATTTGTGTAAGTCTGTCCGTCCGTCCGTCTGTCCACACTTCTTTGCCACATCCAAAACTTCCACAATTTTGATTTAGTTTTAATGAAATTCTAAGGAATAGTGTTGATTCAACTCTAGATGATCCTCTACCAGTTTCATTATAATTGAATCAGCGCTACGCTCTGCGAATGCGTGAACGTAATTTTCTTGTAATAGTCATAGGTCTGTCAATTATGAACAGATTTTAGTCAGGTTTTCAGGGATAATACGGGGAAGGTTCTTTGAAGTTCCTTACGATATTCATTATGATTGTATCAGTGGAACGCTGTGCACATGCGTTAGCTTTTGTCTTTCTATATTTCCTTACCACAGCCATGATGTCCACAGTTATGATCGGATCTCAATGAAATTTCCAGGAATAGTGTGGATTTAGCTTCTAGATGGTCCCCTATCAGTTTCATTACGATTGAATCAGCGGTACGCTCAGAGTTTATGTAAACGTAATTTTCTTGTTGAAGTCAGGTTGAAGCCACGAGAAAGCTCCTGTGCCATGTCCTTGGCCGTGTATTTTAAAATGAAAAATCCGTTTAAAAGTGATTTCAGGAATAGGAAAATGGGGTTTATTATTTTATTAGTTTATTTGTGTTTGATTTCCTATAACTCAGGCTTATAAAATTATTTTGAACACCTAGATTGGTCGTTTTAGGTTGATTAGGAAATAATTATTATCTCTGAATCAGCCTAATGATCTGTATATGGAATGGAGCTCCTTTGGAATTTCTAGAATAAAATTTCAGTGCAATAATGCACTGATTGCAGCTAAGGGGCCTCTGAGCCAAATTTGTTTCTATCAATATAAGGAACTGAAATTTAAATATGTGGTATCTTCAGGACATGTTCAATACACTTCCAAAGTATGGAGAGACTCTCATCGTAGAACGTCAGAGGCTAATCAATTTCGTTATCGACCTACCTTTCACCAAGTTTAGGTGATACACTATATATGTAATAAATGAGGTGTAACGCTGGAAGCCCTATACAAATAAATAATTTCATTCATTCATTCATGAGGCAATAATGACTATACGACAAATTTACATTGTCCTAACTTCCCAGTTTACCTAAGGAATCAGAAGCATTGTTATCAGTAACATGGAGTAGAACCGTTTTTCACCAATAAGAACGACCCTAAAATGCATGCAATATGTATAAACATGTTTAGCATAATCCAGAAAAAGCAGTTGGGCAGATACGTTTTCCAAACAATACGTAGGAAGATAAATTATTAGGATTGTCACACGTGAGTTAGAAGCGAACTCCATTATGAAGAAGGAACTATGTATCAACCCTATGCTGTTGCTGGTAAATAAATGATTATTAGCGCAGGCAGCGAGTGAGATCTCTAGTTCAGTGAAAGTCCCGCTTTAGGTCATTGCGAATTGACGTTTCACTTCGTTTGAAACATACTGTGACAACAGCTCGACGATTGAAAGCCGTGATCGTTCATAAATTATGAAGAAAACGACGAAATTATCTTTCAATGCAAAAGCGCGGTAATGATCAGCCTCATTATCCAGTAATTTGAAGACAAACGTGCACCTGACGGGTATGAATGACCCTCAAACGCGGCAACTAACGACCTCGCAAATGTGCTTTATGGTTTTCAACGTTCGATTAGACCTTCTCAGTCAGTGCACTCAGGGGTCATAAATTCTCGTAATCTGGAGTAAATTCCCTTAGGGTGCTATATAATTGCGTGAATCCGAGAAATTTTACTGATCGCACTTTGGGGTGCGTAAGCGATAGGTAACTCAGCTGATTTGTGTCACTTTTGATTTACTGTGTTGCAGTAAACCATTATTGGCTATTTCAAAAATAGGCAGAAGTTTGGAAATCTGATAAAGGTGAAAACTGAACCTACTCGTGTGACATAAACCCATAGAAACGTTTCCCATAATTCTACACAAACAGCTAACATTTCATTAGGTTAGTGGATCTAAAAGTGAATGAATGATGGTCACTTTTCTCATTCTTTGAGAATCTTGTATATTGTGGAATCGATGACAGCGATTTCACTTGAGCATAAATCTCAAGCTTGCTTTTCATCTATATTCGTCACAGTCGCTTTTTAATGATGAATAAATCAACTATTACAATAAACTTTAAGGGGAGTGTGAGTGGAGTGCGAAACCATCATGCATTGGTGAGATCTGACATATCAAACAGAAGGTGGTAGCGAGAAGTTTGAAGCCGAATTTATGACTGTTTGGTATCAGCATGGTTGCGGAAATGAGAGTACTCCCTGATGTACTTATACAAAACCCTTGAGCGTTAGACCTTCCTGTCATCAAGGCCAACGAGTTAGCTTTCTGAATTACCCCAGAACTTGTAGAAAATCGATTTTTCCATCTTCTCGGGGGCCCTCGTATGTGAAGAAAAGGTGAAATCCGTCAGCCCTACAGTTGGGCACTTCCGAACCACTAATGCAATGAATACAAACATGGGAAGTCAAAGTTCGGAATGTAAGTATTGAATTGAGGGTCTGTCATGCTATCGAATAGAAGGATCTAGATGCGTGGTATAGTACCCCATTCCTGCGAGGAATATTCCCATTATTATTATATAGCTACCAAAATAAATTTAAAATGCTTATCAGTCCAGGATAGATGATTACTCAAAATGTTCCGCTCATGCAGCATGAGCCTATGTTCGTAAATCATCGTTCTATAATACGTTACATTGTTTTGAAATTTGAGTAGGTACTTACATGCAGAGGAATTGTTAACTACCAATTTTACAACATCAAAAATTTTAAAAAGTCGGCCAAGTTGGGTGTGCACATAGCTTCCTCGAATACGTATCATGAATGCATAGATCATTGAAAAGATCTTGAAAAAGAGGAAACCATAAATCAAGAAGTAGCGTGAAACTTCAGTCATTATTGGTCAATTAAGAAACCAAAAATGATATTCAATGTAATTTACGTTTGAGCATGCGCAGAATAAATAAATAGTGATATGGTAGCACATAATTTAACATTTAAGAAATTTATTAGGCTCAAAAAAGTGCTGGCCAACAAACACCCTTTCAGTAGGATTTTTCGGCCTAAGAACGACATTTTTTCCCCAATTCCAAGTGAAACACCCACAAAATCATACATACGTATGAATGAAAATGCGTTAAAATCTAGTATTCCTTTCAGAATGCCTCGACGGATTTTCATGAAAGAAGCTTTCGAAAATTTCGTTTTTAAAATTTTGGAACCATTGTAATAGTATCATTATTTACAAAATTTGCTAATGTAACAAGAATCATCTGTCAATCAAAATTGGCGAATTATCGTCAAGCGAGGTGACAAGTCAAAAGCCTTTTTAACCAATTAACACAATACAGAAATCCCACCTACTTAAATCAATCAGTTTTTAAATCTAAAAAACAACGTCCGAACAATTGTCTACGTATGTTGAAAAAAGAGAAACTTGTAAATCCATTTGGCGCCAATATTCAAAACATGAATCGGATCTGCAGCAAGATGCGACAAAGAACACGTTGGTTCCCACTGCTGATCTTCGTTACACGTGATGGACTTTCAAGATTTCTAAATTGGTTGAACAGAATAAAATTGGAAGAAAATAACGTTTTTGGAAATGGTTAGGATAAATAGCACTTAAAAATTATATTCTACCAGTCTCATTGAAGTTCTGTTATTGTAAATGAACTTAGCGTGATAAATCAGCTTTTCTTCACAGTTCAGAGGCTTATGGATCATAATATGTTGTGATTAAGTGAGAGCATTCAAAAAAGTGGCGAGAGAACTAAGGGAGTCCTCCTATAAGAACTAAGGGAGTCACACTTCCCTAGCAACTGTAACAGGTTGTATGTGAAAATCAGTAGAAAGAGCCGTTGCATAACAAGGGTTACAAAATAGGAGTTTGTACACGAATTTTCACACTGTGGCGACCCAAAAAAACATTTTCATGTTAAAATTTCAAATTTAACTAAAACGACTTCTGGAAATACTATCTAAATTTGAAAAAAATGAACTGTTATTTGATTGAGAGACTGTTAAATTTATAATAACCGTCTCCTACGAACATGGAATGTTGCCTTCAAAGTGATAAATATTGTTTGATTATAAGAACAAAATAATATCTAAAAACAAAATAACTGAAATAAACACAACTAACGTTCACTTACGTGAATTATAGAAGTTGATACAAAGTGATGAAAAAAAAAAAAGTTTTTTTTTTTTTTTTTTTTTTTTTTTTTAAAGCTAAGTAGTTAATAAAAAAATGTTTCAGCTACGCCATCAAAAAGGCAAAAAATAGAGGTTTTTATGGTCCAGCAAAAAAATTATTTACTCCAACACAGACTGGCATAACGTTCAAATGTTCGCCATTCAGTCAAGCCGCGATTACATTATTTTCAAAAGCATCTGCCTGCTCCAATTCTCTTCAGAGAGCCTGTGAATAGAAAAACTTGCACTTCGGTCTCCGAAAAACCGCACTCAGTAAGCAACAAAGCAATATTGAAAAAATTCTCGGAGCACGAATAAATCTCTTTTCATCTCCTTGGGTGCGAGGAAAGATAGCAGAGCTGGCCAGAATGGAAAAGTTTCGCCTTGTATTGCGGTTCCGCGTTTTATCGTGGACATTCGCCGTTTTCGCTAAATGATGAAGAACTTTTCCTCTTTCTCATAACACTGAAAGTGGCCTGACAAAGAAAAAAAAAGTAGGACCGTCGTGAAACATTGTTCCTGAACAAGCACCTCATTTTACAGATACAGACACCGAAGATACAAAAGGGATTCGTAATTTTTCGGTTTGTTAGTTTTATCATTCAGAAAGCTCTACCTTTTCAGCTGAACTCAACGTTATTAGCTTTGATAAATTTTACTTCTTATACGTCTTATATTATTAGACATTCCATAGTGGCGAACATTCATTATGACGGCATCAGGAGGGATCACTTTAGAGATGGGGAAATCAATCATCACTTTTTTTCCTTCAATGAAACAATCCTCAAAAGCGGAGGGGCACACCAATATACAGTGAACTTAATTAACGAATTCGCCCAGGTTCGCTCGATGCTGGTCCTAGGGATTGTGGAAGTTGATGAAGGCGGGGGAGGAGGAGGGAGAGAGGGATGAATTAAAATGCTTCAATAAAATGTCCACCATTTAGGGTAAGAGCTCCGAAGGACTCGGGTCATGATAACACTTATCACTTCTGCCAAGAATCCCAACTCGTAACTGCTCCTTGGTACCCCCCTCCCCCCCTCTATAACCGCGCCATGACTTTGCGTGGCCATGTCCTTGATATTATTTGTTAATAGTATAATAGACTACTTCTAGAACATCTAACGTGGGTGGCTAACGTAGCTACCTGGATGGCTTGAATATGCCAGTGGTTGCAGTTCAACCAATGCCCTCTGAAGCTAATTCCTTCCACTCAGAGAAAGTGGAAGATTCAGAGCACTATCAGAGTTTTTCACCCACCACATAATCATCAACCCTAACAGCAAACTCAGCAGTCGAGCAAGGTTTTGGAGCAGATGGTGTTGCTCAGTCACGCCACAACAACTGCTGACTGAACTGACGTGCTTCCGAGCTTGAGCCTCGAAGGGCAAGCAGGCCCAGGCGGCGAAGAGATGTGATGCTGCCTGAGAGACAGTCAATGTACTTTGGGCACCAGGTGGGAAGCCCAGCCGAGAATGCATGCTGAGGGAAATTGGTGGTCGAACTCAAGCAGCCTCCTTACAGCAAGCCTACCAAAGACTAGCCCGGCTCTGGATTCTGTGGGGGCTTGGTGACAGGAGCAAATGCTCCACCAAGGTCCACACGACTTGGGCTGTATTGGCCACATACATGAAGGCCCGACCTCCAACACGGATTTGACGGGGATGGGAGATTGTCCTACTACAAAATACTCCTCATCCACAACCTTCAACTTTTGCTGGAGACCCGATGGGACCAAGAAGACAAATCCACACCTAGGATGGTTGAACACTAAACTACAGTTGGCGAGCTACTCAGCGAAAGTGTAAAGGGCGTAGAGGCTGTTTCTTAATACGGGCTACTAAATTACAGTTTGGAGTACTGCTTAATTCTCTGCTGTACCATCCGCTGACCAAAATGCCCTGACGTCATTTATGACATCAGCCACTCGGAAACGAGATGCCAGAATCTTTTGGAAGTGTCGATATACTACTGACCATAAATATAGAGATCGGTTGGTAGCCTCTGGGCCCACATCTCCCTTTCTTTGGGATGAAAATTTTCCCGTCATGGGTCGACGATTTTGGCTGTCTTACCTACAGACTTAAAAGGCAAAGGTTGAACAGCTTAACATTCTTTGGAGTTGCATCTCAGCGTTGGGCAGAAATACCATCAGGGCCAGGCTGAAATTTTGGTTTTTCAGATTGAAGATGTTTGGAAACTACGATGAGAAAAAAGAGAGCCTAATGACAAATTGACACATTACTGCCGAGTTTAATAAAGTATTGAAAATATGCTGGAAGTGAGATCGACCAAAAAGAATAAAAGTGACGAGAATTTGAGGGAAGGTGATAATCCATTCGTTTCCCTTACTTGAAAAAATGTTACATTTATGAGAGTCAGTTCTTAGTTTGTTCGAAAACGTTGATGTTTTGATACGTACCGTCCTAATAGGAGATTCTCATTTATGGTTGATGCTAAAAAATTGATATTCTCCAATCTAATTAATAAATAAGTTAAGAGGTTTGTTACCTGAGACAGCCGGTATAACTTGCTATCCACTCATGGTTAAAAATTTAAACACTTCGAATAAGTTAGGCTCTTGTTTTCCTTACATAGGCCCATTATACGTATGATTTTAGGCATAAAACTCGGTTCGCCGATACATATTGATGTAGATATGGTTAACCATCTAGAAAAACTGTGAATCATTGAATAACTGGAACCAGATTCTGTGAGAACGGTAGAGGGAGAAATGAAATCGAAGAGATTTTATTAACGATGACCGCTGGCTTTGCGGATGGGGAAATTGTGTTATTTCATCTCGATACGTCACTGTTTATCAAATGTTGCATCCAACTTGAGTCAATAGCGTCCATCCTTGCAATTTTTATAGGTTTAATTGAATCGTTTTGACTCAAAATATTTCAGGAACTTCGTTTTTGTTTTCACTTCTTCATAAGGCCTCTTTCAATCCGCAGAAGTTGCTTCGTAGTTGGAATTATATTATTAATGCAAAGTTTATTGTTCACAACAGCCAACAAACGACATTTCATAGAAATGTTGAAATTTATCAGCCACTTTTCATCAACCTGCGTTTAACGAACTAATTGCCATTTTTTCTTTTATTTGCGATTTTTATTTCCTAAGCTGTTTTAATTTCTCATGAGTTATATACAGAACCCATAATCTTTTATATAAATGGCTACTTTCGTGTCAACTGTTTTACTAAAGCCTAAATCGGGCTAGGCACTCTTGAAAACGCCCAACTACAAATTTTTTAGCTCAAAACTTTACCTAGTTCGGACGGTAAACTAATAGACAGAAAATGAATGGACGTCATAGGTAAATGGTGCTGACCCCCCCCCCCCCCTCCCCCTCCCCCTTCAACCACGGAAAAATTTACAATAAAAATAACCGGTTTCAAATCCAGAACTCTCGCAGTAGATGACAAAATCTAAGCTTTTTATAAAGCTTGTATATAGCCCTGCAAATTATTACACAAAGGTCTATCTTTCTGCATTAGATAACTCTTCTGTGCGGGTTACTGGTTTTTATAAAAGTCCGATATCACACGTGGAGGTAAGTTTTAACTTACTAGAAATCCAAATATAATCGAGCAGAAGGTCGACACGTGCCTTTGTGACACAATAAGGATCAGTGACAACGGAGTTCGTTAATGTGAATTCAAATGTAAAATGTTATATCTAAATCTGTCAGAAAAACAAGAACTAGGACTAATCTTCTTTCGCATTTATGCTATTTCAGTTTTCATTTAAACCTTTTGAATATTTATATGAATATTTAAATATAAAACGTGCTGTCCACAGGTCGACAAGTACCTTTGTGACACACAGGCGAAATGATATTTTCCTTGTCGAGCGCGAACGGTCAGTCTTGCAATGCTCCAGTTAGTCTCATTCGATTCATTCAACTGCTTTATATTTAAATCAAAGGAGAAAAATCTGCCCTTTTATTTCGAAAGTATTCGAGATTTTGACTTTTTAATATTTGTATCTTTTTTCAATATATTTGTGAGAGCACAATCCAATCAGAGGACCAATTACTTACGTCTTTGCCTGAAAAGACCCACGTGCCATCTTCCCTTGATTAAACCCTTAAATATTACTCTGTGGGATATATTAGAAGTAATGGCTAGATTACTAGTCCACCCCAGAGTATTGCATGATTTTCACCGGAATTTTAGAAGTTTCGGTTAAGTTGATTCAAAGCAAGCTTCGCATAGCGAACGGCGGACGGATGGATTTTTTATAATAGATTTTTCAGAACTACGGATCTTGGAACGTAAATAAACAAATTTTGAATGGATCAACTTCTGTTTTCTCTCTCTTGGTCGATAACCAAGATTTGTTACTGAAAACGGTGCATCAGAAGCTCAATTTGTAAACAGTTGTTCAATAGAATTCGGTAGATTGAGAGAGGCAGGCACCCTTTGGAAATCCAAACACAGTTGTATCATTCAAATTATGAATACTAATGTATGAAGCAGATATTCTATTAAACTCACTAATGCAAAGACCTTGATATTAGGTTTGGAGATTTTCAATGCCTCAGATACAATCTATATTCTTCTACTCGGTAAAAACTGACACCTACCGTCAGACTAATAAATTCAGTTCAAAATGGGTAGGATCGTACATGGTTCACTATCAACGTAAATTAGCCTAAACTGAAGAAAGTTTTGTTGATGCCTCACACCAGCTGTTTCTTATCCGTTATTTATAACTTTGAAAGGTTTTGGAGTTGTAAGGTTGGGATACCAGCCCTTGCAGTAACATCACTAGGTACCTAGTAAAAGTCTTTCTTGTGAGTCAATTGTTAACGATATTTCCGATGGTACCTATACAGCAACTCTAATATCTTTCAAAGTTGTTCTCCCTCGTTAAAAATGTAACGGAAGTCCCAAAGGAAGGCTCCCAAACTCGTCAAATAGAGTTGATATACAGGAAACACCGTCGTAAAAATCACGAACTATCCTCGCGGGGACGAGGCAATAACTTCTCTCTTAGGACCATTGTGAACCGAGCGGGGTTTCATTCGCCATCATTCTCTCATTAGGGATCGACGTTTTTCAGTTTCAACAATAGCTCTTCCAGTATTCTCGTTTCCACTCCCCTTCAATGTATCTGTTGGAAGAATAATGAATATTTTCATATTTTGTTGGCAGGATGCAAGAACGGTCAAAACTGCGCTATGATCTCACCTTTAACGGTGAAGTCAATTTCACTTTTACTTTGCTAATTAGGGTAGAAAGATATTTTTTCAAACAAGTTTTTCAATGAAATCGAGAGTTATCTAGAAACATTACCTATGAAAATATGAGTTTGGAATCAATTTCTACGTATTTTTTACGCTGAATGGTAAGACTTGAATATCCCACAATCCCATTTCAGCCTAGTTAAACACGAACCTCACGAATTTGAGTTCATTTGTTATTATACATTTCATGTTTTTAGGGATGGAACTAGTGAGCTATAGTAAAAAATTCGATCTTATCGGGGTTTGAGGAGATAAAAAGTGTTACCATTTGATTCTTCAGAAGAAAGCTCCGTAGAAACCGACCCCAAACTCGTATTTTCATAGGAGGGTATTCTCAATAAAACCCTTTATTTCACCGAAAAAACAATGTTTTTAGACATTAAAGCATGGTTTTCTCCCCTATTCAGCAAAGTAAATGTAGAATCGACTGCACCGTTGGGAAGGTGAGATCTTGGCGCAATTTTACCGTTCTTGCATCTTGAAAAAATATTGGATCTCATAGTTCAATTCCCGATAGACAGAACTCAAGGTTTCCCAAATTACGTAAAATTTGCATTTCAAAGGGTTTTTTCATGTCTCAACCCCTAGTTATTAGAAAACGTGAGGCCTTTATCTGACAGAAAAATTCTATACTCTTTCCAACAGTCTTCAAATTTGAATTTACACAGCAAATTAAGCGAGTTGTGATCAATTTAGTGACAAAAGGGTGAAAACACACAAAAATGTAGAATTGAAAAAACTCCTTGTTAAGAGGTTTAACAGGTTTAAAAAAATTGTTATTGGACAACCATGGTTGCAAATTAGTTATAAAATGGACTACTGCATGTTGGCAGATGTGTTTCGTGTACACCCTGTTACCCTGTACACCTATACCATTCATAGAAGACATCTCAGTTGAAATAAAGGTAAACTGGTAATTTAAATGGTCGAATAGAAGCCATCGAAATAATCGAATGATGAATAATGAATATTGTATATATATATATATATATAATACAAAGGGAGAGAGAGAGAAAATCAGTGTACTGATGAAAGAATTGGTTTGTAATTGCATCTGTGTAGAAGGTAAGAGAGATATAGGTACTTTACTAACAAATGATCCTTTATTAATGTTTGCAATAAAATACAATTTACCAATAATGTTATTTATATCTAGCATTGATTTCTGGCACATGAGCCGTCTTTCACGGTTGGTCAATATCAAACCCAAATAAAATAGATATCTCCACATTATTACGTGCTTTAGCGCATGTATGTACAAAGAAAAAGTTAAATATGTACATAATTCGCAAATTGTTAAAATAGGACTAAGGACGTTCGTTTTTCCCTTTGCGGAGAGAGAGAGAGAGAGAGAGAGAGAGAGAGAGAGAGAGAGAGAGAGAGAGAGAGAGAGAGATTTCTTTATTTATCGATCAGGTAACAATTCAGGCCATAAGGCCCACTCTTACATTGTCCCTGAAATTAAAAAAAAAAACAATTTTATCCTCAAAACAATCGTACATACTATAACATAGGTAGGTACAGGAAATGATTAAATCAAAAATTTCGTACTTCAATGAAACAAATAAAAAAAATTTCTCCTTCACATCGTCGATAAATGTACAATAAGTAAAATAATTGTTAATAATATATTATCCTTAATTTATTGCAGGTGGTATTCTTCTCCAGATGCTCACCAAATACAGGCAGGCATCTGAAGAAGAACACCAAAATTCACATTGTTGTTCCGTTCCCAAATACCTAGTCAAAGCCCTTCCTGTTTATTTACTTGCACTGTTAGGCGTTCCTTATATCTTTTTTTGAAGGACTCTACCGTTATGGTAGTGTCGAACATTTCCGAGTTGTCATCATAAATTCTTATGGCTCTAGCACAGAAGGACTTGTTATAAATACTCGTTCGGTGAAGGGGCATTTGAATGAGGTTCGCGGCGTTTCGGGTCTCTCGTTGGTGGATATTTGCCATGAACTTAAATTTATCGTACAGGTACGGGGGCGTACCGAATTTGAGCACTTTGACTAGCTGGGTTGCCGTAGACAGCTTTAATCTTTCGGTAACCTTTAGCCACTCTAGCTCTTTATAGTAAGGCGTCACGTGAGTGTCTAACTTTAACCTGAAAACAAATCTCACGATGGCATTCTGAGCTCTCTGAAGTAGTAGGGACAACAATTATGTCGCAGAAGGCTAAACTTGCATAATCAAAATAATGCAACAGAAGAGTTTGCGCTAACTGCAGCCTGATTTTGAACGGGAAATCTATAGCTATCCTTCTCAATTGATAAAGTCCTCTATATACATTGTTACAGATGGATGTTACCTGACTTGACCACGACAGCGTATTTGACATCAAAATTCCCAAATTCTTTACTTCAGAAACATAGTCTAGCTCAGATCCTCCTATACAGATTTTAGGGCATTCGTCCAGGTTTACTGAGGAGATCAGCCTGGTATATCCGACAATGAGAGCTTTTGATTTAGCAGCGTTAATCCCGATGCCGTGCTCGGCGCACCAACATTCTAATTTACGCATTTCAACGTTCATCACCTCTACACATTATAAATATCTCCCACTCTGCATGATCTATACACCTGGAGATCATCGGCAAACATCATACAAGATGCGTCAGTGAAAATTTCGGGTAATTTATTGACAAAGAGGGTGAAAATCTTGGCAGACAGAACACTTCCCTGCGGAGTACCTAACTCCAACGCATTGCCGACGCCCAGTTAAATATGATCGGAACCATGCTATCATCTGGTCAGAGAAACCTGCTTCATACATCATGGCTACAAACAGATCATGTTGAACCCGATCAAAAGCTCGGGAAAAATCAATCATGATCAGAATGGTGACCATTCGCTCATCAATAGCGCTCCTCATGGAATCCAATACCTCTACCAGGGCAAAGAGAGAGAGAGAGAGAGAGAGAGGTAGAGAGAGAGAGAGATAAACAGTAGCCTGTAGCCTATCCCGCAGATTCAGTGTTGCCAATGGAGTGATAAGATCATTCCGCGTAATTATTCATTTAGTCGAGTACCTACTTGAAAACTCCAAGTACTTCAAAATCCTTGTGCATTGGGAGTAGGCCAACTTTTTTATCGTATCATATGTCATGGTAAAATTTGTACATTTTGTGGAACTACTTATCATGAACTTGGTTTCAAAAAACTAACTTGCTCTGCACTGCTTTAGCATACATTCTATGATTGAAAAAGATGATAAATTGACTAGGGGAGGTAATTTAACAGTACTAGTTATATGAGTAAGTAATATAGATCTTTTTTTTCTCTTCTTGAAGGGCCATCATTATAGTTGTACCTACTGAGTATGATTTTCAACTCATGGAAAAGGTTCAGAAAAAATTCAGCACTGCAATCTAACGAAAATACTGCCCACATAGATATGATTGAAAATTAGAAAAGTGCGAACATAGTATGCATATAATGATATAGGGTGATTTGAATGATTACTAAGTAGCCTAATGGCCAAATTAATACATCAAATTTAATAACGAACCCCCTGACGTCCATGTGTTGCCACAGCGACGTCGACGACGATCCACAGATAGGTAGGTGTATGATTTCTTTGTTTCTTGTTCGTTGGTAGCAAGCCGGCCGGTGCGGCAATCCACCTGATGCTCCAATTTTCCGTTACAAAAATACGCACAGAAGTGCGTTTCCATGTTGACGAAGAAAAACCGTCTCCAAGAATGATTATTAATTTGAATTAGCACGAGAACTACAAAACGGCTCTCAACTCGTTTTAAGGTGAAAAAGGCGCTTTTTAAATAGATGAAAGGATCGATCGGAAATGTCGAGCAAGGCGGCGAATGAAGAATGAATCATGGCGTTGATTGAAGATAGGAAATTCGCAAAAATTACACAGAGTGGAGGGTAGGTACTCGGATGTGGAAGGAGGGGAAGGACACTGAACAGCTGATGTCCCTACTTTCTCATTTTTTTCACCCAGTTCGTCACGCCAGGTAAAATTGTGTAGGTAGAAATTGGATGAATATCTTCGAACACTGAAGTAGGTAGGTACTTTAGATAGGTAAATGTGAAAATCTTTAACATAAATTTCAAAAATAACAACAACACGAAAATTGAACAAGTTGGAAATTCCAAGCAATCCTATCCATTCCAGTTAAACCATTACAAACCCGCCGCAGTTGCCCCACTCTCCAACACCACCCGGGCGGCGGCCTGAGATATCTGGCTCAAGGGATGTATAAAAGGAAATACCATTCTAATCATTCCAACCATTCTATTCACACCTCTTGTTATGTTCACTTCACCACATTCCTTACTACTTTCCTTCCTTATTATTTAACTAAATGTATGAAAGAAAATGTTGTTGGCAAACGCAAAGTAACTATATTGTTGCCTTGATCTCAATTTTCAAATTTTTAAAAACCTACATGGATATTGATTAAAAGATTCCCCCTTCATATATCATCATTAAATGACTCTGAAATGACCCGAAAAATAAAAAACTTCCCTCTCATTCAAAAATAACAAGTTAAATAAATGAGCAGTCGTCTGTGCATGGAATAGTAGTTAGGCAAACAAACTGGCAGACTTGTGAAGGAAACTTAGCACTTTGGGGTTGGAATTGGTTTATCGTCGAATCTTCTACTAGTTCAATGAAACTGAACGCCCCAGAAATCGCCTCACCTCCTTAATCTTCCAAGTTTGGTGAGTGTGTTGGCGCTTTCCACAGTTTACTGGTAGTGTGGCCGAGAAAGATAAATACCACACTCCCAAGGAAAGGGAGGTAAATCTCAGTTGGGAATTGAACGAGGTTAGTCGGATTTCTCGTCAATGGTGCCAACCAGACTGCTGAACGGTATACTGGTATTCTTAGTGCGCTTAAAATAACTCGTCTTTTTGGACCTTGCATGGATATTGAACTAATAAAACCTGAAGTGGAGCCATTAGACGCTATAATCCTTTTGAAAAATCTTGAAGTGATATGGCATAGACTAGCACATAATTATAATTTGTTAGAGACAATAATACATGCAGTCAGTCTCAGAATCAAAAAAAGTGATGAAAAGTTGTAAGCAAATGGAAATTTTGATTCTCTACGATGAACTAGTCGGCACGCTGACCAGATGCCTCACGAAGTTTGAGATAACGTACAAATTTTTGCTACCAAACTCGATTTTTGATGATGTGACAATGACTGACGTAAGTGACGGTGACGAAAACGTCATATTGTCATCAAAGAAAACTTTTAAACCTTTTGCCATGGTTTCAGTTGATTCTGAGGGGCGAGAACTTTAAAAAACGATACCAAATTCGATTTTTGGTTGATTTGACGACGATCAACGACGCCGAAGACAAGTTCTGACGTCGGATCGTCACCAAAAACTCTACAGCTAATTCTGGATGTCTGAGGAGTCCGCATTTCTTTATTTGGACAGTTCAATTGAAAGAAAAAAAATTAAGGGCAGAAAGACCAATTTTTGTAAATTCTTGTTATTAAGAGCCTACCTTCCAAATTTCGAGTTGATAGCTTCGAAATTGTGGTCTGTAGCGCAGAACACACACACACACAAACACACGCACGCTGACAAATGCAAGCCAAGTAAATGTATAGAAACACTTCCTCCGTCAAACATTTATCATCCTTTTGCACAAATTCAATGCTTTCGTGAAACAAGAGAGAAAAAGTATCACAACGATTGCTATTCAAAATAAACATAACGGGGAAAGGTCTGGACTTAAGAGCCCTGATTCCTTAGATTTGTATGATCAATTGTCAAGAGTTGTGTTATCATAAGGAACTGTCTTGCCGGGAATGGGATCATCGGAAACTCGAACCTGAATCTTGTCACGTTCCAGCTTGATAATAACACCCCCCATTGTTTTGACTACACAAACCTCGTCGGAACCTATATTCGGATTACGAGACTCTTGAAGGAGGATGTTGGATTCGATTGCACCATTTATCACCGATGACAGATTTGAGGTCCGATTTGTTTGTTTATTATTATTATTTGTTATTATTATAATTGTATTTAGTTTTCGTAAATTCTTGGCTGAACAGGTAAAATTTAATGGATGTGCAATAAAAAAGTAATGATGGGAATTGCGACTGATAAAAAACGAATTTTATGCCAGAATCGTACACGCATAAAAACACACACACACACGCACGCGCATTTATATACCTCTATATATACAGAGAGAGAGAGGGAGGGAGAGAGAGAGGGAGAGAGAGAGAGCGAAATAATTCAGGGCTGATCGTTATTTATCTTTAACACTCATAAATATATGTATGAAAATTATGTGAACATTGCAAATGTTGATTACTCACATATATGTAAAAAAAAGGAATTTGGAATTTACGAGTATATCTGCTTAATAGAATCGGTTGAAAACGACGCCAGCAAGTAGTGCAAGCCATGCAAATAAAAATTCGAAACTTTCAATGCAAAACTTTTCCATCAATGGCGTGTATTCGCACTTAATGTTTTGGAAGTTGAGCAAGACAATATTTTCGGTAAATTTTACCGTCTATGCTGCAACGGTTTATTCAAGCAAACGCTTCATTTTAAAGCTTTTTCACAAACACATTTTTTTATTCCGTAAGAACAATTAAACAATAATTTAATATGCTATTAATGGATCTAAATATCAAAACCGATATCTAGTAAAGTAATATTATACATAATTTTCATATTTCATACGTATAATTCATCAGCCATTACGTACCTAGTCCCTCTGCCAGAGTGAACTTTGCCAAAAATCACGTAGCATATAAAAATTAACAAAACATCCCTATTAGGTACATTTTTAAAAAAAACCTTTAAAATAACCCTATTTCTGTCCGCCACGTAGGTTCAAGAATGGCCAACAGCTGTAGGCCGCTCACTGTTTGACCAATAAAGTATAATTTATTATAGGAACCACCGAGTACAAAGTTCGCGGTGCCCGGCGAAAAAGTTTCTCTCTTCACTAAGATCCAAAGGATTAACCGAAACTTATGGAATTGGCATGAAAAAAGTTATTATAGAACTCCCCCAATACTTGGAACTGAATTCAAACTGGATAACGTGAATATACTTGGAACACATTGGAGTCAAATATGTAATCTACATTTCACACCAATACCTATAGTTATATTAACGGTCCAACATTGCTGAAATTTTGAAGGGATTTCATAGGATCTAACCCTCTGAATTCCTTTAATTCTGCATCGAATAATGTGTTTGCAAATGATCACATGTTATTGGGAGTCCAACGACAATGGAACTTGTGAACATTTTACAATCTTTACGAAACCCTCCCTCAAATATTCGTTATAATTTTGCTTAGATTCAAGGATTAAACCCGCCAATTTTAAGCAAGTTTGGGGCATCTGATCTTAGGGAGCCCACAAAATCATGACACAAGAATCGAGTACAAAAATAAGGTACAAATAGCGAAAACAAGAAGTTCATGTTTTCACATGCGGTCACGCTCATGTTGGTTCAAGAGCCATGAAAACCATAAGAGCCGTCAAGTGGATGATCCGCACCACTCAGAAAATGCTGTTGGATTCAACCGAATAGAAACAAATTTAGTCTCTGAAAACGAATTTTCCATTTGAACATGCATACCTAGCATATTTCTCAATATATATTCCCAATCGAAAATCGTTGGCAATCACTGTGAGTCCATACTTCAACTAAATTTTCGTCTGCATTTTCTTGCGTCTTTGGCTGCTACCTTTTTATTAATTTGAATAAAACTCGACTTCGTTCGCTTAAATCTCATTAGGTAATCGTTCTTACACAAACTGATCAATTTCAAAGAAAAAACGCTGCAAATACACATAGGATTATTATTTCTGTAGTAGATAGCCCTTCTACGCCGAACACTGGTCCGTGATTACGATAAACCACGTTTATAGAATATTTATTATCGAAATTCGGGGTTCCGAATGGGTTCACTGAATTACAGCACTCATTATTTTACACTTTTTACAAGGAACAATACAATCTATGACTGAGTCATCACCCCGTCGAGTAGAAGGGTTGCATACACTGCATATTGTTTTGAAACTATGTTTGTTCATTGCGAATTAATTACAAATAATCTATTTCTGTAGATTGATTAGAGAAAAAATCAGTCTTACAGGACCTTCAGCTGATAAGTTCACACACACACAAACACACACACACACACACACACACAATTTTATTATTATTATTTTTTTTTTTTACCTCCCTTCAAAGACGGAGGGGGCACGCCATTAAATTGAAAATAAACAAAATAAAAAAGAGTGGAGGACGCCCAGGTTTACCCGACGCCGGCTCTAGGGATAAGGGAAGTTGCAGGACGAGGAGGAAGAATGGGATGAAAGGAAGAGCCCCTATAAAATGACCACCAGTTCAAGTAAGAACCCCTCAGGACGCGGGTGGTGATACCACGGAGTACTCCTGCCGAGATGCCCAACTCGAGTAACTCCGTGGCGCTTTTCCCGCACCACACCCCACGCCATGACACGGTCGCGGCAATGACCTTGATGTTATTAGGTGCCACTCCTATTAGCTCAGATATCGCTTGGCGCATATCATTTCTATCATATTTACTTTTCTTAGCCCGCCAGGTCTGCTCCATCACACACACAAACACACACACACATACATACATTATATATATATATATATATATATATATATATATATATATATATATATATATATATATATATATATATATATATATATATATATATATATATATATATACACGTATGAAAAAGCGTCAAACTCTAGGATTCGTTTCAGAATGCCTCAAAACGGATTCCAATGAAGAAACTTTTCAAAAGTTTTGATTTAAAAAATTTTTTGAGCCATGTGTTTCTACGAAAACTTGCTGAAAATCGATGTGCTCACCTACCTACGCTTCACGAGCCCAATAGGATACATAATTTGTAATATACTCGATTTCATGAAATCAGAATTCCATTGGAATTACGTACCTATATTAGCAGATACAATTATTGTCAAACTGTTCAGGGCGATTTTCGATATATTTTACTGGTTACGATTGGATCCCGTGAAGATGTATTTTTTTAACTCTTTCTATTAACTTCGATTCTCTTCTTGCTTGCTTGCTTGCTTGCTTGCTTTCTTTCTTTCTTTCTTTCTTTCTTGAGACAAAATTTCAGATCGATTTTTAACCCACTTCCCGATATCCAATCGATCTGAAATTTTGCACACGAGTTCATGCTGGCGTACATTTTAATCTATCAAATTTTCGCGAAGAAAAAGTTAGTTATACTATAAATTTTCGAAAATTTGAAATTTAATATGGGACACCTTACAATGTTGTGTATTGTAGGGAGGAGGAGTGAGGGAGGAGGAGGGGGAGGAGAGGAGGAGGAGGAGGAGGAGGGAGGAGGATGAGGGAGGAGGAGGAGTGAGGGAGGAGGAGGATGAGGAGGAGGGAGGAGAAGGATACTATTGAACGTCTGCATAAAATGACAACGAATCCAGGGTCAATAAAATATTAAATGATTTTCCTTGTCAATTTAATTTAAGTTATTATCAATGTGATTTTGAAACAATGTGATTTTGTTTCAATTTACTGTTGCCAAGAAACTACCAAATATTGAAACAACAATAAAATTAACCGAGAACATGAGAAAAAGAAAGAGTTACATTAAAAACTTGTTTTTATGGGTTCCTTTTTTTCTTGTCGATTTTTTAGCCCCTAAGACAAGCAAACGGATAAACGCAGAGAAACCGGTGTGGTTTCATTCGATTCTTAATGATTAAAGACAGAAAGACCCTTTTTGTCAAGTCTTGTTATATTGTTGATACTTCTAGACATAAGTTTAATATTATTTGAATAAGTTGTAGATCGACTGTACACTCAAGAAAATGAAAGTTGATAACTTAGTAGATGTATTCATGCATTTTATATTTGAAACCTAGGATTTTGCAACTCATTACACCATCAATTGTTATCCGGTTAAGATACTTTCAAGGTTCGTGATAAAAATTGATTTTCCTACTGAAATACCGATTTAAAACCAGTTTCCAGATATTTTAAATCCTTTTTTTTGTTTTGTTTTTTTTTTTTTTTTTTGTTTTTGCAAATCAAATCTGAGGTTTCCATTATATTTTGTGATTGTCGAGAATCTTACTTTATAAAAGCAATATACCGATATTGCCGTCTTGTTGGGATAAAAAATCTATTTATTGCCATTGGCGCGATGAATGTATACAGGACCTAGTGAAACTTTTTGTTCTCAGTACCGACCAGTTTTCTATGAGATTTCCGTCACTTCGTGACTTCTACTCAACTCGTAAGATCGGAAGGGAGCGGAACACTGTTATCTGAGGCACAAGGGATCTGAAATAAGCTGGAAGTGTGAGAGACGTGAATCACATGAGAGGTTGGTTTAGTGGAGAGGAAGACAAGCGAGATAGGGCCTTCGCGGAATACTTGGCAGACTCTCATTTCGTCTCGTTACCAACAACGAACTGACTCTTTCCCGATCTCTCTGTCTTCGGTTGGAAACAACTGTGGATCTAGCACTTTAATCTTTCACCTTTTTCGAACATAGAAGAGCACTGTTGTTGTAACTCTTTATCAAACCACACTAAAATTGCTTCCAAGTAGGATGAACGGTGCTGTCCCTCATTTATCTTTACAAGGGCAAATAAAATTGGTCTCTGAAATTTTAAAACAAAGGGTCTCTATAATGGGCTCCCAATAGTCTCCCAAAGAGCAAAATTTTGCGTGGTATACCGTACTAACCATGGAAAGACAAAAACTGCATTCTGACTTCACCCGAGCGCAGTTGTAAAGTCGGAGGAACTCAAGATTGGGACAACTTGATAACATTCTGCAAGAGATTTGAGCAACCGAGGAGCAGACTGCTGAAGAAGGTGGTACTGACTGGTAGAATCTGGCCTCCAACACTCAGAGATCTAGTGACGAAGTATCTGAAAGATTTCACAGTTTTTCTCAACTGCATGGATTTTGATGACTGAAATTCTCTCTCTCTCTCTCTCTCTCTCTCTCTCTCTCTCTCTCACACACACACTCTCTCTCTCTCTCTCTCTCTCTTTTTTTTTTTTTTTTTTTTTTTTTTTTTTTTTTTTTTTTTTTTTTTTTTTTTTTTTTTTTTTAAGCACATAACGCCTGATTTCAAAAAACTAAAATTGTTAAAAATTAAAGAGTGGAGGCAGTTCAGATCTAATGTGCTACTATTTAAAATACTTAGAACTAAATCTCCACCATACCTATATGAAAAATTTATTTACATGTCCACCTCGCATAATAGAGATACTAGAACGGCATCCAAAACCCTAAAAATTCCTTATCACAATACTGTAAAATATTCAGATTCATTTATAATTAGTTCCATTAAGCACCATAATCAATACCCTGAGTTGTACGATTACAATAACATGTCTGTAAATATGTTTAAAACTAAACTAATGGAAAAACTCTTGAATTCATATTAAAGCACACGTACCAACAATTTTATACAGAAAATGATTAATTTATAACTGTAATTAAAAATATAATTTAATGTAGCGTAAGGCCAAAATATAAAAAATTATGTTATTTTCACTTTTTCATATATATTAATTTGTAAGAAGACTGATTTATTTCATTAATTACACACGCTAATTGTAAATTTATTCTTGCCAAAAAGGCAGAGAGGGTCAATAGACCCTATTTTTGTGCAAGTGAATAAATAAATTCATCAATCAATCTCTCTCTCTCCGAAATCCAAAATTAAATTAATTCATTTTTATTTATTTAGTTTTTATTTTATTATTATTTTTACATATTTTCTGATTATGTTATTGTTTTATGTTACTGGTTTTTGTTTTCCTTTTATTTGTTTACAGTTTATTTTACACACTGCTGATTATTCGAGTTTTGTTATTGCTATGATTCTGTTTAGTTTTTAGTTTTCAATCATGCTTTCTCTTTGATTTTTATTAGTTTCATCTGTTTTTTTCTTATTCCTTCTCTCGGCTTATTGTAAAATTCGGAAACTGGAAAAAACGTAGTTCGCCAAGAGGAGAACTCTGAAAAAAATTAATTTGACATACAATAAATAATAAAATAAATAAATAAAAGAAGTCTCCCGAAGAATCTTAACAAAACTGAAGAATGAAAGATCCATCCCAACTGACTCCCCAAGGCTGACAGTAGAGACGAGATACCGAATCCCTCCCGTCCCAACTCTCCCGCTGAAATATGCATTCCCAAACAAATATCTCAACTTGGATAACACGGATAACAACCGGTCCTAATTTCAGGTCATTCAGAAGCCAGTTTAGTGCAGGCCAAGATATAGATATCGTTGCTGATGTATCTCATCTCCCATCCAAATATTTACCTCAAAAATTAAGCCCTACTTCGATTCCAAGCTAAGTTACGCAGAAAAATATTCATTAGAAAAATAGCAGTGCGATCTGCGACGCGCATGGAGCAGCGGCACAGAAAGTAGATTTCGTGATTCAGTAAAAAGCTTAATGAAAAACGTTGCAATCCATTATACTTACAAATGCTTTACTCTTTCTGATTTATAAATATATTTTACATATCTACGGGAATATCTGGTATAGTAATAATAAATTATGTCTATCGTGCATACTGTAAACACATAATTACAAGACATAGGGAACAATCGAGAAGAAATTGAACTAAAACAAAATATATATTATTACAATTATTGAATAATTTGAAAGCTGCAGGGTGGCGTGCGGCCGCAAAACGGATTTTTTGTTTTATATATTATGTTCTTTCGATTTTGGATTCTGAGCACATTGAACCAAGTAAACCATCAAATTTTGCCAGGGGGAGGGGGGTTTAAAAATTTTGTTTTCTTGATCTATTATAAAGATTCATTATCGAAAATGATAAACCAAACACCTGCACCTAAAAAGTCACTCGATATGTAGGAAGAACTGATAACAAGTATATTGGTTTTTATCATTTAATAATGATTAACAGGACGTTTCCTTTTTTTTTTTTTTTTTTTTTTTTCGAAAAGTTTGCTAGGCTACATTAATATAATATAAGAAAAGTTGTAATAAACTTGATTTCCTGAAAAGCTTTCGATTGAAATTATATCAGTTGATTCGATCGTCGTAGTGAGTAAGGCGAGTTTTACTATGTTACATGAGCTCCATTGCCTCAACCCAGTATCTAAACCTCATCCTTATTTTATATTTTAGAAAGTAAAACATGCCAACCCCACACTCTCAAGGTTTCGCCCTAATACCCGATTTGCCCTTACCCAATAAATCACTTGATTAGTATCATGATTAAATTACTATGTCGTTAAAGAAATTTTTTTTATACATAAAAGGGATGTGGACAATTACGATAGTTCGATCTTGTAGACTGTTGCTGGATTTTTTTGTATGACCCTTTACCTACATAAATATAAGCAACTATTGCAGGGAAACAGGAAACTTAACCTTGAAATCTCTTACATAGCAACGTTTCTTTATTTATACTGTCCACATTTTTACAAACCTTTACAAAAATCTAAGAAATTTTGGCTGGATCCGTTTGAGTTGTCGGTCTCATCTTTTCGCTTCGGCAAAGTTGCTGCTTATTTAGTGTATAAAGAAACGCTTGCATACGAGTCTGCAACACATTGGGACATTTTATGTCTTTAGTTGCAGACTCGTATGCAAGCTCTAAGAGCCACTCAGCTGATCCGGACCCCGGGCATCGTCAAGTAAATGTCCTAAAGAGGCTACATACGAAATTACAGCTTCCTAGAGCGTAAAGCATAGAAATTAGCTTTAAGAGCCACTCAGCTGATCCGGACCACGGGCATCGTCAAGTAAATGTCCTGAAGAGGCTACATACGAAATTACAGCTTCCTAGAGTTTAAAGCATAGAAATTAGCTTTAAGAGCCACTCATCTGATCCGAACCCTGGGAATCGTTAAGTAAATATCCTAAAGAGGCTACATACGAAATTACAGCTTCCTAGAGTGTAAAGCATAGAAATTAGCTCTAAGAGCCACTCATCTGATCCAGACCGCGGGCATCGTCAAGTAAATGTCCTAAAGAAGCTGCATACGAAATTACAGCTTCCTAGAGTGTAAAGCATAGAAATTAGCTTTAAGAGCCACTCATCTGATCCGGACCCTGGGCATGGTCAAGTAAATGTCCTAAAGAGGCTACATAAGAAATTACAGCTTCCTATAGTGTAAAGTATAGAAATTACCAATTAAAATGATTTAACCACCGCTTCACAAATCAAACCGTTCTCGCAATATTCGGATCACCTGCTATGAATCACATCATCGAAACACCAGCTCAATGAAATCATCAGAAATTAACAAGCGGTTGCAACCATGTTCACAATATCAATTATTGAATATGATCACCTGTGAGTAAACAATTATTCATATAACCATGCTCATAACTCAGCTTGTTGGCCACGCACTTCGCTGTAGTTAACATAATATGGTTGGATAAATCGAGAGCTTTCGAACGAATGGTCAACAAATTTTGTGGGATGAAAAACGACGAAGTACCATTTCCCTAGCAACGACTCGGTTGTAAGCGGAAATCATCAGAATATTTGGTAACAAATTTGGTAACGGTTTTCGAGTTATGTGCCAGAGCAAAGACATAAAATGTCAAAAGGTATTTTCGTGTCTTTAAGTAAATTGGTTTTATCATTTAATAATTATTAACATGACGGTTCCATTTTTTCTGACAGTCACGTCACGGCGAAAATATTGATTTTCTATTGATTCTCACGTACAACCAATGCGTTACTAGGGAAGTGTAACTGCTTTAGTTTTCATAGCAGGAAAATTGTTCCCCACTTTTTGGAATGGTTTCATTTTATCACTACATCTCATGATCCCTAAGGCTCTGTTATAAAGTAATATTGCTAAGTAACCTTAATGAACTCATAGTGTGTTAAATTAATCATTATTAAATTATCTCACCTCCATCGGTTTTTTTTTTCAAATTTGGTTTTATAAATTGAAAACAAAATCAAGGACAGAGGACACTCAAGTTGTCACAGAACTGAAATTCTGAATTCAAACACGCGGCTTCCATACGCGTATACGAGTGCCCCTCTTCAGCGTCTGGAACTTGACGTTTGAACGCGGACGCTAGACGCAGACTGCCACTCCATGCGAGACCCAACCTTAATCTGTCTAATAACACTCTAATATCATTACATGATTAATGAGGCATTGGGGAATCATCTAGCTCAACGGTTACATTTATATGAGGTAGGTACTTACTTGACTAGTCTCTGGTGTATTCAATATTAAGTTAATGGATCGAATGATTAGGACTAAAATCCTTAGATTCGATTGGAACATGAAACGTCTTGACAATCTTGAGTGGAGTACCCGCTGTGCTGATGGTGAAATGACTATTTCTGTTATCTTGTTCCTTCACGTTTCATTAAACTTTTCTCTTCATTAATGAACGAACCCTGTTCCCTTGGAAAATAAAGTTTAGATACACTGCCCGAACTACAACTCTAAAAGATAAACTAAGGTCGCGTCCGGTATAAGTTTAGAGCGAAATATTTCGCTGGGGTGGCAAGAGGAAATACACATTTTTCAGATTCCGCTACGAAGCGCATGCAATGCAACACCTATCTAGATGAGAGCGTGTCGTAAATCAAGTACGAGGGAAGCGAGTTTAATGCGGAAATGAATTGAAAACACGATAAAGGAAACGGGTATTTCTCAGCCAGTTAAAGACCATCCAACATCGGTTTTATACAGCGGCTTTCTTCATCCCGTTGTGACAAGAGTGAAATATTTTTATCCATTACGCAGATAGTGTTTTCCTCGGCATTTCACTCTCGAGTAAACTGAACCAACCAACAAACCTGCAAAATAACAGTGAGCTGCGGATTGGCGTGATGGTTCTTCAATTTAATTACAGCTGGGATGAGGACGAACGGCTGATAGATTACGAAAAACATATTAATTTGCGGTAATGGGTTTTCGCTGTAGGCGTTGCTCAGAGAGGTGGTAATGAAGACATATTTGCAGCCACTGAGCCCTAATTTTAGAAAACCAGGTGACCTAAGTAAGTTACTCCCTAGTCTTGAGACGGGAATTCTCGGCCTTCTTCGCTCGTTTCCAACGTTTCAATTTG
Source organism: Adelphocoris suturalis (assembly GCA_030762985.1). Classification (NCBI taxonomy): domain Eukaryota; kingdom Metazoa; phylum Arthropoda; class Insecta; order Hemiptera; family Miridae; genus Adelphocoris; species Adelphocoris suturalis. The sequence continues at coordinate 50,833,578 of CM061047.1, read as the reverse complement.
GAGAGCGTGACAATAACTCTGATTATAATATTCATTGAAATCCCAAACTCTGGTATAAGTATTTTTTAATAAGAAAATTTCTAGTGAAGCATATATTGATGGGAATTTTAATTCAAGTCTCGTTGCAGATTCATATAAAACCCAAATCGGCCGGATACGGCCTACATACATTTTGGGGCTGAAAAACAGATGATATAACACGGTAACAGATTACCTATGGAAAGTATGAAGAAATTCCATATAAATCCATATTTTCGAGTAGGTTTTTACCTGTCAACACATACAGTTGGTTCTCCTTTAGCTGGAAAACCATTTTTGGTCATTTTAAAGCAAAATAGCATGTATCGGCGATGGGAAGTTGGAAAAGTTAATAAGCCCTCTGTGAACGATTCTTTTTCGGCGTCGATTGGGTATAATGAACGGAATTCTAATTATACCGAAGTGAGTTCTGTTTCACGCCAAACTATAATGATTCGTTGGTGCCATCACAGTTTGTCTCAGGAGATGATCTAACTCATTTTTACGTTCAAAGGGCCCCAGAGAGCCAACGCCGCCGCCAAAGCTACCTACCTACCTTCATCATGAAGTTCCTCGTCATTGTCTCTGAAAGCTTTCACCCCCTCGTTACAGCGCTCGCTCGCTCTTAATAGATCATCGAGATCATTGATCTGAAGGGGACCATCAATCATACCGGTGTCAGAGAGCTGTGCGCTCTTGTGAACTTGGTTGTAGGTTCACAAAGCCTTGATTTACAAAGCCGAAATTTCAATAGGGCAATGAAGGCATCACCCAACCTTTCACATATGGACGATGATTTTGTTCACGATGTAACGTAATAGCTTTTGGCCAATTTGATTAACGAACCTTCCAATTTACGGTACTTATTCTTTATTCGCCAATAAGATCTTAGTAAGAATGGGTATCTAACCTCGATTTTTTCTAGGCGGTTCATAATTTTCTAAAATGTTAAACAAACGGGCACGAGTATCTCTCAGGTACGTCATGGTATATTACAGCTTGGATACCGCTCTAATCAACTAATAAAAATTAGGAATAAAATTACAATATGAAACTCAAATACAAACATTTATTTGGCAAAATTATCACGTATTAGAAAGTAAGACAATTGAGATTCAATGTCTTTGTGCCACGTAGAAGAAATTGACACTAAGCCGGAAATTATCGCAATCATTAGGAACCTTATTAACTAAATACGAGATAAATAGCGTAAATAATGTGAAACTTAGGTGAACACTAGTGTTGATAGTTAAAAAGTAATGCATACAAGTTTTAAATAGATAATCGGAAAACATCAAAATTCAAACGGTTAAATTAATATTAGGAACTAGAATCACGAAGAGTTAACATGTTCAGAGTCGTATCATGTCATTAACAAACATTTTTTAAACATACGACTCATGAAAAACGAGTGTATGGTTTTCTTTCCTTTCGATCAAGGTCTTCTTTGTTTTGTTGCAACGCTTTTCTTGTTAGTTCTAATTTTGGGATTTGACTTTTCTCCTGAAAAACTTGGACCACATTTAGTAGCTGTGACATGAATTTATTGTTACACATAGAAAGACTTTTAAGAAGTCTTGAAAAGTAAACAGGTTTCTGTTACAGGAAAAACTACTAACGGTAAGAAAATTGATCTGACCAAACAATTTTCGTAGACAGAAATCTACATATTATCACCCAAAGATTTAAAATTTCTGTATTATTATATAAATTTTCTACACCAGCTCACAGGATCAATAGATTATTAAATGAAATGAAAATTAACTTTATTCCGCATAAATAAAAATGGCACAGTGATAATAAGTAATCTTATTTATTATACACTACTGTGTACAAAAGTATTGTTTCCAGTAATGGAATTACCCCACAACAAGGAACTAAGTTCCCTGCTGACCGGCGAATTCATTTCAGAACGAAGAGCAAAGTGTAAAAATAATTAATAATGATATTAAAAATAGCACATTTTTTGAGTAAATAAAACAAGTGTGGTTAAGACTCATCATAAATATTTACGAACTACATAGCATACAAGCTGGAGAACAAATTTTCCCGATTGCCACAGCCTTTGGTGATCAACCACGTAAAAACGTGCCTTTTGTAAACTATGTTTACGATGTTTACGATTTAGAGCATAAGGCTGCGTTAAAGCCATAGGCAGTTCTCGCAATCAGTAAGGTAGGCAGAAGTACATATGTTGGCTAGTGGATTTAAAGCGAGAATAAGGAGAATGTACTTTATGTTATGGTTCGAAAAGCGTAGAAAGTGACAGGACTATTGTATGAGGATGTTTATGATAAAGGACAGATTTGGCATATAGCTAGTTTATAGAGAAGACAAAGTGAACAGCTCACTGGAAGGAAAGCGTTTATGCTTAAATGCTATAATTTTTAATATTGCAATTTGTACAACCTTTAAAGGATGCAGGTCAGACGGCAACGCACAAACCCATGATAAAATCCCAAAACTGACAATGAAATCAGAAGGAATTTGAATTTGACGCATTTGCGCAGATTGTAAAAGATGTAATAAAACCTCAATACACGTTTGATGAGGAGCGAGATGTGCTACTCTCACCGGAGGCCTTCATCAACCTTTATGCCAAGGTACCTAGCAGAAGGTACTCTCTCCAGCACAGGCCACGCAAAATCATTTCGTATCATTTCGTATCTTGTACCAGCCCATGGGACTTGGGGAAGGTTAAATACTTGGACTTACGGTGTTCAGGCTGAGAGTATTGGCACTCAACCAACTATACAAGGTCACGGCCGGCCGCCGAGAACACATCATCCCATGAAGAGTTCCCTTTGCATAGGAGAACGGTATCATCTGCGAAAAGGAATGGACGTCCACCGAGTGGTAGGTCCCCCAATCTGTTGATGGAGATTAGGAACAGGAGCGGGCCAAGTGCACTTCCTTGTATCACCCAGTAATCCACTTCATTCATTGAACTCTCCACCCAGTCACTATTTGTTTTCAAACTACCGTAATTCGGACCCGGTGATACCCATACAATTTAACGTGTCCAGGAGCTGGTTTCCGCTGACGGAGTCGAAAGCCTAGACCAAGTCCTAGAGGGCCAAAATGCCTTTTTTAGCTTCCTCTATAACCATGTTCAATTCACTGTTAATAGCAAGTAGAGCTTCATCAACCACGAAGTCAAGTTTAGTGGTTGAGGCAGTCGAGGAGGACCTTAGGAAACTTGAAGAGTCTATTGCCAAGATTTCCCCTGAGTTCAATGATCTAATCAGTCGTATATCAAGAATTGGCCCACCATCCACAGGTGTTTGTCGTGCATTGAAGGTGGTATTTGACTCTCCTACAAGTGCTACTAAATTTCTTGTTGCAAATCGCGCAGTCAATCCGCCCGTTTTTTCTGCCTCCTCTGATAGAACACTGCGTGAGCGTGCTCACCTTAAGGCCTTAAGGGAGGAGCTCCGTGTGCGAAACGAAAACGGTGAACATTGTACTATCAAGTACAGAAATGGAGTACCGAAAATTGAACCCCTTAATAGGTCTTCATCAAGGCCCTCCTACAATCAAAAAAACTGAAAGCAAAGCCCAATTTTTTAACAGCATATTACCAGAACATCAGAGGGTTAAATACTAAATTGAACATTTTACATCCACAATCTCCTCTCTTATCTTATGATATAATTTGTCTCACCGAAACTTGGCTCTCGTCCGGATTTGATTCATCTGAGCTTCGTCTTCCACATTATGTGATTTATCGCACAGATCGTTCACCTTTAAATAATCGTTTGAAATGTCATGGTCCTGGGGGTGGAGTGCTGATTGCGGTACTGAATAAATATCGATCATTCAGATGGGTCTCCTCTGATGAGGCTGAGCAGGTCTTCGTGGTTCTTCCGGATCAAAAGCTTATTATTGGTTGTATTTATCTGCCTGGCGACCAGCCCGAGCATGTCTTGGATTTTCATTTTTCCGAGCTGGATGCTGTGTCGGCTGCCTACCCGGATTGTACCATTGCTCTCGTTGGTGACTACAATTTGCCAGGCGTTGTTTGGGAGTATACCGATGAAGTGGCGTTCGGCAGTCGTCTATCGACTAAGGCTAAGCTGGTTTTTGAAGCAATGATGCTGCATAACTTGTGTCAGAAGAACCGTTTCAGAAACCATGTTGGAAATACGCTGGATCTTCTTCTCGTCTCGGATGGTGATGGGACATCTGTTCTTCCTGTGGACCCGATTTTCCCCTTGGATCCCGCCCACCCCGCCTTCATTTTCTTGTTGCGCTCGCCTGATGTTCATGACAAAATTTTCCCAAGTACCCAATTCGCATTTAACTTCAAGAGTGGGAATTACGACGCAATGAATGCATTTTTCGAGACGATTGATTGGGGTGGGGTCAGGGTAGATTCGATTGGGGACGCTGTTGCCCAGTTTTACGCCATTATAAACAGTGCTATTCAGAGTTTTGTGCCTAAGACGGTAAACCACTCCTCGTCTTTCCCGAAGTGGTTTGATCGCGAGCTCATTGCACTCACCCGTCAAAAGTTGTTAGCTCATGCCCGTTTCAAGATGACTGGTAGTGATGGCGATTACGAAGTCTCAGCCCTTAGAAGTCGTTGTAAGGCTGTTTCTCGGGAGTTGCATGCAGTTTACGTTGATGGGGTTCAGCAATCTATACCCGAAAATCTCAAATTTTTCTGGAATTATTTTAACTATAAGGAGGGTGGAAATTGCTTGCCTGCATCTATGTCCTTGCTTGATGAGTCTGCCTCTGATTGCAGTGAGATCGCTGAGTTATTTGCACGTCATTTTTCATCAGTCTTCGAGCCATCCGTGCTGAGCCCTCCCGAGTTCCGGGTACAGGACGTCGTGAATATTGGTTTTTTGGAGGTTTCAGAGGAGGAGGTGCTCCGTGAACTTTTGCATCTCGACATCACTAAAGGCATGGGCCCTGATGGGGTGCCTCCTGTCCTGCTGAAGAAGTGTGCTGCCAGGCTTGCCGAACCACTTACTTTCCTGTTTAACCTTTCTCTTAGGACAGGTTGTTTCCCCAAGTGCTGGAAGTCTTCGTTTGTCACTCCTGTACACAAGAGTGGTGATAAGGGCCTCATCGTGCACTATCGTCCAGTTTGCTCTCTATCTACAACACCTAAGCTCCTTGAGAAGCTGGTCATAAAGCAGCTCCAGATCAAGTTCAGGCCTTTCATTGTGGTTGAGCAACATGGTTTTATGAGTGGACGTTCGACGGTGACAAATTTACTCTTATTCCAAGAATACGTTATGGAGGGCTTTCGCACTGGCTGCCAAACTGACCTGGTCTCAACGGATTTCTCCAAAGCCTTTGATAAGGTTTCGCATAGTCATCTAGTGAGCCTGCTTGGCTCCTTGGGGGTTTTTGGACCACTGCTTGATTGGTTCTCGTCATATCTATGTGATAGATGGCTGAAGGTGCGGGTTCGAGGTGCACTGTCCTCTCCATTTCATGCTTCCTCGGGAGTTCCACAGGGCAGCCATCTTGGACCCTGGTGTTTCCTGCTGGCTATTAACAGTGTTATTGCCCACTTGGGTCCTGCCGTGCGTTGCCTGATATTTGCTGACGACTTGAAGATTTTCCGTTACGTCACCTTGGTTGAAGACCGTGACATCGTTCACCAGGCCATCACTGAGCTGGAGGATTGGTGCGTGGTGAACTGCCTTTTTCTGAACCCGTCGAAGTGTTCTGTCGTCTCATTTCATCGCTCAGTAGCGCCCCTTCAGTTTGCGTACAACCTTGGAAACGCACCCCTAGCGAGAGGGAATGAAACTTTGGATTTGGGAGTTAGGTGCGACGGTCAGCTCACTTTCTCGCGGCATATCGAAATGGTTGCCAATAGCGCTATGCGCTCGCTTGGATTTGTAAAGAGGCATACCCGCGACTTTAACCACGTTCATGCCATCGTTACGCTTTATAAGGCGCTTGTCCTTCCTAAGCTGGAGTACGCCTCAACGGTATGGTCTCCTTACTATGCAGTCCACAAATATCAAATTGAGCGAGTACAAAATAAATTCTTGCGGTATATTGCATTTAAGTTTGGAATATCTTCAGAAAACGTGGACTATCCATCACTCCTCAGGACCTGCAGACTCCAACCCCTGGAAGTGCGGCGTGGCATGGCTGATCTGTCATTTCTCCACAAGCTCGTAAATGGCGGTATGGACTGTCCTCCGTTGCTGGCGGAGATTCGACTCTCCATCCCTCGTTTCTCAAGTCGTCGGCCTGAAATTTTCCACATCCCTTTCTCTCCATAAATAAATAAAAAGTCCTTGCGAAATCCATACTGATGGGGAGAAAATATTATTCGATTCAAGGTGATCATTCAATTGATGTTTCACCCACCTCTTAGTATATATATATATATATATATATATATATATATATATATATATATATATATATATATATATATATATATATATATATATATATATATATATATATATATATATATATATATATATATATATATATAAACCGAAAGAACCCGTTTCCGCCATTTTTCTGAAATTTGAAATGGAGCTCCTTTGCGACACCGTGAAAATAGACGAATTAATTAAAAAGAATGAATAAATAGAAAAAAAAACTTAAATGTGACGAGGCTGAAAGAATTAAAAAATGTATTGTCTCTGCTGAGATACGAACCTACGCTCGGACGCTCTATCTACTATTATATGTACGATCGCCTTTATAACAATGTTAGCAACGCATGACTTCTTAATGTCCTAGCGACTGGAAAACCGAAGGTGTTTGTTCGAAGTTCCAGCACTTAGGGATAGCGAACTAATCAACGTACAGCAGAGTTGTGGATGGTTTTAATGGATTCCTCGGGATTATATTTATCATTGGCAATCCAAAAATCATTACTGTTACGTTGAATGTTTTCGATTTTGGAACATGCTAGCCCTAAATTACAACCCTTTAGGGCTGATCAAAATTGATGCAGATGTTACTGGCATTTCCCGCCGATGAATGATTTTTGAGTCAAATTTCATCAACTTTGATCTAGTAGTTTTGGAGAAAAGCCCAGGACGGCGTGCAACGGACGGAAGGATTTTTTTTTAATCTGATTTTTGGACTTCACTCATCTTGAAAAGTAACCAAACAAATTTTGATGTGGGCGGGGGGTTATTATTTTTATTTATTTAATTTTTTTCGAGTAAAAAGGTTCAATGTTGAAAATGATAAACCAAAACGGAAAGAGAAGGGACCCAAATCAAAAGCGGTATTATAGGTACATCCTTAACTAGTACGTCCGAACATCTATTTACGATTCTCAATCGTGTTGTCATCATTCTGTGTATCAACCATTGAGCGATCTCGAACCGCAAATGGTTCGTCTTCTAGTGCTACAGGGGACCATATTACAATTAACCGAACGTCTATTTATATTGAATCAACTTTCCCACCATAGCTCTGAACTCAAACATGAAGCAAGCTCATTTATATTTCATAATTGACGCAAAGTCAGTCTGTAGGTAGTTGGGGGAGAGGCATAGACAATATGAAGTACTTCCTGTTACAGGCCGGAGTATTTTACTCAAGAGTAATGTACAACTGGAAATCAGTTCCGATTCAGGTGTAACATGTCAGGATGCGTGCACGAATAGAATTGATTTCAAGTGATTTCATAATCATGAACCTATAGGTATAATCGTATAGAAAAGACACAAAAAATGTCGGTACATTTCAGATACGTTCAACTTACAAGATGAAGACAACAGAAAAGTGATATAAGTAAATACATTTTCAATAAATTACAAAAACTTGTTCATATATTTTCATGAAGCACAACTGGAAATTATTTTTTACAGTTTTTATTTACAGTTTTGTTATCAAACTTAGAATAAGAATCATTTTTCATTATGAAATGCAATTTATTTCTGCGCTCATTTCCATTTATAATTGGGAATTCGTTCTGCTTGATGAAATATTATTGCAGTCAGTTTCACATTATGAAAGCGAAGCCGTGTTTAATCAAACCCTTATGAATACCAATTTACTGTCTATTGAATCCAATAATAATAATTATTAATTCAGATAAATTCCCTTACCTTTGGGTCTCGATGTCGTTTGGGTTTTGTTAATGTATTTATTATTACCAACATAGCAGGTTTAGACAGGAAAAGCGATTCAAAATTATTGCACAAAGTATTATTATTTCTGCATTAGATAGCCATTCAGAGTAGATTACAGGTCTAGTGGTAAATACGTAGATTTTAATTTAAAGATAGGTTGGATTTCAACTTGAAACCTTGTATAGCAGTTACACTAACAGCACCAGTAATGGTATTATAACCTAGGAGATTGTAACAATTAAGATCACGTGCTCTATCGGTTCTTGTGCACTTTGTTTATCTGTAGCCTTCATATCAATTTTAGTTAGTTTATTAAGAAAATTCGGATTTTCAGTACATAGGTAGTATATGGGATTGGATCACAAGTAGTACTCTACATTTTGAATGAGAGTAGATCCAGGAATAATACTGATATTACGTGACGGATTGTTCTCTTATTTTATTCTTCACTTGGAAGATGATCGGGATGATTATTACGTTCCAACTAAACTTCCTTCCTGGTACATGGTAATGATTATCATTGACGCGACTACTTAAAGAGAGATAACTTCCAACACAAATGGGTTCATGAGGATACCGGATCAGTGGTTGCTATTCAAAGGCCCATCCCCTTTCTTAGTGAAATGGAGATACTAATGGCTTTGGATCTTCATTATTTCTCTGACGGTTTCATGTCAATTTATTAGATCAGTACACACCTAGTAAATTTACGTGTATTACCTTTTTATATTTTCATTTACCTATAAACCATTTATTTGATATGTTAATTAGGAAAAGCTTAGAAATGTATGTATTACACGGAGAGAAAAGATGGACGCACCCTACCCGGTTCAGAATTAGAGTTCCCGATAAGAATCCAAGCGGGTGTCCATCGATCCAAGCGGGTAGTCGTTCTCCAAGCGGGTAGTGTCGAAATCCAAGTGGGTAGTGTCGAAATCCAACCTGGCATCGAGCAATTTTTAATCGGGTGGACCAATTCCAAACGGGTCTTTTGAAATTCCCGCTTGATAATCAAACGGGTGAGTCGCTAAAATTATCGTATTGTGTAATGTTAAATTCTTTTGAAATTGGAGCTTTTTGAGTGCAAAGAAATTTTTAACTACTAATTTCACGGCAAAAAATGTAATCTAAATAATAATCTGCTATTCAATAGCTTTTGGATTTTTATCTTTTTTGCAGCTTTTATAGATTTTTTAAAGCAAATTTCAATTAAATTTAATTAAAATTTTCAGCCTAATTTTTTCATAGTCACTAAACTTTATTGAGCAATAGTTTCCTAAAAAAACTACAACGATTTCATAATTTCTCCCTTGAGAGGGAAAAACATTAAATCATGTTTAATGTTTTTCCCTCGCAAGGGAAAAATTAGATATAGTTTTTTAAGGTCAAGAAAAAAAATAAAAAAGATTCTAATTAACCAAAACAATTTATTATATTTATATACATTTTTATTTTACCATTAGATATTTCCGATGGGACGCATACCAAAGTACGCTTGCATACGAGTCTGCAACACATTGGGACATTTTATGTCTTTAGTTGCAGACTCGTATGCAAGCTCTAAGAGCCACTCAGCTGATCCGGACCCTGGGCATCGTCAAGTAAATGTCCTAAAGAGGCTACATACGAAATTACAGCTTCCTAGAGTGTAAAGCATAGAAATTAGCTCTAAGAGCCACTCATCTGATCCGGACCCTGGGCATCGTCAATTAAATGTCCTAAAGAGGCTACATACGAAATTACAGCTTCCTAGAGTGTAAAGCATAGAAATTAGCTCTAAGAGCCACTCATCTGATCCGGACCCTGGGCATCGTCAAGTAAATGTCCCAAAGAGGTTACACACGAAATTACAGCTTCCTAGAGCGTAATGCATAGAAATTAGCTTTAAGAGCCACTCATCTGATCCGGACCCTGGGCATCGTCAAGTAAATGTCCTAAAGAGGCTACATACGAAATTACAGCTTCCTAGAGTGTAAAGCATAAAAAATAGCTTTAAGAGCCACTCATCTGATCCGGACCCTGGGCATCGTCAAGTAAATGTCCTGAAGAGGCTACATACAAAATTACAGCTTCCTAGAGTGTAAAGTATAGAAATTACCTATTAAAATGATTTAACCACCGCTTCACAAATCAAACCGTTCTCGCAATATTCGGATCACCTGCTATGAATCAAATCATCGAAGCACCAGATCAATGAAATCATCAGAAATTAACAAGCGGTTGCAATCATGTTCACAATATCAATTATTGAGAATGATCACCTGAGTGTACACAATTATTCAAATAACCATGCTCATAACTCAGCTTGTTGGCCACGCACTTCGCAGTAGTTAACATAATATGGTTGGATAAATCGAGAGCTTTCGAACGAATGGTCAACGAATTTTGTGGGATGAAAAACGACGAAGTACCATTTCCCTAGCAACGACTCGGTTGTAAGCGGAAATCATCAGAAAAAAAAACGTTGCAGATTTGCGTGTCGTGTCGGAATTCACAGAACGACCCCCAGCCCTAAAACATTAAACATGTTAAAAAAAACGTTGCAGATTTGCGTGTCGTGTCGGAATTCACAGAACGACCCCCAGCCCTAAAACATTAAACATGTTAATATAAATGTAACGATTTTTACCCATTTTCGGTAGTCTTTTTAGCAAATTTGACCAATATAATGGGCTCAAAAAGTGCTGGCCAACGAACTTATACTTTAATTTGGAATCTTGATTTTTTGGCGCAAGAACGTAATTTTTATCTCAATTCTTAGGAGAGTTATGGTCTGGAATGACACACACAAACAGACATACATATGTGCGCGTGCGATATAGAGCGATATCTGAGCTAAAAGGAGTGGCAACCAATAACGTCAAGGGACGACCGTGTCATGGCGTGGGGTGTGGTACGAGAAAAGCGCCACGGAGTTACTCGAATAGGGCATCTCAGCAGGGGTGCTCCGTGGTATCACCACTCGTGTCCTCAGGGGCTCATACCTCAACTGGTAGTCATTTTATAGGGGCACTTCCTTTCATCTCTCTCTACTTCCTCCTCCTCCTGCGAATTCCTTCATCCCTAGAGCCGGCATCGGGTAAACCTGGGCGTACTCCCCACTTTATTTCATTTATTTATTTTCATTAAGTCAATGGTGTGCCCCCTCCGCATTTGAGGAGAGATTAAACAAATTAATTGAGATTTGTAAAATTTACTCCATAAATGTATAAATACAAAAATATGTATTTAACTATTTTTTTAGCTATTTTTAGTGATTTTTGTAGTACTTTTTTGGAAATTTGCCCAATTTAATGTACTCAAAATGTGCTCTAGTATTCGTTTCAGAATATCTCTGAACGGATTTCAATGAAGAAATTTTTATTTTAAACTTTTTGAAGCCATTGCAATAGCTTCATTTTCCACTAAAATTCGCTAATTGGACTTCAATACCATTAATCTTGCACTCGATTTTTTACTTTTCTGCATGAGTGCAAATGGTGGGGGCGAGCTTCAAGTAATCTATTGAATAATGAAGTTGACATTCTGAAGAAAAATCTCAAACCGATTGCAAAATTAATGGGATTGGAGTCCGATTTTGTCTCAGGACTTTTTTAGCAGTTTTTCCCGATTTTTTAGCACATTTTAATGAAATTTAAGAACATGTTTCACATTTTCGATTGTTCTTATCTAGAGTTAATAAACTTTTTTGAGCAATATTCTGCTAAGAATATGAATTTAACGGTTTGAGTCGTTTTCTGCTATTTTTAGTGATTTTTTCAGCATTTGTATGAAATGTGACCAATTTAATGTGCTCAAAAAATGCTGGCCAACAAACTCGTCCTTTCGTCCGGAATGCTTGATTTTTGGCAAGAACGGAATTTTTATCTCAATCCTAAGGCGAGAATCGTCTGGAAGGACATATATATGATGTATACATACAAAAAAGCGTTTAACTCTATAGGATTAGTTTCAGAATGTCTCAAAACTGATTTCAATGGAAAAATTATTCGAAAATGTTGATCTTAAAATTTTTGGAGCCATTGCAATAGCTTCATTTTTTACGAAAATTCGCTGAAAAGGATAATTTTAGTTAGATTTTAACACAAATTCGCTAAAAAGGATGATTTCAGTTAGATTTTAAACTACATAATTCCTGTAAATTAGATGACACAACCTGGAGAATGTACGACCAATTGTTATTGAAGTGTTGAAACGAAAATGAAATGGTTGGGAGGTGAGGGGAGGAAAATTATATTGGCTGTTCCTCATAGTTTACTGTTCTCATACGAGTACTTTCCTCAACGAAGTTGAGGAAACCCATTTCAATAAAAAACGGAAGTTAAAGAAGAACGTTGTCTCATTCCACAAAAATTAAGAGTTTCAATGCGAGATCGATTTCGACGTTATGGTCATCATCAGTAAGCAAAGCAATGACTGGAAATACCTTCGTTAGAAAAGACACAGTTGAGGGGATATACGAGTATAAACACTAGCTAATCGAATAAAGCGAGACAGAAAGGGAAATAAATAACAAGGGATAATTCCAAGCTTTCCCAGAACTGTATCAGTCAAAGGTGAAATATTCTGAGGGATATTCTTATTTAAACATTTGCCAGACCTGTTTATTTTGATAATTTCGAAGTTTCTGTCACTCTTCCGTAAAGCATTGAGATAGGTATCCCTTGTTAAACATATTGACCATTCCTTCCTATTCCTGTAGGATCATCCGATTAGCTATAATACCCTTAACTTTGTATACACTTAACTGTTTGTACCTGATACACTTTCTCTCCACCGACGGAATATGATCTCCCCTCAACTGTGTGTTTTGTCACGTATTTTCAGTCATTGAGGGAGAATTAGACAACGTTCTTCTTTAACTTCCGTTTTTAGCGAATTTCAAATAAAAAAATGAGCTATTTAGATCTAAAAAGTGGGTTTGAAGGGTCGGGGACCCCCTGCAAATCATTTCATACATCAAAGAACACAATCCTAGATTTTATCGTCGTATGTATATGCAGGGTGTTCCACAAAAAGGTGGAACACCTCTCATTTCCAGCTTCATTTCCCCTGAATTCAGAGGATAAAAAACCAACGCTATTCTTCATACTTTTTTTTCGTAGATCTCAGGAAAAATACTTTCGCGCGCGCCACTTGCTTCTTTCAAATAGGAACCCTCATTTATTAAATTACAAATTCAAATTCTACGTGAAATTTCATGACGAAACGACTCATCCCTTGGTTTTTTGAATGCGTGTAAACAGACGCATTTCCGCTCCAAAAATGCCCGATTCCGCTCTAAAAGTGCAAAAATTGTGAAATACTGAGTTTTTGAAGATATTCGATAGCCACATGTAATACATGATTTCGGGGTATTTTTTGGTGCAGAACCTCGTACTGATATTCATTTATTGATATTTGCAACACCAACTTGGGAAAAGAACCGAAAAAACAACACAAAAAAAGTAAGAAAAGTGCAAATCTGATCGGTGGTGTGTTTTCCCAAGTTCTTGTTACAAATTTCAATAAATGAACATCATCACGAGGTTCCGCACGAAAAAATACCCCAAAATCATGTATTACATGTGGCTATCGAATATCTTCAAATACACAGTATTTTCACAATTTTCGCACATTTAGGGCGGAATTGCGTTCATTCACGCGCACTTATAAAATCTAGTGACGGGTTATTTCTTCATGGCATTTCACGTAGAATTTGGGTCTGCAATAAAAAATGAGGGTTCTCCTGTGAAAATACAAAGTTTATGACATTTGCGGCACTTCTGGCGCAAGAGGCGCGCGCGGAACTAGTTTTCCTGAGATCTACGTAAAAGATTATGAAGAATGGCATTGGTCCCAATTTTTTACGCTGAATCCAGAGAAAATGAAGGGGGTGTAGCGATCTCCTTACACGACTGTTCCCTCAGTTTTATTCAGGACATGGTTGGCCTCAATGATCAGAATTTTACTGCCTAATTTAATTTTATCCACTACTTTTCTTTGGAAAGTTGCTCTATTATTCATGCTGCATGACTGAGTACTTTTTCACATGTCGTTCATAATATATGTTGTGTGTTGTTTCTGATCCGGACAAGAAAAGAAAATCGTTTTGCTGCCTTGCTATTCCCTTACACTATAGAGACGCAGCGTCCCTTACACCCCTACATAAATGCAAAACCATTGACGAAAACATTCGTTACTGTATGCTGTTCAAAGATTATTATTATTAATTTATAATTGATTTGTTTCTGGTTTATTATTCCCAATAATGTACTACCTTTGTATACAAGTTTATGAATAAACATTGGTTGTCGAAAACTGACTCAACTTTGTTCACCATTTACCTACATAGATTGAGAATATCATTGTTATTAATTTACACTAATTTTTGTTTTATTCTGTTACAGGTTCCTATTCGTTCTATCCGATTGAATTTGTCATGAGACTCCCGCCCTACGCGTAAATTTGACCCACGGGTTGTTCGTGCGTGCTTATTTAACGTATGCCGTGCTGGCATGGGGTCATAGAGCCTCAGCTAAGTCAGCATTTACCCTGCCCCGGAGATTAGACAGGGTCGTAGCAAAAACAGATTATAGAAAAGATTGTAGAAGAAAATTTACGGGATTAGGAATTTTAACTCTACCTTGTTTATACATTGAGAAGTGTCTTAAATATGCACATTTACATCGGAACCAATGGAATTGTGTGAGGAGGACTCGATAGAAAATTGAAAATTCCCAATAGAATTCTAACGTGTGTAAGGTTGAACCAAATAGGAAATCAAAACCGAGAACTTAGAAACACCCGATAAGACAGTAATGTGTTTTTAAAATTTCCGATAGGAAATCAAACAGAAATAAATATTTTCCCTATAGCGAACAAACGGGTATAAGCTTGAACCCAATAGGAAATCAAACGAGTATATACAATTCCCCATAGGAAAACAAACGGAAATATAAATTTTCCCGATAGGAAATTTATTTGAAACTTGACAGGAATTCAAATACCCGATAGGAATTACCAAAAGGCCCGATAGGAGGAAGGTCTTTTTCGGTGTGGTTCCTGAAATTACCCGATGGGAAGTCTATAGGGTATTCCTGTGCTCAAAATCCACAGTTTTTTAATTCTGGAGAATTGGGATGCCCGATAGAAATTGGGATACCCGATAAGCCCTTATCAGTAAATTCAGAATCCGATAGAATTCGGCTTGTGAAAATCCGATAGGCGTAGGTCCTTTTTGAATACCCGAAAGGATTTTATCCTGTCGGGTTTTCTTTAACTCCTATCGGGTTGTTTTTAAAGTGAGGCTCGTTTGCGAGGTCATCAAGCGGGTAAAAACTGTCATTTTTTCTCTCAGTGTGTATACTCAATATGTAAAATATAATATAGGGTAAGGGCACCAGTCATTGGCCACTTAGCAATGTTTATCACCTTACCCGCTTTATTTTTGAAGATATTTGTTTCTTTCCTAGGGGTTTAGGAAGATAAACATCCAAACAATGTAATACAATAGCAATTTTAAACTAATACAAGATCTACCATGTATTTTTTTCAATGAGTTTTGAAAAATCTGTTTTCCACCAGTCATTGGCCGGGAGTTCCTAATATTGGCCACCTTGTCACCAGTCACTGGCCACCCTAAGTTCATTGTTTTCTGATCCACTGTGTCGGTAAATTTTCCATAAGACCTGATAATTTGTGGCTGTAACTATGAGAAATCAAACGAATCATCTCACATTTATTTGAAAAAGGTTTTATTCATTAACATTTTAACATTTTTATTATTAACGAAGAATACTTTACATTTACTAGGTAGGTACTTTTGCAGTTTTTTCCGACCTGAATAGGTAACATTGGTTCTTGAAACATTGGAATAGGTAACATTGGACTTAAAAAGGGTACCTGTAGGTAGTGATTCCTCGGTCTCATAGTTGGCCGCCAGCTGCGGTGGACCTAGCATATTGAGTACTTGTGCCAAGCTGCCATGCGGAGTGCACAGTTGCTCAAGGCCCTTTCCAACTATGGTTGGGGTGCCCAGCAGGATGTCCTCTTGAGGATTTTCCATGCAGTGGTGCGATCCCGAATTGATTATGGGTCTGCAGTTTTTGGCTCAGCAAGGAAGTCCTTATACGAACTAAATCACTCGCGACGAAGTTGTGGAAACCCATTATAAAACGGAAGTTAGTGAAAAACGTTGTCTATTTCCACGAGAATTTTTCGTGGAAATAGACAACGTTTTTCACTAACTTCCGTTTTTTAAGGATGTCCTTGCTGCGTAAGCAGGAACCTTTATTAAACAAGGGTCTTCGTTTCGCTACTGGGGCATTCCGTACTACCCCGACAGCCTCCCGTCAGGTGCTTGGGCATAGTCAGCCACTCATAATTTGTTTATTGGTCTGGCATGTCGGTTTATATCAACGACTAATATCATAATTTCAGGTTTGTCAAGATTTCATTGGTTTCATGACTATATTTCATCATTTCAGCTTTGTCAAGAAAGTCGGATTGTCATTTCTGGAGATCCTGATGAATTAATAATGGATAACAACCCATTTACCAGTGCAACATTCAAAAAATGTTTAGCAAAAATGGAATAAGTTTGACCTTTAGTATCCCTCTTTACGCACAAGGTCATTGCAGAAACGGGAGTGAGGATAGCGAAACAAATTATGCAAAAATGTGAGAAAACGGGTCAAAATATAAACATTCACCTAATGCAGTATATAAATACTCAAAATCCTAGTACTGGATTTTGAGTATAATAATAATAGCCGAATTATGTTAGGCCCACCCATCCCTAACCATCTCTAGACGTCCCTAATCATATTTTCCCAATGGTTAACAAATCCAACATGACTTTGACTGCCCCTGAACCTATATGGCCTACCCCGGTACAGGCGCAAGTGTTAAAATGTGCGATAGCAAAAAAAAAAAAAAAAAAAAAAAAAAAAAATTGCAGTCCCACGGAATTGAACCTAGAAACTCATGCATGCGCATCGAATGCGCTAGGTATCTCCCGAGCAAAGAAGGCGCTTGATAATATGCGGCGAAACGAGGGGTAGTCACACCATTCAGGGAGCCGTGGTATCTTACAACTTTCTCTACTCTTTTGTTCATTACGATCGGAAAACACATTTTCGTGCAATAAAACTTGAATGGGACCAATATGAACCATTTAAATAAGTGCTGTTGGCAGTTTTGGCCATCTGGCCAATAATTGGAGTAGGAAAAGTTTGCATCATTTCAGTTATTAGCCACCCGGCCAATGACTGGAGGAATCACTCTTCTTGTCATCCAGTTATTGGCCGGCCTGATATTTTCTACAATTTATGAGAATTTTATGTCCTGGTGGCAGCAATTGATTAATAATCAACTAGTGATCATGCAAACACAAAAAAAGTTTACATAATTTAAAAAGCACCCCATCAAACCCTTAAGAATGAGTTGAGGTATGCTTACCGTTTTCACAAGAAACAGGGGTGATCATCCTAATTCTTGCACCTTCACCACTTGAAATGAGTTTTGGAGGTTTCTATGAGGTTTCACTATAACGCTCAACATCCCACTGCCTTCTAGACTACACACTTTGATGAAAAAACACATTGAAAATTATCCAAGAGACATCTGTGTAAAAAACTAACTTATAAAACTGGGTGGCCAATGACTGGGGGTCGGCCAATGACTGGTGCCTTTACCCTATATGTGCCTGTACCGGCTTCCTTATACACAGTCTAAATGTTACTAGGTAACTGTAAATTATAGGGGTTAACCATATACTGCTAAATAACTATAGCGATAATTCTTGGAACGTTTCACACTAACAGTGTTTGCTGCTAATGACATGGGAAACCCGCACAAAAATAAAGAAAACAACCTGAATAACAATCAACGCGCATCGCAAGGAGCTTCGTTCCTTGACCCCACTACGGTGACCCTAGACCCTTATTTGCTTTCACCTTGATCTTTTGCTAATACTGGAGGAATGTGGAACAGTGGAGGATGTTCAGCTTCATAGGTTGAATAGCAAAGAACTTAGCTCCGGATCTGACTCAGCTGATCCGAGCGGCTCTAAGCTTCATGATTCGTTTCTAGACGTCCCAAGGGTTCTCCATATCAAATTTCTACATCACAGGTTAAATAGCAGAGAAATTGAGCTCAAACTCCAGAACTCACTCAGCTGATCTAGGAGACTTCACGCTTCATAATTCACTCTAGATGTTCTAAGAGGACTCAATTTCAAATGTCTGCTTCATAGGTTGATAGCAAATAAATTAGCTCCGGACACTCAGCTGGCCTGATTCATTCCGATCTGGTGACCAGGGCCAAAAAAAAAGTAAGTAATAGTCAAAAATCCATGGGAAAAAAAATTATGTTCGGGCATTTTAGAGTATTTGATTAGATTAGATTGTCGTTTAAGCTTGATAAAATGAAAATTTTTCCGAAAAGCCTCTTTCCTTCCGAAATCCGTTTTGGGTTTCCGGCATGAGAGAATTTATGTTGGCAAATTCAACCTAAACGGTTATGCAATAACTGCGTAAGAATTTTAACAAGGCTGTTGAGAAGCGAAATTCCTCTATAGACGAAGGCGGTTTAGGTTGTAGGCTTTGAGCTTTGACGCCCACTGGCTATATCCCGCAATGGATTGTAATCATGTAGATACAAATTCAAAAATTAAATGTTCAATGTTCAAAATTCAATGCTGGTTAAAATGAATTCTTCCACACCACGAGAGACCATCTTCAGTTCGTGGACCAGCTGAAGGGAGAATCACAGTCCCAAAGCACACGACTCGGTGGGTTCTTAAACGTGGGCTAATCCGTGAACAAGATAAATGAGAAGGGAGCACAGCCGAGAGGTCACATAGAATGTAGTTATCATGACAAGGTTGACATATGAAGCCCAACGGGAAAACGGAGTTATACGGTCAGCTCTGCGTGATTTACGGCGCGTTCCCGAGCGTGAATGTGCCTTCATGGGTTCATTGTTTCAGTACATTCTGAGGAACAGCACTGGTCGTTATGGAAGCCGAGTTAAAGTGTGACCCGCTCCAGGGATAGTTGTACAACTATTTCAACCCTCTTCTAACAGTGGTCTAACAGCGTATGACATCGACGCTGAAACATAACAAGGAGTATACATTCATTGCTTCACCACCACTGTGAACATACATCGAGTCTCTTGCTCTACGCGTAAAATGTATTTTCCACTCCATATTTAGAATTGTTTTACGGATTCAGGTTCAAGAAGGTGGAAAATGAGGAAATTGATAATTATTAACAATTCGTAGACCGCTCGCTTCTTTGTAACAAGTTATACAGCACTAGGCACACTGTTATTGGTGGTATATGTGTTTTTCCAAGTTTTTAATGTTTCATTGAGTTTTTTGGGAGGCAAGCAAAAATATTATCTATAAAATTTATTTCTGAATAATATGTTTTCATCCCATCAAATCACTGTGTTTAAAACTAAAAGCGAATTACTTCAACCTCGAATAGGTACAGAGTACTCGATGTTGATAAGTCATCTACATGTAATTGATCGAACTACACAAACTGGAAATTGCTGAAAATTAAATGCAAATTCGAATAATAAACCAATCACAAAACACGCAATGCCTACCGAAAACAGGTAGATACTCCAACCACTTTCTATTTTAGTGAAAGAAGAAAACTTGGGAATGCCGCCACTAATAAGTATCTAGATTAAAATTAATAATCAAATAGATAAGAATAAAATGTTGATAACGCAAAGCGAAAATAATTGTCGTTGCCTATCTAAGAGTGAATGGACTTTCCACAGTTCATTTTTATCATAGATCTCAAGGAAGAAAATACTACTTATTCCCTCATTGACTCGCAACGACTAGTTCAAGTTCACATTCAACTATCTGAAATCTCCAACAAGCAATAAGAGTCATTTAGGATCAAACCCAAATTTACTTTAAATTTATAATATTAATTTCTTCATTACTTATTGCTTCAAATTTAATATTCCAAACTCTATCTTTTCGAATTTTTCCTGATCTCAGGCAAGTAATTTTGTTCTAAAAATTTCAGGTTCAGAGTTGGAATAGAGGATAGAACATGTTATTAATCGGTTTTGAGAAATATTGATGTGATTGAGTAGGGTATCGCCAGGTAGGTACTTTGTACATTGGATATGTTGTCGGGAACTCATTTCTCTCTTAATAGACGAGGGTGAAATTTGTAATGGAGCCTCTATAAAAATGCTGTGTACGATTGACTAAGTGTGGACCCATCGTGATCAGCTGAGTGACCTCAGGAGCTCATTTTTTTCCTAACAGACCTAAGAGGCTGACATTTGGAAAGGAGCGATTGACGTATTGACATATTGAGGAACCACCCAGATCAGCTGAGTGAGCTTGGGAGCTTATTTCTCTCCTAATAGACGGAGAAAGCTGAAATTCGGTATTCAGCAACAATTCGACGAGAGAAACATGATACATGATTTTTATTGACGTAGTCAATAAAAATCCCCCCAGTAGCCCAGTCAAATTAGACCAAAAAGAGGCAAATAGGGGAAATAATTCATAGTAGAGAAATTTCTTCACCAGGCTCTTCCTTCACACGTAGTAAATCATATCTCAAAACTCCCCTAGTATGGGGGGTGAGCTCGACGAGGGGGGGGGGGGGTGTTTTTCTCTTTTTTTTCGACTTTTTTTCTCGGTTTTTTGCCTATAACTCGAAAAGTAAGCGTTCTAGCGACTTGTTTACTATTGCCAGAATTAAAGTTCAATTCCAGCTCTGTGGCATCCGCATCGACCACTACCGCAGCTTTTGTTGCAGCTGCAAAATATATTTCGCAGAATTTCAGGTGTTGCTGATGGATCCAAAGTTGGGATTGGTTTGAAGAAGCCATCGTCTTCCCTACTCAAGCCCCAATTCACTGGCATCCACTGCTCAACACTTTGCTCCAAATGTTCAGGTTCCTGCACAAACAACCCAACACTTGCTGACGACGGTTCATCTACAGAAGATGATGAAACAGACATGGAACCATAAGACTACCCACTCAAAACATATGCCATCGCTATGTAAAGTTTCATCCTAATCATCTGCATGAACTTCATCTATTTATCAATATAAGAGCCGTACGGGTTAGGCGTTGCAATGAACCGTTTCTCATGCGATTAGCGAAGTTAAGCAACGTCGAGCGTGGTGAGAACTTGAATGGGTGACCGCCCTGGTAATGGTCAGACGTCCAAGTAATTTTCGCGCTTCTGTACGGCGAACCCCTCTCCAGTGAAGGGGGAGAGGCAATGAGTACCTTTAAGTAAAATCATCAGAACGAATCTGATCCTCCATTTGGAGGACAGCTGATGACGTCCGCGACGCCAGAGGCAGTCGGACGAAAAGCCCCAACCTGGAATGGTTGTCTACTTTACTACTACTATCAATATAAGATTATATGCACCTCCCTGTAATCCGATTTTGAATTTTCAGTTTGACTGTGGATGGTGATTCTCAATGGATGAAGAGCAGACACCTGTGATGATTGATGACCCCTTCCCCCTCCCACTCCTTTTGTGAATATTACTTTAACATGGGTTATACTGTACCTGCACATTAAACATTTTTTGGTGAAACACAGCTCATTTTCTTTAGTTCCTTTTTTAGATCCACATAATTCACAGTGAGTTTGTAAGGGTGCTGAAAATATGTTATGGACATCACAGTTTCCAGGATGTAAGCGAAGAACAGGAAAAAAAACATACATGAAACCTGCTCAAGCCACTGTCGGAGCATCACTGACGTTCGGAAAACAAGTCATGATGTATTATAAGTCACCCAGAAGCTTCATACGAATGATTTCTACGTAAAAAGAGCATAAAGGCCTTTTTGCTGATTTTTTGAAATGATACCTACTTTTCAACGCGCTCTAGTGGCAGAACGCGTAATCGTAGAGAATGAAGTCAAGAGTGCAAATTGTAGGAAAGTTTATGAACTTTAATTGTGGTAATATTAAACAAGTCGCTAGAACGCTTATTTTTCAAGCTATGGGCTAAAAACCGAAAAAAAGGTCGAACAAAATTAGAACCCCCCCCCCCCCCTCCTCCCCTCGTCGAGCTCACCCCCCATACTAGGGGACTTTTTAGATATGATTTACGACGTGTGAAGGAAGAGCTTGGTGAAGAAATTTCTTTAACTATGAATTTTTTCTCCTGTTTTCTCTAATTTGACTGGGCTACAGTCAATTTCCAGTCTTTTGGCTGGGGGTCATGACAAAATAAGCGTGATCGTGATCACAAAACGTAATGGGTAACTAGGTTGTTACCTACTTTCATTACGTTACTAATCACGCTGCTCTATCCAGAAAATGAGGTTGTCACTATTTCTTAGCAATTAACGAAAGAACAACAAAACAATTCGAATTTTTAATTTAAGTGATTTCACCTACTGTTTCTTATCTACAAGTTAAGTAGCATAATGGGTCCTTACGAAATACATATGTATGCATGAGTTTTTTCCGTGTAAGCGGTCAAAATTTACAAGTTTTTATTGAAGAGTGAATTGATCCGCAGTGTTTAGTTTTCAATTCGTAAAACAGAGATTCGTATGGATTCAAAGCAAAGGTAGTAAGCAAAGGTAGTTGTTACGAGATTCATGTTTTTGTGGGGTTTCCGATGGGTAAACCAACAAGTATGAAAAGCATTCATGTCTATGACAATGAACCAGGATTTTTATGTTAGCGACATTCCCTCATTAGCTCATTTTTACGTTTATTCATTATTACTTTCAAGACTAGAAGAGTCAAAATAAAAGTGTGCATCCATCCTGCATCGAAAGTTAATTGAAAGGTTAGCATACACTTCCGATTCCGAATCAGAATCTTCTAGGAAGAGTCCCACTATTTATTGATTGTTTCTTTATTATTATTATTATTATTTATTTATTTATTTTTATTTTTTTCAATTTCAATCACATGTCTCGAAAATGAGAATCTAGTCAATCCAGACTTACGCAGTGACAAAAGAGAGAAACAGTTTATTGAGACCTACTGAAACATCACTATGACGACTAGAATGTGGAGGGAATGCATAAATGACAGTTTTCAACATAACACAACAGTACATTGATATTTTTTTGTACTACGAAAATGTTAAACTTCTTCCGCTTATAAGGGAGAAACGTTGGGAGGTAACTGGATTTGGTTGTTTCAAATCTTCCTTAGGAATGAGAGTGAACGTTTTTACGACGCAAGTTTCTGTTCGAGTTTCCGTGGTCACATTATAATGAGATTCTGCTCGGCAAATCGGATTTCAGCGCAGTTGAGCTAAACTTTTTAGGAGCTTATGGTAACGACATTTTATCGCACACCTGGTGACCTGTCGCGGGAGTTTTTAATGCGATTAGAGAACGAATCAAACGTACGTTTTAACGGAAAAACATTATGAAGGACGGTTAAAAGATATTATTTTAATTAATAACTCTCATGCTCAAATACCAGTTATACGCACATGCACACAACTAGAACACTAACTTGATCGGATTTGGTTGTTGGAGAATCGTCCGTCTTAAGTTCTACTAGCCAGCAGCTTTCAAGAACCGTCAGGTGAATTTGGATCAAACAACAAAATCCTTTCCTGCCAGTCAGTTGCTGACATTCATGATAGTTTGATTAAGCTCTCTTAAAATCAGGAATTATTGTAGCTTTTTTGTTGTCATGATTGTAGTATCACAGTTACCCTACCCCAGCAAGATAAACTTGGTAGTAATTTAAGATATGAAATTTAGCATTTAGGTAACAATAGTTCACAAGTAGGCACATCCGCAAAGACAATAAACTCGATTTCGCAACGTTAGCATAATAAATTACATTGGAACTATATCACCTGATAATTCCATTATTGGCATTATATCAGCTGATATTCACAAGTCAATTTTTATGTATTACTGTCAACCGATCATTGATGGAATTAAGAGCTTGATCGGCCGATCGGCCAATTAGCTAGCAGCGGATTAAAAATCGCGTTAGAAATCCTAAGGTGTTTTTTTAAGTGAAAGCGAACCGTTGAACGTACTGCTTTACAGATGGTTTTTATCGATTCTTCGGGATTATATATGATTGGCAAGCAAAAAATCATTACTGTTACCTTAATGTGTTTGGTATCTCGATTTTTGAATGTTTAGCCCTCTAATGCAACTCTTTAGGGTTGACACAAATTTATGCCGAGCTTCTAGGACCATCTAGACCCAAAATGCGATTTTTAACGCAAGTTTCGTGAAGTTTGGTCTATTAATCTTTGAGAAAAGCCGTGGACGGCGGACGGACGGATTTTAACACAGAATGTGTTTTAGCCATGGACTAACTAGCCGAAAATGGAACGCGGGATGGGAACGAAATGTGTGACGGATGATTTTCACGTACAACCGAGCCGTTGGTAGGGAAATGGAATTTCCGCCATTTTAATCGCACAGAAATCGTTCACCATTCGTTGGAAAGCTCTTGATTTATCACGAATTTATTTCGTATTTTTTTTTTTTTTTTTTGGTAGTTTCATACTATAACTATATAAATTGATGTTATAAATGAATAGGAAACAATGACGCTTGTTTGGTTGTCACTTGGTTGCGCGACAACGCAAACACATTCTGTGTTCCAATAATTTCGTCCGAAGTATGTAAATAGAGGTAACCGGGGGTCCAGGGGGCTTGCCCCCTGGCGAGGCGCGGAGCGCCGAGTTTTTATTTAAATCATGGATGCTACGCATCTTGAAACGTAAACCAAAAAATGTTCAGGTTTTTTCCCCCCCTTGGTCGATTTCAAAGGCTCAATATTGAAAATAATAAACCAAAAGGGTTCAATGAAAAGTAAATTCGCCAAAAGAAAAGCTTTTATTATTGTGAAAGCGGTGGAATGGTTGAACTGTAATGAATTATTGATATGAACCTATATCATCGATCAGGCACTCATACGTTTCATCGGCATTTGTTTTCTTTCAATTGAGAAACCAATACCTAAATCCTATTTTCTAGACAGCTAATATTGGTCCTATTTCCTCATGATGGAGTTTTTTATGGGATTTAAGACCTTCCTCTCTATGTCTAGCTCCTCGTGGTTATTTGAAGAGACGAGTTTTAAGACGTTTACCCATCTCGTTATAAGCTACTTACGAAGCGAGGCCTTCCCTAAGCCACTTCTTCGACCACTGCTCATGGAAGTTTCCCTTTCACTTCCTCACGACGGAATTTGCATAGCCCTGAAGGCCTAAGAAGTTTAGTAGGTAGCAGCATGATAGTTTGACTCCATCCGAACCATAATCATTTTCATAACAACCACCGACAGTTGCTACTAATCGATCTATTTTCGTTCTTGTGCGCCGCTTACGTTAATTCTGCTTCGGGACTCGGTAAGTACTAACAAAAATAAAGTATTTTCGTTCATCCGGTAAATCATTCCGTGAACACCCAAAAATATCAAAACGACAACTGCGCGTTAACGGCGAAAGCTATGTACGCTTACCGGTAAGATTTAGATAACTAGCAGGTTTGCATTTAAATACAACTTTTGTGTACAGGGTGTTCACACTTTTGGTTACTAACCTCCTAGGGGTCGATTGTACAACTAATTTGCAACAAAAAGTGCCACAAAGACTTTTTTTAGAGGCATTGTTTTCGAGTTATTCATGATTTAGTATTATTTTTGTGTTTTCACTCTTACATCACAAACTTTGAGCGATTTTTAACCAAGAATTTTGTAGCGGAAGATCAAAATCCACCTTTAATGGTCGACACTTACCAGGAGTGTGATTTCCTATGCGTGATAAACGGTGAACAAGACCCACCAACTGTGGTGAAAGTTCATTTAATTTTTCCCTGAAACTTTTGAGATCTGCCTCAATTGCCGAAATATTGGGACCTGTTATATATGTTAGGTGCCTCGAAGCCATAAATTATGACGTTAGGGGCTCTACAATGGCGATCCCCAAATTCTGCTATCATCTGCTCAAATGAAAGTACTGAACTTGGTGATGATACTGAAGCAGTGGAAACGGCACCACCCTCCTTCAAAGTGGCCACTTCAGTTTCGATTTCTTCAATTTGACGGTGTAGGTCGCTACTGATGGACGATTGACAACTCTCTATAGCCATGATACGCTCATCAAGTTATTGGAACCGTTCATTAAAATCGGAACAGATATTTTCTTTTACGATTTGACATATACTGGATTGGGATTCCATAAACATCTCCTTAAGATAATTCCTGGAAACGAACTGGTTGCTTTCGTACCTGGCAGGGGAAATAAATACATTGCAAGTAGGGATGGGTATTGATACTCGATATTTCAAAATATCGATATTTTCCACCTCATATCGATATTTTTGTAACGATACTGTGCTCTCCGATATTACTGAGTATCGATACTTGCATTCTGATATTTTGAAATATCGGGAATTTTTTCCTCGGCAACTTTATCAAACTTAATTCAATTTTTGTTTGGTTGACTTTTTCAACGACTCGCAAATCAGCGATTAGCCACTTGTTATGAAGGCACGGTTACTCCGGCAAGGAATCGACTTGTAGGAAAGTTGGTTTCCAAACTCATATTTTTGAAAAGCGTAGATAATGAGTTATGGTAATTTCAAGTATATTTGCTCTAACGTTTCCATCCCTGTGACTATTTTATCGTGACGTGATTTTATCTATTCGAGTAAATTTATTTTCTTACATGATTTTTCAATACAGTAATTTTAAATATATGAAAATAATACAATTTCCGAGATAATATATATCTTCTACCATGAACTTTATTTTACAATGACCTCCATCCATTAAGTTAAATAATTCAAATTCTGGTTTGAAAATTTTTTTGTTGGGAAAAACTTATTCAAAATTGTGGATGTGGTATCAATACTCGATATTTACAAAATATCGATACTTTGCTCAAGCAATATTTGGTATATCGATACTTGCATCCCGATACAGTGTCGATACCCTTTGTCGATACTTTTGTAACGATACCCATCCCTAATTGCAAGTAGCACATTTCCGATTTCCCTTAGTGATATGGCTCATCTAGCGAAAGTTTGTCTCCGAAATAAGAGCACACCGATAGTGAAATTTAGTATCAAATGTATTGCAGTGAATTGCGTCTTTCTAGGCCAAGATACCGCTACAGCTGCTGCACCCCATAATTTGCAATCAAAAGAATCTAGAAGAGCAGCGTGGATTTCGATACTACTGCGCATCTCAGTGAACTTGGGAACTAGAGAGAAGCTTTGAAACCAGAATACTAAGGTGCACTTGTTGATAGACGTTGATTGGTTCCGTCCTTTATCAACTTCATGCATGTTAATAATGAGGGCCCACCGGAGATAAACTATCGCTTGTTCGATACGTCAAGTGGTCGAAAAGGTTGATGTTGTTGATAGTGCGAATAACAAAAGGTAATTCGCGATTACTTTTCTCAAAAACCACTATATTGAAATAAACGTACAAGATTATGTTCTGGGCTTAGTAAAAAGGAAGAAAATGAAAAATATCCGGGCGTTTTATTAACAACTGTTTCGTAAAAGCTAATCACTCACCACTTGGCAACTAAGCATATGTAAACTGTAGTTTTTCGCCAAATTTGCGAGAGCCATAACTTGATCTCATCACTTGATATCAATGGCCACGAGGTTGGGATCCATTTAAAAATATGAGGGAGATAGAGGATTTCAACCATTTTCATCTCAGAGAAAACTGGCAAACGCCAGTCATAGAATTTTCTATCTCGCTAAACATCTGGCTACTTTGCACAATGAGGCTGACGCTAGAGAAATAGCTCTTCCCGATCTGTTAGATATTAGGGATAACAAAAACAAGATGCTTGATCTTTATAACTACACTGTCAAGTCACTCATGTGGCGCGCATTTATCCGAACCGATGGATAACAAATAATTTAGGTTATATTTTCCACTGTTGTTTCATTATTTCTTAAAAATAATAAGTCCGATTGTGTAGAATCAGTTATATATAGACAGGGAATCTACCAAAAACATGCTCTTTGCGACCCTGTGTCAGTGTGATCTATTAATACCCTGTGGGTTACATTATTCAGCTGAAAAATATTTTGTTTAACCTTTTATTTTATTTGTTCGCGGAAGTGGTTTCTATTATTGCTGTATCTTCATTAGTTTATGAAAAACTATTCCGCTGATTGTGATGTAGTCAAAGGTGACAGTTTAGGTGTGTTTCCATCACCATGATTAATTCATTGTATTTCTATAATTCTAGTAATTATATTGCAACTAATATGTGCGCGCACTTTCATTCATTCTCATTTATAATAGTATTTGAAGACACGATAATTGTTTTACTTTTTATCGTGTGTTCGTAATTGTAACCAATCTCGTGTAACAATCTGCTGATTATTAAAAATAAGTACATTCATATACATACAACATACAAACATACTTTTCTCCTTTAATTCGCAATGTGAAATAAAAATAGATTATACCGTTGGAAAGGTGAGATTTGGGCCGAGTTTTTCACGTAACGTGCGCGAGACTTTGTATGCCATCTGACGACTTCAAAAAATACGAGATTTTCAAGTTTTGACAATTTGTTCACTTTGGTGTGACTTTGTGACTTTTAAACCCTCATATTTTTACATGTTGGGTAGCTTATCAGAAATGAAATGTTACGCTCTTTCTAACGGTATCATCAAATTTGAATTTAGTTGTTGAAAGGGAGTTATAGCCGATTTTGTGATGCAAGATTGAAAACACGAAAATAATCTTTAATTGTGAATAACTCAAAAACAATGCCTCTAAAAAAGTCTATGGGGTACCTTCTGTTAAAATTAGTTGTGTAATCGACCCCTAGGAGGTTAGTAACCAAAAGTGTGAACACCCTGTGTAAAAGCTGGAGCCAGGTCAATATCAAATTTAGTAGGTTGGTTCTTTGTACCTCCCTATATGATCTTGGAAATGATGATATGATAAAGTAGGGAAGTCACTCAAAACGAACTATTCCAATAGGCCTGATTATGTAAACTTTGGGTGGATAATCGAAAAATTGAACGCTAAAAGAGACAACACGGTGTTCCCAGAGAGTCACCCGTTCATTTACTAACCAAGTAGTACAATAGTAATGTTCATGTCAATGCTTAATTTCAGTGATCAGAGGATGTGATATAGCGGTTGGTTATTCGCGTAAACGTGTTGAAATGCGCGAATTTGCGCGTTTTGTCACAGTGCTCTGCGCGAACGAGGGAAAAATCTCATGGAAAAAACAAAAACTCCCTAATAACTATAAATGAGCTACATTATACGTCTACGAATGTTCCAAGACGCTGGGCCCCTATATGATTCTCATAAAAATAAGTGTAGAGTTGTTGAGGTGAAAAACAATGTTGTACTTGTTGACATTTTGTTATTGTTGTGATTGATAGGTCCCTATTCGGTACCTAAATGCACACAGACAAACAACAGTTAACCAGAAAAACATGGCTCAAAAGGTGTAAGCTCTAATCCGGAGCTAGAAACATGAAAATATTAATCCGTTCAAAATGTTCAATATTTCTCGATCATTATTCTACCATTAAATCAAGGGACAGTAAAGAAGGGTAGAAATTTCATAAGAATAAGACTTGTTGACATTTTGTTATTGTTGTGATTGATAGGTCCCTATTCGGTACCTAAATGCACACAGACAAACAACAGTTAACCAGAAAAACATGGCTCAAAAGGTGTAAGCTCTAATCCGGAGCTAGAAACATGAAAATATTAATCCGTTCAAAATGTTCAATATTTCTCGATCTAAGGACATTTCTTTATTCTACCATTAAATCAAGGGACAATAAAGAAGGGTAGAAATTTCATAAGAATATAGAGATAAATTAGATGGCTGATAGTGGCCATCAGTGGATATG
This sequence comes from Adelphocoris suturalis, assembly GCA_030762985.1. Classification (NCBI taxonomy): domain Eukaryota; kingdom Metazoa; phylum Arthropoda; class Insecta; order Hemiptera; family Miridae; genus Adelphocoris; species Adelphocoris suturalis. The sequence goes on along the minus strand of CM061047.1, from coordinate 50,803,616 downwards.
TGTGGAAGAACTAAACTTGAAAAAACCCGCAGCTTAACACTGTATTGCAAGCTAACATTGAGAGTCTCAGAAGAACTCGAAACCAGGAGATTCCGGAAGAGCACCCAAGCGAACCCCTCGCTTGGTATGCGCCCTACTAATGTAATAATTTGTTCTGAAACAGCTCCCACAAACATTCGCTAAGATGCAACCACCGTTATTAGGTAGAATGGAATTTGGAAGCAATCAAATGTGCCAGCGTTAAAAAAAGACTCCCTCTCCCTCATCAATTATATAATAAAATCCATCTCTTTTCATCAGGAATCTGTTTTTACACTGAATTAGAACACCGTACTGGATTTATTTCGAAGACGTTTGGCAGGTGTGGCATACCATCAGATCGTTCCACCTGACCCCTCCTACAGCACCTAATGAGAAAAAGTTTACTGTAAAGTCAACCATCTACACGAAATTTCTAATTCAGAATTTAAAAAATCGATCATGTTTCATTCCTTCAAAATTCCAGCTTCATACCTAGATTGAATATCAAATAACTTCGCTCCAGATCTCACCCAGATGATAATAGAAACCTAAGTTATTTCAAATTAGGTAATTAGGTATTCTCATGCACATGTTATTTCTAGTTTCCTGTGTGCCTCTCCTCACGTTTCCCCCACTACTATCTATGCTATATCATTGCAAATAAGTAAGGGGTACCATTTAAATTAATATTTGGTAAATCACTAACAAGGCAGTTCCTTGCGAAATTTCACACTCCTCCACATTTTTCAAGTCACTGAAAACCTAATTATTATTTATGGACACAACTTGACGGTCGGGTAAGTAGCAACTGAACCATTTTAGGACCACGCCTCTATTCCACTTTTTTTCTAGTTTTTTAAACAATTGAGTTTCCTCACACAATCGAACAAAACGAGGAACAGTTCAGAGGTTTTTTCGACTCAATGCACAGAAGTTTGAGTTCCTAGTTTCTCTAGTGGAAGACGAGTTGGGTGAAGCAGGAACTTTTGAGCATAATAAATTGTCCAAATTAAAAAGAAAAGATAATGTGCTGAAAAGATCATTGAACATCACAACAAACGGCTGAGAACCATTGAATTTATATTTTTCAGCAGTATATTACAAAAAAGAAGTATATCAACTATGAACTAGAACGTTGAAAATGTGTGCGCAAAAATGTACTGAAAATGTAATAAAATCTCGTTATTATAACGATTTAAAAATCGATAAAAACCGCAAAAAAAGTTTCAATCACTCAGCAATTTTTCGGTATGAGCACTTCGTGCGAAATGATCACATTGATTTTTCACTTGAAGCATGCTAATGGATAAAATACTTATTAGCATAAATATTCTGCTATTCAAACAAAGATTTTGGATTTTTAGCGGTTTTTCCGATTTTTTCAACACCGAATAATGTAATGTTTAATTTTTTCATACATTGTTTAATGAAGCTCTTAATTTATAGACTTTGGTTGAGTGGTTGAGTTCTGCTAAAAAAAAAAAAAAAAAAAAAAAAAAAAAATTTAACAATTTCTAGCTGTTTATTGCCATTTTCAGTGATTTTTTAAAAGTATATTTCTTGAAATTTAACCAATTGTGTGAAGCTGGGTTTTTGCAGCAGTGTTGTGTGGGTTTCGCGTAGTCTTGACAGCAAAAGCGTGCGGCCCGACTCGCCTTTGCGTTCCAAAACATTGAGAGAAAAGTCATCCCGTTTAAAATACATTTAAGGACGCGTAGAGGAAGTCTACCCTTACAAGCCATTGATTTTTACAGTTGTGCGCAGTTATACCTTCCTCTGATTAATAATCCCTAGCTAAATGTACTTTCACCAGGTAGCTCTGGAAATCTAGCACAAAATGGCTGCTGTTCCCTTTTGTATGTGTTTTCTTTGTTCCTCACACAGGAGAGTACCCGCATTTCCAGCCCGACTTCGCTCACCTCATTCGTGAATATTTTAATGCGAGGGTGTTGTCGACCCTTTACCCCTTTTGAATGTCCCGTAATCCCCGGTAATATCCAGCTACGTGATCCCACAGACCACACAGTCTTGTCCGGCCCGCGGAGATACCTCCCGCTGAGGACAAATCTTGGAAAACATGCAATTAAGGACACTAACTGAGACATATGTATTCAGTGTCTGTAACTACCGTGGATCCCTCTTATTTATATTTTATTTGAGGTCGGTTGTCAGCTCGATAGGGGTATGCTAACCCTAGGAGCAAGCAACGATGAGGAAGCCAAAGTTACTGGAGGACGTAATGGTTATAGCGCTAAGCTCTGCAATAATTTCAGTAAAAGGTTTCGTAGAAACATAATCTTCTCAGTACAAGAAAGCGTTGAAACAGGTATCGCTCGTCCATGTTGATTTTCACGTACAACCAATGCGTTACTAGGGAAGTGTAACTCCCTCTTACTTTTAATCGCAGCTTCGTCACCTTTACCCAACTTTTCGTAGAAAAGGGGGTATCACAGCCGTCGGCACGGCGGCACTGTGGGGGGGGGGGGGGGGGGGGGGTGGAGATGCATTCTCTTTGCGTTTCAGAGGTTGTAGAACACGATAAAAATAGTCATTCCTTTTCAGATTTCTTTATATACATATGCATATATTTAGACAAACTTTTGAGCTCACTACTAAGCCGAAACCGCAGGTCCGATTCGGACCAAGTTTTTATATAATGTATTTCCATGTCGGAACTTGTGCCCAGCTGACTTGGGTGATAATCAGCTGACCACAGGCCGTAATATCAATCATAATTATGGAAAAATCGAGGTCAATCGTACCGAATTCGATAGGGAGCCTCTCTGGGACAACAGAAGACGAATGACCTTACAGGCTCCATCCTGATCAGCTGATTGTGCTACGTCGTCTCTCTGATCACGGTCGGACGAATGAAATTACGGCCTTCACCCAGAGCTCCAGCTGATTTATTAGAAAAGTTGGTTCTGCTTACGCAAACTGCGTGGGTGTTTTTTTTTTTTTTTTTTTTTTTTTTTTTTTTAATGCATTTTATCACAACATCTGATGATCCATAAGCCATTGTACTGTAAAGTAAAGGTGATTTATTACGCTAAATTGTAAACTACTATTGCTAAGTAACCATAATGAACTAATAATGCGAAAAGAAGGCACAATATGGTAGGTACTGTTGAGTAGCTGGTACTTGTAAGCAGTAGGTACTAGACGATGCATAGACCTCTGATCAGCTGGTTGGCTCCTAACGCTGATTTTGAAAGACATATCCATCACCTCTTTTTTCTCCTATTAAGGGAGAAATTTCAAAATTTTTAATATTTCGTTCGTAATCTTGAACTTTTTTTTTCCTACCTCAAGTAAGTAGGTTGTTTTTGTGAATGATCAAGTAGCGAGTTTTTAGAATTTGTAGACCGTTGTTGTGGTATTTTTATTCACGTGGTTGAACTGACTAGTAATTGTCAATCTCTAGTAAAATGATCATACAATTGAGGTGCTAAGTTTTAAAGCACCTGCTATTTTTTCTTCATACTAATAAGTGTTCTGGATGCCTATTTTAAGGACTGGTTCTCTAATAAGTCATGACAAAATTTAGTTTTCTGAACCGTTATTAAATGTCTTTCAGACTGATGACTAATGTCATCGACTGATAACAGGGAAGGCTACTGATGTTGAAATCACCTTCGTGTTCAGGTATCTACCTTCTATCCAAATTAAAGATGAAAAAACGACAAAGACATTGTAAATATATCTGTTGTCGAAGCGAGCTTATGACGGATCAGAGGCCTGATTTTCATTCATTTGATTCAGACATTGATAGTTTTGAAAATTTCCTTTCTGGTGATCCAGCAGTGATATTGGTTGTTTTCGTTTATAGTGATTCCGCAGTGATATTGGTTGTGTTTCAATCATTGAGTTATGAACTTGTGACATCGTAATTACAAATACGTAATATGATAATCATTACAGATTTATCTTATCAGATCAAAAATTTCAAAGACCACATCGAGCTGTGCATAAACGGCAGGGAAGATGAAACTAGAAACCTTCAGCAATAAAAACTAACGTCAACACCAGCTTGAATGAAAACTCATACAAACATTGTAGAAATCCTTCTTACAGTGCGACGATCAAACCAGCTAATATGTATAATTACAAGGAACTGAATCTTTCACGAGAAATTGAGTTTATGTTAACATTTCTTACCTACTCGAGAAGCGCAACTGGCCATTTTATTTTATTAAAATAATTTTCTTTCCGTAGGATACCTTTAGGAATAGCTATTTCTAGAGAACCAAGTGGATATTACCACAACCCTGGAGAGAAGGTCAATTGACCAGATAACAGAAGGTGGTTTGAGGAAAAGCTATACCTTCAGATTACTACGTCAACTTTTTTGTAAGCAGATTTAATGTGAGCCGTTCTTTCCATCTTACAATAATCTATAGATCAATGATTTTCGGAGAACGGCCATCGAATAAAGAAATTCTAAACCTTTGTGTAAAGATTCGCAGCGCTTTTCCCTCATAAAATAATCCGATTTGGATCCTTCTGGTCTTCCTGGTATTTGCAGTAGCTGTATAAGAATTGCAACGGAAAATATTTATATTTGCCGTCACTGTTTACGTAAAACAAACATTTCCCAGAAGTACGCAGTATCTCAATACTCGCGCTTATTTTATTTAAGATTAAGATTAGATTGTTGAATGTTTAAATGTTTAATCCTCGTCATCCTTCTCAGTAAACTGAAGGGTATGAAAAACTAAGATAGTATTTTGGACATAGACATGGAGTAAATTGGATATAGAGAACTTCAGGCCAGATATGATAGTCTTAACGAGAACGTGGCAGGAGCATTTCGAGGTGGTGGTCCCTTTACCAGGTTATGATGTTGTCATTTCGGATTTTTCTCTGAGAAATATGGAGTAGTGGTTTATATGAAGAAGACAGTAAATATAATGAATTATACTCAAATAAAATTGCATGAAGCAGTTAAAATTATAATAAAGATTGACCAAGAAATTTATTACTTTTTGGCTGTTTACAGGTCACCCGCGTCAAATACTAAAGCTTCAACGTTCATCAGTGAGTAAACACATTGTTTCATAGTGAGAGATCTAAATATCGATATTTTGGGTGCTAAAAATACAGCTTTCTAGGATAGCTACTCACAAGTGTTGCTGGAAAACGGTTTCCTTCATTTCATTACAAAGCCTACCAGACAACAAAGTCAATCATCAACATGTATTGATCATATAATAGGAAGATCAAAAATGTTTTCGGATGTTACAACGATAGGTATTACCACTCACTTTACCACGGCTATCTCGCTTGATGTAAAAAAATCAGGGGTCAGGGGAAAATTAATTAATGTAACTGAAATTTATGAAAGAGAACTTGAAGAATCAGTGAAGGGTATAAACTGGTCAATGGTCATGCAGTCAAGGGATGTAAATTCCTGTGCAGTAGCCATAACGGAAACCATCACTAATGCTATAAATGACTCATCAGTAAATGTAAGTATCAAATTGAAATCAAAAAAGATATCTCCGTGGGCAACGCAGGGATTATTAAAATCACTGATGAAACGTAACAAAATTAAGAAGAACGTTATGAGCTAGCCATCTAATGATAAATTGAAAAACAATTATACTCCATATCGGAATATTGAAGAGGTTGTTGCGACTGGCGGAGGATAAGTATTATAAACAAAAGCTCAATGACACTGAAGGGAATACAAGGAAGGTATGGAATGTAATCAAATCAGCGATAACGGATGGGAGTTCTGAAAGCAATGATTTTCCTATTATAATTGTCCTATTATACAAGAATATACCAACAAAAAGGGGTTACAACATGATTTAGCAATAACGTTAGTGGCTGTTGAGTTAAATTACTTTTTTCTAATCTAGGGAAAACTATGGCTGAAAGAGTGAAATTAAAAGTGGTAGTTCATATAAATATAAATGAAAGACTATTTAAAACTAAATATTGTGTACCGGAAATGAATAAAGATAACCTACTTGAAAGAGTGAAAAATATAAGAGAAAATTTGTTGCCAGGTGTCGACGGAATTGAAATTAGTATTGTAAAGAAATATAGGTATACTTTTGCTCCCCATTGCTTCACCTTTACAATATGAGTATACAGCAAGGGATCTTCACAGAAGCATTCAAGGTTGCTATTGCCGTGCCTCTGTATGAGGTGGAGAAAAGTCAGGCCATGTTGTATCTAAATGCTTTTCCATCCGAAAAATATTCAAATATTGGTAGAAACATTGTGCTTTACTATAACAGCCATCCAGATATCTCACGGTAACCCTACGCCCATTTATACCCTACAAGATTCACGTTGCAAGGAAATATAGTGAATCCCAAAATTTCACGTTCTTTGGATATGAAAAATTCTTGTTTTATATAGTATACCTCATCCACAAGCACTTGGATGATACATTAAAATATCCCCTACTATTTCGTAGAGCTGCCTACAAGCGTTTTATCTTCTCTTGGTTGATATAATTAGGTCCATCATACCCTGAAAATTTAGTAGGAAGTACCTAGCTACCTTGTGAGGAAAATATAGTAGATCCTATATAATTAAACATAAACTATTTTTATAAACAAATAATAATGATAATATATGAAATAATTATTTTAACTAAACTGTTTTCATAAATTGATTTCCAAATGTATTTGCCCCTTACCAGTCCCAATCTATTCACATACTAATTAATTATTATCTTTCTGTTTAAATGTTTTGTATAATTAGTATATCTTTCTCTGTTTATATTGTATTGTCACTTTACTTATGTTATTCACAAATTAATAATCTAAGCTTCAGAGAACTAACTCTTGGTTGACAACATGGGCTTTGCCTAATGTAAACAATATTATTGAAGAAAAACTGTTAAGAAGCACATTGTAAATATTTCAATCTCTCTCTCTCTCTCTCTCTCTCTCTCTCTCTCTCTCTCTCTGATCCATGTATTCCGATATTGACGTAAGCACCTACAAACTGAAAATTAATGAGATGAAATAAAACAGCTACCTACGCTTCAATAGATATTTACGGGCTCCTTTCTGATCAGCTGAGTGAAAAAAATCCGTGTAGTGTAGGGTGTAATGTTAAATAAAAGAAATAAGGTCAATTAAGGATAAGAGAGAGGAGCATATTAGGAACGGGAGACGTACCTACTTCCAATAAGTTCATCACGCAAGTTTCTCGTTACCTGAACCCTTTCAAGAGAGTTATCGGAGACCTCTCACCTCATCCTCACTGATTAATCCCATCGCTCCGCTCAGAGTCACGTGAACAGTTCATTTGCGGAATCAATTATTAATTAGGTGGTGATCTAGTGAGACATTACGGACGGAGCGCAGGAGCGCTAGGTACACAGCGATCTCCATCTCGCATTGAGTGAGTTTGAGCGTGTTACAATGAGGGAAGATGGATACCTACTAGTGATTAAACACATACTAACAAACAAGACGTTATGAGTACCGCATATCACGTATGCATTAATTGAATATATAATGTAACAGAGAAGCATTGCCGAACCCGGTTCAGCGGCGTACTGGGGAGACATTAATGGGAAATTACCCCCTTACACAGATGGAAAAACATTTCTCCACTTCACAGAAAACATTGAATAATGGATATGTTTTTGAGCACACATTTTCATACACACATTGCAATGTTTTTCTATGAAATTGAGAAAATGAGTATAATTTGTTTTCACGCAAGAATACAAGTTAAGAAAAATAACAGGAGAGAATTAGGTCACTCAGCTTATCACGAAAGGGCCCATCATTTCATTCGGCACATGATGTTCAACACACCTGCAACATCGAACCGAAGAATTTGTGCTGAAGCTAACTAACCCCGCGATAAGCAATAATGACTTCTATGTAATGACTATTTCTTTGCTACCTTGGTTTATACAAAATGATGTTGTTTATCGGTATCACGATGTCGGTACTCCCAAAATCTCAAATGAATGAATTTCCCAAACCCAAACCTAAAAACATATTCTTGTTAAAATTGCTTTATGTATTACACCAAGGTTTATTATTTCTGTATTAGATAGCCTTTCTACGTAGATTACTGGTCTAGATTATTAAACCCAATATATATATATATATATATATATATATATATATATATATATATATATGTATGTCTATATATGGGTCATTTCACGCGAACGGCCAAACTTTTTTTTTCGATATTTTTTAAAAGTCCTGATTTTCTAGTATATTGAACCCATTGGTAATACAAGCTAGGAGCCAAATTTTCAGACCCCTTCTTCGCCCAGCCTTTTCTCTACAACTGTCCGAAGTTTAGGGGTGTGCGCCAAACACTAACTTTTGTTTTAATTGCTCAACCGTTATTGTGCCCAAAAAAATAAGTAAGGTGGCCAATTCTTATGGTAAATCGTCTGCTTTTTTGGTAGTCATGTCTAAATTTACAAAAAACTTAAGCTTCCTCATGAAAACTCAAAATAAAAACTTCTTTTTCACATTTCATCAATTTCGCATTTTTTGATCTTAAATCATACCTACCAGTATGTAGAATACGAGGTTAAGAGGACGTAATGGGCCGACAAACGGTTTGTCGCCAGTGGTACTTAATGTACGGCCTGTACTCCCAAAAAACGTGAGCTTCCTCATGAAAACTCAAAATGAAAACTTCTTTTTCACATTCATCAATTTCGCATTTTTTGATCTTAAATCATACCTACCAGTATGTAGAATACGAAGTTAAGAGGACGTAATGGGCCGACAAACGGTTTGTCGCCAGAAGTACTTAATGTACGGCCTGTACTCCCAAAAAACGTAAGCTTCCTCACGAAAACTCAAAATAAAAACTTCTTTTTCACATTCATCAATTTCGATTTTTTTGAAAAAAAAAAAATATATATATTTATATATATTTTGATCTTAAATGATACCTATCAGTATGTAGAATACGAGGTTAAGAGGACGTAGTGGTCCCGACAAACCGTTTGACGCCAGCAGTACAAAATGTACGGCCTGTACTGCCTAAATGAAATAAAAATTGAGTTTTCATTATAAAGTCCCCAGTTTATCAAATTTGCTTAGAACTAACATAACATTTGACGGCACATCAGATAGGTGCAAATTTTATCATGAAAATTCAATTTTTCTTTTATTTTGGTAGTACAGGCCGTACATTAAGTACCGCTGGCGTCAAACCGTTTGCCGGTCCATTACGTCCTCTTAACCTCGTATTCTACATACTGATAGGTATGATTTAAGATCAGAAAAATTTTATCCAAAAAATGCGAAATTGATGAAATGTGCAAAAGAAGTTTTATTTTGAGTTTTCATGGGGAAGCTTACGTTTTTTGGGAGTACAGGCCGTACATTAAGTACCACTGGCGACAAACCGTTTGTCGGCCCATTACGTCCTCTTAACCTCGTATTCTACATACTAGTAGGTATGATTTAGGATCAAAATATTTTTTTTCAAAAAATGCGAAATTGATGAAATGTGGAGTTTTCATGGGGAAGCTTACGTTTTTTTGGGAGTTCAGGCCGTACATTAAGTACCACTGGCGACAAACCGTTTGTCGGCCCATTACGTCCTCCTAACCTCGTATTCTACATACTAGTAGGTATGATTTAAGATCAAAAAAATTGTTTTTCAAAAAATGCCAAATTGATGAAATGTGAAAAATAAGTTTTTATTTTGAGTTTTCATGAGGAAGCTTAAGTTTTTTGTAAATTTAGACATGACTACCAAAAAAAAAGACGATTTACCATAAGAATTGGCTACCTTACTTATTTTTTTGGGCACAATAGCGGTTGAGCAATTAAAACAAAAGTTAGTGTTTGGCGCACACCCCTAAACTTCGGACAGTTGTAGAGGAAAGGATGGGCGAAGAAGAGGTCTGAAAATTTGGCTCCTAGCTTGTATTACCAAAGGGTACATCATACTAGAAAATCAGGACTTTTAAAAAATATCGGAAAAAAAAGTTTGGTCGTTCGCGTGAAATGACCCATATATATAGTACATTTGTAAGAGAATTCAGCCTCTGAGCTTTCTCAGCTGATCAGATTACCTCCATAACTTGTAATTTTGTATTCTACATGTTCCAAAAACTTCAAATTAGTTGGGTGCGCAAATGCGAGAAACGCGCATCAACTTTGTTATTCCAGATGAGAACCCCCCCCCCCCCCCCCCACTTTGTTTTATTGCAAATTCGGATTATACGTCAAATTTTATGAATTTTCGACCCCTCACTCGATTTTTTTTACCGAGCGCAACCCATTCCGCGAGCGCGCAAAGTCGCCTAACTACCAAAATTGCGCAAAATATGGATTTTGGTAAACCCCAAGTGTGGTACATGAATTTTCATTGTTTGCAACGCTCATTCATAAGGCGCTATCCATTTCTCTCAAAAACCGTCTCTTGAGGCGTGTGGTACATGAAATTTCATAATTTTCTATTCTATTTCCTTCCTAATTCCTCAACCAGGCTGGGGTCTAGATACGGAGTTAATAATAAATAACGACTAAATAATAAATAAAAACGAACATTTCCTTTTAACGAAAGTAATAATACCAGATGTGGGGGGGCATGAAAAAAGGAGTTTAAATGTTCATTTTGAGCAACTACTTTGATGTTATTTTTTTCATGTTTTCCCTCACCAGATAGATTTTTTTTTTTAAGGAAAAGTTCGTTTTTATTTATTATTTATTCGTTTTTTAACTCTATTTCCGGTCCCAAGCCCTGAAGGAATGAGGAGGGAAAGAGGATAGAAAATTATGAAATCTCATGTGCCACACGCCTGAAAAGATGATTTTGAGGCGCAAAATAACCTCATTTCGGTCATTATTCCGCTAAAATCGAATCAATCAAGAAACGGATAGCGCCATATGAATCAGCGTTGAAAAACAATGAAAATTCATGTACCACACTTGGGGTTTACCAAAATCCATGTTTTGCGCAATTTTCTTTGTTTGGAAAAATTGAGTGGGGGGTAGTGAATTCATGAAATTTGACGTAGAATCCGAATTTGCGATAAAAAAAAGGGGGGCTAATCTGAAATAACAACGTTGATAGACGTTTTGCGCATTGCGCGCATGCGCGGTGCGGGAAAGTGTGATATTTGAATTCCTTGTTCAAAAATAAGGGGGGTTACCACATTGTTTTTTTCTAACCCCCAAATTAACGGAGGTAAAGATAGTGCTCTATTTAGTCGTGACCACCCTGTATAGCCAGGATTCAGGGACGAAACAATGAAATTTTTCAAAGGAATTATAAGAAGTTTCACAATCTTGTCACAAACCTCACACCCCGGATATTAGATGATCAGGGGTGTGAGGTTCAGGGATGTGAGGATTTCCCCACAAAAGTTGGATTATATCTACGATCCACATTGTTGTACGCTGGTTTTTCTAATGAGTTATTTTTGACTCCAATGGTACGTCATAATGATCACATGTTGCTAACTTAACTACTCATAGTATCAGTGTGACAGTCTGCAGAGGTGTGAGGTCGTATGATGCACGTTCACAGGATGTAGAAACACTTTTACCTACTACAAAACTTCAACTGAGCACGACGAGACGTTCCAAACACGACGCGAGCACCTCCCACCATACTGCCTTTTCCCCTCCGTTTGTTCCCCGCTGGGTAACAACCGAACAGCTGACCCGTCTTATCACTTATCTTATTGTTTAGGTTCTATTTAGATTACAGTACTTTGACATGCGTGTTTAGTTTATATGTAGGTACTTTTAATTATATGTTATATATGTAGTTTAAATTACTTTTATTATATGTTCCTCCGCATGTATGTTCCTCCGTTTCAACATGCTATTTTGTTACCGTTGCACATACCAAACGAAGAGGAAATGAAATCTTCGCCGGCAAATAGAATCTTGGCATGGTTTGGACAAAGTTAACTCGCCAAACAATGAATTTTTTATGTTCAGGAAAATTTCTTGAGTTTTATTACTCGTTTACTGTGATTTTACTTTACTCTTTTCTAAGTCACTCTCTCTTCTAAGTCAGTCTCTAAGTCACCTGGAAAATGAATAGTGGTAATTTATTGATCCTCCTACATAATAAAATGAAAGCTTTATTGTTCTATTTGTTCGTCATTTTGCATCAATTTTATTTTCCCTACTCCATTTGAAATATGTGTTCAGATACAATGAATCAAAAGGTTGAAGATAGCAATACATTTTATAGTTAAAAATTTTAACGTAAAAAGTTGCTCTAATTTCAAAATTTATGAACTCGAGAAATGGCAAAAAATTCGTTAAACCAATTTTCTTTTATAATTTAATGGGGAACTTTCATGTGTTGGAATTTCTCACTTTTGACCCCAGATTCGGATTCATCACACTTGAAAACCATCTACTACTAATAGTAGCTCAAAATACTGTTTACTCTGATCAATAAACGGGTGATAAGATCACGCTAGTAGTAATGCAAGAGAGCTGAAGGTTCCTTCAGAGAGGTGAGGGCCATGACGTCATCGTGCAAATGAATTGAGACCCATATTACTGATCTGATAACCACCGTACAGCTACTTTTTGGAAAGCTCTCGTTGAGATCTATCTATTAAGCAAATAAAAATAACCATGCAAATTCTATATTGTTTTATTAGGTACCTATTCATTTTCATTTTTATTTTAAGATTAAAATATTTAATAAAACGAGTTGGTCACCCTAGAAATTTGAACATTACCAGGCAAATTAGCTTCATGAAAGTATTTAAATTTGAACTTATAAGGTGCATGCTGAAAAAGTCATGAGTTAAGGTATACCTTCATAAATGAATATGAATTAGAATTAACTCGCAAGTTCATGCTGCTTGACTGAAAAATAGTCTTAAAATACTGGCGTTCAAGTTCGATTTACTATTAGTTTGTACATTTCACAATAACTCCCTGCAGTTACGGACATTTACGAAGGTTGGCAACGCTGAGCGGTTGCTTTGTAGGGGGGGAACATGATAGAGTGGGAGGTGCTGGCGTTCGATTCACTATTAATTTGTTTGTAGATCTGACAATAACTCCCTGCAGTTACGGATATTTAGGAAGGTTGGCAACGCTGAGCGGTTGCTTTGTAGGGAGGAACATGTTGGAGTGGGAGGTGCTCGCGTCGGGTTTGGAACGTCTCGTACTGAGCACGTGGTGAGATGATAAAGGAGGTTGCAAATGATTTTGGAGGAGAAAAGGCAGGATTTCCATCCGAAATAAGTGATTCGAACTCCTCTTTTCTATTATTTTCCTGGCTTTAATAAATGTCCAAGGGTGTGAGATTCGAAAGTGTGGACACACCTTTTTTACGAATTTATGGAGCCCTCCTCCCTTAACTATGTGAGGGAAAATTTAATATCTCACCCAGATATCATTAGTGCATATGAACACTTCCAACACAATTGAGATTTCCCTCCAAATTATAAAACCCGAGTGAGAAGGATGTTCACTATTTCTGGGTATGAACCAGCGGACATTGCAGGGGTGTGAGAAAATTGGGATTCAATGTTTTTTTAACCCCACTATAACAGCGTCCGGTTGAAACTTTTTGACCCATTTTACTCTCCTAGCAAATACCTACATGGGGATATTTTTTAATAGGCGTTAAGTGACCACACTACATAAATGACCGGGGACACAAGTTTGCCACTTTCTGTAGAATGACCCTATTAGGTATATGTTGTTTCGACGCTACAATACGCATTGAGGAAACCAAATGCCATTCCTGGTTCAACATATTTTCATTTTTGCAGAGTGAGCTGCTGTATAGACACCATACCACATTCCCGCAAGAGTTCCTCTAGCTCCTTATGGATTCTGTGTTATTGATTCACTTATGATTCATTCCAAGGCTGAGCGGTTGTTATGATCCTTGTAATTTCCAGAGGTTGCCCCGTTGTGATAATTATTTTTGAGTTAATCATTAGATAGTGGTCAGCGAGCCTGCGAGGCGTGCGTTGTTGCGCGCGTTCCTGTGCGTTGTGCGTTGTTGTTTTTGTTATCATAAATTTTGCTGTTGCTTTTTCATTTATTAAATCCTAAATTACCTATCTAATCAATTCAGTATCTCTGATATTTAATCAGCCTTATTTATTTATTCGCATGTTTTCAAGTCGTTAGAAGCAGAAACTGAAAATACATGCTGCTCTAAGCCTCACCAAACCCCTATGTATTTCCACCGAGAGCCAAGCGGTATGAGCATTGAAGAACGTGGATCACGCGTCAACTTCCAGTGTTGGTGGTAAATTTACTCCATCGAATTTCTGCATTTTAGGGTGGAAAGGAGAGAACTGAGCTCACTCAGCTGATCATGGTGGAATCCGTCATTTCATTTGAGTCTTGTTGTCACAGAGAGGCTCCCTCTCAAATTTAAATTTCACAGGGTGAACAAGAGAGACTTTAGCAGACTCAGCTAATCAGGGTGAAGACCTTCATTGCATTTGTTTCTTGATGTTCTAGAAAACCTGGTTTCGACTACCAGGTTTCGTTGGAGGAAAACGGACTGAATTCTCTGGAGTCTCGCCACCGTATGGCGGATGCGGTCTTCCTTCACGGGTTGACCTCCAACAGGGTCGACTGTACGTTCCTTTTAGCCGCTCTAAATATGTATGTCCCCCCATATCCAGTAAGAACGGTTCACCAATTTTACATACACCTGGCCCCCACCAACTATCTAAGGAACAATCCTATGAGACATATACAGAAACTTCAATTTCAGAGTTTCAATCACTTTTCTGGCTCTGGAGATCCATTGGATTTGTTCTGTACCTCGGCAAACCTTTGAAATAGGCAGGTTCGTGCCCTGGAATGCCTGCAATGAATATGCTCACTATGCTGTAATGATCTAATATCTATTTTTAAGTAATTTTTGTATCTTATTGTATTTTTTAGTATTTATCTTGAATTTATCATGCCTTATCTTGTTGTTCTTATGTAGTATCTTGTATTTACCACGGCTTATCTTGTTGTTCTCATGTTATCTTCTATTTGTGTTTTATGATTATATTGCAATTGTACATCTGCCCGTAAATTTATCAATCTTTATTATATTATAAGAATGAAAATCCCTCTTTTTGTCCATACAAGCTATGCACGTCTAAGAGTGGGAGGATCTTCTAAGATTTCTTGGAAAGGGTGGATAAGCTATTTTAAAATTTTCGATTCCCACCCGAACCATGGGCTGGAGGGAGGGAGCCCATTTTAATGCGCCATTTTTCGGCCGAGCGCTCAATCTTCTATCCGCTGCCACATTAAAATTTGATCGACAGCACTTCGTATGACCGCAACAAAATCACGTTCCTGGACCGGTAAAACTCGATGATAGCGTTAAAATTGCCGAAACATACTGTATTCTTGGAGAAATCAGCGAGAATATGCGGGAAATGACAAAAAAAAAAATGCATTCCCCTCTATGTTTTTTCCGCCATGGACGAAGTAAATGTTGAAGGTTTCTGCTCGGGTTGGTCTTAAAATGTTTGTTGAAGTTCCAATTCAGACCCATTTCAGTTATGAGGCATAAAATTGTGTTTTCCAATTGTGGTGAACGAAAATGTAGACGAAAACGTTGGTTTTCGAGCTAGCGCTCTTCCTATTCCACCGAAACTAATGTATTCTGGACAGTCTATTCGACGAACCTCTTCACTGCAAAATGTCTCCTGTTTGAAATGCACTTCAGCAGAAAATATACGAAGAAAAGGAAAGCCCTTCTACGCAAATAAAATAATGACCTATCTTAAGTAAGCCTAATGAACTTTTCGTGGTACCCCATAGTTTTATGAGATATAATTTGTTTGAAAGTAATTTCCAACACAAAAAAACGTCTGCCAAGTTGAGTGGGCAGTATAACTTCCGCACATATTGTGACATGGACGCATAGAATTAGTTAAAGAATTTAAATGTTCTTAAAATTAACTTTCGTAGTTCCACATAGTTTTAAAAGATTTATTTATTTATTTTTATTTTTATTCATTCTATTTTTTATTTTCTTTATTATTTTTATCCTTTCCCTTGGGATTGTTAATAGAAAAGGATCGGAAGCAATTTTCACCCCCGCCCGAACCTGTATGTGGTATGGAGACTATATCCCATCGCATCTGTACATCCCTCACCGAGCGAGCGAGAAAATCCATCTCTAGCGAGCGAAGCGAACAACATCTGTTACACATTTCAAATTACGCTTAGTGAACTACCAATTCCAATCATCCTATATGCCCCCCACCACAGTAAAGACCATCGCATCCATTCAGTCATGCCGAGCGAGTGAAGCGAGCGAGAAAACTAGGCTAGTAAACAATAAACAATAGAGGAGCTATCGAATTTCTAGCTCTTAGGAGAAAATTTGGCGCACACAACTGATCATGAAAGATACGATCATTTCAATCGTTTCTTGATGTCTCTATCAAATTCCAACTTCCTCGGGTGGTCAAGAGATAATTTAGCTCACTCAGCTGATCAGGAAAGAGCTATCATTTCAGTCGTCTCTTAGATCCAATAGACACCCTATCAAATTCCAACTTCCTTGGGTGAACAGAAGAGAATTTACGTAACACAACTGATCTCATTTTAATCGTCTCTTAGGGCCACCTTCTTATTATATTATAGTAGCTACTATTGTGGTACCAACCGTAGGAAAACTAATTTTGTGGAACAAGAACTAACCAAGCAATAGAGACCCCAAAGGAAACATTCTACTCACTCATCCATAGTCACTAATAGAATAAGTAGAAAACGGATTTCATGACTTCAAAAAATGGGTCTTTCTACAAAAGATTCCGAACGACACTTTCTTTACACCCCTGGTTTCATGGAACGACATACAGCAGAAGGATGGTATTGGCAATATGTCAGCTTAGAGCTAACCATGGAATATATGACGCATGTAAAGCAAAGATTACGAACATATAAACCCCCAGTCACCCAGCCAACAGCCGAAAATGTGAAGAAAAACTAGGAGACCTTGAACACCTTATCCTGACGTGCTCGTACTGCTTGAACGAGCGAAACCACATATTTGCCTCTATATCTACAGATATTCCTCGGCCGTTAACTCTGTCGTAAACGTGAATAACTCTTTAAAAACTATAAAAAACTGAAAAATATAAATGAAATTATTAATAAAATCATCTTTTAATGTCTGGCAGAATTATATTTTAACTAAGGTTAACCTGTTAACTGCAGGTTAACTCGTATGGCTTAGTGTATATGTATGATGCCTCAAAAAACGTTTTTATCCCCCTATGACTCCTTAGCAAGTGAAAAAAAAAAAAAAAAAAAACTGTAACGCAAATTTTCCCTTGATCCTCATATATATATATATATATATATTTTTTCAAACACGAGGCGCAGGGTGAATAGTCGTCAAATATACATTTTACTCCATGAATTACACATTTTAACAATAAACTAAAACTTTTAGAAATGTGAGAAAAATATTGTACTGGATAATGTAATCGAATTGAAGAAATTTAGCTGAAAATCTATACGAACTACAGAAAGTTGTTGAAAACCCAAAATTTTGTTTTATTGAAGATCATTAGTTTATACACAAATTGCACAATTTGCACAATCACCATGCAGTAGACTAGATCTGTCTTTTTTTTTTTTTTTTTTTTTATATTATAACTATTTATATGATCATTGTGGATTTCATAATATAGATATTGTTGGTCATATGAGAAAAAAAAATCACGCTACGGGAAATATTGCTTTACCTTTGGGGAAGTCGACGGCGAGAACGGATGACAAAGCAAGTATGAGAGCGGACCCGACTCTTAGACTCATCCTGGCATGACTGAGCCGCTGGGGGTTGGCGCCAACCGCCGCCGCCGCCCCCCAGACCTCGCCATGCGCTTATTTCTTATGCTCGCGTCTCATTCGTTTCACCACGAGAGAGATACTCCGAGTGCCCGGCACCTTTTTTCCTATGAAGACCTTCCTTCGGAACACCTACATTTTATACGGCGAACATCTCAATAAAGTCAGCCCCGAATACGATCCCGTTCTTTATGAATGGTGTTGAGCGATCCCAGTACTCGTATCTCAGAACAGTTATTTGGTTTCTGCCATCGCGTAAAATGAGGTTAAGTGTAATGTTTTCTTCTTTTTTGGCGTGAAAGTACGTCATTGAATACAAACATAAACTAAAGGTATAGATTGCCCTACCAGCAACATTGACTCTGAAATTTGGCAGGTAAATCAAACTTCAGATCTCTAGAAGGCTATTACAGCATATAACATGGATCATAAATTTGCAATTACCGACTATTCAACAAAAATCTTCTAACATGCAATACCGGGTAAAGAGTATTGTGAAACCAACCTAGTGACACTGTAATTATTTATGATCCAAATGGTGGATAGAAGATAACCATGTATTATCCTCAACGTAAACCAATTATATTACCGTTACCAATTATGGATTAAGATTCAGAGTTCAAGATAACGACGGACTCCTTCTAGTTATTAACCTAGTCCGATCAGAACAATAAGACGTTAAAATATATTAAATGGAAGACATTTTTAATAGCCAGATATAATTATAAGTTTCATTGGTAAAAATGAGAGATCTTTTTCTAGTGAGGATAGGGTGATAAAATTATGTTCGTTACGGACCTACAATGGCGAACTTTCATTTGTTCGGATGTCACATTTTTTACCTCAGATTCAGATTGAACGTACTTGAAAACCTCCTAGTACCTATTTTTAGTTCAAAAGACAGTTTAGTTTCGCCATTAAACGGGTAGGAAGATCACACGGTATACAGTAGGGGGAGTGTGGCACAATGAAACTGTTGGTGTACTGAGTGTATTCAGGGGGTAGTGCGATTGGGATTCTGGCAGAAAGTGCTCTAGGTCACCCCAAACAACTCCAATAGTTGGCGTGACAGACTCTACGAGGTGAAGTGCGTTTTTTTTTTTTTTTTTTTTTTCTTCTTTGTGGTGAAACTAAAATTTCTCATCGAACGGGTTTTTGTCCCCTGGTAAGAGTAATTGGTTATTTAATTAGCTCTCATGGCATTTCATTATACACGTATCTCTTCAGATTCTCCCTGACTTTGGCATTTCTACTTCTTCACGTTCATGATGGAGAGTGAGGGAGAGCAAAATGGCTCGTATGGGGTTCCTTAAAACAGAGGCGTTTGGGGCACAATGAAACTCACAATATGGCATAATGTGATTAATTGTGCCCCATCATGGGTTTTTCACTGAGCAGTAAGCAGTTGTTTTTAGCAGGGTGAAATAGGCAGCGGAAAACCAGCAATGGACTGCTTGAAGGCAACAGTAGAAATGTCTTGGGCGGATGCAGCGTGAATCGTGCTGCGAATCTAAATAATTTAAATTATGTCATGTTATTCAAGATATGTGAAGAGCACAAAAAAACGTGGTCAAGGTGGGTAGGAGAATGTGAGGTGAGTATCTAATTACTCCGTTAGGATTGTTTTTAACAGAAGAGTAAGAGAAACGCAACTGAAACGGCCTACTTTGGTCGAATCACTTAGCTGAACTATGATTAGGGAGACGACGAGGTCAAATTCCTACGATACCAAAAAGTTCCAGTTATGCAGCATGATCGTATCAGCGACTTTTCTTAAATTTACCTACGTTAAATCGTATTGACATTTAAGCAATTAAGATATTGTTAAAAACTTTAAAAATTTTATGGCAGAAAAATACTCATAACTACTAAATAAAATTCTGCGAAAGAAAAATCGATGATTATTGGCAATGAATTCCATAGAATTCTCTCATTTTGAGAACATCCTCCAACCACCTTCCTTCTTTGAGGGACTTTTAACTTCTATATCGCGAGTGATGGTTAGTTGGGAATTCTTCCAACATATATTTGTGGTTTACTCAATAAACAAGGGAGGGACTGTGAGTCTGACCTACATAACTTCCCCAACCGTTGGCGTTCGGGTGGTGCAGCCTGGAAGGGAAAAACGTTTTTAACTAAGAATCAAAATCCACTCATTGTTATATTTTTGTCACATTTTAACCCTGGAATGAAAACATCAACCGAAGCGTACTGAATGGAAACCACAGGTGTAATTTCGGTTTATTAATTCAACTAGCTGACCCGGTGGACTTTATTCCACCTAAGATAGTATGGAACAATATTATTATTCGTACAGTCATGGTTACAAATAACAATCTTTTATTCATTAAAATTTATTATCTAATTGAAGCGAAGAAAACATAGAATATAAATAATAAAGTAGTACGTATAAAGAGTGAATACGGGTATTTGAATTAGTTTCTGTTGATGTATTGTATCGGAGACTTTGAAAGATACATCGGACACTGTAAGTGATAGTTAATAGAAAGAGACCATCATTTTATTCGTTTATCGATGTTCAAGCTCCCTATCAAATTTCTAATTCCTAGGGTGAATAAAAAAGACTTCAGCTAAGTCAGGTGATCTCGTTGGAACCCGTCATTGCATCCGTCTCATAATGTCCTACAGAGGCTGCCTGTCAAGTTTCACATCCCTAGGGTAAAAAGAAGAGAATTTAGCTCACTCAGCTGATCAGGAAGGAGCCCATCATTTGATTCGTCTCTTGATGTCCCTGAGAGGCACCCTATCAAATATCAACTCCCTTGAGTGAACAGGAGAGAATATTTAACTTTCTTTTTTTAGGAATCGGTCTTTTTTAAATTGAAATCCCGCAGAAACTCCATGCCAAATTCCAGCTTCATAGAGTAGATAGCATTGGAATTAGCTTTAGAAGCTACTCAGCTGATCTGGGCCGTAGGCATCATCAAGTTGAAGTCCCGCAGAGGCTACATGCTAAATTAATGTTCCATTTAGTGAGTATCATAGGAAATAGCTTTAGAAGCTACTCAGCTGATGGGCCCTAGGCATCGCCGTAGCTAATTAAGTCCTAATTCTACCTACCTTTGAAACTGCCTTCATTTTATTTCTGCTAAATAGATCATAGATCTCTTCAATATGAGGGAACCGAACATATGATACCCTTGGCCCTTGGCCTTGGAACCATTGACAATGTTCCTAAGGAAGACTGGGTTCTCAATGAAGGAGGAAATTTGGACAATTTTACTATAGCCTATGTTCTATTTCGGAACTTGCACGTCAATTTGCGCCCACACTCATGAAAATCGGTTCAGCCGTTCTTCAGTCATAACACGTGTAACTAACCTCCTTTTGGGGCACCTTAAAAACAATTAAGAAGTACGAATGCGCACTGATTAACTGAGGGGCCTCTGAAGCTAATTTCTTTCCATTTCGACCAACCGTTTTTTCTCCAGCATTCCGAAAGAGGACTCTATTTTTTTTTTTTTTTTTTTTTGAAAATAGACAACCTTTATTATTACCTTCCGCTTTCTTCATTTATCCGTTTCACTGTTGGCCGCAATGATAGTGCCCCTAGTCAAAATTCTATCCTGAACTGGGTAGATCTATTCCATAAGAACGGTCCGCCCTTGGGAAATATGGGTAGATCACAACAAGTGGTTTAGACACAAATAAGAATAAGAAATCCAATAATAAGAATAAGAATAAGAAATAATTATTAATAAGAATAAGAAATAAGAACTGCAGCATTTTTTCATAGAGACAGTTGAGGATAGGCTTCAGTCCCTTGAGGAACGACCTTCATATTTTCTGTTGTCTCAACCGTTCGTTGTGATCTACCCGGTTTGCCCTGGCTGTGCAGTTTCTATAAATATACCTACCCACTTCAGGATAGAATTTAGGCTCGGTACACTATGACTGCGACCAAAATTGAAAAACTCCCCGAATTAGTACTGCTCTCTACTACATTAGCATCGGCTTTGAACAACTATTGTTAAATAGCTTAATGTGGTGTTCTGGACTCTATCCAGTCATTATGATGATTTAATGTTAGGGCCTTCTGAACAAAACGAGAGGTTGATGATCCCTCCTAAGCCCGCCTCTCAAAAGTTGGGGTGTTTCTAAAATCACCATTCCTGATGGTAACACCTTGTATGTGTAACACTCCGTAACTAGAATAGTTCTTGGTCAAAAAATCAAGTTCCTTTTACATTTCATTCGACTCAGACTTTTCCTTCTTATTTTTAATATAATACAATTTTTAAATTTATATTTTTAATATAGTAATATTTCAAAGATAAACGCTGTTACACATCAGAATACAGGAAATTCCGGACAAATTTGAGTTTATCAATTTATGACTAACAGTCTCTACCGCAGATTTATCCACTACAAGAACTAAATTAATTTTCCTTGATTTTCTACTTCCAATATTCGCTACATAGTAATGGAAATACCCAAAAATGAGATACCCCACTTCTTTATTTTTAGTCGTGGTTCCTTTTGTCCTCCGGACGATTTGTGGCATCCCTAATGAGTTGTATGTTAGTAGCCTCGAAATGAGGGAGCAGGTGTCCCGTCTGTTCTTCTAATAATTCTCTGAACTACTTAGAATAAGGGCCTCTAACTTCAACGATGAATAACAGCTTGTCCACGTTCGTGTGTAAAACGAGGAGTTGAAATCCGTCAACATGCTCGTTGTAATTAAAACTGTAGCGGTATTGTTAACAAAGTCGCTGTTTGCCAAAAGCTAACTCTTACCGTTATGAATGCAGAGATTGAACGAATTTATAATTAAAAAGTTAACGTAGCAGTAGGTGAAATTTCACATAGAGATCCCAGTTGATGATCTAGCTGATGCTGTAGCTACTCGTTGGAAATGGTGGAGTGTGAAAGCGCCAATCTGTCTGGATACTTGTGGGAAAGCGCATCCGCTATAATATTAATTTAAGAAAATTTTTAAGAATATTATTTTTCCTTTGAATATCCTTACCTTATCTATCAATACCTTATAGCATATATCTTTGCTTCCATCCGTAAGTGTAGGGAATACGACAATTCTCTGCCCCTTCGTTACAGGGGAGAGATAAAGATTTATTTTCAGTTGTGGAGAAGTTACAATATTTGCGTAGGAACTATGGTAACCCGTTAAAATGATCCCTTAAAGTAAATATTTTTATCTTATTGGAGCTTTACTTTTGTGCTAGGGTTACTTGAATGCCGGTGAGCTCTTTTTTTCTTTATTCTTTCCTACTAGAGGCAGGGTTCTACCCCAGTTCCACCCTTGGTATTCCTGTGGGACCATACTTTTGAGTACCTACCTTGATTCCCTCAACCTCAAGGAAACCGCTCGGAAGATTGCCAACTATAGCTTCACTCGGACCCATTCTTACAGACCGTGGTTTTTGCCATTTTTCTGCTAGGCTAGAAGCTAACCTTTTCACAAAACTGTCGAAATCTCTATGCATCACTTTTTCACAAGGTATGGCAAATGGGGAAATGTAGCTCATTAGGTCTTCGGCGGCCGCATCTTAATTTTGGTGGTCGTCTTAGGCTGCTGAATAATCAGCTAATTGTGTGTTTGGAAAACACTGAGAAATTTACTGTGGGATACAGGGTCCACATCACCATATGCATATAAGTTCGAAAATGTCTAGTTTTCTTGAGTTCCCTAACTCGGTTATTGAAGACGAGATATTGCCATTTTCTACATCGAAAGGACTCGAGAATATAGTTCTACCCCGCGATCGGAGGCAACGTAGGGAATTTTCAAAGCGAATCATAATTTTCTGTAAAATTCGTTTGTGTTGTAAGGATTAACATATTGACTGACTAATGAGTAACTGATCGTAATAAGTTGTACGGAGTTGTATATTAACTAGGAACAAAAGTTGGTCAAGGTGGGTGAACTAAATAGTTTCCTCACTTAATGTAACATTTACATACGTATTGAAATAGGTGAAGAAGAACAATTGGAAATTATCGAAAGCCAAATAGAGTGGTAATAAATGTAGATACACGATAACATGTGATTAAGGGCTGTTATTTGTCGTGTCCTGACGCGTCCGGCCTTGTATCTTAATTGAGTTTCTCCAATAAACAAGACTCGGAGCTCACCGATGAGCAGAACATATAGAGGGGAGAGAGTAGCATGGAAAGGAAGAAACCCCGGATTGGTAACCGCATAAATACTTCTGCGAACCGGTCTGATCCTCATTCTGATCGTTCTACCAACTACCTACTAAATCAACTAGCTTCTCTATGCATATTCCTCAAACCGCTTTCACAACTTTGCTCTTAGAACATGTGCGAACGGTATTGATCCGGCGATTTACTTAGGGCTAGTTTCACAGTTTGAGTTAATCAGGAATTAGCGTTAACGTGGCATTATGTTTGAGCTTGGTCAGACGTTAGAGCGATTTTTTTTCTCACCAACTCCCGTCGTTGGTTAACTGGTCCGTCAAAACTTGACGATCCGATTACCAAAGCTGATTAACTAATGACCCGACCCTCAAACAACTAAAAGGTTAATGTATGATTATCATTAAGTTGTGAGTGTATGGAGCCTTCAATTTCCACTTTTTAATTACCGAAAATATACTAATCCATACTATTTTATAAGAATGAAACTCCGTCTGTCTGTTTGTGTGTCTGTTTGTATTTCTGTCTCTCGCTTCTGTGCACTACCAGCCACGGGGGTGATTACATTGAGGTCTGAATTTACGTGTTGAAAGATAATTCTTTGTCGCCACTCGTAACCACCAGTCTCCCGTTACCGTTTGGTTAAGTTGACAGCACATTAGCTCAGATTGGTGAAACTGGTACTTAATCTTTCAGTGGGTGATTTATTATTCATTTATACAAGCCTTTTGGTATTGGATTCGGCTACGGGCTAAATGTTCGGCAATTAGAGCTACGGGCAGAAGGCCCCTCATTGAATGTTATGCCGTTAATTTATTAGGTAATGGTTAAAATGTTATTTTACGGTTTGGTGCCGGCCAAAGAGGGTTCTTCTCCATTTATTTGACCTAAATAGTTCAGATGAAAAATCCATGATTTAACGTCTTTCGGAGTCATTAAATACATTCACGAACGCAGCCACAATATTAATGTTAGCGCATGCTCAAATCCAACCATCAGACAAAAGACAGCCATCTAAGGTAAAGGGGACCAACATGGACCTAACCAGCATAATCCCTGACCAGTCGGTCCTTTAGTCTCGGGGAGTTGTTTGAAGCAACCAATTTCAGGTTCGTGCATGTGCAACGGTTACTACAATCAGTTGGGAAATTTTCATTGGTTACCATGCTTTTACAAGAACCCTCATAATTTGAACAAAATTGGACCAATGATAGATAGAGAAAAATCATTGTTTGGAAGATTAGTATTCTCGCTTGCGCACACAATACTATTCATTGTATGGCCACGCAATTGATGGGAGATAGTCTAAGGGTTGAGGCGTATAAACCTTTAAAATTCCGAAGACTATGAAATTTTGAGAGGCTCATATAGGAGCCAATCCACACAATCCCTTAAAATTTCATCAAAATCAGACTAAAACTTGGTATATTTTGGGGTAGGACAACATATTACCAAAGACAGATAGACAAAAAAACGCAAAAAGCAAGTAGAAATTTGGATTTTTTGAAAGGAAAAAATGTTCTCGACTTCTTCCACGAACACAAAGCTTCTGGTAGTGATTAATCTAAGCATGAAGGTAACTGGTAAACCTGACAAAACATGGCAACCGTATCGTAATAATCCCTCTATTATAATAATCTCTTTTACGGGGAATGAAAGCGAATACCCCAAACCTCTTATCATCAGATCTGGATAAAATTTAGGGCGGGAACATGGAATTAATCGAATCTTTACCAAGGCATCCAGAGCCCATAATATTTTACTGAACTATGTATCAGGTTCTCTGCTCTGACGTTCAGTAAGAGTTTACCAACCTCCCGAGTCGAGAGTTGGGGATGTTTATTCAGGTTTTCTCGAGGGTGCCTTGGCACGTAATATATTCACTCGGAAGTTATCAAGAGCTCGTCTTCAGCTGCTAGCGCTTCGTTGGGTTAAACAACATTGAACTTTTGATTCTTGTCGTTATTTCAACAGTAAACAAGAATAATCAATGAAGAATTAATACAGTATTATAAATCTTTTAACAGAATTTTGAGCATCAAACTACCGCAAATTGGGCACTATTGTTCTTCAATGTTTATAGAAACGTATTTTCCAGAAATCATAGTCCAAATAGGCTTCATTAATACTGAATGTTGATTCTGTTATATGTTGCTAAACTTTATCTTCGGTTTTTTTTTCCTACACATCTCACAGAAATGAAAATAAGGAAATATCCTAGTAATGAATCGATTAAGTATACTCAGTTTATACGCATCAACTTCAGTTGGATAAATTCGAAATTTCAGTGGTGAAGGGTAGACCGTGAAAATGATGGGTTCTCCAAAAATATCAATGTAGAAGCTAATTGTGCCTAAATTCAATAATTGTAACTTGGATATATCAATACTAGGAACATTTTATATATCGCTTGATAAGTCACAGTTACCATTCAGTCTCAAAATATTCTCGAAATTTCTAAGCAAAATATTTTCAAGATTTCAACTTTTACAGTATTTGATTAGAAAAGAAAGTTACTATATATTGAGCCCTTGGTGCTTGAGATAAGAGATTGAATCGATCGGAGGAGGAGGTGATTGTTAATCTGGACTGTGGACTGACTCAACTCCCTGAATGATGTGATAACGACAACGATGAGAATTAACATCTGGAAGTAATGATGAAAATGATATTTGAACTCACTTCAGAGTTCATTTACTCCTCCTTCCTCCCTGTCACGCCTCAAGAGTAAGCCTCTCGCAATCTTATGATCCCGAACCAAGTATCTGCGCATGCAGGGTTTATAGTATTTTTCGCACCAATTTCCTTGACTTTGTTAGATTTTTTGGCAGACCCTTAGGAGATTTCTTTCGGCAAGAGTTGCGGCAGCCTTGATGGATTATTTGTCCGTGGACCTCCTGAAGAACCCAAACTACACCTTTGCAGGAACTACTCGAAGATTCCTGACCATCTTTTTCCTTCTTTGGACCCCATCGCACCTTGCCCCATTAAAATTCGATACGGAATATCCTGGGTACTCATTCTCGCTTGGGAACTTGGCTTCTCTACATGCGATGAAATAAACAATCAGTATACAATTTAATTGCACCACGAATCATTAGGTTAAGCGAATCGCTTGTTTTAGGTTACAACCCCCTCATTGAATAATAGTTGTTGTTATGTAGTAAAAACACGATTCGTACTCAGGTGGCCTCCCAAGTTCTCAAATTTGACACGCTCACTGTGAATGTTTTCAATATCCGATTCCGACGCTTTGATTTATTTCTCACGACATCACATGTATTTCAGTCAAATCTGCTAGGGAAGAAGTGTTTTCATTTGTTTGGTAATCTTTATTTTCTCATATATTGACTCCTCCTCTTATCCAACCAGATTTATTTTTCAACTTTTCCTAGCGACCTTGGTTTTTGTATTCAACAAATTTGATTCCAAAAATAAATTACTATCAAAAAGAGAACATTCTCACTCATAACATTTTTTATTCATTTTATTTTGCTTCCGAGATTTTGCTATAGGTAGCGAAAATATTGCTTTCACTTTTGAAAGATGAATATTTTTTGTCAAATCGAAATTGTAACTCGCATTCTAGGTTCTAGACGATTCTGAACAACTTCCGCCCCGTGCGCGCGTGTGTATATGTGTTTTGTGTGTAACGTACGTCGTGTTTCCGCAAATCCTTGTAACAAGCTATATTACCAAATTTTCAACTGATTTAGTTTCAAGAAAATATCAGGGTATGTACGGATTAGACAGTAGCCAAATCGCTAAATTGTAAATGCCTAATCAATTTCACTTCGCGCACGTGCTAACGTGAATTCCACCAAGCATAATTTTAGCATGCCCTAGTCGTCTGATCTCGTGCAAATTCAAACAATAGTGGCAAAACTACGAGTTGATCAACCAATATTAATTGCAACATGACTATGTAGTATCATTAACAGATGATGCTTATGCGCGACTGTAATCCTTGTAACGAGATTGATAACAACAGTTTTCGTCCAATTTTGATGATATATTCAGCTAAAGTTCGGGTTAGGCTATATACGTTCCCTACCGATTTCATGATCTGAATTCATCAATTTTTCCTGCACTTTCGCCAACGTGAATTACTTCAACCATAATTTTCTGTTTCCTCGTTTTAGGCTAAATTTAGATGAACTGTTTTCCGCAATGGAATTTCCAAACTGTTATACCGCTGGCCCTCACCAAGAAACGGCAGCTCTATCTTACCGCTCTGGACGTCCCTTAGGCCTTTGACACTGTAAGACATTTAGCCCTGACCGATAGCCTTCTTGTTGTTGGGGCACCAGCTCGTTTAATTTAGTATATTGCCTGTCTGCACGAAGGTGTGAAGGTCCTTGAGGCAGGAGGTGAGATGTCAGGGGATGTTGTCATTGGGCATGGCGTACACCAGGAGGATCCTCTGTCGCCACTCCTCTTCAACCTGGTGGTGGAACAGCCTTGGGTAAGCTGCCGGCTGGAATAGGGTTTGATCTCGCCCCTAGGGTGCGAGTATGTGCATTGGCTTTTGCCGATGATGTTGTCCTACTGGAAAAAACCCTCGAGGGCTTGAAGATCGCCCTCAACGCCTTTGCTCAGCAGCTAGTCAGGTGTGGTTTGGTGGTAAACCCTTCTAAGTGGGAGCCGGTCTCCTTGGTCGCCAGCATCAGGTGAAGGTGGTGGCTGAGGAGTGTTTTGTCATAGGACAGTCACCCATCCCCACCCAGTCCGTGATGGAGTAGTGGCGGTACCTTGGCGTTGACTCCATGGGTGTAGCCAACATTGCAGCAAGCCTTGTGGACCTTAATGGAGCATTAGCTCATGTCACCAAGCCTCCATTGAAGCCACAGCAGAAGCTATGCCTCCTTCGCACGTACTTACTGCTGAAGCTAACCTATGGATTAGTATTCGGTAGGCGTACTGCAGGGAGGCTGCTTGAGTTAGACCGTGAAGTTTGCTCTACTGTGCGCTCATGGTTAGGCTTCCCACCTGGTGTCCCAAGTGCCTACATCCACGCACCATTTAAGGCTAGTGGGCTCGGTATCGTCTCCCTTTTGGCTAGCATCCCATCCTTATGCCACCAGCACTTGCTTGCCTTGAGGGCTCGAGGTGGGAGGTCGCCCCCACAGCTGCTGACTTTGACTTCGTCAGGCAGCAGTTGTTGTGGTGCGACCGAGCAACACCAACTGCTCCCAAACCCAGTTCACCTGTTGAGTTCGCTGCTGCTCTGCATGAGACAGTAGATGGTAAAGAATTGTGACAGTACTCTGAATCCCCCATTTCTTCCCAGTGGGTGGAATGGGCTTCAGAGGGTATTGGGGCCCGCGACTTCCGCCATTTTCACGCCAACCGGGTGGCTGCGCTAACCACCTCGGTAAAGTGTTCAAGAGGTAGTCGTGGGACAGTGGATACCCTTCGCCGTGCCTACCTGGGTAAAAATGAGAACCCGTACCTACTATGTGGTGCAGCAATTTCCTTGGACTCATGGTGGCCGCATTCTATGTCATGACGCGGATGCCGAGCAGATATCAGGCGCTTTGTCATCTAATGGTTGGGATCTCAAAAGGAAGATACTGTATCACATGCCGAGTGACCGTGGCAAGAAGCCGGATATCGTTGCCATCAAGCCCGAAGGGTCTGCTTTAATCCTGGGTGACCATTATTTTTGAATACTGGCAGGCTAAAATCTCTATCTCTATCTCTATCTATACTATTAATAAGAATGAAACTCCGTCCGTTTGTCGTGTCTATGCACGGCCAAACGGCTGAGTGGGCCGGATCTACGAGTGGGGGGATCTTCTTGGGATTTTCCGATAGGGTGTATAAGCGAATTTAAAATTTTCTAATCCCACCCGAACCATGGGCCGTAGGGCGGGAGGGGGGTCGAAGTAAGAATTAATGTGCGCTTTTTGGACTTCCCCGCTTCCCCTACCCCTCTAAACGGCCGTTGACAATTCCGGAAAAATACGGGTTTCGTAGGTTTTCCTACGAGGAAGACGACGGCGCGATCGGATCGCGAAAAAAGTATCGGGAAATGCGTTAAAAAAATGCGAGAGTACGGACCCGTTTTCTCGAAAAGTCCGCCGAAAAACTTGGTTTTTTCCGATTAAAATATACCCCATAAAGGTACGTTTTTCGGAACGGTTTTCGCGGGCGAAATACAGCTTTGGGTCCGCCGAATCTGAATCCGAAATCGGATATCGAAAAAAGTGACGAGAACTCGGTCAAATTGCGAGCAGAAGCGAGCAAAGCGATTAAAATGATTCTGCCGTGAACGAGAGAAGGCTCAAGAATTGACGTGAAGGGTTCGATGTCACAACATTGCGAGGCGAGCAGGTATGCCTACATAGGTACCTACCTTGCGAGCGAAGCGAGAACCATTTCAAATAATAAATACGGACTTTGTCCTACACATATACAGGTATACCTTGCGAGCGAAGCGAACTTTTACATCCCCGAATAAACTTTTCGTGGTTCCACGTAGTTTTATAAGATTTAATTTGTTTGTAATAATTCCCAACTGAAAAAAACGTCTGCCAAGTTGGGTGGGCAGTATAACTTCCTCAAGCGAGCGAAGCGAGCAGCATCCCCTACAGAAGTTAAACCTACCCTTAGAGATCTACCGTTTGCGAGCGAACCGAGCAACATCCCCTAAATGCCATACTTTGCGAGCGAAGCGAGCAACTTTTTCTACATGCCAGACTTTGCGAGCGAAGCGAGCAACATATCCTACATGCCAGACTTTGCGAGCGAAGCGAGCAATAATCCCTACATGCCACACCTTGCGAGCGAAGCGAGCAACTTAATGGGGGGTCCGGGGGGCTTGCCCCCCGGCTGGACGTGGAGGCGAGCGTAGCGAGCCGGAGCGGCTAGTTATTAATAAGAATGAAACTCCGTCCGTTTGTTTGTTTGTCGTGTCTATGCACGGCCAAACGGCTGAGTGGGCCGGATCTACGAGTGGGGGGATCTTCTTGGGATTTTCCGATAGGGTGTATAAGCGAATTTAAAATTTTCTAATCCCACCCGAACCATGGGCCGTAGGGCGGGAGGGGGGTCGAAGTAAGAATTAATGTGCGCTTTTTGGACTTCCCCGCTTCCCATACCCCTCTAAACGGCCGTTGACAATTCCGGAAAAATACGGGTTTCGTAGGTTTTCCTACGAGGAAGACGACGGCGCGATCGGATCGCGAAAAAAGTATCGGGAAATGCGTTAAAAAAATGCGAGAGTACGGACCCGTTTTCTCGAAAAGTCCGCCGAAAAACTTGGTTTTTTCCGATTAAAATATACCCCATAAAGGTACGTTTTTCCGAACGGTTTTCGCGGGCGAAATACAGCTTTGGGTCCGCCGAATCTGAATCCGAAATCGGATATCGAAAAAAGTGACGGGCAGTCGGTCAAATTGCGAGCAGAAGCGAGCAAAGCGATTAAAATTGTGCCGTGGACGAGAGAAGGCTCAAGAATTGACGTGAAGGGTTCGATGTCACAACATTGCGAGGCGAGCAGGTATGCCTACATAGGTACCTACCTTGCGAGCGAAGCGAGAGCCATTTCAAATAATAAATACGGACTTTGTCCTACACATATACAGGTATACCTTGCGAGCGAAGCGAGCAACATCCCCGAATAAACTTTTCGTGGTTTTAATTTGTTTGTAATAATTCCCAACTGAAAAAAACGTCTGCCAAGTTGGGTGGGCAGTATAACTTCCTCAAGCGAGCGAAGCGAGCAGCATCCCCTACAGAAGTTAAGCCTACCCTTAGAGATCTACCGTTTGCGAGCGAAGCGAGCAGCATCCCCTACAGAAGTTAAACCTACCCTTAGAGATCTACCGTTTGCGAGCGAACCGAGCAACATCCCCTAAATGCCATACTTTGCGAGCGAAGCGAGCAACATTTTCTACATGCCAGACTTTGCGAGCGAAGCGAGCAACACAGCCTACATGCCAGACTTTGCGAGCGAAGCGAGCAATATTCCCTACATGCCACACGTTGCGAGCGAAGCGAGCAACTTAATGGGGGGTCCGGGGGGCTTGCCCCCCGGCTGGACGTGGAGGCGAGCGTAGCGAGCCGGAGCGGCTAGTAAGTAAATATGATAGAAATTACCTGCGCCAGGCGATTTCCGAGCTGTAAGGAGTAGCAACAAATACCATCAAGGTCATGGCGACCATATGCGAGAGTTCATGAGCATAAGTACCTGGGGGTCATCATCATTGACGATAAACTTTCATGGAAGGGCCACGTATCGTATTTAGTGGAAAAATTAAAGGGATTCATACATATATTTTACAATCTACGTTCGATGTTATCCCCCACAAACATAAAAATGGTATATGTAAGTCTAGTGCAATCCATAATTCAACACGGAATTATCGTATGGGGTGGCACATATCAAACATCATTGAAACCTCTGACTGCATTACAGAAATGTATATTGAAGGTATGCTTAAAAAATCCCAAAACATTCAGTTCGGTGGAAGTATTCAATTTAAGCAAAAACTTCTCAATTAGGCAGTTGTTCGATAAAAATCTGTTACTATACTATTATAAACATCCTGAAATAATTTCTGCTGAAACAGGACACGCATACCCAACAAGATTTCGCTTGGATGGTAATGTTTCAAACCCTCGTACAAAAAAAACTCTGTTTACAAAAAACCCTCGCTATTTAATATATGTAGTGCACAAATCTTTACCTAGAGTTCTGAAATCACCTTTCAACAGTAACCGAGATGGGTACAAAAAGCTTGTATACTCTTGGTTGATTTCAGTTGGTTACACCCTCTTAGAAAATATTATGACTAGTACCTATGTCACAAAATAACCTGGTTCCACGTTACATTCCAATAATGTAACTACTTTAGTTTTTATAGAAATATTTTCTTCTTTTTTTTTATTTTTCTTTTTCCTGTATTTTGAGGAATCGCCCTTTGTTGTACTGCTTTTGAGCTGAGTTCCGACTCTTGTCGGCAGCACGGGCTTGCCCATCGCCGACAATAAGTTGACAACACTAATATAAATAATGGTGTGTTTAATTACCTACATATTATGAAGTGTATTATTTTCATTTTATTTCTGTGAGGTCAATAAATCATTTATCTATCTATCTATCTATCTATCTATATCATGGGGCGGGATGAGGTGTAGGAAAAGTGCCACGGAGCAACTCGAGTCAGGCATCTTGGCGGGAGCGCTCGGTGGTGTCACCAACCGCGTCCTGAGAGGTTCTTACTTGAGTTGGTGGTCATTTTATAGAGGCACTTCCTTTCATCGCATTCTTCCTCCTCACCCTTCTGCAACTTCCCTCATCCCTAGAACCGGCGTAGGGTAAACCTGGGCTCCTTCCCACTCCATTTATTTATTTTCTGAAGTAAATGGTGTGCCCCCTGTTGCTTAGAAAAAAAAGATGTTTTTGTGTGTGAGTGCGCGCGCGCGCACCAAACTTGGGAGAGTTTTTATTATTCATAAACATTTATTTTATGTCACATTTATTCGTTTCATGTAGCTATTTCATCTTATTCTTACTGTCTACACTAAGTTTAGCGTTATGTTCCAAATAAAATGGTTTACCCTGATTTCTCATATAGTCAGAAAGGTGTTGCCGTTCGCTTTCCTGAATAAGAACTTTTTCTCTAAAACCTCTTTGTCCTTGTCCGAACCGATTTATTCTATCCCTTCTTTATCAACAGGTCCATCCATTTTATCTTCCCTCGTCCTATATTATTAGACCTTTCGCTATCTTTCATAATTTACTTTTACACCCTCAGCAAAAAAAAGTATTACATGTAAAAAATATGGCAACATTTAGGAATAGAGAGGTTCAAGGAAAAAAAGGAGTCTTCAATCTAGGTTCAAGCGGGATAGTATATTTATTCGAAGCACTTAGTATGAAATCACACTTCCCTTCACCACAACTTTTCATCCCTTTGTCATACTTTTTAATATCGGCGTCCCGAAAAAATTACGAGGTTCTACCTAACTAGGGCTAATAATTGATGATAACAAGTGTTTGAGGTAGAAAGCTTTTAGCGATTTGTTTGGCAAGGAAACAAAGTCTTCTCAGATGCGGTGTTGCCATAATTTTTCTCTTCTCACCTGAACATTCCGGATTTTCATTCATCTTCATTCCTTATTTCAGGTAACGAACAGCAAAAATTTCACGGAATACTTATTAGAAATGTCTACCAAGTTGGGTGTGGCACACAGTTTCCTCGTATCCGTAATATTAAAATGTTTCAAATAACCTTTAAAGATTCCATAGCGTGGTTTCAACGGTTGGGAGAAGTTTTAAATCATAATGTAGCGTAAAACTACAAAATCTTTCGACAATAGAACGAGAAAATGATATTAGATGTAATTTACGCTTGTGCATGCGTAGAGGGGAGTATTGACTTGGAAGCAATGAGACTCATTGGAGACCGTCCAATGCCTCATCTGCACATTCCCAGAAAATCTCATCAAAATCGGATAAAAACCGTGACAATTAAGGTTATTACAAGGAATCAGGACTCCACAGACACACACACACACAAATATACACGGAACGAAAGTTGTTAAGATTGGTCTAAAATAAAAAATGCGAGTGGGAATTTTGATCTTGAAGACAAAAATGTTTTTATTTCCCGCAACTGAAAACAATTCCCCCCCCCCCCCCCCCCATCCCAAAATCGAATTGCGATTCTTCTGGAAGCAAAAAATCGTATCCACCTCTATTTTTCAGCGATAATACACAGAAAAAATACGAAAATATGAAACAAATTGGGTTGAGGATAATTACATAAGTCTGGTACGTTCAGGTTTCTTACAATCAGTTTCATCGTTTTAATTACTTTATTTTTTTCCATCACGATTACCGTAACAGTTTTCACTTTGTTGTAATGTACCTGGATGATGTACTGATTGACAATCCTGATTTTGAGTCCCATCTGAACTGACTTAAGAAAGTGTTCACAGTGCTTCGTAAGGGGAATGTTAAATTGAATCCCAAGAAATGTCGATTGTTATCATTATTGGGGATTTATAATTTGAGACCATGGTATTGAAACCGATCCACAAAAGACTGATAAGATCAGAGACTGGCCTACTCCCACAAATTCTAAGGAAGTCAGAACGTTTGTGGGAACGCGAGAACCATAAAATCCTAGTATCTATACATTGTGTCATACCCAACATTGCAGTCGCTTTTTAGTTGTGTTGAACGCTTTATGACTGTTTAAAAGAATACCTATACCCTTGGATGTCTCAGTTGTACGGAACAAAAAGAAAATGATATGGGTAATCAGTTCAACCAGTAATGCATTAGGCTTGAAACAATAGAATTTTCATGTTTTAAGATAATACTCCAACTGATACGTCTGGCATATTTATTTCTAATAATTTTTGACGAAGTTGAGGTCTGAAATATTTTAATTTTTACTCTTAAATACCAAACAAAGAGTAAAGGGTGAGGCCGAATGGTGCATAGAGGAGGATTTATAGATAGGTGAAGAACTGGTAAGAGTGTAATGTTTTATAGACAGGTGAAAATCGATTATGAACTATATGCTTCATGTATGTTACACGATAACACATCATACATGCGGGTACATGATTGTTGTTGTACACATGAGTAACAAAGAACTTCAAGCGAAAGTGTCTGAAACGAAATGGCAACCCCGTCCTTCGACCGAGTAAGCCGGCCCTTCTTCCCATCAATCTGTTTGCCCGACAGATCGAGGAGCTGCCTATCCCAAAGGAGGATTCGACAATACGATTTTCTCTCGAGTTGATTGATATTTGAACGGTTCCAGTCGCAGAGTCGGAAAACACGCATGGGAAGCAACCTGTCTCATGTTCACTGGAAAAAAATAGCTTTGGAAAAATTATTCTGATCCTTTCGCTCAATAACAACCGTCTACGTAATCTTATTTATCCTCCAGAGCCTCCAAACAACCGTGCACCTGATGTGAACGTATCTACTGTTTCGAATAAGTTCCTTTCAGACAGTGGCGGTCGGTCCTCTCTGTGAATATAACATGGACACTGATTTTTAAAGAACAGAAAAATGTAACGCCAAACATTCTAGATATATTATTCCTGAAGAGGAGAAAAAAGTAAACCAGAATTTCGAGCCGATTTGCTTTTCTTTGCTACCTATAACCGTAGTCGTGACGAACAGAAATTTTTGAGTTTCTGCCGGTTTTTTATTTTTTTTTTTTTTTAAGTGCTTGATTAATTACTGTAGAGCGAAAAGAGGTGACGCAAGGCATCAACAAGGGGAAAGTCATGTCAACCACCATGTTCCTTTATGTCTTTGAATTGGTTTTTTATTGTATCCAACGTTTCTCCCCAGGAACTGGGGCTTCTTCAGGGAGACAAAATTCTGAATAAGAAATTCAAGATTTCCTTCCTACTAGCGCTCCGAGCCGCGGTCGTTGTTAGTTGCGCAGGCGTAATGGTCGTTGGTCTTTCGATCCCTTTAAAATTTGTTTGAAGTCACTTTGTCTGCCAAATCACCATTTGAAGATATTTCTAGCCTTCGGATCGTGGGAAATTTAAGTGGGTACCATGAAAATAACTTTTGCGAATGCGCTCGAGTTACGATAGGGGATGGGATAATCCATACAATTCTTCAACATTTCATAAAAATCAGGTTGTAGTTCTGCTTATGAGTATTCTTAATGAGAATTGCAAACAGAGACTGATCGACGTGGAGACAAATTTTCCGTATATCCGGTAATGAAATAAAAAAGAGAAATACCTAGGTAGGTTGACGAAAAAAAAAAAAAAAAATTAAAAATTTTTATAAAATAATGATTTTTGATTTCTGTGACAGATAGCCTATCTGCACCGATCACTGGTCTATAGATAAAGTTTTAAACAAAGACATAGTAATTTCAAATTAATAGATACACGTCCACATAAATACATATAAAACCCTGACCACGCAGATATATAAAATGATACCTAATACTTAGTTCAGAGGTAGTTCTCAGTTCTAACACTTTGGTAGCAAAAGCTACAATAAACTCAATTTCTTGGACAGTGAATTCTTTTTTTTAAATAAATAATATCAACAGTTCAATTTTGGTAGTTTATGAGGAAATCTACGAGTATGTTCAAGAAAGTTTCCATTGATACTCATCGATTCAAACAAATTAATAATAACCACTTACTAATCAAATTAATAATAATAATCAATTCCTCACAAGGTCAAAAAATACGTTCAGTATCTCCAAGGATTCCATATGCTGAACTTTGACAGTACATTTGTGAATGGAAAGCATTGAAATAAGAACAAGAATGGTTGAAAAGGAACATAACAAGACAATAGTAAGAACTATATTTCTGATCTATCTCATACTTAAACTGTAAACAACTCAAACTTTTCCACGAGAACTGAACTTGACAAGGCGGAAACGGATGTTTCCGAATTCAATGCCTCGGCCCAAACTCTGGAGGCGGAGGCCATAAAAAGTTGCCCATGTATTGAAGTTGGCACATTCCTGTCAACAGACTGCAGAATCGCTTCTGGGTCGCGAAGGATTTGGAGATAATTTTATATTGAAACAGCTTGCTCCACAGTATCAAACAAAAGTTGGGACCGTAGTCGAGAGAGAACTGGGCTGTTTTGAAGGAGAAAGAGAAGGGGGCGGCGTAGCCGAGCGCCATTAGACAGAATTAATAAACAAAGTGATCTATTAGGGACCACAACCGCTGTCACACAACGTTTGGACTTTAAATTAATAAAAACATTCTTGGGCGGCAACGCCCTCGTTTGAAAAAGTTTTCTCCTGCGGTATACGGACCGTTGAAGCAACATAATTGAATCGCGTCATCCTTTCAAAAAATATCTCAGCCCCAAACCACTCTCGAATGAAATAATATGATTTCTTTCCTTAGTGACATGACCGTTTAATTAACCTTCAACTGGTTTAATCCAAACAATTGTAAATTATGCCCTTAGTTTTAGCCAATATTCTTACTGTCATAGGTTTACGATGTTCTGACTCGTTTAACCTCATTTGAACGCAAAAAATTCCCTTACGATGGATTTAATTATTTCATAATTGGAGAAACCACTTTGCTGACTATCAGAAAACGCCTTACAAGAAGTCAATCTTAACGAATGAAGTACATGAAACTT
This sequence comes from Adelphocoris suturalis, assembly GCA_030762985.1. NCBI lineage: Eukaryota > Metazoa > Arthropoda > Insecta > Hemiptera > Miridae > Adelphocoris > Adelphocoris suturalis. The sequence continues at coordinate 50,765,552 of CM061047.1, read as the reverse complement.
GGATATCCCGGGTAGGTAATGAAATGAAATGGGTTGTGAATGTGTTATTCAAAAGCTTTTGACTTTCGAGAAATTGGTACTTTTGACTATTTTAACTGCTCATATTTTACAAGGAACTTCTACAAGCTTATCTATGATATATTGGTGTTAGCTGTTACGGATTTCAGAATTTCGCAACCCATTTATCATCTACTGACTTGAGCTGAGTAACTAACAAAACTCCGTTACTTGGAACCTGGAGATAGAATCTGTTCTTTTTATTTCAATCTGATGATGATTCATTTCAGATGAGTCTAATAAAATAGTTTGGAAGGATTTATGCGAGGAAAACCTATTCTGTTGCGGCCCAATAGTTCTATACTATTTGCCATCGGAAATCACATAGACCTTAGAGCCTGTTAGCGCGTTCCCCCTGGGTGAGGCCAGTGGAACTCCACCTTGAAGGGGGCACTCACCCCAGCAGAGCCTACTTTCTACCTGCCGCCCCCCTGGATAGGGACAGAGGAGTCTACAAGAGCGTGAAACCTACTACCCCCGCGAAACCATCCTCAAATGGTTGGCAGGCTGGACCAGCCCAGCGAGGCACGCTGGAAGAGCTGAAAGCCTGGAGCCCCATCCGCCCACGGTACCAGTATGGGCACAGCCCTTAAAGGCCAAGAATGGTCGCTGGCCCGGCTCAGAGAAGAGGACTCTGCACCTACCGCTGACTGACCGTCCTGCATGATTGCATGATTGCACATGTAGGGAGGCCACGGTTGCCCCTGAGCCTGGGTCCGCACCCATGCCACACGTGTAGTGTTGTTTGACACCCCCAGTACGGATAATAATTCTATAGAAGAGAGAGAGTTTTTCTGTACATGTGGAATTTTGTGTTGGTTTTATGATAGACCCTCCGGTTAACTGACTCTCGTCTACTGCCGGAGGGCCCCATCAACACTGCGGATGGGGGAGTGGGGACTGCTGTCTACTAACTAGCGAGTTCACTGCCACCACGAGTCCAACCTCATTTGGAGGGCAGGCCGGTGAAGCTTTGGAGCTGGTTGCTTACTCATCGTCCCCTGGATTCTGTCCAGTTACCAGGGGACTAATTGCTCACCAGGGAGGTTCTGCTTCCCCCTGGGGCACGCTTCTGTGGCCTGGGGCATCCCTCCGCCCATGGTACCATTTTAGTGACTTGAGCCTGCAGGGTACCGGACAAAAGCCTCGTCAAGCCCCCTAAGCCTGAATGGTCGCAGGTCCGGCAATCCTCCAGAAGTGGCCCTCTGCCCCAAATCGGTCACAGAGCGGGAACAGCCCAAGTCCAGAGAAAAGCCTACCGCTTTTCACGAGCCAGCAAACGAGTGGGTTGGACTTGCCACCTATTTACCGACTCATGAGGGATACGGTCCCGATCAGCTCGGAGTACTCCATTAAACCATCACGCATGTTCGCCACACATGTCTCATCAACTCCTACGGATGGTCCACAGTTACGGTAGTGCATCAAGACAGTCTTGCACTATGTTTCCCCCTGGGGGGAGTTTTTTTCTGTTCTTTTCTGTACAGTAAAACTGATCAAAAAACAAAGGGTGGCGCCCTTTATTTGAAGAAAGGGATTTTCGCCGCCTTCTCCGCCCGCCTTCTACTTTCGCCAAGGAGGTGGGCAGTATAAATATCGCCAACGGGGCAGGCAGTATAAGTTGGATTAATATTAAACAGTATTATTGGATACTGATTGGTGTCAGGCCGGAATGGGCGTCCCGTCAAGCCGCAATGTCGGGGGTTGTCAAGCGAAACCTGCAGGGGGTGGCCCCCTAGTTAATTATAAACTTAATACAGATGCGCTTAACCGTAACAGGTTCGATCCTATCCGATTATGTTTAATCGCGGTTAAATAATATATCATCAAGATAAATTATATTTTAGAATGAAATAAGTTGTCACATATACAATAATATGAGCTGTAGTGGAATTTCGAGTAAAGGAAATGAGGAAACTAACAGTTTCTCCAAAAGAGTGTTACTTACCTTAAAAGGAAAAAATACCTACTTGTACTTGTACTGCTTGGCGCGTGATTTGTTATGGAAAACAAGGCACTGTAAAAGGGAAAGCAATGCTTTGTTCAGGATTTCTCCAACTTCCACAGACCAAATATACACTTGCACAATTCTTGAAAAATTCTCTATCTCGTGCTAAAAAAATCTCAACTTTCTTGGCGATTATCACCTTTGTGATGGTTGCTTCTAAATTAGCGATGGTGGTGGATAGTTGTTTTCGAACTCGTTTCGAAAATGTTACGGTTTACAGTCATAGTATCCAAACTTCTCTATTATTTAAATTCTTCCAGATGAACAGATAGTTTCTAAACACTGAAGTCCTTGGAAATTCATTTTTCATAACTTTCTCATCCACTATTTATGTTTAAATAACCTATTCTCACCTGCATTATGGGGATAGGTGCTACATAATGGAACTATATTATTTATATAATAAGGAACAGTACCATAGAAACTAATTTAGATTTAGTTTACCTATAGTAAACACCCAACATTAGAAAAATGTCAAAAGGTGTTCTTCCAGGTAAGGACAGAACGGTTTCAATAATCAATCCATTGGTGTATAATTAGTTTATCGAATAGGCGCATGGAATACCCAAACACTAGTCTGCATTTTGTCGCTGGGCCGTTGTCATACAACATAGACCAAAATAAACACAAATTTGTGTAGATCATAAGTAGTAGAATATCTGCTACGTGAGGGCTTCACATTATCTATCATTTATAAAGTAAGCCCAACATAGTTCTGGTGCACAGCCTGTAAAATTGTCTAGTATTAATACTCTATTATCGCTGTACTGTTCTTAGTGCAAAGATTCATTATTTCATATTTATTCCCTTGATATACATAAAATGGCTACATCAGCCAAGAATAGTGCTATATAATTGTCACTGTACCTAGAGTACTAGTAATGCTGAGTAATGGAGAGTAGAATAAATCTTGCTCAATTCCTTTGAGGCTCGTTCTTTCACAATATCAGAGTTTACAATAGAGCAGTTCATGCAAAATGTCAACATTTTTAGTACTAGTACTTTAACTGATACTCACCTTTTCTAAGAACAACGCGTCTGCTTAGCTTTCAAATTCACTAAGAATCATAAATAGGCATAGGACTGTGAGATCCTTTATTTAAAATTATAAATGGAATTGCTGTATGAAAAAATCAAATGAGACCTTTTCTTGATTTTCTCCGATCCAACGCCCCTGATGTTCAACCAGCGATAGAAAAGTATATTCCTCATTGCTGACTCCAAGTAGGATGTTTGAGTCGTTCTTAAAGAATCAACAATTTATGTGGAGGTGATAGGAAACATTCATGAAGACTAGTAGATTAGATTAAGCCTCGTTCAGAGGCCGGAAACGAGAGCGCTGTAACGGTAGCTTTCCGCGCACCTAGTGCTATTTCCCTATGAAATTCTCACTTTGAACTATCCCCCTCCGTGCTTTAAGGAAAGTTTTCTTTCATTTCCCATTCACGAAGTATGTTTTTGATGATACTTGAATGTGGCGACAAAAGACTTATGAAAAAACTGTTTATCGAAGTTGTGATTAAACTAGAACAGTGAACAGTGCTGTGTCGTTGAGTGGATTAAAGATGACTTTTATAATAAAAACGTCTCTTCTAAGCTTAAAGCTTCCATACCACTTCAACTGATTTTGCAATTATTAGTAAAAATTGTAACCGGCTTATTAAAATTGTTTATAGTCCAATCAACTTAGTTTAGGAATGTAGCCAGGTACGTAAGGAGGGGGAAATTGGTAGCTTGAGATGTGAACATTTATCACATCAATCAAGCGCTTTCCAACGAGTGGCGAACGATTTCTGTGCGATGAAAACTGCGGAAGTTCCATTCCCCTAGCAACGGCTGGGTTGTATGTGAAACTGAAGTTGTGACACAAATTTTGCGTCACGGAAATTTTTGGTTGACCCCCCAGAGCAAAGACATATCCATGTCAAAACGCGTTTTTTCCAACACTTTACCAGCATTCTATTAGGAAAAGAACAGAACAATATGTTTGGATGCAAAGAACAGTACCCATGTTGACGGTAACGGAAGTGTAGTATTTGGTTCAGTTTTGCAGCAGACTATAATAACGTATTATTATTTTTTATTTTATTGTTTCTAACTGAAGGTGACCTAACCGTCGAAATTTATTTAACGTGTCACTTTTTATTTAGCGGAGATATACAGCATTCTTTACTAACTTATGTTATCTTTATTGAAGTGGGTTTTGATAATTTCTTAGCGAATGATTTAGTTCCAGTAGAAATTGCCGTGAGTACTTATAAAACAGTACCCAACATATTATTGAAATACTTTTTATACAGGATGAACACACTTAAGGTGGCACAAATGAGCAAAATCAATTCTAGAGCTCATTTCCGACAAAAAGTGCCCGAGACTTTTTTTAAAATGCATTGTTTCCGAGTTATTCACGATGTACGATATTTTTCGTGTTTCCGACCTTACATCACAAAATCGGCTATAACTCCCTTCCATATCAAGTAAATTCAAATCTATGGGAATGTTGGAAAAAGCATTCATTTTCCTATCTCTACAACGTATTTTAGTTCTTTTTACAGTAGTTCGCGTGGGTGAAAATTGGACTTAACAAGAAAATTTCTCACTTTTTGAAAATTATTAAGGTGCGTTAAGTATTTTAGTTACAGGAAAAACTTACCCTAATATTTCCAACGGTTTAATCAATTTTCATTTTACTATATTAATTGGGGGAGAAAAGTTTGTTCTGATGGTTATTATGTACCTAAAATAACGAAATGAAAATATACTCATTAGCTTGCTAGATACACAGCTGGAGTGTTCAAGTTGGTGAGAGTAGGGACGGCGCTTTCGATACCCAACCTTCACGACCTAGCGGTCGTGCAGTTTAGTATACCGACCGCCGTGTTACAACCAAACCCACACGTCGTGACCCGAGCGTGGTGTATAACAGTCATCAGCATGCACACTTGACTCGGTTTAGATCGGACGGAAATGTTATTCCACCGAAACCCATGCTGACAATTACGACTAGAAGCCCTCAATATTATGGTATATATTGTTCATCGTGCGGTGGATTCTCCTCTAAGGTCCCCACTACAATACGACCGTAATGCATATAAAAAGAAAAAAGACAATTTAAACTTATTTCTGTTCTAGAACCAAAAATTTCAACCATGTATCATGTTTTCTCCTCGATATTGATTCTATGAAAACATCAGAAATTAACAAGCGGTTGCAATCATGTTCACAATATCAATTATTGAGAATGATCACCTGTGTGTAAACAATTATTTATATAACCATGCTCATAACTCAGTTTGTTGGACACGCACTTCGCCGTAGTTAACATAATATTGTTGAATAAATCGAGAGCTTTCGAACGAATGGTCAACGAATTTTGTGGGATGAAAAACGACGAAGTACCATTTCCCTAGCAACGACTCGGTTGTAGGCGGAAATCACTGTAATTAATTTCGTGCGCGGAAAAAAATTGACTCGCAAAATTCGCTAGGACCCCAGGGCTAAAACATGATACATGTTAATATATGAATGGTTGATAAAAATAGGCATTACGGAGGCAGAAAATATTATTTTTAGTATGTATATATAGAAAATTGATGTTTATTAAGTTATTATTCATGAAGAGAAATGTAAATAATTAAGATTAATTAAGTTTGTCGCAGCTCTTGTGAGGCGACACAGGCTTATGCCTATTGCCCACAATAATGTTGGGAGATATGTTAATTTGACATTATTTATGTATAAAGAACATAATAATAAATAATAAATAAACCTAACCCATTGTCAGTACAAAAAATACAACAGAGAGAATCTAATTAGGTATATGATTTCAATCTTCGTTACTCTAAATAAATGTAATAATTAAATCTTAAGCAAGATGGAAGGATATGTACATAGATAAAGGACGTAAATGAAAAAAAGGAACTTACGAGTCGCGCTGACTGCTGGCCCAAACTTTGATTCTTCGTAGTAATTGTCTGTAAAATTCAAAATTGGCCAGTTAATAAATTCGCTAGTTATATATAGATAAATATATTTATGCACCTACCAACATCTGCATAGTGAATTGTACATTGTTCAAATAATTTCATGAGCCTGAAATGAACAAAACATCATCCACTACAGCTCTTCAGTTCTACACGTTTTCTATGGCCATGATGATGAGATTTTGCGCACATGCCATTATAACGCAAATTCTCGCGTATTGAGAGACATAATTCATCATCTCCCCGTTTCTAATTCTTTCTGTGAATTATAGTCATCATGATCATCAGTACTTAAGATCTACTTAATAACTACATACTTGAAGTACTTAAGAGGGGGCCGTGATAGTGGTGCCTGCTACAACATGGAGGATTTCAGTGGAACTATTTCAATTTGGAAAATAGCCGACAGGTAGAACTACTGTGGCAGTGCCATGACTGTTGGTGTAAAAATAACGTGGGCAAGGGAACTCGAAGGCCCCAGCCCCTTGAAGGACAACAGAGTCTTTGCAACAATGGATGTGCAGAGCCCCAGCGCTTGGGGAATCCGAAAAATTTGGCGATACCAGCTGAGCGGCGGTTGCGTTGAGATCAGTTCTTATGAAAATATGTCGTTCACCCCAAGTTTTGAAGGGTTATGATTTAGGGCGAGTAATGATTATATTAGACTGTATAGATACCCTGGCCAGAAACATACACATACATACATACATACGTACATGCGTGTATGTACATACGTACATTTCTTCCTCACATTAGCAAAAATGTTGATATCTTATTTGGCGAGTGTGTGTGTGTGTGTGTGTGTGTGTGTGTGTGTGTGTGTGTGTGTGTGTGTGTGTGTGTGTGTGTGTGTGTGTGTGTGTGTGTGTGTGTGTGTGTGTGTGTGTGTGTGTGTGTGTGTGTGTGTGTGTGTGTGTGTGTGTGTGTGTGTGTGTGTGTGTGTGTGTGTGTGTGTGTGTGTGTGTGTGTGTGTGTGTGTGTGTGTGTGTGTGTGTGTGTGTGTGTGTGTGTGTGTGTGTGTGTGTGTGTGTGTGTGTGTGTGTGTGTGTGTGTGTGTGTGTGTGTGTGTGTGTGTGTGTGTGTGTGTGTGTGTGTGTGTGTGTGTGTGTGTGTGTGTGTGTGTGTGTGTGTGTGTGTGTGTGTGTGTGTGTGTGTGTGTGTGTGTGTGTGTGTGTGTGTGTGTGTGTGTGTGTGTGTGTGTGTGTGTGTGTGTGTGTGTGTGTGTGTGTGTGTGTGTGTGTGTGTGTGTGTGTGTGTGTGTGTGTGTGTGTGTGTGTGTGTGTGTGTGTGTGTGTGTGTGTGTGTGTGTGTGTGTGTGTGTGTGTGTGTGTGTGTGTGTGTGTGTGTGTGTGTGTGTGTGTGTGTGTGTGTGTGTGTGTGTGTGTGTGTGTGTGTGTGCGTGTGTGTGTGTGTGTGAGAGAGAGAGAGAGAGAGAGAGAGAGAGAGAGCGGAAGAGAGATTGATTGAATAATTGATTGAAGCGTTTAATTATCAGAAGAGTGAATCAAAAATCAATGTACAAAAATAACGGTAGTCAACCACGGAGGAAAGACAAATCATATAAGCATATACTATTATGGCAAATCTTAATATCATTGAATAAATTGATTTCGTTTGATACACAAATCAGTTTGAAAATACGAGTATATACATGAAAATCGTAATTATTGTGAGCAACAATTTCCGTAGCTCTGTACTACTGTATCGATTTGTCAGACAAACTTTGATCGACTGTATATTTTTCTATATCCTCCCGTTGCAGTTTTAAACTTTCTAATTCTTCTCTGTCTCATTCAAACATGGTGGAAATATATTTTATATTCCCGAACATCATTACAACCTCAAAAATCGACGGATTTATTCGTTCAAGGTTTCAAATTACAGATTATAATGTGTGGAAGGGAACCGGCGAGCTACATTTTGCATTTTCTATCATATAAAAACTATGATTACCAAATTTCTCAACTGATCTCAAATCACACCACCAAGTGAAATTTTTGATGAAGTTTTCTAGTAAGGAAGGCATGATAATCAAAATGTGGCACGTCCACTCCCTGGATACCTCTCTAACTTAAATTTAGATTAAAAAATTGAGTGAATTCGTGAAGTTTTTGCTGAAGTATTAACGTTGCTTTCATACGGGATCATCCGGCCCGCTCTTAAGTTCTAAGCGCACTATCAACCACACATCGCAAAGCATATGTCCGGTTTTTTCTCCTGATTGGTGTTCAAGTCCTGCACTAATTCAGAGATGGTATACCTTGACTATGACGGCTGGGAACAAGTGCTTGGAGGGATGTAACTTCTGAATCCGTAGAATAGATTTCTCTCTCTTGAGGATGCAAAACACCGAGACCAAGGGCATGGTGTCACAGTACCCATACACTGTCATGATGACAACACTGAACCAACAAAAAGGAGACCGCACTTTTCTTATGAAAAATGGATTTCATAAATTTCTATGAAAATATACTCACAAGATAGCTTTCGATACCAATATAGTCTCCAAGGGCTTGAAAGGATTTTGAGTAATAAATTTAAGAGCTGGAAATTGTATTCAGAAGTAACCTCCCTCTCAACATAATCCCTAAATTTTGGTTCATTGTTTTCAATAATAAACCTTTGCAATCTGCCAAAAAAAAAAAATAAATAAATAAAAATAAGTACCCCTCAAAATTTGTTGGTTTAAGTTTCAAGACTCGAAGAATCTAAAAATCGAATAAAAACAAATCGGTCCGTCCGCCGGCGCCGACAAGGCTTTTCTCGGATACTACTGAATCAAAGTTAATGAAACTTGGGTTATAAATCACATTTGGAGTATAGTTGGTTCTGGAAGCTCGTCATTAATATTATTCAACCCTATTAAAAGGCTGACATATTCAAAATTCGAGATCTTTAAAACTTTTAAGGTATATTAATGACTTTTTCGTTGTAATTGATAAATACGAGTATTATCCCAAAAAATCTAATAAAACCCCACGGAATGCTGTTCTTCAGTCCGATCGCTCTCCCTAAGAGCTAAAACTTCGAGAAACATAATACCTTGGATTTCTGGAGCCGGGAACATAGATATATACACAGCACATTGAGCTGGCAGTGAAAACTTTGAATTACCGAGTCAATTGGTAAATTCCATCTTCTTGATATAATTCCAACGGAATCATCAGGTGATACAATTCAAATGATATTCTGACTCCGCTAAATCGAGTTCTATAACTACAGTCCGTAAGGATGAACTAGTGAAGCATTGGTAGGTAAATTAATTTATCTCATAAATTTTCATTGGTAGGTACCTACGTAATCAAATAATGTAGTCATACTTAGATCAGGGGGACTAGTAAAGTGAAGATGAATCAATATTATTTGCGTCAATTTTCCCTTTGTAGGTGCCTATTTTTACGTACCTTGGCTTATTGATGACATACTATGGATCTTCAAATTTAAATGAAGCTCATTTGTTATATCTAGAATAAATTCAATATCAGTGCACATAGAAAAACTGATCAGCTAAAATACCTCTGAGCCTAATTTGTTTATTAATAGACTTATGACACTGAAATTTAGATGGAGCTCCTTTGGGACACCCCGAAAACAGTCTCGAGGCACGGAGGTGTACTGATCAGGTGAGGGGGCCTCTGGATCTTCTTTCGTTTTCAAGCTTCCGTTTTTCCCATTTTTACGATTTTTTAATTTTTACCGTTTATTAAAAAGCGTGAAATTGTAAGGTTTAAATCCTTTTGGAGGTGTGAAGCGACAAGTTTTGATGATATATCATGTTTATGGGCTTAAGCAATTTATTACAGGCGCATGATTTGCGTAGAAGAACGATCTAATAGATAGATAATAAACCTTTGAGTAATAATGTGTAGCGTTTCTGAAATATTGAAGTGAAACTTGGAGGCATTTTTGGGGTGCCTTTGACTAAGTTTCAAGCAACTAGAAATCAGGAAAAAACAGACAGGCCAAAGAGGAGGGAGGGGTTATTGGCTAGGTACTTTAGAAAGCTAACGTGTTACCACAGAACAAGATGGTGAAACCAGAATTGCGAAGTCTTATTCCGTTCAAAGATGGCTTCACCAGCTTCACTCAGTGAACGGAATAAGGTTGGTATCGCGATTCTGGCTTATGACTCATCTTCTCGATCAGTGCTAAAAAATCTTTAAAATGAAATTTCACCCAGCAAAACAAGGAAAAAAAAAACGTTTCCCAATATATATTGTTCCATCCCCTCTCTTAGGGCTGTCCAAGCTTTTTTGGATTTATTTCTGATTTTTTATTTGCTCAGAGTATAGTATTAGGTACCCCAAAATGCCCCTTAAGTTCACTTCGATATCTCAAATATTGAGGAAAAAAGTTAATGGTGAGGAGGATTGCTTTTGAATACATTTCCAGCACTTGAATTGGTTATAACTGAAAATTCTTTCAACATTATTTTGACTCCATGGATACTATTAAATCGAGCATCGTAAACTATCTAATGCGAATATTCTCATAAGAATTTATGAAACCCAATTTCCACGAGAAATAAGAATTCAAATGTCATACGGGAAATCAATGATAGACAGCAGAGCAGAATAATTTAAATTTAGTACCAAACTGCTAATTTCAAGCACAATTACTCATTTCTTACTGCTTGCATACTTTTAGCTAATGACTACGGAACCATGCTACTCAACTGCGAATCGGACGAAGTATTCGGTAACGTTTCTTTATTTGGACAGTTTAAAAAAATTTAAAAGCCTTAATAAAAAGGTCTGTCTGTTATGGATTTGGTTTTTTCATGTTCCTCCAACGTTTCTCCCCAGTAATTGGTGCTTTTTCAGAAAGCTTAAAAATCAGATTTATGATAAAAAAATTTAAAATTGTTATTCCCGTGTCTACCAAGGCCTAGCGACAAAACGGTTTGCCTTACAAACGACTTGAATACATGATCAGTTTAGAATATTTTGTCTCATTTCATTATGTGTGTACACAGTGTTCTGGACTGAGTAAAGCATAGTCGTAGCCCGAGTCGTAGACAAATATATATTGTCTCAAGATTTCAACGGTTCTTGCACATAAAATAGCTTCGGGGACTAAATTGAACCTGACAAACGTAGATTCGTATTCAGTGATCCAAAAAACATACAGGTACCGAATATCAATACTGTTCTTGAATTGTGGGCAATTTTTTAGTAAAGTCTAAAGACTATAATTAAGTATCTTTCTAGCATTGAACCATTATTCTATTCACAGCTATTGTCTCTGAAATGGGCAATCAACAATTAAGCCATGATTTTAAAATTCCCACATATTTGTCTGTAAGGACGAGTAGGCACTAAAATAAAGAAGAAAAGCTGTTTTCGAATAACTACACCATTTCCAGATAATCCAATGCGATTTAAGTCTACAGTGCTTTACTACAAGGACTAGGAAAGTAAGGTCTTCACCTACCTATCTGAATAGTCAACATTCACTCGATCTGTCGGGAAAACCTGGGAGCAGAATCGATCCAACAGCTTGAGCTGTGCTCTAGCAATCGGGAGGACCAACTCGTGAGTTTGCACTGCTCCCGCTAGATGGCAATACTCACGTAATTTGCTCCCCGAAAATTACTTCAGGTGAATATACTGTTTTATTAAATTCGTCGCCCGATTTTAAAGTAAGCTAGGTAGGCACCATTGAAAATGCGCTTGTAGTTTATAAAGAAAATATGAGGCTTGTTCGCTTATGGTATTCCAGAATAACATTGGAGGAGGTATTCAGCACCACCACATCAATATTTGTGATAACCACACATTCAAAACTTTGAAAGACCGGCAAGCCTCAAGAAATGTTGAATGTAAATTACCCAATGTCAAAACCCCAGTAAAACCTGCAAATATACCTACGTAACGTACGTAAATATAGTATCGCCCAAATTAATGGAATCAGTCACTCAAAACTTCAAATGTCTGAGTTGGGTACAAATTCGGTACCTACATAATTTTTTGAAAAGTTTGTGTCCACTAAAAGATTTATTATGCCACAAAGAAGAAACGGAAGTAGAGATACATTTACTGTGAGGTTATTTTCTAGCAAGTTGTGTCAATTTTTTCCACAGCAGTTTCTTAAATGTTTGAGCAATTTTTTCAACTTTTTTTATTTATTCCAAAAGTTAGCCTTTGAAATGGTACAGGAAAAAAAATTAATTTTTTTCTACTAAATTTGTAGTCTTAAAATGGATATTAGTCCACAAAATCCCAGTCATACAGCATGATTGTATGAATGATTTTTCTTACATAACCGTCTTTTATGATGTAAAACTTTTTGTTTTTGAGTACCTACATTGTTTTGAAATTTGTTGAACTGTTGTGAAATGCAAGCATTTTAAGTTCATATAACACAGTTAACGTAGCATAATATAGTTAACTACTAATTTTATGGCAGCGAAACTCATTAAAATATTATTCTGAAATTCAAAGAAGATTTGGAACTTTTAGCTATTATTGAGAATTTTTTAATAGATTTGTCAGCAAATATCAATGCGATTCGCTTACAATTTTCTGCATAATTTTTTGCGTAAATTTTATAATGCTCAATTTCGTAGTTGATCAACTTTTTTGGCTAAAATTCTGCTCAAAAATATAAATTTGACAAGTTTTTCGGCGTTTTTAGCCATTTTTGGTGCTTTTTAAAAATTTGACCAATTTAATGTGCTTAAAAAGTGCTTAAAAAGTGTTAGCCAACGAATTCATTATTTCGTTTTGGCGCAAGAACGGAATTCCTATCTCAATCATAAGAAGATTTATCGTCTGGAATGACATACACACTCACACTTTAACACCCCTCAAAGGTGGAGGGGGCACACCATTAAATTGAAAAATAAACATATAAAATAAAAAAGTGGGGAGGAAGCCCAAGTTTACCCGACGCTGGCTCTAGGGATAAGGGAAGTTGCAGGTTGAGGAGGAAGAATGGGATGAAAGGAAGTATAAATCGACTACAAGTTCAAGTAAGAACCCCTCAGGACGCGGGTGGTGATACCACGGAGCACTCCTGCTGAGATGCATAATTCAAGTAACTCCGTGGCGCTTTTCCCGCACCACACCCCGCGCCAAGACACGGTTGCAGCCATATTATTGGTCGCCACTCCTTTTAGCTCGGAAATTGCTTGCCGCAGGTCATTTCTATCAGACTTATTTCTTTTAGCCCGCCAGGTCTGCTCCATGTCCGCTGGGGGGATTCAGAGCACTGTCGGAGTTCTTTACCATCTACTGACTCATGTAGTGCAGCAGCGAACTCAGCAGACACTTTTTTTTTTTTTTTTTTTTTTTTTTTAACGAAACTCCCCTCAAAGGCGGAGGGGGCACACCATTAAACTGAAAAATAAACAAATAAAATAAAAAAGTGGGGAGGACGCCCAGGTTTACCCGACGCCGGCTCTAGGGATAAGGGATGTTGCAGGACGAGGAGGAAGAGTGGGATGAAAGGAAGTGCCCCTGTAAAATGACCACCAGTTCAAGTAAGAACCCCTCAGGACGCGGGTGGTGATACCACGGAGTACTCCTGCCGAGACTGGCCAACTCCTGCCCAACTCGAGAAGCTCCGTGGCACTTTTCCTGCACCACACCCCGCGCCATGACACGGTCGCGGCAATGACCTTGATGTTATTAGGTGCCACTCCTTTTAGCTCAGATATCGCTTGGCGCAGATCATTTCTATCATATTTACTTTTCTTAGCCCGCCAGGTCTGCTCCATGTCCACGCTGCCACTGACAACCTGGACATCCAGGATTATGGCAGACCCATCGGGCTTGATCGCAACGATATCTGGCTTCTTGCCCCGGTCACTCGGCATATGGTATAGTCTCTCTCTTTCGACATCCCAACCGCTAGATGACAAAGCGCCTGCTATCTGCTTGGCAACCGCATCGTGACGTAGAATGCGGCCACCGTGAGTACGAGGACACTGCTGCACCACATGATAAAGATTCTCATTTTTACCCCGACAGGCACGGCAAAGGGTGTCTACTGTCCCGCGACTACTCCTCGAACACCTCACCGAGGTGGCTAATGTAGCCACCCGGACGGCGTGAAAATGGCGATAGTCGCGGGCCCCAATGCCCTCTGAAGCCCATTCCACCCACTGGGTAGAAATGGGGGATTCAGAGCACTGTCGGAGTTCTTTACCATCTACTGACTCATGCAGTGCAGCAGCGAACTCAGCAGATGAGCTGGGTTGTGGAGGAGTTGGTGTTGCTCGATCGCACCACAACAACTGCTGCCGGACAAAGTCCAGGTCAGCAGCAGTGCGGGCGACCTCCCAGCTCGAGCCCCTAAGGGCAAGCAGGCGCTGGCGGCGTAAAGATGGGATGCTGGCAGAAAGAGAGACAATACCGAGCCCACCGGCCTTGACCGGTGCGTGGATGTAAGCACTTGGGACACCAGGTGGAAAGCCTAGCCAAGAGCACACAGCAGAGCGAACTTCACGATCTAACTCAAGCAGCCTCCCCGCAGTAAGCCTGCCAAAGACTAACCCATAGGTTAGCTTTGGCAGTAAGTACGTGCGAAGGAGGCGCAGCTTCTGCTGTGGCTTCAATGGAGCCTTGGTGACACGAGCTGATGCTCCACCAAGGTCCACACGGCTCGCGGCTATAGTGGCCACACCCATTAAGTCGACTCCAAGGTACCACCAGACCTCCAATACGGATCGTGCGGGGATGGGTGTCTGTCCTAAAACAAAGCACTTCTCATCCGCCACTTTCACCTTATGTTGATGGCCCGACGGAACCAAGGAGACCGACCCACACTTAGAAGGGTTGACCACTAGACCACACCTGGCTAGCTGCTCAGCAAAGGCATTGAGGGCGATCTGCAAGCCCTCGCGGGTTTCTGCGAGTAGGATGACATTATCGGCAAAAGCCAATGCACCTACTTGCACCCCAGGGGCGAGATCAAACCCTATTTCATCTGGCAGCTTACCCAAGGCTGTATCCACGACCAGGTTGAAGAGGAGTGGCGACAGAGGATCCCCCTGGCGTACCCCGCGCCCAATGACAACATCCCCTGACATCTCACCTTGTGCCTCGAGGACCGTCACGCCTTCGTGGTACAGACAGGCAACATACTCAATTAAACGAGCAGGTGCCCCGACACCACGAAGACAATCGGTCAGGGCAAAGTGGCTAACTGTGTCAAAGGCCTTAGCGACGTCCAGAGCGGCAAGATGGAGCTGCCGTTTCTTGATGCGGGCCAGCGAAATGACAGTTTGGAGAACTGTTAGGTTCTCCGCTGTGCCATCCGCTGGCCGAAATGCTCTCTGGACGTCACCTATGACACCAGCCACTTGAAAGCGAGATGCCAGAATCTTTTGGAAGTGGCGGAAAACTACCGATGATATTGAAATCGGACGGTAGCCTCCAGGCCCACTTCCTCCTTTCTTTGGGATGAAGATGGTTCGGGCACGGGTCAACGCTTTCGGGGGCCTTCCCGATAGAAGTAACAGGTTGAGGATAAGCAGCTTGACACATTTTGGGGCTTTATTCCAGCGTCGGGCAGAAATACCATCAGGTCCAGCAGACGTGGAGTTTTTGACACGGCACTTATGTGCCTCGTCATGAAGCACCGGCGTGCACATAATGCCACGTAAGGAATCCCTGGTGGAAGCTGGGGGTACCACTGGCACACCAGGGTTGTGGCTGGGAGCACTCAAAAGTGGCTCCCAAAATTCCACAAACTCCTGGAGTGGGGGCAAAACTTGTTCATCCCCAGCTCCCTCCAGTACCTCCGCAGCTACACGAGCCGGATGCTTCCTCCACAACTTCTGGACCCGCTGGTATTCCCGCCTCCTTGCTTGCTTAGCTGCTTTGCGACCTCCACGGGGCACCGACACAGGAGGATGTCCTCCCTGATGCCCCGCCACGGTCGCATCCCCAACCTGTGGGAAGATCCTCTGTACATAGGCCGCGACCTCATCTTCCAAGCCAACAGGCCTCTCAACAGCCCGCCTCGCCAGTTCCTGCAGGTAGGCACTCTCGTAACCATCAATACGGCCTACCTGCTCCCCGAGCCTCAACACTTCAGTCTTCAAATCCTCAAGAAGACCGGAGGTCCCGGGGGAGGATTGCTGAACGGCGGGCTGTTGTCCCACGCCTGTCGGAGATGCGGGGGAGGCCCCACTGCTATTTGCCAGGATTGCATCCTGGACAAGCTGCTTATAGTGGGGCCTCAGGCGAAGAGATTGGATGGCAGAAAGCGTGCGCATGGGAAAACGTGCTTGAAGGAATACGTTAATATTTCGAACCCCATTACGCACAGCCTCTGCCTCCTCTGCTGCCATTCGCCGCAAATCCTCAGAAGCATACCTGGGCCACTCTCGCTCTATATCAATTGCAGCGTTGGCCTGTACAGGATGCTTCTGCCAGACGTGGGCACTGAGGCCACGCTTGGAACTGAAGGCTCTCTCACAGTGGGCACACTGATGGACATCTCCAGGGGCATTGGAAGAGGAAGAAGGATAGGAAGAAGAGGAGGAAGAAGAGGGAGAGGAAGACCGACGCCCCTGCCTGGGGCGCCCCCGAGCGCCTCCCCTAGAACCCCGCTGGCCAATGGGCCGGCGGGGGTTATGAGGCTCTCTATTTATTTCATCCATAACGGGGGAGACGATAAAATAAGGGTCGGGAGACCCATTGACATGAGCCTCCCCCCTAAGCGCCAGAGGGTCATTCTGCCACCCTCTGGTAAACCAGAGGGTGCCCGGGTTGCACGGCGGGGACGTAAAACACACACACACACACACATATATATATATATATATATATATATATATATATATATATATATATATATATATATATATATATATATATATATTTCATTATATATTATTATTCATTATATATTTCATATAATATACATATGAAAAAGTGGTAAACTCTAGAGTTCGTTTCAGAATGTCCCAAAACAGATTTCAATGAAGAAATTATTATTAGATGATTTTGATTCTAAAATTTTGGGAGTCATTGCAATACCTTCATTTTTTACGAAAATTCGCTAAAGATGTAGCAAAACCCTCGCGTTGTCTCAATACACGCTGAAGACTCAGAGAAATATTGCCGCAGAGTGTCAGGTGAGTCAGAAAGCTGTGCATAACGTGTTGAAGTTGTGAAATAAAACTGGACAATTCTCGACGTTTTGGAAGGTGTAGAGGACAAAAAAGATGTCTCCGATTACCACACCCATTGCAAGTAAATCTTCTCTCAGATCAATAGCAGTTTTTCTAGGATGACTTTTAGAAATCCTCAACAGCAAGATGTCGGTTCTTGGAGACGTCTTTTTTGTCCTTTGCACCTTCCAACACGTCGAATTGCCCTTCCACAACTTCAACACGTTATGCACAGCTTTCTGACTCACCTGACACTTTGCGTCTGGACACGTGTATGAAAAGTTCTGAGCGGAGTACAGCAGGCAGAAAGATAGATTGTTTTAATCGATTTTAGGATTCAAACGTAAACTAACGAATTTTGAAGGTTGGTTAAATTTTATTCTCGGCAAATTACAAAGGATCATTATTCAGAGTAATAAATCCAAATAGTGCCAAGCTTATTTATGCTTAGAACGGAGCCGTTTCTATGAAAATAAAACTTCCGTTAGTTTTCATCCGACGTAAATGGTTCACCGTTCGTTGTAAAGATCCTAATTTTTGCAAAAATCGTACGTATATTGAATTAGCTGAGCACCTACAAAATGGTCAATTAACTATAAACGACTCTTGATGTTTAATAACATGATTTGGTAGTAATCATTTAGTTTTGCGCATGTGCAATATTCAACCAATCGTGAAAAAATTCATAGAGCATCATCCAGGAAAATATACCTACCCAACCATTCCCCGAGTTTGAACAAAATCGGACTGATAGATCTGGAGAAAATGACACTAAAATAAATTCACATTTGCGCATGTGCACACGCTTCTTTTTATCCAATGACGATGAAACTTATAGGAATCATTATGAAACTATTTCGAACTATCCCTGAAAATTTCATAATAACCGGTTTCGCCTTTTAATTTTGAGCATGCGCAGCAGTTATTACACAACTGTAAGCAATATAATCCATAGGGCATTTTCCTAGGCCATATTCCTATCTATCCCACGAGTTTTTGAATCGAATGAATGAAAGATGAGAAATTAGTGTTATAAGATTGATCCTAATGCTACTATTGATCCTACGGTGGGCGATGAAAGTCATAGCGATGCCGGAGAGAATACTGGTTTTACGGCTGGAAAGGGACAAATTCGACCACCGAAGTGCCCCAGTCTTATGGGACGGAAGCACCGGATCTTATAGCGAGCTTCCGGTTCACCAAACTATGCACATCAATCCGATCTATTTGTCCAACTTCTACAAAAATTTGCTAAATCGGATACCCATAAAAATTTAAAATGAAAGAAAAAATCCTGATCGTAGAGTAAAATTGGAGTAGCTAATCACGACCTACTGCATTACAGGTTTTTCAAATTCAGAGAGAGCCCTGGGGTTAAAAGATTACGGTGTTAATATTGTCATCAAAGGGTATGAAAACGGAAGTTAGTAAAACAAACTTTGTCTATTTCAACGAAAAATAAAGAGTTTTAATGTTAAATCGATTTCGACGGTTAGGCCCTCATCAGTAACAAACAATAACTGAACTCAGTTCGTAGTAGTTACTGATGATGGCCTAACCGTCGAAATCGATTTAACATTGTAGCTCTTTATTTCACGCGGAAATAGACAACGTTTTTTCACTAACTTCCGTTTTGAAATGGGTTTCCACAACTTCGTCGCGAGTAATTAAGTTCGTAAAGTGTATGAATCAGAACTAGAGGGTTCCTGTTTGAAGGATTGGAAAGACAATCACTTTTACGAATTTATCGCTACTTACTAACAATATTCGGTTAGGAATATATTGGTATGACGTTAGGAATCAAATACTCGTAGAGTAATAAGCTGAGAGGTTTTAAGCCGCTTTGACACGGTGAACGTTCTATTAATCCATTCACTGAGACGCCTCGCCCCTAATTAAATTACTTCAATATCATGATAGAAAACTGAATCATTCAACAATACTTTAATGTAAACAGTAGAGTTTCAAAAGTGTAAGCATCCCACCCTAGTCGGTTAGGATTCAGATAAGTTAAAGGGGTAGAAAGGAATTTCATCCACGGAGAATAACATTGAGAACCCGAAATGCTCTGTTGGGGGCCGTGAATGGGGTGTGAGAACGATATCATACCTTCCATAGTATTCAAGATTCATGCGAACGGGATCTGGACCATTACTCCAATTGACTTTTGTTCTTGGAATTCCCTCTTGGCTAGAGATGGTTCCACCTTCACATCCCGCGAGGTGGCATATTCTCTGGATGAGTTACCAACCCGTTCAATCACAATGACCTAGATTCCCAGAAGAACTCAAACGATTTAAGAATACTCAATTTTTTCCTCAAATAAAATTAGTTGTACAGACTCTCCACCAAAAAGAAAAAACCATTGATTGCATTGGTAACAAAATTATATAAAGCAGCAGGTTATGAATTTCTCGTTTCGTAACCATTTTTTGGTTTTATACAATGTGTACATGTACCAAAGTTAAGGATTTATTATTATGTAATGTTTCCTGTATTTTAATGCAGTAGCAACGCCTTTAATTAAAATTGTTGACTTTTTTTGTGTCCAAGGAGCATTCCTGTCAGTTCTACCTGTAGGTGTGTGCCTGTCTTTAGGTACTCACCAATTGAAAACTGATAACATCAAATAAATTACAAGGTTCGCAAACATTGTTGGAAAGAAAATCAACACCATGGGAGCAACTCATGACTGGTGGAATATAGCGAGAACCGTCCTGTATCAGCTGATACAATTCCAATGGCATTTCCATTTCTCGCAACCGTGTTTATTGAAGTAGTGGAAACGTTGTTTTCTCTTTTGGAAGATGAATGGGCATTGGGGCCCGCGACTACTGCCATTTTCATGCCGTCCGAGCGGCTACACTAGCCACCTCGGTGAGGTGTTCACGGAGTAGTTGTGGGACAGTAGACACCCTTTGCCGTGCCTGTCGGGGTAAAAATGAGAATCTCTATCATGTGGTGCAGCAGTGTCCTCGTACTCACGGTGGCCGTATACTCCGTCACGATGCGGTCGCCAAACAGATAGCAGGCGCTTTGTCATCTAGCGGTTGGGATGTTGAAAGAGAGAGACTATATCATATGCCGAGTGACCGGGGCAAGAAGCCGGATATCGTTGCCGTCAAGCACGATAGGTCTGCCATAATCCTGGATGTCCAGGTTGTCAGTGGCAGCATGGACATCGAGCAGACCTGGCGGGCTAAAATAAATAAGTACGACAGAAATGACCTGCGGCAAGCGATTTCCGAGCTAAAAGGAGTGGCGACCAATAACATCAAGGTCATGGCTGCGACCTTGTCATGGCGCGTTGTGTGGTGCGGGAAACGTGCCACGGAGTTACTCGAGTTGGGCATCTCGGCGGGAGTACTCGGTGGTATCACCACCCGCGTCCTGAGGGGTTCTTACTTGAACTGGTGGTCGTTTTATAGGGGCACTTCCTTTCATCCCATTCTTCCTCCTCGTCCTTAAACTTCCCTTATCCCTAGAGCCGGCGTCGGGTAAACCTGGGCGTCCTCCCCACTTTCTAATTTCATTTGTTTATTTTACAATTTAATGGTGTGATTCCCGCCTTTGAGGGGAATTTGTAAAAAAATATAAAAAAATAAAAAAAAAAGTGTTTGTGTACATGTGTGTCGTGTGTCTGTGTGAGTCTGTGTGTCTGCGAATTTGACGGTCCCGTCCTTGTAAAAACCTTAAATTCCACGATTTTCAAAAGATTTAATTGAAATTCATGGAATTTACGGATTAGGGTGTAGATGGTCCCTAATAAGTTTAGTTGTTCCTAAATCACTCAGCATGCGCTCTCTTGAATTCCACCTTGCATTATTTTCTCACGCCCCCGTTGTCCTTTCTCGCTCAAATTCGAAGGATAGTTGGGAGAAGACAATTTGATAAACCCTTGAAAAATTTTACGATTGTACCATACGGATTTCAATGATCTGAGCATTCATGTTATTTTCAGTTGGTAGGTAGGTACCTACTTAAATACCGTTGTACTTAGCTCAGGTGGACACGTGAAGTGTAGATGTTTTAATTAATTGCATCAATTTTCCCTCTACAGGTGCCTATATCTATGCAGGCAACCTACGGATCTGCTATTTGAAATGGAGCTCCTTTGTGATATCTAAAATTCAAGATCAGCTAAGGGGCCTCTGAGCTAATTTGTTTCTTAATCGGCTTATGATGCTAAAACCTGAAATTTAGCTCCTTTTAGATAAATACAATACAATTGCAAAGTACGGAGGGACCCTGATTAGTTTCGGAACCTTTGAGCCTAATTTCTATCCTAATCGACTCACGTTGCTGAAATTTAGATGAAGCTTTTTTGGGACACCTCAGAAACAATTACAAGGTACGGAGGCGCACTGATTCGCTGAGGAGTCTCTGAGGCTAACTTCCTGCCTTTTATATATTTATTTATTTATTTCATTATTATTATTATTGTTTATTTTACTTTTTTTTTTTTTTTTTTTTTTTTTTTGTATAAACATCAAACCATTAATTTTTAGTCCTGGAACTGTAGAGGTGTGAACCTTCTTGGGAGTAACAATTTGCCGTTTTGATCATTTACTACATACGGGATTTAATAATAATTATAGACCAATGATCAGCATAGAAGGGCTATTTAAAACAGAAAAAATAAACCTCTACGCATCCTGAAACGTAAGCCAACACATTTCGAGGAGGGAGAGCTTTTATTCTTGGTGGATTACAAAAGTTCATTATTGAGATTAATGAATCGAAACCGTACAACAACTGATGGAAACTCGAGAGGCCTGTATTGGTTACGAGTCTAATTAAAGAGAGCAGTAGCATTGTTTTACATTCGGGAGACAAATAATTGTTTTCTCTCCAAAACCGAAAATTTCCACTCGTATTTTAAGTTTTAAAATATATTTATGAATATTGAAAAAATCCCATCTAGACAGAATAAAATCAATGCTTAGTTGGTGCCCCTCGGTACATGCATAACTATGATATTAGTCGAAATTTAAAGAGGGAGTCTGTGATAAATACCATTTCAAAAAAACGCTAAGAAACTTGAATACTTGGGGATGCTCAACGTTTTTGATAACGAACCAGAACTTTATACCTTAAGCTGTTGCGCTGTGTCATCAGCGGTACAGTGAAACTAAGCGTTACTTACCTTGATGTATAACAAGTGCGAGATTTTCTTGTAAGTCTACCATCAATGAATGTATATTTTACGATAACAATTATTGATAGAACGAATGTAATGTATGTTATCAATGGAATGTTGACTAGATGGAATTGAGTTGCAACAAATACCTCACGAAAACAAAACCAATCTGAACAAATTTCGTTCCGTGTCTGTCGTTGTGTATGTTCGTAGGTGTGCTTGTGTTTATGTCATGTGTCCGTAAATCCTTGTAACAATCATAATATCCTCAGATCTCATCCGATTTCGATGAAATTCTCAGGGAACGTGCGGAATAGGGTGTTCTTAGAAGGACCCCTACCAGTGTTATTGTTTCCAAATCAATACTCCACGCAGCTCATGGGCTCACATTAGATCTGGCTAAATGCCATTGTATATCATTCAATTGATCATCGCCCCCGATTGTTGCAAGTTAGTGGGCGTACAAGTGGGCAGGCGCATCGCATACAAGTGTAGCATCGTGCGGAATGTGGGCGTAGTTTATGATAGTGAGCTGAATTAGTCAAACCACTATCACTCCATGATATCTGGTGTTCTTCGACAGCTTGGATTTTGACAAGGACTTCATGGTTATTCCGAAATCAAAATACATTAAACAACTTGATATTTCCTTGGTTAGAAGTTGCCTTGAGCTTGTTTCAATTGCTTACTATGTATATAGTACAAGCATATTGATTCGATCGAAGTGGTACAACAAATATTTTTAAAACATGTTTTATAAATCTTTTTTTCCAAGGGTAACGAGTGTTGATATAATTACCGACAAATCGATTAGGTATAATCTAGGGTTGAACTTGCTTACTGATTATTGAAATTATTTTTGTGTACGAATTACTGAAAGGTCTGGACAATGCTACAGAATTGCTTGAACTCGTATTCCCTCGTATTCTACTAGATGCAAATATTTATTTGTACCTCACTTTAAAGAACAAATTAGTCATTCGTTATACCATTAATTAGAACTTTAAGACTAATTAATATCTTACATGAGTTGGATCTTGATCTTAATTTTGATAGCAAGAACTTTCCATGAAAAACCATTCTGTTATTTATCATTATATTTTGAGGTGCCCCGTATGAATGAGAGAGGCTTCATCAGAGCTAAGCTCACGAAGGAAGTTAACCTTTCCAACTTCGTACACTTCCTACGTAACCGATTCCGATGAAGTTTTCCTTACTAGGTACCTATTTTATATTGTAAGATCAGAACAAAATGAAAATTTTCTCATTAAATAAATGTGTTTTTTGATCTCGATTTGTAACAATAAATTTGATTTGAATCGTTCTATCAATTTTATTGAAAATAATGTTAGAGTGTTGGTGCATGACAGAAAAGAAAATATTTCATGAACTTCCACTTCAGATCTCAACAGGGTTAGTATATTTGCAGCGCGAAATGTGATTCTTCCTTTACGTTAACATTCTCTTTTTGAAAGACAAACTTTTCTTCTGAGGTTTTCCTCCAGCCGACCCTTTAGCGTGGAATAAATGACGGTGCCCTTTCTGTAGGAAAGGACGAGCTACCGTGATTTCGTTATGCATAGAAGTTCATCTGGGCAGTTGGGGATTCAGAGGGCAGAAGGGGCCCGCCCGTATTTTTCTCCCCATTCACAAACCGTATATAAGACGAGTGAAAAGGACGTGAAAAGAAATGTCGGAGGAAGCTGAGCTCTTTCCGAGAGGAGAGGTCCGTCATTTTATGAAAACGTCGCCATTTGCCAACCATTATGAGGAGTCGTGTCCGAAGGTCTTTCATTAAATTTTTTCAGAAGGACCGCGAGAAATATGGTCAACTTTGTGACCACATAGAAAGAATATAGTTCCTGCGAACATCAGATTCAGAGATCCGTAGATCCCATACATAGTCGAGTGTGTGTCCCGACGCTGGAATAAAGCTCCAAAGAATGTTAGGCTGCTCATCCTCAACCTGTTGCTACTATCTGGAAGACCCCCGAAAGCGTTGGCCCGTGCCCGGACAATTTTCATCCCAAAGAAAGGGGGAAGTGGGCCTGGAGGCTACCGTCCAATTTCTATTTCGTCGGTGGTCTTCCGCCACTTCCAAAAAGTTCTGGCATCTCGCCTCCAAGTGGCTGGTGTCATAGGTGACGTCCAGAGAGCATTTCGTCCAGCGGATGGCACAGCGGAGAATCTAACAGTTCTCCAAACTGTCATTTCGCTGGCTCGTATCAAGAAACGGCAGCTCCATCTTGCCGCTCTGGACGTCGCTAAGGCCTTTGACACAGTTAGCCACTTTGCCCTGACCGATTGTCTTCGTGGTCACAGCGGTCAGGAACTAGACAAAAGTTCGGCTGCGATGCCGACGAAAACCCATGGTGAAAAACGATACTTTGAAGTACCAGAAAACCAAAAATTCAAACCATAAAATCAAAGCGGTGCATCTCCAAAACGGCGCATGAATTGAGAATGTATCGGTTACAACATTTTTTGACGTTCGATTATGACACAAGCACAACGATAGGGTGGTTCAAAAATAAAAAAAAGTCTCGGGATTTCTTGTCCCCATTGTTTTTTTTTTGCTTCCTCGGTATGTCAGGATGACACTCCTAAATGTTTAGCAAAAAATATTAATCCTAATCACTTTACCTGGGTCGATTTTGGCCAGTTATCGACCGCTATCGTAAACCAACCTCTAAATTGGTGCCGAGGTGATGATTTGACGGACGGATTTCAATTTTTTTTGGTCAATTTATGGGTTTTCGCATGCGCTGAACACGATGAACTTATTTATTTTACGCTCCGTCCACTAGTTATCCGGTAAACTGGCAGAGGGCGCTGCTTAAAGATAAGTAAAAATCGAAAATTTCACCGAAAATGCTGTCGCCTGGTTAAGAATTGTACTAGAAACATGCTATTATGGTCGGATAATATGCTTTGGCATGTTCTGAACATGATTCCGTTTTTTACTATACTTTTCCGCCAATGATTGCTTCGTTTAACGGCCATAACCCTCAAATTAATTATAGGGTAATAGACAAATTCACCCTAATTTCAACGGAACAAGGTATTCAACGGATTTCGTTTATCGGCACAAGGTATTTCAGAACCTTAAGTTATCAACGCGACATAATTTCCGGTGAAATTAGGGTGAATTTGTCTATTACCCTACTATTAATTTGAGATTTATGGCCGATAAACGAAGCAATCATCGGCGGAAAAGTATAATAAAAAACGGAATCATGTTCAGAACATGCCAAAGCATATTATCCGACTATTTTAGCAAGTTTCTAGTACAATTCTTAACCAGGCGACAGCATTTTCTGTGAAATTTTCGGTTTTTACTTCTCTTCAAGCAGCGCCCTCTGCCAGTTTACCGGATAACCAGTGGACGGAGCGTAAAATAAATAAGTTCATCGTGTTCAGCGCATGCGATAACCCATAAATTGACCCAAAAAAATTTGAAATCCGTCCTTCAAATCATCATCTCGGCACCAATTTAGAGGTTGGTTTACGATAGCGGTCGATAACTGGCCGAAATCGACCCAGGTAAAGTGATTAGGATTAATATTTTTTGCTAAAAATTTAGAAGTGTCATCCTGACATACCGAGGAAGCAAAAAAAAAAAAAAAAAAAAAACAATGGGGACAAGAGATTCCAGAACTCTTTTTTTTTTGAACCACCCTATCGTTGTGCTGGGGTCATAATCGATCGTCAAAAAATGTTGTAACCGATCCATTCTCAATTCATGTGCCGTTTTTGGAGATGCACCGCTATGATTTTGGGGTTTGAATTTTTGGTTTTCTGGTACTTCAAAGTATCGTTTTTCACCATGGGTTTTCGTCGGCATCGCAGCCGAACTTTTGTCTAGTTCCTGACCGCTGTGTGGTGTCAGGGCACCTGCTCGTTTAATTGAGTATGTTGCCTGTCTGTACCACGAAGGCGTGACGGTCCTCGAGGCACGAGGTGAGGTGTCAGGGGATGTTGTTATTGGGCGTGGGGTACGCCAGGGGGATCCTCTGTCGCCACTCCTCTTCAACCTGGTCGTGGATACAGCCTTGGGTAAGCTGCCAGCTGAAATAGGGTTCGATCTCGTCCCTGGGGTGCGAGTAGGTGCATTGGCTTTTGCTGATGATGTCATCCTACTCGCAGAAACCCGTGAGGGCTTGCAGATCTCCCTCAACGTATTTGCTGAGCAGCTAGCCAGGTGTGGTTTGATGGTCAACCCAGCTAAGTGTGGGTCGGTCTCCTTGGTCCCGTCAGGTCGCCAGCATAAGGTGAAGGTAGTGGATGAGGAGTGTTTTGTCTTAGGACAAACTTCCATCCCTGCCCGATCCGTGCTGGAGGTCTGGCGGTACCTGGGAGTCGACTTCATGGGTATTGCCACCATTGCTGCAAGCCGTGTGGACCTTGGTCACCAAGGCTCCACTGAAGCCACAGCAGAAGCTGCGCCTCCTTTACACGTACTTACTGCCAAAGCTAACCTATGGGCTACTGTTTGGCAGGCTTACTTTGGGGAGGCTGCTTGAGTTAGACCGCGAAGTACGCTCTGCTGTGCTTGGCTAGGCTTTCCACCTGGTGTCCCAAGTGCCTACATCCATGCACCGGTCAAGGCCGGTGGGCTCGGCATTGTCTCTCTCTCAGCCGCTATCCCATCTTTACGCTGCCAGCGCCTGCTTGAGCTGACCTTGATTTTGTCAGACAGCAGTTGTTGTGGTGCGATCGAGCAACTCCAACTGCTCCAAAACCCAGCTCATCTGCTGAGTTCGCTGCTGCTCTACATGATTCAGTGGATGGTAAAGAACTCCGACAGTGCTCTGAATCCCCCATTTCCTCTCAGTGGGTTGAATGGGCTTCAGAGGGCATTGGGGCCTGCGACTACCGACATTTTCATGCCGTCCGCGTGGCAACATTAGCCACTGCGGTGAGGTGTTCTAGAGGTGGTCGTGGGACAGTAGATACCCTTTGCCGTGCCTGTCGGGGTAAAAATGAGAACCTGTATCATGTGGTGCAGCAGTGTCCACGGACTCATGGTGGCCGCATTCTGCGTCATGATGCGGTTGCCAAGCAGATAGCAGGTGCTTTGTCATCCAGCGGCTGGGATGTGGAGAGAGAGAGACTGTACCATATGCCGAGTGACCGGGGCAAGAAGCCAGATATCGTCGCCATCAAGCCCAATGGGTCTGCCATAATCCTGGATGTCCAAGTTGTCAGTGGCAGCGTGGACATGGAGCAGACCTGGAGGGCTAAAATAAGTAAATATGATAGGAACGACCTGCGACAAGCGATATCTGAGCTAAAAGGAGTGGCGCCTAATAAAATCAAGGTCATGGCCGCGACTGTGTCATGGCGCGGAGTGTGGTGCGGGAAAAGTTCCACGGAGCTTCTCGAGTTGGGCATCTCGGCAGGAGTGCTCCGTGGTGTGTGAGAGAAAGAGAGATATATTACTTTATTTAAGTACTTATTTTCTACATGCTCCCATTAATATGACTACAAGTATATCCTATCAAATTACTGTTATTTACATAAATGGAAAGAATTTACGATTATAAGTTATCTCAAAAGTTCACCAGCACCGATTTCATGGTCGGTTTTACACAACATCCAAAGAGAGAAATACAGAGGGAGAGAGAGAGAGAGAGAGAGAGAGGGGAGGGGGGATGCCAAAAAGGAAAAAGGCCTTGGCGGACACCAAGGAATAGGTGGATCTGTGAAGGGCAATAGGCTTTCTCCCGCTCGGATCTCTTATCTCTCTGTCAAGTCTATACTCTGAACACTTATATTCGATGATCTGAATATGCGACCAATTGAAGCAAGTACCTACTCATGATTTTGTCATATTTGAAACTAGTATATCGATTTTTCAATTCCCTAACATTTTCAGTGTAGGTACCTATATACTCAGAAAGCACCCGGGACGCTTCTCAGTCCCTTATCCAAAACAATGTCTATAGCTAGTTCTCCGGTCAGAACTTTGTGAAATACGGCATATCGAATATTTTGATCACTTAATCAGCATGTAGGTTGAGAATCAACAAAAATATGGATACTGCGGTAGTCTCGAGATGAAATACGTACCTAATCAGTGGTTTTTATTGGAAGATGGAAAATTTTCATCACAGAGTACTTGAGAACCTGCTCAACAGTTCGTTGTTGTCACCGAAATTCCTAAACCTGTGTATTGCAAGAGGTTCGCTGTCTAAAACACAGTTCACATTTCGAGCGTAGCCTGTACATAACAATATTTGCAGTAGATGAATGTTGACTTAGTTTGAAACGTTTTTGAGTTAGTTCTTGCGGTTTGCAAGTGCATTTACAAGGAAATAGGATACACAACCAAGGCTCCTGGACTAATGCACTGAAGAATATGATCCCTGATGAAAACTGAAAAACTTACAGAACATTGAAGAGGGACACTAGGACAGATTAATGGGCTTCTAGGGTAAGGACAGACTTAGGAGCACGTAGAACATAATTTCTCATCCAAACTCAGTAAGTTTGGTAGGGAAAGAAGTAGAGCGATCAATGAGGAAAAGGAATTGGATGTCCAAGAGAAGAGATATACAAAAGTGGAATGATTTACCGTAGGTGAAAAAGATTTGAACTAAATTAAAATAGGAAATAGTTTAATAATATGTAATAGCTCAATGTTAGTTTATTCGTACGGCAAAGGGTAAAAATAAGTTCAACTGGTCTACTAGTTTGTTTTCGACCATATTAATTGATATATTAGAAAAACTATGCATTGAATTTGCGTAGACCAATAGATTGTGAGGACACCTCCTTTATGGGGATAGTAGTTTTATACCAATAAAGCAATAAAAACAATCCGCTAGAGTACAATTAGTTAGTACCATGTAATTAGATTCAATCAGACAATCATAAATAATCGATCCTGAGTCAATAATTGAAATCAGAGCATTGAATGCAACCCAGAAATTTTGATGCAAACATTCACTGTATGATTAGTCAAAATTGTGGATCAAAAACCCTTTGAATACCCAGAACGAATGGGTACTGCATAAACTATGCCTGAGGTGACAAACTCGGTTTGCCTCCCGTTTATTTGTGATGCAGTGCGCTTAGGCGCGACATTGCATGACATTTTCGGAGCATTTCTCCATTTGCCTATTATTGGATGCGTGTCCAACAGTGATAAGCTTGAGGCCATGGTAAGAATAGTGTCACCCTACCGCCTTTGTTTTCACTGCCAACCATTCGTTCATAACAGAATAGCTTACACAGACAGTGGCAATACTGGAACTACGTAGTTTTCGAGTTTTACGAACATTATAGATTCACGTACGCCAGTCAATAGCTTCGGAAGCTATTTGACCGTCCTGCTAATTATACACTTCCACTTGAATTATATCATTTAATTAATATAATCATATAATTCAATTTTTATTCTTGTGACTCTAATTAATGGTTTTGAGAAAACAAAGATTTATTCTGATTTTTCACCTCTAAGGTTTACTTGTTCCTTGAACCTCTATAAGGGTAGAGGTGATGTTTATCAACATTTTTGATTGTTAAGATTAAATTCATTGGGAAATTCTGTTTTTGACAAGCGTTGAATTATTATTATCGTAAGGATTTACCCCGCTAAATTCACTACCTATCGATTTTACAACCACTTACCTACTCTTTCTAGCGGTCATTATTGAAATTTAGGAGTTGCCTTTCTAATTCGAAGATGTCGCTAAGTACTTGTTCTAGCCCCAATGAAGAGCGAACGGATTAACTTACAGCTTTTTGAGTTACCTATTGCTTTCTTTTTTGAATAATATCTATCAATGGCATTAAAAAGTATACTGTTACTTTAAAAGTTTCAAGATCTCGATTTTGGATATTTCAGCCTTCAAATTCTCCATTTTCGGGTTGATCCACATTGATGCCAAGCTAGGATCAACTGGATCTCAAATGTGATTTATAACCAAAGTTTCATAAAATTTGGTCCTGTAGTTTTGGAGAAAAACTCCAGACAGCAGACAGACGGATGCTCTTCACCCAATTTTTGGATTCTACATATATCTTGAGATGGAAAAACAAAACGGGCTTAACTACTGCTGAATATCGCAATGAAATTTGCAAGCAATTATTTAAGGGCACATTGAAATCTGTTAATAAGACTATGAATGGTTATAGTAAGCTATTAGTGGAATTATTTAATCACCGAAAATTGTTGTTCTATCACTAAATTGGCGCAGAAGGTCATGATGTAGGACTGGGTCGTTTGAATTGTCCGAGTAATCTGCAACTCAAAACTTTTGACAGGTTGCGGTATAATTATGACCGGTAAAGCAAGAAACTTCCGTCTTCATTTCAAGTTGAATGGGATCGAAATTTCCAACACTAGTTGGTCCGTAGCACCTAATCACCCTCCGCTTCTTCAACGGCCCCCAATTAGTTCCTATTTCCTCCCTTCGGAGAAAACCCACCCCTGCAAAACATGGCTACAAATGACATTGCGGCATCCAATCTGCTGGTATTTTTTGACGCTTCGTGACCTCTGAGGGTTTTTGAGAAGGGAATACAGATGGTAATCATGGAAGGGGAGGGGGTGCGATTATCCATGATATTCGTTGGAAATACAAAATGTGGAAACTATCTTTCATTCTATTTATTTGAGTTCAATTGTCTGTAAAAAATAAAATAAAATAAGCCCCTCTACGATTGTAGAAGCCTAGTACTTGAACATTTTTGGAGTCAAAAATGAGTTATTTCTGAATATTGATAAACAATGCATTCATCAAAGTTTTTTTTTTTCTTTTTTTACACACAACTACGTAACCAACAAACAACAAACAAACCAACAAACTTCAAAACAACTAACCTACACGTAAGTGAAAACTAATCTTCCATTCATAGGGACGTCCCTCTATGGTATGCTTACTCACCTATATGTTTTTTAAATATAATTACTTTTATTATTATAACCATTATTATTTATTCTTAAAATCTTGGATTCATTTGATTTGATAAAGTGCACCCGAAAAATCACTTATTTCGGAAGTTTTCAAATTTTCGATTTTTTAGTATTTCAACCTTTCAATTCAACCTTTTAGGGTTGATCAAAAAAGTCACGGGATTACTGAGGCATTTCCGACCGATTTATTATGTTTAAGCCTTTTTCTTTTTTTTTTTTTTTTTTTTTTTTTCTTTTTTTTTTTTTTGAATCTACGATTGATGAAATATAAAACAACAAATTTTGAGGGGGGTCAAACATTTGGTTTTCCTTGAACGAATTCAAAGGTTCATTAAAACTCACAACCTACCAGCTACCTACCAGCTGTAATGGAGCTTTAAATAGAATTTACTCCTCTAGAAATCAAATTTACTGTAACTA
Source organism: Adelphocoris suturalis (assembly GCA_030762985.1). NCBI lineage: Eukaryota > Metazoa > Arthropoda > Insecta > Hemiptera > Miridae > Adelphocoris > Adelphocoris suturalis. The sequence goes on along the minus strand of CM061047.1, from coordinate 50,733,896 downwards.
TAGACGGACTAGTTGAGTGCTTTATTTTATTTCAATACTTTTCTTCCTGCGGGTGCTTAAGTCTTTGTAGTTACCTATACGTAGATAACAGGTCTACCTATCCGTAGATAACCATTGGTATGTACAGAAAATCTCTACTACAGAACCATTGTGTAATAATTAATTATCTGTGTAGTTTTTACGTAGGTAGAGCCTAATAGATTCGATATATGGCATTCTGGAATATAGGGCTTATTATTGTCATCCCTTTGGGCATGTACCTATTGTTTTACCTTATAGTGTTTCTCATAGATGCGCTTATAATTGAAATAGAGTGAAGCAAGGTTCTTCGAAGGGTATTCAATCAAAAGAATATTTCTAAATGAAGGTAGAGAAGGAATTCAATTCATGAGGGATTATATCAAAATTAGGAGAGAAATTACAGCCTTTCTGAGATGTCTTGAAAATTCAAATGCGATCTACAAGAAATTAATTAACATCATTTCTTACCTGGAGGAGGTAGAAAGTAGTATTTAGCGTGGAACCCTCTCCCCGGCCAATACGATGTTGAGATGAATTCCAAATAAAGTGATTCGGACGATGAAATAATTTCGTAGTTGGGACCCTGGTTGCATAATATTGTTATAACGGGCGCTATTGGTCCTGGGCCATCATGAACCCTGATCACATCCTCTCGCGTAAGACAACTGCACAAAAAACACCAATACATGAAATTGAACAGAAATGTTCAGAACTAACAAGAGGATGGAAAATAGTTCATATCGAAGCGAATACATAAAAAGCACACAGCTGAGAATAATCAATGCACATTGGATGATTAATTTAGTAAACTTTCAAATCATTTCCTAAGACTATTATCTTGCTTTTCCACGAGCAAATAAAGGAATAAAAATCCGAAAACTTGAATTTGGGCAGATTGTGGTGGATTTCATTAAGTTAGTTCCATCAATTCTTCGTGTTTAGAGGTTGATGAATATTTTGTCTACATCGATACTACGAACCGATCGATAGATTATGAGCAGAACCATGCACAAGTGGTGGTGGGGAGGGTAGCACTCCTCGACTGCTGTACTGAAAGGTCATTGGTCGGGCGGTTCTGTCAGTGTGTCGCATGTGAATAGCAGTTGCCAAGTCTGCCACCAGTCAGCCACCGCTAATTTTGTGCACTTCCTCTCACAGAACATCCCCCCTGTGATCACACTTGGGCTGCCACCGGAGTTGGCAGGCTTGTTGTGGATTGTTTTGTGCACAATGCTATCGATGTAAGAGATTCTCTCTGCAATCACTGTAAGTTTTTGTTCGGACGTACAACATGTCCTTTTCTTATATCCTTGATCTCATTGTGGTCTCTCAACTATTTCTATGTTCCAAGGACATACATCGAGAATGGAGAGTTGTGTGAATTGTTTTACAGTTCGTTGCTCATCCAGTTCACGTAATTTCTAACAGAATTGCGACATAATCAGGATGGACCGTAGCAACGTCCCTGCTACCGAATCTAACGGCAGTTCTAAAGCAACGTAAGTAATCTTGAGAACATTTTGGTAGACTAGCGAAACTCATTTTAACTATTCCATGCACCACTCCATCTGTAGAACGTCTATTTTCCACCCTGAGCCGCATAAAAATGCATCTGAAATCCAGAAAATGGAAACAAAAGTTGTCTGACCTCTCATTAGTATCTGTTGAGGAATGTTGAGTAGCAAAACTCAAATGTGCTAAATCATTGAATTGCAATGATCTAATAAATCATGAGTTTCTCGAAAAAATTCGACGAATTGATCTAATTTACAAATAAATTTCTAGTCATCTCTTGCAATAATTACAACTTGTACATACATCTTGCAAAGTATTATACTATTCTAATTACATATTTTGTTTATTTACATACATTTTTTACATATTAGAATAGGTACAGACAGTTCACCATGGTTGGGTGGTTGGGGCGGACTGAGAGGACTTTATAAGCAGTTGCCTCCCCGTTGGCAAGTCCAGGATACTGGGGCATTTTTGGCTATTATTTAGCTATATTTATTTATTCATTCATTTACTATTATCATTTGGCTATATCTATTATATTTTGGCTTTATTTGGCTATTTGGAGAATTTTTAGTTTCAAACTAACATTAGAAGGCCGATTAATAACTGTACGTTCCCCTTGACCAAACAGCCTGCTAAGGAGACTACTTTATATTTCTATATTTGTTTATTGGGAGACTTTGGATATTGTGGGGGGAAAGGGGGTCGAGTGCGGTACCCTTCACTCCAGAGCCACGCTGCTACGCTCCTAGTATTGTTTGTTATGTTCCATATTTCATCACTAATTTTGTTAAGTCAACTCACTCCTTGAACTGATCGAAAGTTTTCTTATGGAATAAGAAAATAGTTACGTTAACATTAACTACTGACCTCTGCAGTAATTTCAGCTGGCTGCCTCCTATCGCTCCCCTCATCCACCTGGGGCTCCACTATCAGTCTTTGTTAAATCTCCGCTTGTACTCGTACTCCTCCATTGCCAAATTTTGACTAGTTTTTGTTTGTTTCAAATCAATTTGAACATTTCTGACACCAATATGATGTCTGGGGATCATTCCGAAATTTTCATGAAACCAAAAATGAATCGGTTTTTCTATAAATCTTCAAATAAAACCAATTATTACTAGGAAGAATGCAATCAACCCACTACTCTATTCATTAAAGTTTCTTATTTTCTATATTAAACTTCCGTAATCGACCAAAAAAAAAAAAAAAGAGTAGCATCTAAAAATCGAATAAAAAAGCTGTCCGTCCGACGTCCGAAGCTTTTCCCCAAAACTACTGGACCAAACTTTATAAAATGTGCCTAAAAAATTATACATCGACCGAGGATATGCCAGTAATCTCGGCACCACCTTCTATAAACCCTAAGGGGTTAAATTTAACTGCTGAAAAGTTGAAAAATCAAGATCTCGAAAACTTCCAAAGTTACGGTTTTTTTTTTTTTTTTCGTGTAATTTATATGTATGGGCATCTTTCCAAAGAATCGAATGAAACAACCCATGCAGCTGTACATTAATCTGTTCTCTCTGCCTTAGGGCTAGAACATCGGCAGGGAAGGAAATCACTAACATGGGAGCAATACATAACTGGTGTAACACAGCAAAAACCGCCTAGTCACTGCATACGAAGCTCGTATTACCTGATTAATTCCAATAGAATTCTCACTCTACGAAATCGAGTTTATCATACCTTCTGTCGTCTATAGATATGGGCTTATGAAGAGTAGTTCGGTGATTTATTTTACGTCATTAGACGAAATTTTGGTAAGCAATTGCGTTCATGAATGTCTGTTTACATAAAAAACACAGGAAATAATTTGCGAAGAGTATGGACATTTACGATTCCAAATGACTTGATACACCTATCCATATCACACATGGTTCAACAAAAATCTTCAGATGACGTCATGGTTTAGCCTCTACTCCGACTTCTCCTCTCAAATCTGTTAACAATATTAACCGTTTGGGTGTTACGTTCCCCCTAAATAGCGCGAAATCCAAATATCAATGCCAAAACCACCTTGTTGCCTATTGGTCGATCGCTTCCTTACTAAGTACTATGTGTTGGGTTGATACTTTTCCGTTGCTACCTAAAGACAGAACACCTTGACCCTTACAGATTATTCGGATAATTGTTAACATTTACTGTATCACTCCTTCCATTTCCTCCCTTCCTTAAGAAATTTAATATTTTCGAAGTTTAAAAATTTGTATCAACCCACTAAAATTTGGCTACACGGCTTCCTAAACATAAATTTAAAAACCATATCAACCATGACGATCAATGATCTATAATACTGATGGCTTTTAATGATGAACCACTTATTAATCATAATGTTGAAGTTGGTCGTTTTATATTCATTAATATTGAACTGTTCATGTTTTGATTAGCACCCACTTTCATTTCATCCTCTTGTCGTAAGCTTTGCTGAAATTATTGCCATAAGATGTTCAAATCAATAAGTCACCAAAGAGTTGATCAAGAATTCCAATTCATGGTACGAGTGGAATAACGAAAGATTTCTTCAACCAGAAAGTTGGGGTCAGTTGAATCGATTTATGGAAAACAAAGGGCTCGTAACAATGATCGCTCCCTCCATCAAGAGTTCGTTATAGTCATATTCAAGCCAGCGTCTGTCCTTGTCAACGAAGATGGTTATTCCCTCAACTTCTTTGAAAGATCAGAAACAAGAGGTTAAAGTTCTGTTATAAATTGAAGGAGAAATGAAAAGACGTATTTTTTACTTTTCTCCCTCCTTAGTTATTGCCATCAGCGAGAGGCTGCAGACGGTGGGAGGGAGCGGGAAAGTTAACGGTTCAACGATAGTGGAAGGAGTGCCAACAGTCAGCAAGAAGATAATCGAAGTTAACTTCAGCACATTAAGGGAGTGAGTTTTCTGACTCCGCCTGCCAGCTGTAATGTGATCAATCACTGGAAAAAGTCCACATCCAAAAGTCTCTTCAACGAATATCACCTCGTTGGGTTTTCCAAATATACGAGTCTAACGCTGCAAATCGTCGAGCCACGCTATATTACATAATAGAGTGCGGAGTTAATAATAATCATAATACACCATATATTTGATCCGATAACATTTGATAATTAACAGTTAAAACATTAAAACCACTTTTTCGCTAAACACGATGCTTTCTGGTACCATGTGAACATTTCGTGCCTCAACAAATGATTAATCCACCAGTTAATTTTAGCGGTATTTTACAGTTTTTTTTTTTTTTTTTTTTTTTTTTTTTTTTTTTTTTTTTTTTTAGGTTTGTAGGATTTGTATTTGTATTGTGATTCAGTGGTGTCTTTTTTCTGTTTGAAATAGGAAGTGAAATACGAAGTTAGAAAAAAATTAATATTGAACACCATTTTATACTTCGCTACATCAGCCTGGCAGAACTGGAGATCCAGTTAAACGGGTAACTGGAAATATAAATATATATATATATATATATATGTCGAATACGATCGTGTTGTTCAATCAAAAACCCATTTCCTGAGTTCTTTGGCTATCTAAAGACTATTAAAACTGTGTGTGTATTTGTGGGTTGCTTTAGTAGGGTATCTGTTGGTGTTTTTATCTCTTTGCAGCTCCCCCATATCCCAAGCCAAAGTCATACGTTCCTGTCGTGTAACAGTGGCACTCTCTGGGTGGACAGAGGGTGGCAGAATAACCGGATGGCGATAAAGGGGGAGGCTCGTGTCAACGAGTCTCTCGGCCCTTTTTTTACCATCTCCCCCGTTATGAATTCCAATACAAGAGAGCCTCATAACCCACGCCAGTCCATTGGCACGTGTTTGGGAACACACTAGGCAGGACCATAGGCCACCCTATCATTCTTCTTCTTCCTCATCATCCTATCCCTCTTCCTCTTGTACTGCCCTTCCGAATGGCCACGAGAGTGCCTACTGTGAGAGAGCCTACAGTTCCAAGCGAGGCATCGGGGCCAATGTATGTTATAAACATCCTGTCAGGCCAACGCTGCGATTAATATAGAGCAAGATTGGCACAAGTATGCTTCTGAGGATTTTCGGCGAATGGCAGCAGAGGAGTTAGAAGCTGTCCTGTACATTATATTAATGTATTTTTGCAACAACGATTCCCCATGCATACAGTTTCTGCCATTCATTCTCATCGTCTGAGGCCCAACTATTAGTAGCTTGTAAAGGATCCGTGGGGCCTAGCCTGCATCTCGTACAGGCGTGGGGCAGCTGCCCGCCATTTAGCGATCTTCCCCCAGGACCTCCAGTATTATTGAAGATTTGAAGACTGAAGTGCTGAGGCTCAGGGAGCAGGTAGGCCATATTGAAGGTTATGAGATCGCCTATCTACAGATTTAGAGCTCTCGATGCATCATATGCATAGAATTACCTTTTACGATTTCAGATTAGTTCACTCAAGATTGCTGTACGTTTTATTAAAATTTAACCCATGATGATGAATTTGGAAACAGAGCTCCTCTTTTACTGAGGGGCGAACTCACATTACATGGAGCTCGCTTTAACCCATAGCACAGCAGATGATATTGTTTGCAATATAGACACGAGGGTATAGTGCAACCTCGTGAGAATTTAACAGAAGTGAACATAGAATATTATCCACTATGTCCCCATACCCATCAAATTATACTTAAATGACACGTTGGAATGACCTTCTCACCTGAGTCGGTCTGTCAGACTCACGTGGCATTGTACTTGAATTTCAAACCCATTGTGTTCTATGAGAGATCCTACTCATTACCAAACTATCTAATGTGAAAATAGGTGGGTTCCGTTCGGCACCCTAGGAATGGTCGTGTGGGATTGTACACGAAATTTTGAAATATCGCATAGTGTGCCTAACCGATAACCACGTGTTGCGTTATTTCAAGCGTGTTCAACGATTTATGGAGGTTGTACAAACCTCTTGCGGGGAGTGGAATGAGTTTTTCTAATTGATATTGGTCCGCAATACTACGGAGGTGATGTGCCTCGAATCTGAAACCTTCACTCTACAACACCACCGCCGTTCTAATACCTGGTAGTCAGGAGAATCTCTAAATCCGAACGATGTTTGTGCAGAAAGGGCGTTTTAACTTTGGAGGCCTCGGGTCTGTTTCAGGTTAATGAATTCAAAACGGCTTGCGACCGACCGGATAGGGCAAGATCCCGTAGTTACGTGGTGGCACGAAGAACGGAAATTCCCTCCTCAGCCGTGGGATCATTGTATTATCCGCGCTGCAAACTTCCTCGATTTCGCTTAATAGTATGGCTGCCTCTAATGACCCACCTACATGTTTATTGGTTGATTTGCATTTTGGCAAATACACCACTATTGCGACTATTAATAGATTATTACAATTGCCCCAATAGTACTGGCAAATAGCCAAATCTTATTACGGATATATCCATTTTGACAATCCCTATTTCATATACAGCGACGTTCTGATTTCTCGTTTCAGTAAGTTGTTATTTGTTACAATTGTCATTAGCATGTGTATGTATTTGAATTAACAAAGCCCTCTATGTAACAAAGTTTCGTTACTGATATGTTCAATTAGGCATTCAAATTTAACAATGTTTGAATAAAATGGATTTATGAATCATAAAACATCACTCAAAAAAGATCTGAAATGATTAATTTAAAATCCTTAGGTACTATAATTATTTGATTTGTAACAGATATTGCTTTCCGTACAGCTCTGTACGTGGTTTTGTGTATAAATGCCTCCAGTCAGCTCACTGTACTTATGGGACGTGAACATGTACAGGTATATATAATTTTATTTTTATTCATTATTATTATTTGTTTTTCTTATTTTATTTTGATTTTGATTTTTTTCATTTGTTTCTTTTGGATTTGGTGATTAAACACGAGGTGGGTACTTAATCACTTGTATTTGGGAGTGATAGATTGGAGTGGAACGGGTAATAAATGTTTCATCCTACTTACCATTTCGTTCAAGTATCAGTATTACTGTTTTCTATGAATCTATGGTACCGATATTTCGTTGTCACTGTCCGATATCGCGTACCTATCCTTTCTACCGGTATTAGAAGTGTATACAATTATTATTTTTGATTTTATGCTGCACTAACTATTCTTATTATGCATCTACTGCAACTCGTTGCAATTTAAATCAACTGAGTTGCAATACACATAAACATAACACTTTAAACTGAATTTAAACTCCTTATAACCCAGTATGACTGTATGATCACATCAATTACAACTTAATGAGGAAATCAAAAACTGAAGGATAAATAATAATTTATTCAAATTGCGGTGGATAGGTCCAAAACATCTTTCTCCCCGGACGATCCTAGAATCGCTCATAAGTTGCCAAACATAATTAATTCAATTTTTGTAATGAATACAACTGAATTGAGGTAAGTATGGTAATATAGTGACCAATTGCATTTACGCAATTGCCCAAGCGAGTGTCTCTCTATCTTTCATAACTGAGTGCCTGATGGCGAATTTTTTCTCGTTAAGTCCCCTCGTCTAAAGTTCAGTTTTTCATTTTCAACATGCATTAACCTACAACACAATGGTTAACCTCACAAAGAAACTCCCGTCAGAGTTGCACATTGCTAACAAAGCCTTTGCGTGGAGAAACCGGCGAATTAATGGTTTTTTTGTTCTCCTTCTCTTTCATAACCATACTGCTCTTTGCTTTGGAAGCTGTTCTGACCTTAATACGACTCACGAACTCACGGAATTGAATGCTCAAAGTGGCGCCCAACTTAATACCTACATAGTGATACTCGATATTTATTGAAACTATGAAGTTTATCATTAAAATATCTCTTATCAACACCTTTAACGATGTACAAACTGGACTTTATTAGATAATTATCGATGAAGGAATGGACCAGATTGGGCTGTATAATACCGAAATTATAATCTTTTGTGAGGTCATACGCATCATCTCCCCCCCCCCCCCCCCCTCTCTATCGTTTCGATATTTACCTATTCCTGAAAACTGAAGACCTGCGCATATTTTTAAAGCAACAAGCACGTTATCGACTAATGAGATTTGCGCAGAAGGTACCGCCCGACAGCAGTGAATACTGTATTTAATCATCATAGTTGTATAATGTATTTGTTTTTGCAGCAGTAGTAATTCTCATAAAAATTATGAATTATATAAATAATGAGAATAATGACAACCCAATTTTGCGGGGAATATTATTGTGTTGGTTAGCATTGCGGTCTATATACACACACGAACTACATTGAACAAAATACACATTAAAATAGCGACGACGGCTTGACTAAATATAAAATAGGTATTTTAAATTTCATTATTTATAATACTACAGAATGAATATAGTTCAAGATTAATAGAACAAGGAAACATTAATATGAACAAGTTAAAATGTATGGCCAAATATTGTATGAGGGGGATGGGGGGTATGTGCAATTATTATGAAATACACTCATTGCTCATAATCAAACCTTATATACCCTTTCGGTTAAGTTTTTAGTTGCTGGCTCTCGAGCTATTGGGAACTTCTGCGTTGTAACAAACAGGAAACGTTATCTGAGCTTCATTCTCCCCATGTAATAAATGTGTCTAAATTTACCACGAAGAGGGTTGGAATTACTACACGTTCTTCCACTTTCCTTGTCACTTTCATTTGGCCGAAATCACCAACCTCTATATTTTCAGAATTTTTGAAACTCAATGTGAGACCATTTATTCCAAATCCAAATGCAATGTTTCAAGTGCTATTGCTTCGTTCACGGCTATAACTCATGTAAATGTAAACAAATTTGTGGTTATGCTCTCTTGAAAGACATGAACCTAACCCTTGTTCCGCTCCACCTAAACGTATCAACTGTGGAGGAGTGAACCCGGTTTGGTCCAATTCTTTTAAAGAGCAAAATCATGAATGTAGCATGAATGAGGTTACATTTATTGAGATCGCCCCTCGTTTTCAAGTCAATAAAAAGTGAGAAGCAGCACTATACCTAAAATCATTCCATCTTAACCTGAAATAACAAACTAGCAACAAGGATGAATAACAATTTCAACTATCGAGAACATTTTTAATCAAATTTTGAACTTCACTGCTGCGCTTAATTCATTAGTTAAACGTATAGAATTCAAGGAAAATGTAATTAAAGCTTACTCCACTTAACCATGATTGCCACTCCACCTAAACTTCGATAAACATCCACCTAGTAAAGTATCATCAAACGAGAAAAACGATACTAGAGTCAACGATATTCCTGTTCTACCACGTACCTCATCGAACGCATGTTTCAACTTCCAAGCTAATTTAAAACGATCAATATCAAATTTCAGCATGACGCTCAGGAGCATGACATCTGAAACTGACGGAACCACATCTAAGCCTCCAGTGACGATGATGCAGTCATTTCAACAGGTACTATTCGAACGTTAAATTCAAACAAACCATCCAAAGCCTAATAAAAATAAAAATAAAAATTATCTTAAAACCTTTCTTCATAACTCATTGATTCCTTCAGCACCTCGTCTCTCGAAATCAAAACTAACAAATTCCGATGCATTCAGTGACAAAACTCAAAATGAAAATCTTACAATGGAACGTGAATGGCATTCTTCCATGAGATGTTATTGTTCTGCAAGAAACTCATTTACAACCCCATATAAGCTACAACCTCCCCGGATACGACCTTTATATAGATGTGACTTTCTAGGAAGTGATGCTACCCTGCTCACTCTAGAAATTTTAAATTTAACCAGGGAAGGACCCCCCTCCCACCCCCGAGATGCAGAATTGCTAATCATTCGCAGCCAATTTACTATTCTGTTCGTTTGAATTTTGGTATCCCTACAAACTGTGTAGGTGTCCACGAGAGATCAATCGGGGATTGACGCAGATACTGTCACAATGCTCATGGGTAAACTCGGAGATAGAAGCGCTTGAGAGAACAATCATCAGCGCTGTTGTGTCCGCGTCGTGCTGTCGTCACCATTTCGTGAGTAGAAGAGCAGTAGAAAACAAACTTCAGGTGAAATGCGAACTTAAGTTGTTTTTAGTGATGGAGTTTGGCACCTTCATGAAACGAGCTTCGAATATAACACCTTTATTCTTATTTAAAACACATAAGGCAGCAGGTAAGGAAAACAATATTTATTAATATGACCGGTTTGTTGCCTTTCATTGAGCATGGTATGGGTGGGTAGAGGGGATGAGCTTTTCGATAGGCTGTAACCCATCGTGGTTTATTAGTGTCCAAGTATTATCGCCTGTAACAGGCCTCATCAGAGATCTAAAATATAAATAACAATATGCTGCTCTTAGTCATAAGTCTTATTACTAGGGTTCAGATTGTAAAGAGTTAACTAGAATAACAACTTCACTCAAAAATTCACTTTGCGGAACCGTACTAGGGGAATTCTCATTGCTGACACTATCATAATAAATATGATAATAGGTTGAGCGGAAGCTGATGCTATGCATGCGTAGCCAAATTAAATAGTTGATATCATGTTAACTAACATATTGTCACAATTTGTTTGTGCATGAGAGGTAGCGGTGTTGGCAAATTACCAGGCATGGAGGTTGAGCGTCGAAAAACAAACATATTTTCGCGGTGAGGATATAATTTGATTCGCTCATGCAAATAGCGGTGCCTCAGTCAACTTATACTGGCTGTAAAAAATAACCACGCGTATTTTTGATACAAAAAGTAGTTTGTTGTTGCGATCCTCAAATTCCCAAGCAAACAGGCGGTAGATAAAGTAGAATTTCCCAATTGCGTTGTTGTGAATAGTAGGCAGCTGTCAAAGTAGCCAAATTATCTTCTTGAGCGTCGACGAAATTGGGCGGTTATTGATCATAAAGCAAGATCATGAGGCAGCGATCGATCATAAACCAAGATCACAAAAATATATCGCTGAAGATTCTGTTGTCAAGGCTACATCAAGCGGGAACGACAAGCTCATTTGATGCCGTGTTCAAGGGAAGTGGATTAAAGTTGAATACTTAGCATCATGATAGTGAAACCAATTTCATGGATAATGCAGTAATAATTGTTCACAATCCAACTGAATAATACGTCACGGAGAAAAACTTGTTCTCAACGTTAACACACGAACTTCAATTCTCTCGGGGTCTTGACCGGACAGTGTGGGAGGTTGAAAATGTTCTAAACATTAAGGAGAGGAGTAGGTTTGCCACCCTTATTCATAAATGAAGGTAGTTGAGCGATAAAATCGCAATCTGATGCAAATGGCTGAACTTCCAGATTCAATTGCGTAAAAATTTGTTTCATGCGTCGGCTGCAGTGCGAGTATGGGATGCAAGGGGCGTAAAACTATACCTTCCCGAATGCGATAAAGGTGCTAGGTACCTCTAAAATAAGTTCCTAGAAAATGCGATAGGCCACGTGCCCTTTTCTTTCTGCCGTCGTCCTCGTGCGGTGTCTAGTAGTGTAGCCTTCAATAATTAGTTAAAATAGCAACATGATCTGGCTAAAACTCCATGCTTTGTCCTCTTAAAGTCTCTTGATCAGTGGAGGTGAGTAGATTTCGAGAAGATCTGTAGTAACTTCTCTCAGGCGGTGAGGATGACCCTATTCTCCACAATATTCTTCAGAGCCTCGGCGTCGTCTTGAAAATAATAAATCTCGGGAATTCTCGGAAGCGGTGCAGTCATTATCTGGCTCGAATGGACCGAATGTTGGGGCGTAGCGGGTAAACACGTGTTGCGTTTACCAAGAATACTTATGAGGTTTAAATAGCGGAGACCGGGATCTCGTTAAAGTCTCTTGATCAGTGGAGGACACGAGATCCACACATTCACGAGAGAACACTTTCGATATGTAAATAACGTATTTTATTTAGTTGAAGCGGGAGAACATGGCACAATGAATGTATAAAAGGCGATAAATTAATTTGTTTACTCTACTACGCGGTGAAGGTAAGATGGAGGACAACTGCGAACATAAGAACATAACTGAATTGAACTGGCGCTCAGTGTAAGAACTTATTATGAAAGGAGGGGGACCCCCAGGGGTGCCACCCGCGTGGGGGAAAAACACCTGTCGCCAAGTAGGCGGGCGGAATTTAAATTACCGACCAAACAATTTGAATTTGGTTATTTTTCTCTCTCATTCTTAAGTTGTTTCATCCATCCTTGAATCAACTTTAATAGGCCATCTCTTTACTAAATAAAGCCATGCCTAACCTATATGACCTACTTTAGACGGAATTCCTAAAAAGCAGTTATCACCCATTCAGAGGCCCACTAAACTATCATCCGGGTGCATAGACGGTAATTTACTGTCCGTGGCACAACATCTTGAATATCTACAGCCTGAAGATACCCTAAAGCTCATGGGTTTTTTGTATTCTCCCAAGTTACAAGTTATATATATGTATACATATATATAAATATTCATTTAAACTCGAAATGGCAGTGTAGTCACTTTTACGATCACCTCATTCCAGTCATAATCAACATTTGGAAGGTCGAAATTGTCGACTGTGAGAGTGATTATTTTGTCTAGCAGTCCCAGTAAATTAGGAGGATCCAATTCCCTGTGGGCTTTTTGTCTTATTGCGTGTGTATGTAGAAACTACATCAAACCAGTTTGAAGTATTTCGCACCATACTTGCGTCCAACAGGGTCATAATTCCGTAGTATCATTGAGTGATTTCTACCAGAAATGCATTTGTACCATAATCAATCAGGTATTTCCTCTCACTCTGATAATTTCCATCTTCCTTAATATTCATTTATTTTCAATTCTTTTGGTAAATTATTACTTATTTATTGATAAATAATAAATAACGGGCAACCTCCTTAATAATAAATTTTTGTAGATAGTACACACCTACGTTACACACCAAATGCACCTACAAAATTGGTACCAACAAATATACCTAAAAATTTTCTTTTTCTTTCAAATCTAAAAAAATTAGTTAATGATACGATATTAGGTAAAACAACTTTCTCTTTTCACAATATCGCTTTGCGTTTCATATGATTTCAAAATTATTACTGTAATATGAAATTAAATTATGAATTACTGAGTTAAACCATATTTCATAAATTCTATAAGTTTATAACCCGATTACTTAAATTTATGGAGCGATATGAGTTAAAAAACACGTGAAGGTAAGGTGGCGGTAGATTACAGCTACGCGCCCACTTTAATAATGGAACATTACCGAGCCCAACCTCGGTATGGAGCAATTCTACCGTTTTATTTTACATATAAGTTCATGAGATTTTGCGAGATTTTCAGGAACATATCACGTGAGTCTATTTTATGGGTGAATAGTATTATCAAAACTTACCACTTACCACTCTTCTAATAATGCGTAAGCTACATGAAATTTCGAGATCACAACTGATTCAATAGCGATTTTAATTAGAACGTTTACGATGACGCAATGAAAAACCATAAAAACCACATTTATGGAAAACCATATTTATTTATTTTTGCCATATTTATGGAAAATCAAATCATGGGACAAAAAAATAGGTAAATAAAAATTAGGTAGAAGTAAATACAGACAAAATAATATTTATTTGATTAAATAAATAGATTTACGGAAATGCCACCCACAGCCACAGAACGAGTCGTGTTCATCACCTCCGTAATAAGAACGGAGCTTCCCAAGCCTAGTGTTTGCACACCATTAAAACTCTCTCATTGTTTATTCAAAGAATTATCTCCCTGGATCTTTCCGTGAGCGGTCGGTTGATACCATTTCTTTCAAGTCGTTGAAAAACCATCCTTCCCTCTCCTCCACGTTCCAAGAGGTCGGGATTTGCATTTCTCTGAATGTTGGTATACGTTGTTACGCCGGTGAGATGTATATAAATATTATGAAAGTGTATTCACGAAAACTTAAGGACGTTCAATTTAAACGGATATGAGTGCGATGTTGATGGTTTCTCTCAATACTGAGTATTTTTTAAAGAAACGCGGAAATACCTATAGAAATGGGATCACTTGCCAAGGGTAAATAGAACAGCTCAACTGCTTCTTCACTGTTTTCCTCATCATTTTGTACGTCTCAACCTTGAATGAGGGATTTAATTTCCTTCTATGGAAAATAATAATCGCTAGCACCGTTTAGTAATTTGTACACTAGATAAAGCAGAGGTTTCACAAATCGCAAGCACCCTCGATAAATTATCTAAGGTGGGAAAATGAATTTTTTGCGGTATTTTTCCAGCTGACACCACTGTTAACAGCCTTTAAACTTTCGTTTTGTTTAGGACTGTTAAAAGTTCTAGTTTTGACCTTTTGTATTGAAGGATTCTCCATGCTATTCGTTCATAACGCCTCACTTTAATGAGTCGCCTGCAGAACCTAAAGGGTGTAACACATTTGTTTCAATAATACTAATAAGTGCAAGTTTTGGAGTATAATACGAATAAAATAAGAAACATAACTTAGTCAATGACCCTGAGGCCTACAGCTGAAAAAAACCTTCCTTCTCTGGTGCTCACTTCTAAGGTACACTTCTTCCATAGAAATGATACTTTGAGCAGATAATGAGGTTTTTCATAACCTAATTTTTCTTTATTTTTCTTCATTCCCATGTTTTGGTACGATCTGTTGATTTTCCAGGATGATCTTCAGTAGCAACGGTCGTTCCTATATATTTATACATATATTTATATATATGATTTGGGCTAAAAGGAATTAAGGGAACCGTTAAAACAATACATTCTTCTTTTTCCCCTCGTCCTTGAGGCAGGGAAACTTTGTGTTCGTGCAAGAAGTGATAATACCCCCCTCCCTTAAAAATCTCCATTCGCTTATGGTGTTTCAGAGCTTCCTGATCAATTGCAATTCCGTATTTCTCCGTTCCAATTCTTGTTAGACCCTAATATATACTTACTAAGTTTTAGTGATTGCTATACTTAGAAGAAGTTTAGAAGAAGAAGACGTTGCTGATATTGCAAACATGCTCCCAAAGGGAATTTCTTCCTTTAAAGGGACTATGAAAGTGCAGCAATTAGTTTGGTCAGAGAGTACCCCAAAAACTTTGAAAATGAAATTCCTGAGTTGCTTGAATGGTCCTATGATAGGTTTTTGTTAGGGATCCACACCATTAAAGAGTCAGGTATGGAAGAAGAATTCCAAACCTTGAAGGAATTCTTGAAATTCTCATGTTTGGCGAAGACCACACTGTTGGTGAACTAGCAACAGAAAGCGGGCAGTCCCGACCAGCCATCCTTCATGAACCAGTACAATCTTGTTCCCTAACTCACGAACCGAAATGAATTCTAATACGGTTCTTAAATTAGGGACTTTCTTACTTGCAAAGTTCGGTTCCTTGCAAAAATCTCCACAGGAATAATACAAAATACGTAGGTATGTTCCGTACGGGAAATACTGATTTTGAAAACACTGGAGAATTTATCATACCTATTTTATTTTTGAAAGGTTAAATAGGGTTCATCTCTATCACACTGGAGACTTCTTTCTTTGGTTTTTATGCATGCAATGGACATTTTTACGAGTTCCAGTTAGCTTTGCATTGGTTGGGTAGAGTATACAACTGATAACTAAAACATTGTGGTATTTTCTTGAAGTAGGTAACTGGTTCTAGTATATTATAAGAATGTCTTGAAAGATCCTAATTTTCTAATATTGTTCGGAGAAGGTGTCCCATCAAGCTCCTTGATTACTTTGAAGATTTCACTTGTTTCGAAAAATTAATTTAAAAAAAAAAAGAGTTTCAATCGTCATTAGCTCACTTCCCTGTGACCACCACACCACTGTGCCACCTTTATTTTTAAAAATGGTGGTATCATGAGGACAATACGTTTCTATAAAGTGTGCTACTGAGCACAACAGTGAGAAAATTTTTTTTTTTTTTTTTTTTGGCTGAAGGAATTTTCAAGTTTTTTGTAAGGCCAAATTTGTCACTTTTCGTGAAACGACCCACTTGTATGAGATAACGCGCACAATCTCAGAAGATTTCATCAATATGGGTCCATCAGTTGTGAAATTTGGCCAGAGTCAATCAATTTTAGCTATGCGCATGCACAATAGTTATCACTCTACTAATCAGAATATAATTCTTCATGCATTGTCCTCGAACATATACCTCTCGAGTTTGAACGAAATCGGACCAATAGGTGGTGAGGAATCGACATAATAAGGAATTTACATTTGCACATGCACACAAGCCAATATTGTTCTGAAGGCAATGAAATGTACGTAAAACTGTCTAGGAGCTAATCTGCACATTTCCTGAAAATACCTTGGAAATAGGGTTAAAGCTTGGCACAGTTTTGGGCATGACAAGGATTTGCCACAGACACATGACATGACATAAAACAAAAGAATGACATACCCGGAACCAATATTGATCCTGAACATAACTGTAAGATCGGCGTCCCCCTAAAAAAAGGCGCTATGCGTCATAATGATAGATTTTGAACAAAATCAGACGCTTGTGCGAAATGGCGTCCATATACGGACACCACCTCGAATGGCGTTTTTATCAGGGTGGATGCCAAATGCATACTTGAGTCGTGCAAAAGCAAAATGCTCCATGCGCCAAAAGTACAAAAGTTGAGACCGCTACGCCATTTTTTTCTATTTCGCGTCATCTACAGATGGTGTAAAGGATTCGTTTCTAAACGCACTAAATCCAGCTCAAAAATGCGTTTGAAAAACTCGGTTTGTTCCAGAATGCTCCAAATCCCATGTTTGAGGTGTTCCAAAACGCTTCAACTCCCTTACTGTTCCAAGGCGCTCCAACTCCCACTAATACCCTGCTATCTCGAACCGAATTGGTACAAAGCGCACCTATTCTCGTGATGGGCGTACTTTGCCCTTGAAAACTTACTGTTTTGCCGAAAACTTTAGTTTCTTTTCGTTGGCAACCTGTATAGGATTGGGGGAAGGGTTATTTCACGATTTGTGTTAGGTATTCATAGTGTACAAACACGGCTGATGCTGCCGAGAGTGAAGTGTTACGTGGCGTTCGCGTTGTAAAGAAGCCTGCTAACTGGCATTTTAAATTTTTTCCTTCGAAGAGATTCATTCTTTCAAAAGGAAGAAATCATGCAGGTTTGATCCAAGATGAAATTGCATATTCCTCTCCGCAATCTGTTGTAAAAAGAGGACAGCGTCTAGCCAATCTCCGCCCGCCAACCAAGCCTAATTCAGTTCCTCTAAAACCTCTAAAAGCGAGAGATGTCAAGAAGTTGCTGGAGAAACATTATGGTGAACGGTGTGTGGAAATGTCTTCATTGCAATTCTATGCAGACCTCTTCAATACCAACTTTCTGGATGCTGCTGATCCACATTATGTTCTAAAAGAGGGGGTACAAAAAGTCGACGATTCTATGGGTAATGAGGTGATGGTAATTTCGTAATGTGAAAAATATTACAAAAATTTTGTTTGAAATTTTTTAAATGCTCCTTGAAATAGTTTGTACCTACTAGTTTTTTTGTTGTCCTCCTTCGTTCTACTTTTCTGAAACTTTTAAATGTCTGCCTCATAATTTTGATAAATGAAATACTTTTATGTATGATTTCAAATAAATTGGTTTTTTGATGCTTAAACCTAATCAGTCTACAAATTGATCCTTTTTTCATCAGTCTGACCTAACTTGCTGCTGTTCCAGAATGCTCCTAATCCATTCGATGTTGTTCCAAAATTCTCCAAATCCACAAAAGAAAACCAATGTGCTCCAACTCCAAACAAAATTCCTAATTTCCTGATAATCTATTCGGTTTTTTTGCAAAAGCGTCCACAGCCAACCTATTTACTTCACCCCGGACCAATTAAACTGAAAAACATTGTTATACAATGTCTGTAGGTTGAGCAGCAGTTTTTTATGTTTCCTGAAAATCGAGGTGCTTGGCGGATGGAGCATTCTGCTTTTGCACGACTCACTTTATGCATATATATATATATATATATATATATATATATATATATATATATATATATATATTTATATTTATATACATTTATATATGTAATGTCTATTGATATTTTCATATTTTTCAAAAGAAGGGGGAGGGGGGGGGGGGGGAGGGTATGATTGTCGAACCTTTAATGCGCTGCCCAAACTTCAATTCAATCGATTTTCGTGATCATCATTTTTTTGTTCGATCCCAATTTTAATCTATTCATGTAAAAAATCCTTGAAAATCATGAATTCGCCGTCGGAGAGGGAAGCAGGGAGGTAACAGCCGATCTCAATAAGCGCTATCCAAGGTCCTATTCTCAACAATCTTTCGTCATTCTTTTTGTTCGATCCCAGTTGTAAAGTAGTTGTTCGACAAACCATGGAATTTTTGGATTTTCCATCGGGAAGGGGGGAGGGAGTAATAGACGATTCAAATAAGCGCTACTTAAACTAGTACTCTTAATCGAATTTCGTGATTCATTCTTTCTTCGATCTAAATTTGCCTGTTCATACTTTATTATGGTTGTGAGGGGGAGGGGTTACTTGTTGCGTATTCATGTTAAGTTATAATAGAGATTGTACATCCAGTTCTAATTGACCATTCATACCGGAACCACACACAACACCTAGGGGCGACCCTGTAGTGCATGCATTACTTACCAATATGTTTAAATTGTGTAGTAACTCTAGGAAACGCTAAACCAAACTCTCAGAATTTAACTGGTGCAGTTAGAGTTACATGATCAGACCGTATGATGTACGCACTTAATGGAATACTGTGACGCCTCCTATTCAACATCCTGCGGTCCAGTCTAACTTCTAACGGCTTTGTCGGACAATTTGTGCGCTCAAAGCTAACAATCGGTCCTGGCGGTCCGCAGTCGATACCGTAGTTGAAGGCCCAGAGGCTTGACCATCGTACACGGCTCCTAACTCACGATCATGTAAATGATTTGTGTGTATAGTTAGAGAACACAAGGGATCACAATAAACAATCGGGGACAGATGAAGATTCTAGGTTCCAACAATACCGTTATCATTGTTATGGCTGCGTGAATAAAATATAAAAAAAAGAGGTTTCGTAGACCTTTCGTGATCTGCACTGGGTGAATGAAAAAGTCGCACGTGCAAATAAAACGTTACGCGAAACGTCGAGAGAAACCGTAAATCCATAGAGACACCGTAAATAATGTTATGTTACAGCGTTGGTGTCGCCGATCAAGACGCAATATTTTTCAGACGGATATTAGTACATGTAAGAAACTACATTTTATCCGATAAATCCAATATAATTCTCAATTTTACTTCCGACTTAAATTACCGAAGTTTAGCTACATTAACCATACAAATGTTTGGATGACCTCTCACATTCCTTCTGCAAATGACGATTCCTGTTCAAAGTGTACCCAAAGTTGCTTGGTTATCTAACTTGCCGCTCGGAACTAAATCTCTTGAGACAAAGTAGTGGAAACCTGTTTCACTGAAGAAATTGGGAGTTGAAATAGTTGTGGTAGCGTGTGATGAAAATTTGAATTTGAGTTGAACCATGTCATTGAAGTGAAGTGTGAATCGTCTGAACTGATAGGTAAAGTCATAATTTAGGCAGGATTTAACTCACCGTAGCCTCCCACCCTAATAGCCAGACATAACCGTAGCTCAGCTATTTAAGATTAATCAAATGGCCAGAAACTACACCGTTGCCTCCCTAACATTAATATCCGCTTATTAGACCATAGCTCTACCACCTAATGGACGGACTTTGTGGATATAGGTAGGAATTACTAACTAATATCCAGAAATTACAACATTGCTGTTCCTACCTTGGTGCAGGATTTACCAACCGCAGCAAATTGATAACTTTTATCAGTCTAATTCAACATTTTCCCAATCAAAGTCAACATTTTACCAACCAAGTTCAACATTTTACCAACCAAATTCCACATTATTTTCCAGATCCACAAAAAAAGCGAGGAAAATGAAGAATAGTTAAGAAAAATAAAAACGGCAAAATAAGCTAAGGAAACCTCTCATTGAATCATAGCAGTGCGTTGGTAACATTTCTTCCTTGAGCCGGGCGTCACGTGCCCTCTGACTTCAGTAAACCAGGCAAAAACGACCAGGGGGTGTTGCATTTCGAGTATTACAAAAATTCGGTTTCATGATTTCGCTGTTTTTCAATTTTCTCAGCTATTCATTCCCCCCCCCCCCCGCGTCGTTTTTTTTTTTTTTTTTTTTTTTTTTTTTTTTTTTTTTTTTTTTTTTTTTTTTAGATCTGGGAAATAATATTGAATTAGGTTGGTAAAATGCTGAATTTGGTTAGTAAAATGTTGAATTGACTCGTAATTGGGAAAATGTTGAATTTGGTTGGGAAAATGTTGAATTTGATTGAGAAAATGTTGAATTAGATTGGGAAGAGCTATAAAGAAAATAACTAAGGAAAGATGAATATTCAAACTGCAGAATAAATAATGGAGTGCCAGATCACGGAAATAATAATGGAGTATAACTTGTTGAGTGAATAAGGTGGTTGAATAGAGATTGTGAGCTAGTGTGATGTGCGCTTTCCGAGCGTGCAGAAGCGTTTTTTATATTCTCTCTCCCACTTTATTTTCCCTTACCAAGGTTTGTTCACTCCCCTGACCACTGGATGTAGCATGGTTGGAGGCGTGGTCTATTTCTATAAACCGCGTTAATTCCACGAAAATGATCACTTTTCGCGGGAATAGACAACGTTCTTTGTTTGCTTCCGTTTTGCTCATTGACGCTCGGTATACACCCTCCACCTCTACTCTTATTCAGAGTGAACTGAATTCCTATGGTTAGGAATGAGTGAGGGCAGTTCAGGCACTAGGCAAAAATTATCCGTAAAGACTCCAAGTTGTCCAACTGCAAACCCTAACCATCCTTTGTTTGACCTGTCTGTTAGAATTCGCAGAGTATAGCAGTGAACTTTACATACCGATCGTCAACTGGCAATCTACCCCACTGGACAGGTGAGTTTTACGTATGGTATCGGCCCGTTGTATTAGTTACCTACTAAGTTACTTTGTACCTATTTATAGTAAATAATTTGTAGTTATCGTTGCGTATTTCCATTGTGTTTCGTGAAAGAACTCTTCTCGTCTAGCCTCTCCTTAAATTAAGCGCGTCATTCCAATAGTTCTTCACGCACCGCAAAGTATTACGCTCCAGCCGAAGGCCTAAATACTTTGCATTTTCATAAGCGGATAATAGCCACATTAGATTATTGTACAAAATTTACAATAAACTCACCTGTGGTCACCACGTTGAAGGTCGAACTCGATGAATAGTATACGGACCCTCCCTCGCTTCCTGCGAAACAATATTGAAATATTTAAAAGACCTAGGTGGGACATGAGTTGTATGTAAAGAGTAAAACAGACTTCATTAAATTATTGTAGAACAGATTAATCTGGACTTCCCATAAATATTAAATTATTCTAATTTTTCTGCCCGAAGTAAGAATGAATGGGACTTTCCTTTATTCCTTGGGCCGATTACCCACCCTTTTAGTCATCCTTTAATCTCAACCTTAGGCTAATGACGTTAGTTAACTGGGGTCTCAGAAGAGAGATGCTTCATCTTCATTCTTCCTGGGCTCAAATTATGAAGGCAGAGCAACCTTTTACTATCACGTTCGAAAGCATGGGCTCGTTAGTTCCTAATTGGCTCTCGAATTGAGAATTATGTAGGATATAATATTGAGATCAAGATTTATTAATATTTCGAGTGCTTCCTTTCCAGAATTAAGACTCTATTGCAAGAGCAATGTTTATATATATATATATATATATATATATATATATATATATATATATTTTTTTTTTTTTTTTTCTTTCTTCTTCTTCTTCTTATTTGTGATACAAAGTTTTATTCAGGCAACAAGGTTTTACGACTATTTGCATTGGAATAGGAGTAAACCTTTTTGAATAATTTTCTTGGGGATTTTTCATTATTTACTTTTCCTCGGGCAAGGAAAGGGGAGCTCCGTCCTCCAACCCGAGCATATTTTCTTGACGTTCGGGCTCTGCTCGATTTTGCCAACATAATAATGGTTTTCTTGATCCTCTCAGTCGTAAAGAAACAGCCTTTAGGACGGACATCTGGATCTTCGCTTTCACCCATCATGCTGCCTCAGATCGTGGCTTCTCCCACTTTTCTCTAAGGACTGCAATTAACCTTTTACTGAATGCATGGAACACTCGGGTCACTGCTCCCTCGCATGACGAAATAAGGGGTATGAATGAGCCTCCGTGGAGCTCTGCGCTCATATAGCATTTTCTGTGTTTGGATCATGCAGCTTCTTTGGATATTGCTGACCATTTCTGGGTGGAATAGGAATGTTTTGTTTCAGTTTTCCATTTAAATACGATTTACAGTCAACATTTTCAATCTTCGTTGATAACAAAGTAGAGCGAATTCATCCAACCGCATTTATTGATTTAGTCTAGTTAACGGTTTTAAATCCACCCCACTGAAAGTAGAAAAGCTTTGTACTTTGTATTCTAATCATCAGTGAATTTAAAAACTATATTTCCCATTCCACTGACTTTCCAGGCTTTGCTCGTCTACCGTCCATTGCACAGAAGCGTATCCTTCGGACCTTTGGTGGTTTCGCATGAAAGAAATTATCGGAGGCCCGTTTAAAAAAGCAAGCACTTACGGGTAGCTATACGGCTGAATACCCTCCCACTGCTTCTTATTTGATTACACCCAAGCTGCAATATATATCTTAAAATAAAGTCAATAGTATTTAAGGGCTATAACGAACAAATACTAAGAGGAGTTTGTAAAAACGAATCCTATTGGGTTGTGAGCACATATCAAAACTGACCAATGAAAAGTCTCAATCTCACAACGTGTTTGTGCACAGAGTAACAGAGATACTTGTGATTGAGCATAACTAAGATGTATGGCGGTTGGTTCGATTTCAACACTGGTGTCTTGTCATGGCTGGGTAACACTTAACGACAGGCCAATGAAACGACAACACGGCAAGTCTACTATATGTAATTTCTATTTATAAGTCAGTATTGTCTTGGGCATTTTCGGAAAAACTCACAAGTTTGGAAGCTTTTTTTATAACTTGATAAAATAATAGTTACTGAGTTTTTTATATCATTCTAAGGGCTGCGTTGTAATCTAGCAAGTTTTCGAGGAAAATGAAGCTGTTGTAATAGCTTCTAAATTCATATAAACAAATATATCCTACAATTTTTTAGCACAATTATTTGCTCAAATATCAAGATGGGAAAATGGCTAATTAAGGCAATACACTGCTGAAAATCGTTCAATTGTTACTTAAATAAATAGGTTTTATTTACCCTTGGTCCTTAAACTAGTTTTTAGTTTATTTGTCATGCTCAATTTTATGTGTTTTTAGGATAAAACTTGTTAGTTTAAGTGTAAAATTCGGTTAAAACGGAGTTGGGGGATAGATCTGCGAGTGTTAACATTCGATTCAGTGTGAAAAAATACGTAGGAACCGGTCCTAAAGTCTTATTTTCTTAGGGGGTAATTTTTCGTGAAACTATCGATTTCATAGAAAAAACCAATTATTCGACGTACAAACATACTTTTCTCCCCCAATCAGCTAACTGAAATAAAAATGATCGATTATGCCGTTGAAAAGTTGAGATTCTGCGCAAGTTTTTCCAGCGACGCTTACTGGTTTTTACAATTTTGTTTTAATTCTTAACGCACCTTAAAAAAAATTGTTATTTTTTAAAAGTGAGAAATTCTGGTGTTTAGTACGAGTAGATTTTTTCGCCTTCATGGCCTACCCAAATACATTAGAGAGATGGGAAATTTAACGCTCTAATAACGATGTATCTATTTTCAAGTTTACATTGTAAGTTAGGGGAGATATGGCCATTTCCGTGATGTAAGGTCGAAAACATACAAAAAAAACTTAATATTGAGGAAAAGTGAAAAATCAAGGGTTTGAAAAAAAGTTACAAAGAGAAACTTTTTGTTGGAAATAAGTTGTTAAATCGATCCCTAGGAGGTTAAAAATCTTAACTGTGAACACCCTGCATATCGTAAACTACAAAAGATAGAAAAATGCGATTATTCCCTATTATAAAACAAAGAAGTCTAGAATGTTCTAAATAAATATTATCTTCTCGGTTCTGGAAAATGAAAAAGTTTGTGTCACTTTGCGAAAATTCACTCTTACGATAATGCTGCATAAACTGTAACTTTTTATATGTGTATGGTATGCTGGTTTGGTGAGCGGCTAGGTACGGATGGTTAGTAATTCAATATTGCAATGTTATGTCATGGTATTATAAGAAAGATGGGTGAAGTTTCAAAGGCTGTTCACGGGAGAACTTTAATAAACATGACACAAACGCTCTTATTCGCGTAGCGTCAAAAGCCCGCAAGCTATAAAACATTACTACTTACGTTGCGGCAAATGGCCGGATAAACGGACATCTACTATTTGGCATTTAATGCTACACTAACCATACGGATGAATAAAAAAAATAATAATGATATAAACGATGGAGCTATCGTGCGTGTCACTGTCCAACATGGATACACATGGGTGGCATCGGGCAGTTACTAAGGAACTTGAAGAGTTCCCGTCACTGAGATCCAAATTGCAGCTATTTGCCGCGTACGCGAGTAGGTACATGAGGGTTAGGAACTTAAATTTTATAAATAAACGAAATTTCACCTTGCACTCAGGGTGTACGAGCAGCGGCTATTTCTCGGGTAGCTTGATGGGTAGCGTGGGGAATAAATATTTCCAGTGGAAGCTGTTTCCATTATCTGGTAGTCACATCCACCAAAGTCTCCACCAATCATGAAATACCTCGCTGAAAGAAAGAAAATATCTTTTACACGATAATCCAACCATAGACATAGATACAAACGAATTTGGTATTCAATCTAATGATTAGAAAATCATTAACTTAATTCCACATTTTATTGAAATATTTGGATCACGGAGGGCTTCCTCTTACTCGTACGTTGGTGCCTCTTGGAGATCGCAGAGCGGTATAACAAGCAAGAAGGCGGAAATACCATCAGATCCAGAAGTTGTTCAGTAAGCATCTGCATCTGGCTTCTTTGAGCTGCTGAGGTACTGGAAGGAGGGGGGATTAGCAACTTCTGCCCCCTCTCTTGGAGTTTGTGGACAATTGGGCGCCACTCTTGAGTGCTCCCAGCACTCCCTGGCCAGTGGTACCCCCAGCTTTCTCCAGGGATTCCTTGCACAGCGTTAAATTTATTTGAACTATGTGTACGCTGGTGCTTCATGATGAGGCACAAAAATGCTGTGTCGAAAATTCAACTTCTGCTGGACATGATGTTATTTCCACCCGATGCTTGAGCCAATCACCAAAGACAGTTAAGCCTCATCCTCAACCTGTTGCTTTTATTGGGAAGACCCCCGAATGTGTTGGCCCGTGCCCGGACAATTTTCATTCAAAAAAAAAAAAGAAGGTTAAGTGGGCTTGGATTCTACCATCTAATGTCTACATCATCTGTAGTCTTCCGCCACTTCCAAAAGATTCTGACATATTCCCGCTGATTTTACGAAAAGACATTTTTGAATGCACCATCGTGTACTACGGATCCAGAAACGTAACTTTATCGCAGACATACGAAGTGCTCTCGATCAAATTTTAATGTGGCAGCGGATAGAAGATCGAGCGCTCGGCGAAAAAACGGCGCATTAAAAGGGCTCCCACCCCCCTCCCGCCCACCAGCCCATGGTTCGGGTGGGAGTAGAAAATTTTAAAATCGCTTATGCTCCCTTTCGGAAAAATCCCAGAAGATCCCCCCCCCCCCCACTCGTAGCCCCCCCCCCCCCCCCCCCCCACCCCCCCTGGTCTGCATTGGTAGAGGAAACATCAAGTGCAAAACACTACAAGTATGATGTAGCCGCTGAATTCTTAAGAGGCTCCTTTACTACCCTCGTAACCACGTGCGTAGGAGTTCTCCACAGAGATTTTCAAATATTCGTCAACCGGCTGGTGAATTCCCCAGAAGAAAAATGAGACTAATCCCATTCAGATGTAGCCGTCATCCGAGCGATTTCTTTAAGATTAAGGGAATTCAGAATACCACTACATGAGCTAAGTAACTCATTCAAAAAACCCAAGAACGAAATGGGATTACGGGACGGTGCCCCCCTTGCACTCACAAGAGGGTGAAAAAACGTGATCCTTTCTCCTCACCTCAGCAATGCCAGATCTGGATAAGTGGGATCTCGATCGTAAATAATTGTATTAGTATAATAATTTAACTCTTTAGTAAAATTTAATTTTTTAATTCAATTTTTAATAGTATTTATTTTATTAGTATTAGTATAATGATTTGCTTTAACGTAGCAAGTAGGTGAGCATTTCGAACTATCAATTTTAGGACATTTTTAAGACGAGATTTTAAGTGTATGATTTTTTGTGAAGCTATTTAGTTTCAACTCGTACTTTTGTGTGCTAGTGGTCTTACTAGTCAGCATTTTATATATTTATGTAAAATGGTAATTTTATTTAAAAACGTTTTTCAATTCAGTTTGATTTCTATTTTTGCATCTTTGAAATGAAAACATGTTGGGGATACATGGCATTTTTCATTTATTCCAGGGTCCATTTTAATGGTTTTTCGATCATGTAAATCACACAGATAGCCATCAAAATGTTATTAAAATTATTAAATCAATTATCAAAATGACCACAGTTTCACCTGTTGTAACAAAATTCGTATTTCGTTCCCTTCAACAGCTGTAAAAAATGGAATTTCATCGTTTTGCAGCTGGTATTGTGGGTATACACGGCATTTTTATTCATTCCTGAATTTAATATTGAGTTTATTATTTTCTCATCATGAAAATCACTCAGAAATAACTCTACATCTTACTAAAATAATTTAATCAAATATCGAAATAAAAACTATTTCCCCAGTAGTAACGAAACCTTAAATTTCGTTTTTCCTCAAGATACGGAAAAATTCACTTTGATGGTTCTTCCCCTGGACCCTTCATATATATATATGTATATATATATATATATATATATATATATACGAAATTTTTATCTCAATCCAAACGAGAATTGTCCTCAGGGATGACACTGTAGTTATACTAAAAGAAAACAAAATAAAACAAGAGTGAGTGTCATCCATGAGGACAGCAGACTCTCTTTTGGACTGAGATAAAAATTTCGTTCTTGTGCCACAATATCAAGCTTTCTAGATGAGAGGATGAGTTCGTTGACAGCAAATTCACTCTAAACTCGAGACGTCACGAAATTCTCAATTTCCTCTTCTAATTCTCTCAAAAATTCTGTATCCATTCAAGATTTCAACATCTGGAAAAGGGTAAGCTGATTATTTATGCCTGTGCAGCGCATCTGCTGATAAAAATAACGGTCAAACAAACAGTCGATTTGAATCGTATGCTAAACATTCAAAAGGAAGATGAATCATTAACATGGTTGTGTTCTTTGTTCATTCCTAAGTACTAAGTGCTGAATTATAAATAACTGACAGGATTTTATGGGGATTCTCAAACTTTAAAAAATCCTCTACACAAACTCGGCTTACAGCGTACAAACAAGGTGAGCCAGGGACGTCCCGAATTGAAGTGGATGAACTGGAAATCCCCTGGGGACCTGCCACCGTCAAAAGCCCATTATACTGGAGTACAAGTAATATCCGTAGTTTTGTTCCAACCACTCGGTGAATTTGAATTGTAGATTTAAAACCTCGAGCTTACAGACTAACAGGGAGGTACAACGATTTCCCACAACGGTGAAAACTTCGGCGGAGTGAAAACTCGCGTCATAGAGTAGGAATACAAGCCGGATGTCGTTATTCATGTGGTTTCTGATACCGATCTGTGTATAGTGGTTGCGAGGATTGTGAGTGCTTGTTGAAGAACGATGATCTTATTGAAAAACTTCACTGAATGAGTCTTACGATTTCTTTCGAAACTTTTCTTTAATACTTACCTACATAAGTGAATGTAAGAGTATTATAATATTGTTCGACCTACATACAAAATTAGCATTCATCCAAGTCTGTAAGCTGTCTTAAGTCCGTACAAAATAGATAGTAGGAAGGCGTCATAGGATTCTTCAAGGTTTCTTGGTGTTTCTGGTAGTAATCATTAAAAGTTCGACATTCTGTCAGTAGATGGCAAACCGTAAGTTAGTATTTGCATGTTATGCATTCCGGTGGTGGTATTGCCCCAGTGGACATATGGTGATGATGGGTAAGTCGTGTGTGACCTATGCGAAGACGAGTCAAGATTACTTCTTCCCGGCGACGACTGTTCCATCAGAGAGCTTTATAGTTCGAGAAAATGAAGCCCATGGGGATACGTGTTTCTTAACCTCCCATAGTTTCTGATGTTTCAATAAATTCCACTCCAACTTCCAATTATTCAAGATGGCTTTATTTACTACGGATTTATAATCAGATCTCATGTGCGTGAAAGTGGATGTTGGCTGTTCCGTGGGTGCCCTTGCATTGATATCTGCGACTTCGTTTCCGTACATTCCATTATGTCCAGGAACCCAGGAAAATGTAACGGTATTCCCATACATTCTTTGAATTCCAAGCAGAATGATTTCGACCAAAAGATTATTCCTAATTAAATAATTATTCTTAATTAATTATTTCTATTACAACAACTTACTTCCAATTCTACCAAGGTCGGAACGTTTTAGCCAATTTTCTAAGAAAATTAAGGTATTGCAATGAATCTAAAATTTCCTTCATGGAAATTCGTGTTAAAATTCCTTGAGTTCAACGCTTTTTGATATGTGTATGTAGAGTTTGATCAAAAAGTTCTGGTTCTTTTCAATTTGTGCGCAAACAGAGGATCGTTGAAACCTCTCGGTGGTCTCAGCGTTACTTTTTCTAAGTCACCTGGTTATTTTATCTTGCTGCAATATTCTCAGTTGTCATGTTATTCTGATCAGCTTCGGAAATTCCGAGGCTAATTTCTTTCCTAATCGACTCACGTTGCTGAAATTTAATGGAGCTCGTTCCGAACGTCTCAAAAACAATTACTTGGTTCGGAGCATCACTGAGTAGCTGATGGGGCCTCTGAGGCTAAATTCTTTCCTTTTCGACCCACCCTTTTACTTTGTTTTGAAATATTTAGAAAAATGTTCAACATTCACCTACTATAAGCCATGTACTTGCGGGGTTCTGAGCTGTAAAGGTGGGAACCCTTTTGGGAGGCACGTTGCGCCATGTTTTGATCATTTACTAGATATATATTGGGCTTACTAATAATTATAGACCAATGATCTGCGTAGAAGGGCTATCTAATACAGAAATAATAAACATCTTTGTAATAATTGGCAGCATTTTTATTACAGGTTCGAAATCATTGTAGAATTTCATGAAAAAATTATGCATTACTCGAATCTTTTATTGCGCAAAAACCAACACAATTACGAAAAAATGTGCGCGTAGGTATTGCTGATTTTTTGAAAATCTTCAAATGCCACATTGCTACATGATTTTTTTTTTTTTTTTTTCTTCTTCTTCTTTTTGTTCTTTTTTTTTCAGACTAAGTCACGTGGTCATGTTATTTATTGATATTTGCAATACCATTTCGAAAAACGGCTGTCAAGCTGGGTGGACAGTATAGCTTCCTCAACATTGTTGCACGGACGTTTGGAATTAGTTGGAGAGCAAACTAGAATCGAAATAATTGAATGCAAAATATTATAGTATCTACTACATGTGTAGGTATACATGCTAGAATGCAAAATAAGGCTATGATTCAAGTTTGCATGTGCGGGTATTGTCTGAAGGTTAACCCACACAGTGATTGAAAATTTCATCAAAATCGATCCATTATTTTCGGAGTGTCATCCAATATTAGTTTTGCGTATGCGCAATTGTTACCCATTATTCAATCAAATAAGATAAAATACAAAAAGCATATTCCTGGGCCCAACAACCCCTCGAGTATCAACGGCATTGGACTAATAGTTGATAAAAAATCGATGTTACAAGAAATGAAATTTTACGCATGCGCACAGACCACCATTCATGCGTCGGTGATTGAAGTTATAGGGACCAGCGCGACCCCAGAAAATTTCATCAAAATCTGTCGATTAAACTCAGAGTTTTGACTGTGTCAATCTATATTAGTTTTGTGCATGCGCAATGGTTTTCACCAATCGCAATAAAATTCATAAGGCATTTTCTAAAACTACACTACCAACCGAGTTTGAACGAGATCGGACCAATTGATCGCCGATATAAGAAATTCGCGTTAGGCGCATACTATTGATCCTACGGCATTAAAAAAAATATTGGGGACCGTCTGGGAGCTAACCCGCACAATTCCTAGAAATTTCAACGAAATCGAACTAGAAATTGGTATAGTTTTGAGAGTGACAAGGATTCACCACAGACATACAGACAGAGGTACAAACCGAATTTGATCAGCAAGCTCTAAAAAACAAAAAGCAAGAAGAAATTTTGTTTTCGAAGGACGAAAATTTGTTTGACTTCTATCATGAACACAAAGTTTTCCTCCCTTTGGAATTGAGGAAGCAAAACACCGAAACAAACAAATTTTAGAAAGTATGCATGCATTGCGCTATAAGGAAATGAGTATAGTAATGTGCAATGTCGGAAGTTTGTTTACCCATGTCGGTAATGTGCATACATATCCCTAAATGGACATCACTAAATGATTCAGCGAGGAAAATTAGTCTAAATCATTTATCACGTGTAGTACCTAGGTAACTAAATATCTCCTATTGAAATCGTTTTGCGTTTCCAAAAATTTGAGTGATAGCTTTCGTTCATCATTCCAAGAGATTCTACGTTGATACGACTCTTCAATAAAAAAAAAGGGGGGGGGGGGGGGGGGGTTTGATTTGGAAAAGTCGAAATTCCAAGGTTTCTGAAACAGTCGTTAAATTCTTTTTTTGGTAGGATTATGACAGATTTACATTGGTGTAAAAGTGGGGACATACGGAACTACACCCTTCTTTCTACATGAAATGCGGAGAATTTTCATTGATTCATCGATTTTTTTCTGCAAGAATACTCGATATAACGACAGTTTTTACAACATTTAAACCCGTTTCAGAATGCCACAAAACGA
Organism: Adelphocoris suturalis; assembly: GCA_030762985.1. NCBI lineage: Eukaryota > Metazoa > Arthropoda > Insecta > Hemiptera > Miridae > Adelphocoris > Adelphocoris suturalis. Next base: position 50,702,362 of record CM061047.1, on the reverse strand, counting down.
ATATATCCACGAGGAAATTTTGGAAAATTTTGATCGTACAATTTTTAGAGCCATTCCAATAATTTCAGTTATTGCTCAAATTGTTGGAAACATTACTTCTTTTTCAGGTAAGTAAATTAATCGAACACAATGCAGAGAAATTGTGGATAGTACCTAACAAATTTAGGTGTACTTATCTCCAAATGTTGTGTCACTATTTGTAAGGTTTTGGCAGTCGGTCGACCCATATGAGTTTGCTGCGCTATCCTATCGCCTTGCCGACTTTACTCGTTACGGCTAGTAATTCTCTTCCCTTGATCTACGGAAATGTGAAACTGACGGCGAAGTTGATAAAACACGACAGAAAATGTCCGCGAGAGCCAAGTGCGCTAACTTGAGAACAGCAATTTCCTCTCTGGAACAAGTCTTGAGGTAAAAGAGTCCAACACTCGCAGATAAGGAAAAGTTTGAATGGGCGATCAGGTGTCACGCTGATCTCGTGGGGACGTCGGCTCCTTGCTATCTAGGTGTTTCTTTATTTTCAGTCATTCCGAATAAAAAATAGAAAATGACTACACCAGATCTCACGGTATTTTCGATTCCAACTGGAATTACACACTACTTACATTACGTACTTATCTATGAAATAACGTGGAGAGTTATGATTCTATAAATAGAAGACCTTCCGCTCATATTTATTTTGAGAATGACTTGATCATCATGCCACCAGCACCTCTTTTCCATGACCTCGTGAGCTCTGCGCAAAATGTTACGTCGCCTTAGCTTCAATCATAACCATCTTGCAGTTGTGAATTTTTAAGAACCAGAACGCAATTAGCAGTTTTTCATGTATTCGCTTCATATTCACGTAGGAAAGTTTTTCTCAGCCATTTATGAGAAATATGAATTATATACAAAGGTAGGTACTGTGTCTATAGTAGTGAAATGAACGCACTCGATCATCAGTCTAAGTCTTCAAATCAGTCTAACGTGATATCAGATCTAAGTCTTCAAATCAGTCTAACGTGATATCATTTCACTTTGGATTCGTGGTAGGTGAACCTGTTGGAAAATATTTTAGTATGGAACATTCTATAGCGCCATCACCTAACTGGCCAAAAGTGTCACATTTTTATGTCACGAAAAACTGTCACACAAATTTTCTTATGAGTTTCACGTACAAGTTCACTTTACGACATTATTGGACACACGAAAGAAGGTGTGACACCATCTCACTCTACTAGAGAAATTATTTTAGCGTTGCTATACGTTCTAAATCTACTCGATGACGTTAACTGTTTTCTCAACTATTACCTACTCAATGGGAAATCACTAGAAAAATCCCGGTAACTAGAAATGTTACTTTGTCTCTTTTCCACTTTAAATCGCTTTTCCACACGTTGGAAAGCTCTCAGTTCATATGAAAAGTCACTGCATCTCATGCTGCCGATTTCTCCCTATATATACATCAATGTTTTTGGTGACATCATATTATCTTGTTTGTGATGGCTATACGTACATTTTTCACCACCACCTTGAATTCGAAATTCACGGTTGAAAAAATTGGAGAAAGCCTCTTTCTATTCCGGCCGCCTTTCTCCTCAACTCTCTAATATTTTGTGGTAGTGCCTCTTCCTGCATTCTAGCATCGTCTTCATAATTATTCTTTACTTATTTTTCTTCTTCCTTGGCTTTCATTATGTTTTGCTAAGATTGGCAATGCCCACGATGGTGCTGGCAGCATAGATACCAGTGAGCACTGCACCATTGTATGTAATACCTGATCAGGCAGTGTGACGAATAGGAGAGGAATCAGCATCAGAGTTCCCTCAGCTGATCAGCTCGCCCTAACACCTTGTAATTGTAGGTATTCAATGTGTTCCAAAAACGCTCCATCATAAGTCAGCTTATCAGTGCACCTCCGTACTTTGTTTTTGTTCTCAAGGCGTCCCAAGGATGGTGAGCTCCATCTGGAATTTTAGTGCCGTAAGTAATAGAAAAGAAATTAGTTTCACATGTCTCGCAGCTAATCAGAACACCGCCATACTTGGCTATTGTACCTATTCTAGATATCTCAAAGGAGCTCCATTTCAAAGTTCAGCAGTTTAATAATTTGAAGTGTAATTGCTGCCTTTATAAAAGATGGAACTTCTCATTCTATAATTCATTTATTCATGTAAGTCGCTGACGAAAGATTTTGGAACGACGATAGAAACGTTGTGACATTTGATTTATGAAATGTGATTTTTACCGGAAAAGAATGAGCGTTACCCGTGACTGCGAAAAAATAATTTTCCTAAATTATAATGGAAGAGGATTTTATCCTGAGCAGTTTAACACCATCTGCACTATCCTGCAATAAGTAGTTTTTCTCTCTATAAATTTAGTTTAAAAGTTTCGTGAACTGGTGACGTCACACTTAGCATGAGGGTCCCAAGGCAGGAGGAGTGCTTTGACATCACCAGTATGCGAAACTTTGACAAATCATAGAAAAAGAACTACGACTGGTGTCGACCTTTTTAGAATAGAATGTTCTTTCTTTTAAAAATATGAAATGACAGCTTAAGTAACGCTCATTGATGTCAGCCAGAAACAAAGAGGGGAAATATGGTAGCACATGCTAATGTCGATACGCCAACAGTGCATGTTAATTAATTTCTGTAATAATATGAATATTTATGTGTGAAGAGTGTGGTCTATCATTGGAGTCTTTGGAGTAAGTAAATACAAGTAAGCTTCTTGGTAATTGGATTTCAACCTCGGTTTGTTGTACAACCGTAGCCAGCGTTTTAGTTACAATTAGAAACTGATGGTAGTAGATTCTTCCTGATGATTTCAGCTTCCTTATACAACGTATACCAAATTTCTGTAACTCACGGTTTTCCCCAGCTTGCTGCACCCCGATGTACTGATCTACTTTTTCAATTCATAAAAGATGTAGAAAAGTATAATGTGCAAAATAAAATTTGCATTGAGCTTTGTATTCACTATCCCCATTACCTCTCTCATTTCAAAACCAAATAACAATTTTCATAATAGATAACAAAAATCAATTTCAATAGATAACATAACGCCCAACTTAATATCCATGTGAGTTTTTTTGTTGAAAATGGGGCTGTGAATCCCCCGAAATTGAAAAAAGTTCCAACGGTTCTTCTTCGTTTTATTGGCGATGAAGAAAAATATTGCCTTCTCGTTACTCAGGTTAGAGTGGAGGTTATGATGCCGCTCTAACCGCATTTAATTTTCCAAAGTGGTTCGACGCGGGTCTTTTGGGAAAACGATTAACTCAACCCTAATAGATCACCCATTTTATACGATCGTTAGATAAAACCTAAAAACCTTCGTTTTCGGACAGTTAATCCTTATGGTTTGAACCAAAAGTCCATAATACATACTTACACACCACTTATCCAATAATTAATTATTAATATACATAAAAAAATTATTTTCGTCTCCAACATTAAAGATTGGACATAATGGGGGTGGGCATATTAGCTGGGCCACCCTGATTAAGAACGCTGCAAATTATTACGCAAAAGTATATTGTCTCTTTATTAGCTAGCTTTTCTACACAGAACATTGTATTAAATTATTAAATAGAATCTACTTTACGTTATAAAACTATAACTGCACAGGCATAGACGCCTACACAGGAAAAATTATTTGAATAAAATAAAATACCAACATTCAACTCCCTACGCTATCAACAAGAGTTTATTCCAAATACAATAGTACGTAAGGATCCATGCATATTGTCATCTATATTAATGACAAATATGTCATATATATAAGTGATGGATATTGTCCATATATAAGTGACAGATGTAATGATGAACTCGATTTCCTGAAGTGCGAATGCCATAAACTGATATGTTTGGCGTAGTTCATAAGGCGATTTCCACTAAGTATGTTCAACCAGTCTTTATTTGCTCTCACCTTGTTGATTTTGGATTATTACATTCGAGTCTGCCGAGTAGCAAAAGCATTTTTTAACTTTTGAAAGATGAAAAACTTTGTCTTATCCAAAATCGAAATTTCCTGCGGGGAGGCTGCTTGAGTTAGATCGTGAAGTTCAGTCTGCCGTGGGCTCTTGGCTAGGCTTCCCACCTGGTGTCCCAAGTGCCTTCATCGACGCATCGGTCAAGGCCAGTGGGCTCGGTATTGTCCCTTTTTTGGCTAGCAACCCATCTTTACGCCGCCAGTGCCTAGCACTTAGGGGCTCGAGCTGAGTGGTTGCCCGCACTTCTGACTACCTTGACTTTGTCAGGCAGCAATTGTGGTGTGACTGAGCAACAACAACTGCTTCCGAACCCAGCTCTTCTGCTGAGTTCGCTGCTGCTCTGCATGAGTCGGTAGATGGTAAAGAACTCTGGCAGTGCTCTGAATCCCCATTTTCTTTCCAGTCGGTAGAATGGGCTTCAGAGGGCATTGGTGCCCGCAACTCTCGCCATTTTCACGCCGTGAGGTATTCAAGGGGTAGTCGCGGGACAGTGGACACCCTTTGCCGAGCCTGTTGGGGTAAAAATGAGAACCTATACCATGTGATGCAGCAGTGTCCTCGTACACACGCTGGCCGCATACTACGTTAAGATCTGGTTGCCAAGCCGCAGGCGCTTATAGGCCGGATATCATTGCCTTCAAGCCCGATGGGTCTGCAATAATCCTGGATGTCCAGGTTTTCAGTGGCAGCGTGGACATGGGGCAGACCTGGCCAGGTTAGATAAACAAATATGACAGAAATTACCTAGGGCCGGCGATCTCCGACTTAAAAGGAGTGGCAGCTAATAACATCAAGGTCATGGCCGCGACCGTGTCATGGCGTGGGGTGTGGTACGGGAAAAGTGCCACAGAGTAACTCGAGTTGGGCATTTCGGCAGGAGCTCTCCGTGGTATCACCACCCGCGTCCTAAGGGGATCTTACTTAAACTGGTGGTCATTTAATAGGGGCACTTCCTTTCATCCCTCTCTTCTTCTTTCACATCCCTCTGCCACTTTTCAATTAATTTGTTTATTTTTCAACATAATGGTGTTGCCCCCTCCTTCTTTGAAAAGAGTTTAGTAAAAAAAAAAGAAAAAAAAAAAAAGTGTATGTCTCTCTGTCTGTCCGGTGTGTCCACGTGAAATTTGCAGGGGTTGTGCGGATAACGGTGAAGGTGATCTCCTACTAGTTTCATTACTCGCAAATCAATACTTCACTCTAAGCATGCGAAAGGTATATTCCAAAAAGCATAATTATTTCACGCCCTAGTCGTCCAATCTGGCTTAATTTGGAGGGCAGTTGGGAGAAAACGATTTGAGCATCTCATATCTATTTCCAAATCAACACATCATTAGTATAGCCCTTGTGCATGTGCAAACGTGGAATCCTTCAGACGAGCTTGATTCCCTTAGTTGAATCAGTTATTGAAGAAAATATTCAGTGAATCTGTGGGTTAGGTTGTAGATGGTCGCCGGCCGATTTCATTGTTCTCAAATCATTACTTCATCCTGAACAAGCGCAAACGTGCATTACTTCATTTTCTTGTTTCCTAATGAGAAATGTGCAACTGACCGATGTCAGACAACGTCTTTGACGTTTTACGCTAGATACACATTGATTTACGATTTGTGCTATGGAATATTTTAAGATCATCTAAAACATTTGAATGAGGCTATGTGCCACACCCATATTGGCAAACCTTTTTTTTCTTGTTTACGTTCTAGCCCTTTGGGGGAGCAAATAGATGAACGTACTGCGACATGTGATGGATAGGAGTAGTTCCTCCTTTTTGATTCTTGAAAACGCTGCAGCTTGTGATATCCCTGACTTTTTGTTCAACTTTCAGGATATCCTCTGCATGTAGCAGGTTAATCGCGTCTCCTCTTTGAAGGAGGAACCCCTTTTCCATCACCTCTCGTTGTCACATGTTAGCAGAGCTCACTTTCGAGCCACACCCTCGCCCCCACTCAGCCCATCTCTTATTGAATGTCCTGGCGACCCCCCCCCCCCCCCCCCCACCGATAGGCATTAACTCCTAAAACTAAAAACTACAACAAATAAACTCTTACCACAGCCCTGCCTATTTGGAGCTCACCTTCCACTCTGCCCCCCCCCCCCCCCCCCCCTCGTTTTTTCGATGCCGAACTCCAAAGACCAACTAGATAACATAAATGTAATTTTAGACCCAAGTATAATTAAATTTGGTGCAGTAGGTAGTTCTAGATCTAGGCGACAGTCCGACGGATTTGTTTTCCTTTTTTTTCGAAATGTAAAATTTAAATTGGGTTAAAACAGTTTATGGTCGATTACAAAGGATCATTTCTGAAAATAAAAAACTAAAAATATATCTGGTGTGCGTTAATGAACTAAGTATTACATAATATCAACATCACTCTGTTTTCTAACTGGTTTATTTCACTCATTGAAATATTTAGGCATTCGTTCGTCTTTGAATTCGTAACAAATGTATTAAAACGTTTGATGTTGAATAATGATATTGGATGAGCTGACGTGTCAAGCTTAATGAATGGTAGAGTGAGAAAAGGTCACCTAACTCCCAGAGCTGGTGTAGATCCAGATTTCCACTCGCCGGCTGATTGGTTTTTTGTCTAATTGTTTTTCCACACACCGGCGGTCATATTTTATACACGGGCAGAGAGAACGCGTTAAGAGCACAAAAAGGGTCGGGAAAGGAAGCAATGCATCGCTGATGGGCGGCTAAGTAATTTGTTAACAGGTAATCAGAGCAAATCGACTGGAAAGTGGGATGAAAGAGAACGACCCCTCGCTTCTCCGTTAATGGAAACACCGGCACCGTCATCTTCAATAAATTATTTGACGGACAGAGCGGCGAAGCGGCCCCGCGATATGGCCTGCCCCCGGGGCCTGGATTGGCCTTAACCCCTTCAGAGGCCATTTTCTCAACGGCTATCGTCGAAGAGGAGGGAAAAAATAGGGGCTGAACCGCTAAAGTAGATATTTCCCGCAAAAGGGAGACTGCCGAGCTGATGGGAGCGATCTTTATGGATACAGCAGTTCTTCCGCGGTACTATGCTTTCAACGGGGCAGATGCCATTACGTTGGATCGCGCTGCTGCCTTCAGATCGCGATGTTATCGGAGCTTGGCATTTATCCACACGTTCTCGTAGGAAATTTTGATGAATGGCAAAAAAAATAAGTCACCATGACCATCTTTATACACAATATGATGAAAATATAGCTATCTATGGGTTTAATTCATGATACTACATCATTCAAAGAACTCATTACTTTTTATTATACTCTATTCAGTATAATTGACTGGCTGCATTTTGATGGTCTATGAAACAGTGATACATCTCACAACATGCGAAACTTGAAGATTTAAGATCTAGCGTAAATATATTGATAAGGAATGACTACCTCTGTATGATTGCTTGCTTACTCATCCGTAAGCTACACTATTGATAAACTGAGAATGTCTCTCGAAAACTCTCCTTGACACACTGAGAACCCAAGCAAGTAGGTATATCTATGATCTTAAAAGATTCTTCGAAAGAAATTCTCCGCTCCTTGACCCCCCGAGGGGGGCTTCACCCCCTGGATCCCCCAATTGCTTGCCGCTTTGAGCCTTCGGCTAAAATGCTAAAACATGGAACATGCTTTGTTCCCGCTAATTCGTAAATTTAAATAAATTTAAAACTACGACATAAATGTTTTACTAATCGACATTAGAACTGAGTACCTAGTTAGGTAATTTTCTGTTATGGTGCGCGTCTACAATTACTATAATGAAGATTACCTTCTCAAATAAGAACGAAAGAAATTCGTGGTAAAACGAGAGCTTTCCAACGAGTAGAGAACGATTTGTGTCCGGTGAAAACTGAAGAAGTTTCATTTCCCTAGCAACGGCTTGGTTGAACGTGAAAATCAAAAGAAGAATTTCGTTACATCCGCGTAACGTGTTTCGCTAGTTATTGTCCAAGGCTAAAAAGCAAGGTGTATCACACCTGCACTATGAACCTAATCATGGAGATGTAATGTCAACTTTGACCTGGGGTTTTTGTCGTCTACTAGCAAAAGTGATCTCTTAAATTCTTTTTGTAGTGTGATTCCGTCTAGTTTTAGTATCACATGTGTGTTGCTATCGAAACTGTGTTCCGTAGTTACGATTAATTCAGGCAGTCTGAAATAAAATTCATTCGATTTCGAACTTGAGCTTGAAATAGTTGTGCCTTATTCCTTTACCTTGATCATCCAACATTGCATGGTGTCAGGTGTAAAATTTCTCATTATGGTTTATTAGAATGCCACCCATAGCAAGTAGAAAGAAGAAGCAGTGTGGGTTTGACGAAGAAGATCTGGAAGGTCGAGAGAAACCAGTTAAGCCTGGTTGGGATAGATGGATAAAGAAATTTGAAAGATTTCGAAACGCCTCGGATTAAACAGGAAACCTTCTGACCAACAAGTTAGCATGTTGCTTTATAGTTGAGGGGAAGAGGGAGAAGACCTTTTTGAAACTTTTGATCCAAGTGAAGAAGAACGTCACAGCTACGACGCGTTAGTTTAGAGAAATATCTTGAAAAAAGAAAAATATAGTTTACGATAGGGCCAAATTTCTAAAACTCCGTCAGCAGTCAGGAATGCCAGTTGATAGTTTTATAAATAGTTTAAGGAAATTAGCAGAACCATGTGAGTTGGGAGATCTCAAATCTAGTTTGATAAGATACCTAGTAGTTATAGGTGAGAGCGATCATCCCAAAGAACGCTCAAAGTATCAATTTCAAAATAGTTTCCAGCTGAAACTATCTGGCACCCGTACTATTAATGAAAGAGTCGATTTTAGAATAGTTTAAAACGGATTTCTCATCGGTTATTTTTATTTTTTTATTTTTATTTTTTGTCATGCAAGGGTTGTCCTACAAATCGATTCTAATAGGACATCCCTCTTATATACTAATATATACCAACTCCCCTACTCTTCCCCTACCCCTTGGGGGGCTACCAGGAAATGGGGAACCTTCATGTGTTGGAATTTCACACTTTTGACCTCAGATTCGGATTCAGCGCACTTGAAAACCTCTTCGTTCCAATTTTCAGCTCAAAAGACCGTTTAGTTTGGCTAATTAACGGGTAGGAAGATCACTTGTGACGTAGTAGTGCAAGAGAGCTGAGGTCGGGGGCCGTGAATGAATTTCAAGAGCCGTATTACTGGTCAGATACCCATCATATAACCCCTTTTTGGAAAGCTTTCGTCAAGATCTTTCTTTTGAGCAAATAAAAAATAAACCCCATTCTCAGTTGTTATTTTACACGGTTTGGTCAGTTTAGTGCGCGTTCGCAGGTCAGTTTAATTCCGTCATATTAACGCATATTAACCTGCGTAAATTAGAAACCATTTCTGAATCATTTAATTTTTTGACAAGTTCTTCAACTTTCGGGGGTGTTTGCCTCTCCCACCATCCCCCTTTCGTCATCTTGAAAACGTATGCCACTATAATTTCTGTAAATATAAACCTAATTTAATATAAACCTTTCTTTTTCACATGTCAAAAAATCAACCATTTCTGTAATGATTAATTTTCGACCATTTTCTTTCAAACTTTGGTGGCGGCTTGCTCTTCCCCTTTCGTTTAATAGAGTTTAAGCGGACTGGTTTTTTGGCTCTCACTCGGCAACAAATTGGTCTTTTGAGGTGACAAAGAAATCATTTTTCGATGGATAACTTTTTTGTGTCACTGACTTTCCGTCTAACATGTTTCCTCTCCTGTGGTAATGGGAAGTAAAATACTAGCAGAACAGCAATATATTAAATATAAAGAGGCAAGACTGTTTGGTACTGGAGAAGTGAATTTTTCGCAGACAAAGCTGCGAACGAGCGGAATGACTTCCATTACGGAGTTCCTTTTAAACGGGTGGTACGATACTGTTCCAAGATGGTGTAACTGAAAACGTGTTAGTTGTTGGTCGGGTCAACCATATCAATGAGAAAGAGGGTGTGCACGTGTCAGGTTTATAGGAACCAATCCATTATCTAATAGAAACCTCAGCCCCAGATACTCCTTTTTCTCGGTGCGAACGAACGGAAGGTTTGGGGAAACGGATTCCTCACACAACTAACATTTTGGGTGAAGCTTTGGTGTTAACGGTGTTCGTTAGTGCGGTTCTGATGCAATTAGTGATCAAGACTCGGTGGATGAGGTCTTCGTTATCGGTAATTTAAACGCTATCTGCGTAACTGTAGGAAGGGGTATCAGAGCTGGATCAACTATGGCAGTAACGACTGTTCATCAAGTAATAGACGTTTGACAAAAAATAAATAAGTAAATAAAATAATAATAATGATAAAATAAATAGGCAATTAATTGTATAACATGTGTTAATGCTAACAATAACAAAAAAAAGGCAATTAAAAAAATCAACGGTATTCACGATACTCCTGGGTCAAGAACAGCTTTCGGGCGAGAAACATGTTTAAATTTATAAGGATTAATTAGCGTTATATTAATCATTCTATAGAATGCGGTATTCCGTATACTGGTATTCCGAAGGAGGTACAGGGTAGATTATGGGCGGATAATATCAGGTTGAGGAATAACTCGCCTCTACTTAATTGGAAAAAAAATCAAGAATAAACATTCGCGAAATGATTTGGTGCCGCAACTCAACGTACGCCTCCCTAATTCCACCTGATGTTAATCAAATATGTTGATCATAACTATTTCGGTGAGGGTTCTGTACAGGTGAAATCTGACAGGCCCTGTTGATCCGAACAGGGATAAATATAAAATTTTAAAATTATGAAAAAGTTGCAATTTGCCAATTAATAATTTCCAATGAAGTCTAAAAGCTCGCTGATAAATCCGAAACACTAGACATTTCCATGTTTTGGGCAACACTCATCATCATCTTCCCTGGTATTGATGATTTATTGACAAGCTGAAGTAGGATTTATCTATTTTTTATTTATTTATTTTTTATTTTATTTTTTCAAGTTATAATTAACTAATCTCGTTGCGTACGTTATCATTGTATTCATGTCCTTTCGTTTTCGACGTGAAAATGTGCATTTCATAGGTAGGATAGCGAAGAAATTAACTCAGCTGTTCTTTGTGGCATCAGACTGAATCATTCGTTTCTAGATCTTCCAAAGGGGGTTTTTAGCATAATATGTTGAATAGTAAATAAACTAACTCTGGAGCTCACACAGCTGACCTAGAGGGCTTCAGAATTTATAATTCATTTCTAGAACTTCCAAGAGGCCTGCACTTCAAATTTCAGCTTCATAGGTTGAATAGCAAAGAAACGGTTGAATCCGGATCTTACTCATCTGATCTGGGGGGCTATTGAAATTATGATTCGTGTCTAGACGTCCCAAGGGTTCTCCATTTCAAATTTCTGCTTCATAGGTTGAATAGCGAAGAAATTAGCATCGGATGTTACTCAGCTGATCTAGGAGGCTTCAGACCTTATTATTGGTTTCTAGACATCCCAAAAGGCCTCCATTTCAATTTAGAGGAAGATTGGCAAAGATATTAAGCTCCGGACCTCATTCAGCTGACCTGGAGGGCTTTAGACTTTATGATTCGTTTCTAGGCGTCCCAAGGGTTCTCCATTCCAAATTTTATCTTCATAGGTTTAATAGCAAAGAAAGTCCAGCCATGCAGCATGACCCCATGAGCGAATTTTTGGAGAAATCTTCGACATTTCAGTCGCTATTGATCGTGTAGAGAAATTTTAGTTTATGATTTTGATAGACAAACATGGAATCAAATTATTACTTTTTTTTTTTTTTTTTTTTTTTTTTTTTTTTAACAAGCACCTACTACCTACGTTTTAAACAGCATGGTTATAGGATTGGCTATACAGGGATACGTCCATAAGAGTAGTTCAATCTGAATTTGGACAATGTTTCATGCAAATATTACCGATTTTTACAACTAGCGAACGGCATTATTTCGATTTTTGAATGATTTTTCCATATTGAAATTTTTGAAAACTTGATACATATTCTTATAGGAAATTTTACGCTTATTCCGAATATACCACATATTGGTATGCTGAAAAAATTATTTCGCACAACAAATCGCAAAACACAGACTATTTTGAAATTGTTTACTACATTTTTGAAAATTTCATTCCGAAGATGAAATCCGATCATGCTGGCCAACGAACTTGAACTTTCGTTTTGTGTCCTTAACATTTTAGAATTTTTTTGAAGTTTCTAGCACAATTCTACGGACAGTTATCGTCTGGAATGACACATACATACATACATATATACAATACATACATACATACATACATACAAAAATGCGTTAAACTTCAGAATATGATTCAGAATAGCCTGAAACGGATTTCTGCATAAAAATTTTTTTTAAATTCACATTCTCCATAGGTTCAATTTCAATAGATCGTATAATAAACTAGTTGCTTCTACACTCACGATCATTAGTTTGTTAACAAAACATGAGAACAAACTGTTATGCCCACAGCTCTACTAGAAGTACAGTGATAGAGCTATAGTGAACAGGAAAATATTAGCTAACTAGACAGCTTTCCAGCGAGTGGTGAATGATTGTTGTGGGTTAGAGGGAGGAAGGTGAACGTAACTGCGGAGTCGCTGTATGGGAAAATGATTACTAAGTTTTCCGTTACGTGTCGCTTTTCCGTTAAGCATTGTGGGCCTGAAATCGTACTATAAAATCCTACCGAGAGGCCATACTAAAGACATGGAAATGTCAAAATCGCGCATTCAACATAACTGTTCTTCCCTTTCGATGAAGAATGATCCTTATACCGTCTAATAATGATGAAAGCTTTCAACAAAAAGATCTTGTTTAAGGATTTTGAAAATTAAGTGCCTAATTTAAGGGATTTAAGCTAATTTTCGAAGGCAATTCCCAAGAAAAATTGCCTTCATGGAAATCTATTTTGAAGGATTCTGATTGTTGGACCTCAACGCAAACTCCAGGAATTGTTTCAGAATGCCTCAAAACGGATTTTTATGATACTATTGGAAAATATCTATTTTGAAATGTGTGGTAAGATTATGAAATAACTAGTTGATATTCTACAATACTGTCGTGGTAGATTAGTAGAACAACAAGGTATCGTTGTAGATTAAACACTCACATGTATCTATGAAACGAAATGTCCCCAGGAAACCTGAGTAATTTGCGTTCCTCGGGCGAGCCGAGGTGTGAAGCTCCAAGACCAGAAAAGGTCCAGAGCTGTAGAGAAGATGAGGGATGCTGGGAAGAGCAGAACACAATACGCCGCTGGATGGCGTCAGATCGGTCAAGTGAGCGTTTTCTAGATCCAGATACACTCTCAAATAGTCTCCGGATGAACAACTGAAACGACACAAACACAATTCATCAATAAAAATAGTATGCCTACTTGATTTGGAAGAAAACATTTGCTTTATAAATTAAGTTTTCATATTTACTGTAAGCAATCAACAACAAAATATCTGTATTATCGACCAAAGGAAAAAATGTCTGCAAGCTTTAGACAAGCTGTAGATGTCCGATGTCACGTTTTCACATGGGTGGAGACATGGATTCTTCTGGGTTCGTTGACTATCAAAACCCCGAACCACGCTTTTCTTTTAAAATACACTGAAAATGTAACGTGCAGCGCGAAATCGGTATCTGTGCAACGCAAATAATAATCTAAGACTAATTCCTAACATGTTGTAGTAATTGTAGTAGTCAATTGAAATTACTTATTAATTAATTGTTAGTAATTGTAGCAGTTCCAGAAAATGTTGCAGAAATCAGAACAAAATTGTAGATATTATGCACGTTTGATGGGTTTTACGTTTGTGCATGTGTGATAGTTAACAAATCACGTGCCACTATAACTCATCAAAGACCATTCAGAGCTAGCATTGACTCAAACCCTAAACATTTCATCTAATTCATTGAACATTAGCATACCATATGTTATCGCTTTACGCATTCTAAAAGACTAATTCTGATCCGAATGGAATGAAACAGATTATATCAAGGAAATCGGGTAAAAATTGAGGGAGTTACAGACGTAGCAAAAATTTAAATTTGGCGCGAAAATTCGTTAAATTCTTGAGAAGTTGATCAATCGTGAATTATAATTGTGTTATTGTAGAATTTATGAGCGTTAGAGGGATTTAAAGTTTGCCCAAGCAAACCATCAATTTCGTTCATCATGTCCATCTTTTGTTAAGAAAACAAAAATAAAAACATGATTGGAAATTTTCCTATTTAAATGCGCGGGATCACAGCCTTTCCCTAATTACAATCCTTTCAATCCAACATATCCCTCCCCTTGAATTTGAAGAGATTCCTTTACCTACACAACGGAGTGGTTTTTATCCCCACAAAAAAGGTAGCATTTGGAATCACATAATGGTTTCTGGAAAGCTCATAGTTCTGTCCTTCAGGTAGTCTCGCCTCCCCAAGCTGTGTCAATTTTAGGAAGTCGTCCCTATTCATATTCTTCAATTCGTTAGTCTCTGACTTCCAACGCCCACATCCATGATCCAGCTCTGTCCAGCTCCTCTCAGTATGTCCCGATTGTGCACCAGCAGAACAGTCCATATCGCTTTTCCTTGTTGTACATTCACCACCTCCAGGATTGATGCGGATGGAGCACGCAACCATGAACTGTATAGCTCAAACGATACTAGATAAAATAATAGGCAGATAATGCTCACCGTCACATTCTCCTTCAAAATGTATGCAAATCCGAAATGTGATTATGAGGCCTAGGTACTTCACGGACCTGCTCAACTCACCAACACCCTTCTAGACCCTTATTATCATGTTGCACTTACAGCCACGAACCTTGTTCCTTTCTTTGTCATTAGCCACCACCACAGTTTGCTTAAGATTGAATACTAACCTCAGATGATTTACAATTGAATGAGAATTGCGCGATATAATATTTTTAAAACGACAGATATATATAAGAACATCCGACACGAGGATGCTGAATATGCATCGTTAATGAGTCTGATGTCAATGGAGCACAGAAGATCTGTTAATGATATGTTATTTTTAGAAAATTTTCGTAGAAAATGAAGCTATTGCAATGGCTCGACAAATTTTAAAATCAAATTTTTTGAAAATTTTTTTCATTGACACTTGAAGTTTGCGCTCTTTTAAATGTGTATATATATATTTTTTTTTTTATCACAATCTTAAGGAGATATATATATATATATATATATATATATATATATATATATATATATATATATATATATATATATATATATATCCTTAAGATTGTGATAAAAATACCGTTCTTGCGCTAAAAAAAGCAAGCAGACCAAACAAAAGGATGAGTTTGTTGGCCACCAATTTTTTAGCATATTAAATTCGTCAAATTTTGAAGGATTTTCAATAAAAAATCAATAAAAATGGCTAAAAACGGCCAAAAATTGTTGAATTTGTAATTGTTTTAGTCAAAACTAAATTGTCAACGATTGACTAGGACATTTAACTTTTTTTCTCAAAATTATGCAGAGAAACTCATATAAATTTCATTAATAATTGCTTAAAAAATCTCTTTTAAATCGCAAAATCTTATTTATTGGGAGTTTTTTTTTTTTTTTTTTTTTTGCCATAAAATTGGTTTTCAACAATTTCTTTCTACTAAAATTGCTCAAATTTCAATACAATTTAACATATTATACGGTAGGTTGCTTATGAAAGTTCGCTCATACGATCATGCTGCATGACTGAAACTTTTCATACAAACTATGCAACAACTGCACAGACTCCGCATTGTTACTATCTTGTTTTGATTTCCGCATTTCCAGTTAATCAAAAAGAAATTCTTATTTATTTTTCGTTTCATTTGTGCTTTCCAATTATTTAGTAAATAAACCATTTTATAGAATGGAAAGAATATTTAATTTAGTTTCATCAGTTAACACAGGAATTGATCATGGGAGCCAATAAATTAGCATTTGAAAGTCATATCAATGCACTCTTGTTAGATTTTCATTAGAATTAGTGGTACCCATGTCAGTCAAAATTATGTTAGACAAATAAATGAATAAGTAAGAACGAATTCGTTCAGAATTCTCTAAACTGTAAAATTTGAGTTCAGAAATGATCACCCGGCTTCCCCAACTGTGAAGCGTAACTTAAAAAGTTTAGTTGTCATAAACTTAGAAGAAACTCATAATTTGCTTCTGTAAGTAATTGCTTCTCTTCTCCTCCTCATGTAAATTTCATAACTTTTTTTCTTCTCTTTTCTTAAATATATTCGCCGAGCTTTACTGTCTTCATTATGGCTTGAAGGTCATATCAGGACAGTAGTGGGCATTGAGAAATAAATTCACTCTTTCCATAATACGAAGGCTACATGACTTTCATGGCTTTGACGTCATACTACAAATATTTTAAAGTGTCTAGCAGTTGAATAATACCATCGGGAACCAATTCAAAAATCCATTCAGCAGTTTAACCAGTCTATTTTGAGTAACCTGTGCCAGGAGGAAATATTTAATGCATTTTAAATTAAACCAAATCCCACCCTGAGATTGTAACAGAATGTACCCTCCCTAGTATAAACCAAGTATCATATATAATAAAACGGTTAATGGGAAAATAGAAAAAATATATTCATATATATATATATATATATATATATATATATATATATATATATATATATATATATATATGTAGTTACAATCTGTTGGAAATGCAAACTAATCTCTACGATAATTGTTTATCCTAGTTCTCCCTGCCTGTTTTTCACCACCGTTTGACTGTGCGTTACCATCTGGAACAAACTCATTATTGCTGATAAATTGCATTTTAAGGCTTTTGATGCATTATTTACAAAATGAACTTTTGTAATCGACCAAGAAAAAATTAACCCCCCCTTCCTCAAAATTTGTTGGCTTACGTTTCATGATGCTTAAAACCCAAGAATCTAATACAAAAAAATTCGTCCGTCCGCCGTACAAAAATGGCATCGAAAACCACGCGATCGGGTCAGCTGATATAATTCCAATGAAATCCTCACTTCGCGAAAACGAATTCATTATAAGATTCGTCACCTGTAGATGGACTTGTGAAGCGTAGGTAGGTGATTTATTTTACCTCAATAATAAGTGAAATGATGAGAATGCGTACGTCAAAATTAGTATGCGCGTAGATCCGAGGAACTGATGAAGTGATGATGTTTTATTTAATTGCAATAATTTTCTCTCTGTAAGTACCCGTTGGCATATTCATGAAAATATGTGCCTTTCGCCCGACCACCAACAAATTAAGTTACTCAAATCGGTTATGTAGGTGCGTTACGCTTACCCATGAAGCAAATTTATTTCTTAATTAACCTTCGGTGTTTAAATTTGAAATGAAACTCCTTTGGAATATCTAGAATGTAATTACACTGCACGGAGCCAAATTTGTTTTGTAATCAACTTATCAAGCTGAAACCTTAAACGGAACTCCTATGGAACTTATATAAGACAGTAATCACAAAGTATGGAGGGGGTCCTGACAACTAAGAGGCTAATGAGGGTAATTTCTGTTTCTATCGACCTACGGTGATGAAATTTGAAAGGAGAGATTTTGAAATACGTAAAATACAATTACAAGATATGGAGGTGAACTGATCAGCTGAGAGACCTCAGAGGCTAATTTATTATCTGCCTTCGAGCAGTCACAATTGAGAACCACTCATCAACTTGAGGTCCTTGGAAACAGATTTGTGTTCTAATCGACATACTGAAATGCATTAGGTGGTTGTAATTAATTTTATGTGCAAAAAACAATCATAGTTTCAAATCAATATGCAGTCTGCGATCCTACGCAGATAGATGACGTTGGCTTAACTCGCAAAATTGTGGGGTCCTGGCGCTGTAAAGAGGTGAACCCATTCGCGAGGCACAGAACTCATCATATACGGATATTGTAGACCAGTGATCTGCATACAAGGTGTTTCTAATTCAGAAATAATAAACCTTTGTTTATAAATTGTAACGTTTTCATACCGGTTCAACTGGGCAAACTTGATCATAATAAACAAAAACTCGCTAATGGATGAATCTATCAGTAGACTTTCTATTTCATGAATCAACCATCAACCATGTCACATTTCTGTACGTTCATCTGCATTATATCAAAAACAGTCCAAACTATAAACGATTTTTTTTTTATCACACGCTGGTAGAATTGCAGTTTCATTTACCTATCGCAATTCTGAGCTAGATACCTATCTAGAACTGCGATGTATTTAATGGGGTAGAGAGGAATGGGAGTCAAAGATCCCACCATTCAAAAACTTGAGTTACCGCAAATTGAATAATTTACTGTGACGAACGTTATTCTCATACTGTGACTGGTTGAATAAAAATAGAACGCCTCCCGTTCAAGAGTCCTTTAATTGAGAAATTCTCACTTGTCGATGAAGCCATTCTAGCCGACCTGTTTCAGCGAAGGGATGGTTTTTATCTCCTATGTTCCCTTCACACTGGAACGTAATACATCTCAACGCACTCACACTTGGACGCTCTACCCGCCAGGCACAAGAGCTATGTAGACATAAAAGAGGCGAGAGGAAGAAAGTAGTATGTGCACGCCAACAAGGGGAGATGTTCCTGGGTAGACTTTTCCTCGCCCGGGGTATCAAGGCTTTACATTTTCTGGAACTCTTTGTTGAAAACAAATTTGCACCTCTTTCGCTTCAAAATGAGCTATTCTCGCTTATTCTTATTTTTTCCTTTCCCAGGAGACATCCTGACAACGAGAAATATTTTATTACGACTTTGCAATATCAGTCGTCAGCCCATTGCATCAAGATGTGGTGATAAGTACGCTAACACTACTTGTACGACGTTTCTGTAGAGCTTGGAATACTGGAAGGAAAAGATGTTAAAACATAATTTATTACTAAGCAGAATAACTCAAGCAGATATCGCCTACTTTTCCTGATTTTGACAGTTTGAATGCCAACTTTATTTTACAATGAATGTTATCTATCAATGCAAAATGATACTACTACAATTCGTAAATGGAATTAGATTTTTCAACCTCAGAAGTTTAAAAATAATCTCATTTTCTTTGGATAAGTGGTTTTCATTGTATGATTTTTCGAACTTTCTATGATTTGTCAACTTAGTGATTCCAAAAGTGAAAAGCAGCGCCATATTCAATCATTTGGGCATTTTTACCCATGTTTTCAATCCAAAGTTGCTACTAAAATCAGTATACCGTTGGTAATCAACCCCCTTCCTCCCATCCTAATGAAATCATAATGATGTTATTTATTACAGTACGAACACAAGGGTACAAGGGTTGTGGGTAAGAAAAAACGGCAGGGATGAAATAGGATCGGTACTATAGAATTCATTACCGTAGGAACTACAAAAATTTCATTCAGTTATATCACTCAACAAAATTCATAGCATAATCTGAACTACTGAGATACGAGTAAACAGCTGAAGAAAACCACATACAGAAGCAGCTACTAGGAAGTCTTGGCGTCATTCGTTCACTCTTACTATCTCTTGCCAGAAATCTCATAAGTAGGTAGGATGAGTGTTCAGAGTCCTATTAGAGGGTGGGTTATGGTTAATTATTATCACATTGCACTTTAGGGATTCATTATCACTGTTTATAACTGGAATCCTGATAACCAGAAAATAAAAGTACAGGCTCACTGTGTAATCAATTCACACAACAAATAACAAAATCATGAATGCTAGTCATACTAAAATAGGCACGAGTAAAAAGTAAATACCTCCATGATATACCTTCAGTTGAATCAATAATGAAAAGCGTGAATCATTGAAATTCAATTAACAGGCATTGAATCGACGTTTTGTGGTAACGTTTTGCTCATTGATCACATTAGTGAAATATCATTCTTCTTCAGGTGTAACCCCAAAAACAACGTTCCGGAATAAAGGATTTTAGAAAATAACGGAACTTCGGACCCGTTTTTCAGTGGACGTTAGTGATTAATTACTGTAGTTCTTATGGGTTAGCCTTATTCGTGATACCTGTGCAGTTGTAATCGAATCCCGAACCAACACAACTTGTGATTATGTAGGAATCCCAGCACCTTTCGATTGAAGAACTATATATGACAGTAGCACGTACCGATTCTACACCTTTAGGCTTGAACGTGGACAGAGCTTTCCGACAAGAGAGCAGACATACCGACATTATCACAATACCCCCAATCTACCAACAGGTCAGGTTGAATTGCAGAGGTTGAACTAATGCCTCGTACAGACTCGTACCCCCGAATCGAGATAGCTTCCAAGTGATCGGCGTTAAGTTCGTTATGCGACCATGAGTGACGAACAACATTTTAGCGAGTGCTGATTATTTTGATATTGCGACTACGTCTGAAACAAATGCAAAGAAGAGGCGCTGGGGGAAAACAAATCGAAGTGCATCGCAATGAAAAACGTAGAAAGCTCTTCAAAACATCATTTTCGTCTCCACAAAGCTCTACAAAAACTCCACCATAGCCCGAGTTGTCAAATGAGGAAGTAAACCCTAGGTGCAACCTGAGTGACTCTCTTGCTTTCATTGTTGCTTCAGAAAGTAGGTACCTATTCATTTCATAACGAATTTTGAAGCTGCGGGGGGGGGGGGGGGGGTTTGCCGGAAACCTGTTGAGTGCGATCCACTCTTATCTGAGCTAGGGTACTGTGGCCTAATCAGCCGCTTGCCTGAATTCACATTCATTACTGAAGCTCACTATAAAAAAAGCCGGACTGATAACAATGGGAAAAGACACTCGACGGTAGCCCTACACCGGCCCGTGGTCCCCTCCTCCGCCGCGCAGCGGCGCTAGTCTCCCACTTTTATCTCCCTCTTACTAAATAGTGAAGTATTGTGATTGTCTCCAGAGACGATAGTTGAGTTGTAGCTCAAAGGATATGAAAACGGACTCGTGAGACAAATGTCGTGTGTTCAAATCATATTGACTGATGTATTTGTTTTGCTCGTAAAACTCCCGAAATGTACTTCTAAAACGTCATTCTGACCTGCATGTACAACTAATTTGAATTTTCACTAAGGGATAGACTACTTGATGTTATGTCTTTTTGAGATGCGAGCTTGCGAGCATCCAGACCACCAAACTATACACATCATTCTGATCTACATGCCCAACTAATCTGCATTTTTACTAAGGGATTGACTACTTGATGTTATGTCTTTTTGAGATGCGAGCTTGCGAGCATCCAGACCAGCCAACTATACACATCATTCTGATCTACAGGCCCAACTAATCTGCATTTTTACTAAGGGATTGACTACTTGATGTCATGTCTTCTTGAGATGCGAGCTTGCGAGCATCCAGCCCACCAAACTATACACATCATTCTGATCTACATGCCCAACTAATCTGCATTTTTACTAAGGGATTGACTGGTACACAATCTCCTCACCAATAAATCTATTTTTTATTGGCATACGGATAAATCCGTAGTCGGAGCGATCATACAAGCCCAGACTGATAAAAGAGGAGACTAGCGCCGCTGCGCGGCGGAGGAGGGAACCACGGGCCGGTGTAGGGCTACCGTCGAGTGAAAAGACGAACACATGTGTGTACGGAAAAACAAAAGGAAAAAAAATATGGTAACTGTAACTTGGAATATGAGAGGTATGCTGCAGGCAGGCAAAAGTAGAGTAGTTGAGGAAGAATTATTGAAAAACAAAGTTGACATAGCAACCATTCAAGAAATACATTGGAAGGGAGTAGGGATGACTGACTTGAGGCACTATACATCAATTTAAAGTGATAATGTGGAAGGTAGAAGAGGCACTGAATTACTTATCCGAAAATGCTGGAAGCATGCCATCATCAGCCACGAGCTGATAAATGATCGCCTTTGCCTCTTGAGGTTTGAGGGCCGCTTTCACAAAACATCTGTGGTCAGTGTACATGCACCAATGGAAGATGCGAATGAGATAGAGAAGGATCTTTTCCCTTTTTCCTGCTCGTGCAAACTATGGATCGAATTCCCAACAGCGATATGAAAATTGTAATTAGTGATCTAAATGCAAGAGTTGGGAAAGAGGAATTTATTTTCCAACCATTGGTAAGTATAGTCTGCATGAAAGCACGGGTGGAAATGGCGAAAGGGTCGTCGGCTTTGCAGCTGGAAGGAACATGGTTAAGAGCACAACTTCAATTTATCAAGGCAATACAAAATGAAAATCGGAAGTCGAGACTTGGGTTAGTTACGGATACATGCCGAGATCAATGGCACTACATTTCTTCCTAACATCGATGTATTCTGCCCAACAGCGACGCCGAAACCATAGTAAATCGTATTGTTTCCCCACTAAAACTTCGTAGAGCGTTTGTTAGATTTGTGGGTTAGCCGGGCTGAAAGTTGAGCGGAAAGCAGGCGTACGTGCAAACCTCTCCAGGTAGGTAAGACCCGACAAAACTAACTTTGAAATCCGTTTCTGCCTTCAGCCTTTCCCCCCAGATTAATCAAGGTAAATGGTCACCATCCGCAAACCTCCAGAGGAGACTGGGGAATTAATCTGATGCGGCCTCAGAGACATTAAACTGCTGTTTGCAAGGAAAATATTTATTGCCGGGGTGATTACCGTCAACGGTAAAAAAAGGGAGATGAAAACAAAAGGTAGCTAGAGAGAGCCAGACGGCGAGAAAGGGTTTTTCCAGTTGCGATCCGTAAACTCAGCATAAGTTTACGACTTTTAAAGTAGGTACCAAAAGCTTTACAGTATAACTGGCTCATTTTGTTAATTTAAATCCAGAAATAAGAATCCGTAAGGTTTAAACCAGTTTTAAACGATAGGCTTAACTAAAATCTGCAAAACCTATTACCCAAAGAAACACAATAAATTATAAATTTCCTAAATGTAAGTAATAGAATATAAATCGAGAAAACCAAGTGTTTTAAATGAATATCTAGCTATTACATGGGTTACGAAACACTTTAATTTCATTTGGTGATATTTTTCTTACCTACTTAAATATTCGAAGTTTATCCTCGAAATTAGGTTTTTCGGCATTTTCACTTTATGCACATTTGGATTCGTGGTTGTTAGTTCTTGGATTGTCGGTTTGTGTTTCTGCAAATTGTCACCATTCCTCAACCTAATTTTCATCATCTTCTTGTGATATTAGCGTTAAACGAGTGAGTTTTGAATGTTCTACGTTCAAATCATTGGTATCCTAAGGAATTGTGAGACATTGTTTTTTAAACATGCTAAAACAATCACAGATATTGTAATTTTATTTTGATATCAATTTCAAGAAATGAATAAAACTGTGAACTTATGAGCTTTGCATTTTTCTTTGCTTCTATGCATTTTTATCACATATAGCATGCGATAAGTACAATATTCCCATCATGCGTTTTACTTTTCCAGCATTTTATCACAACATTTAAATAAAAATACCTACAATATAACCCGACTTTCACAATTCAGAAATGAGTTTTAAATAATACGTGTCTCTGACCCTAGTTTTTTTTTATAGTTAAATTTAGGTAATTGTTTAGACTTCACCATCAATTATTCACTCCAGTTATTTTCTGGCTTCCAGTCGTGGAAGATCTCGTATTCCGTCCGTTATCTCACAATACAAGGTGCAAAATGCCCGTTTGTTTCAAATGGACGGAGTCAATCAGTTCGTCAGCCAAACTGAAGATGGTGATTGTGGAGAGTTGTTCCACTTCTCTTGTTGTAGGTAAGAAAAGCTTCACTGTAAATTATCTGCTCTGATAAACAACCTCGTAGGGCGGGCGGAAAAGTTGGAATCACTAAAGCCTGATAAAGAAATCAATCGAATTTATTAGTAAAAATTTCAAACATTTTGTGTTGGCACGAAAAAAATGCAAGAGAATGTCACCAAGCTCGTGAAGGAAAACCTGGAGCTGAAGATCATAGCAGAAAGTTTTCAAATTAAGGTGGATAACCTTGAGCAAGATTCGAGACGTTTGAATGCTGAAATACACGGTGTACTAGAAAACAAAAGCGAGCAGTGTGTTCAGATTGTGGCAGCAATCTGCAATAACCTTGAAGTCGAACTTGAATACCAGAACAGGGTTTTCAAGTTGGTCCTGTTAAAAACGAACGACCCAGGAAAATATTGGCGAAGTTGGAATCGGAGGAAGCGAGAGAAATTTTCGCGCTAATGCCCTGCATAATTCTTGGGTTGATTCGTTCATTTATCTGAATGAAAACCTTACTAACTACAGAGCAGATCGACTACGACGTACAAAGGCGGTTGCAAAAGAGGAGAACATAAAGAGTGGAGAATTATGGAATTCTCGTCAGGAAATTGGAAGTGGCAAAAGCAACCAGGATGATCAGGAATGATCAAGATAGCGATCAGATAAGAGTCGGAATTTGAGTAACGAACATTTAGAGATATTCGGTTTATAATTATTTATTAGTATGATACAGAAACCAATATATTTATGTAAATATTATAATATTGTTGATGAATGTGACGTTTATGATCGGTGCTTATGGAGTAGTTTATAGAACAGGTGATAGTGTTTACAGATTTACTTGCTATGATTACAGCTTGAAAAAGTCTCGCATAGGAATTTTATAGTAGTAGGCGACATGAATACTGATATTCTAGATAAGGTAAAAAGGGAAGCAATAGAGTACTATGAGGCAGTATCATCTATTATTTGGTTTCATGCATAGCATACCCGTACCAACTAGAGTAGAAGGTAACTCTGCTGCATGAATTGAGCACATTCTTACTAGGCTCAAACATCATGGTGCCATACCAGGCGTCCTAATTGGTTACATAACGTAACATTCTATTGTCATTTACGGTTGTCAAAATGAGTCAAGCAGAGCTGATCATTGCTTACAGATTAAACTCCATTACTTAAACTTCTTAACGGATCTGACTGGAGAGGGGTTTTTGTATCTGAGCCAAATGAATCAGCAATTACTATATTAATCAATCCAATAAAATCTCGCTTGAGTAGGGCAAAAATGAGACTTATTGTTCCTGATCAAGAAAAAAAAATGTCCCCTTAGTTAACACTCCTAACACGCAAACGCGATAATATGATAAAGTACTCAGTTATGCAGCACGGCTAATAAAGCGAATTTTCAAAGGTAAATCATGAATAAAACTGAGCGGACAGCCGCGTAACGAGATCACAAAGAAAATTTTAGAAAACGCAGAACTCGAAAATTATCTATCTTATAATTATCTTTTATCTAAAAATCTATTTTTCTAGCTTATTTATGAATCTTAGAGATTTGGGAGTGATCGCAATCAACTCAGCGCTGGAAAATACTCGTACTTCTCTGTGACACCCCAAATGCCCTATTGTCAACAAACCGATTTTTATAGGCGTTTTTCGGACACTAAGTAAATTGTAAATTTTTACCTGGAATTCTGGAGCGATCGAGGATCTGGGGCTAACCAACAAACTTGACCTGTCTTTTGCCAAGATGGATTTTTCTGCGATGGAACGAATTTTTTACGCCGTATTTTAAGGCTGTTATATAAAAATACACACAATAAAATTATATATATTATATATATATATATATATATATATATATATATATATATATATATATATAACTTAAAATCTAGGATTTTGTTCTTTGATGCATGAAACGGATTTGTAGGGGGTCCCCGCCCCCTCCCTCCCACTTTTTAAATTTTGAAGCAATCTAAATAGCTCATTTTTTCTTTGAAAATTCGCTAAAATAATAGCAATAAAAAATTAAAATCCTAGCCTTTTTACACAGTTATGAAAACATCGTATACCTACGACATACCGTAATACCTTGAAAACCTTTATTCGGAAAGCCAAACGCTTATACTATAATGCCTTATTTGTGAGAGCGGATGGAATTTTAAAGCGAAACGCAAGCATGACAACCAAAAGTACCTACTTAGTTTCAAGCATTACCACCAGAACTGCCAGGGTGGCAACCTTAAATCAATCAATCAATCAAATAATTTTTTATTGTGACCCAAATATGGTATAAAAATAGTAATTTATACGTAGGTACCTTAATATGCCAAAAAAAAAAAAAAAAAAAAAAAAAAAAAAAAAAAAAAAAAAAAAAAAAAAAAAAAAAAAAAAAAAACATGATATGGGCAAGAGAAATGGGTACCTAAATATTACCTATACTAAAACCATAGGCACGCTCGAGTACTTGTATAAATATTCCTCGGTATGCCAGTCACAAACAGATTCTTATGGAAGCAAAATGAATACGAACTTCTTATTTTTTCACTTTAAGATTAAGGACTACTAAACTATTATTCACTATTAGAATACCTATAAAAAAAATATATATATATATATAAATTAATGAACAGAGTGATACCTATAGGACGAGGAAACACCAAAATTTCATTGTAATCTTGTACAGAAATCGTATGACCACCTGTGGAGGTGAGCTTACTAGAGTGGAGAAGAGTGAAGACTCACGGAATGCCTGGAGAAATAATCCACGGCAAAACACCGCGGTGTTTTTCGAGTTGAGGCCTAATCCAATAATCGGAGGAGAAAATAATCCAAGGCAAATATGGCGGCATTTCTCCACTCTTCCTCGTCGTTACAACCCCCCCCCCCCCCCCCCCCCTGGCTCGATACTAGATGGGGGATCTTTTCTATTCCCTGTGTCAATGTAAATCCCCCCTCCCCAACACGCTCCGGGGAACATTAAAACACCGCAAGCTTAACGCTTTAAGTCGTGTTAGTTTAAGAGAATTGCTTTCAAATGTGGCAAATGTGGCAAACGATTATGGTATAACACAAACATGAAAGATATTAATAAATATGAATTGCTAAATTCGTTTTCAAGTGGTGTGTAATGCTTCAACGAATGATGTTCAGACAACTTACTCGCTAGAATGAGGATGAAGGTCAAAGTGTCGTATGTTAATTTCTACGACCTCTGAAGAACCGGCTATGAAGGTGTACAGAAGACAGGTGATGTCGTCTGGGTAAGGTCTAGGGTAGTCCGGGCTGCTGAATCGTCCGTACTCTTTTCCGTAGGTAGCTGAGTAAATCAAGCACTCACAACCTGAAAACCAGATATTAGTTATTGATGTAGGCAGAATTTACTTTAACGTGTTATGAAGAACATGGTGTCTTGTACGTACTATTTACTGAGCATGTTCCTTAACGCTTAATTATCAAAACCCAACTAAGCAGCAATTGATATTGATGTAGTCTTAGCTACCTAAAACTAATTCCTACTTCCCAAGAATGTTAGCCACTCATCTGATAATATGCAAGGGGGTTGTCCTAGGTTAGTATCTGATTGTTGTGATTCCGAAATTATCTGTCGGACTCTCATTGACGTGAATGAATTTAGTATGAGAAGGAGCTTCTAGGAAGTAGAGGAAAGATTACCTCCGAATTAGAAACCCAGTACTGCGAGAAAGGAGATTATCTTGGAATTAGTAATCATCTACAGGATAGGATGATGCTTCAGTAACCGGGACACCGGTAGGCATCAGGAAACCACTTAGAAGCTCCGAACCCCATACATTGGGGGAAGGGAGCTTCGGAAATGGGAATCCCATTCGGCACAAGAAGATAAGGTAAGTATGGGTAACTGGGATCGGGATTTACAACATTTAAAAAAGAATTAATGTTTATCTTCCCATAGAATTTTTCTACTTGAATGAAAATTCAAAATAGCATTTTGGTTTGTTAATGGGGTTTATATAGAATAGGTTTCTACATCAAAACTTTTTTTAATATGATAAATATTATTTATTTAAAAAAAATTGTTTCTCTAAGTTCAGTGGTCCCAGTTACCCGAGGCTCTTGAGGTATCTGGGCCATCCCCCTTCATTTTCCTTATGAATCTTAATTCAAACGGTTTAGGCATCTGGGCCCATTCATCAACTATCAAGGTTTTTTATTTTTATTTTTTTAAATTTTTTCCTTGAAATTAAAGCGAGGAAACAAGAGATGTAACCAATCCTGGCATACAGCCATGAGGGATTCTGAAGAAAAAAAGTATGAATTAAAGTGCATTAAACTTTGTATATAAAACAAATATCTTCAAAATTAATTTAAAAAAATTCCAAAAACAATGAAAAATGTATTTTTTTTTAATAATAGTATTTAATGGAAGTGCCATTAGAAAAATCACAATATGTTTCAAGTTGACTAAAAAAAATCATATAAAAAGGAAGACTGAATGCAAAAACTAGAAAAAAACTGTTCTTAGTTTATAAGAAAAGGAGTTCTTAGGTTATAAGAAAAGGAGTTAAAACGAAATTCCTTCAAAATTACCCTGTCAAATGAACAAGTACATATGAGGTACCTAAGTGAGAATGAACAAATGTACCAATCAGTCTTTAATAGGTAGATATTTGATAAGTAGTTTAAAAAAATTAGTACTAAAAGTAGGCACGTTGTTTGGAGAAAATTCAATCATAGCTAGTTTAATATGGTTGGTAACTACATAGGTAGGTAGGTACTTGACTAAGTAGCATCATTTGGTTTTTGAATGTATTAGTCAAATAATAAACCATGTACGTCAGACACCAAACATTCCTCTTTTATTAATAGGAACCGGGGGTTTTATTATCTTCGGTATCTCGTAGTCATTATACCACAAGATATCCTCAACTTCTGGCCACTTCCAGCTTTTTAGCCCAGCACATTTCATGTGTTTTACCCGAACTCTATCATTTTCTACCTCCAATACCTGTCCAGGATATGTATTGCCGTCATATTCAACAGCAACAAAATCTCCAGGAATGACAGTGATGGACCCTACAACATTAGTGTCGGAGTCGGATCTGGTAAAACTGTAATTTTCTTCAGAGTTGCTATCTGAATCGGTTTCATCATCCAGTAAAGTGTTCTTTCTAGAGGTACCAGCAGGAATCATGATCTCAGGTTACTGGTGCTTGCAACACCATCCTTTGGGTAACTGGGCCCTGGGGTGGGTCCAGTTACCCAAAGGGTATGGCCCAGTTCCCCCAAACGTGACAAAAATATTGGGTATCTGGGACCCCCCCTCTAAAATCCATGCAACAAGTGGTTTAGCAAAAATACTCATCTGCACTCAAACAACAATGTCTCCTTAGATAATTCAAACACTCACATCTTCAATAATTCAAAAAATGTATTTACAAGGCAGTGCAGAACTGAGGTTGTTGGAGTGTTGATTCGCAGCTTCAAGTTGCAAAACTTTGAGACAGCCTCACAAACAGACAAGATGGCTAAATCAAAAATGACCAGTTGTTCTGGAAGCTCCGTCTGGCCAGTGATGCCAACGCATCAGCCAACAATTTCCCTTTCCATTTAGAGACGAGTGGGGAGGGTATGGCCCAAATACCCCTGGGCCCAGATACCCATACTTACCTTACATCGGAATCGGGAAGTCACTTCGGAATCTGAGGCCTGAAGGGAAGGATACGTCAGGAAGGTAAGAAGATATAGGTTATCATGACAACTGATGAAAATGGAATAGATGAAATAACTAAAATGATACCAACCCGTTGCAGGCAACTTTATATGGCTGCAGCGGGGGTGACTGTGGCGGGTTCGTAACAGTTTTATTGGAAAGTCTGTTAATGAGTACACATCTCTGATGCATATACAGGGTGTCGCTGTTTCGAGCTACGATTCTACTACTAATCAGTTTTTTTTTTTTTTTTTTCTATAACATATGTTTTTTAATCCACTCTAAAGACCACTTTTTTCACTTTTAAGATTTTTTAATGTTTTCAGGATGCCGGTGGATTACAGAGAATTAACGATTTGGGAAAATTTTCCTTGCCCTGATTCAGGATTACAAATAAGGATGCGAGCCTAGCGGCAGCGAAATCAACTAAAGTAGATCCTGACTCTCGTGTCAGTGAAAATCTTATCTGTACCTAACATTCTTTGAGACTTCGTTTTTTCTGCGATGGGAAAAGAGTCTATTTGCTTGAAGCATTATAAACTTCGAAAATACAGTGATATATGCCCTAATTAGAAATTGTTTTTGGTTAGATGGGTCTGTGTCACTAAAACTGTCATAACTCCCTACATTTTCAATCGAAACTCAAACCTTATATTATACCATTGAAAAGAACGTAAGATTTCCTATCTTCCTAATGACTTTTTGAAATTTCTTTAACTGAATGAACGGGTAAAAAATAATGCGTAGGTAAGTGAAAAATATGTAAAATTCCGAAAATTTTCACTTTCTTCAAACTTTGCCTTTCGAAACTTCCTGGATGGAAATTTTCATGCTGTAAGCTCAAAAGTTGCATCATCATACCAGCTTTCCAACGGTGTAGTCAATTTTTATTTTACTTCGTTAATTAAGGGAGAAAAGTATGTTTGTTTGCTGAATAACTTGTTTGTTAAAGTGTAAAACTCGGTTGTAACGGAGTCGGAGTGTTCAGCGAGTGTTGCCATTCGATTCAGCGTGAAAACATACGTAGAAACCGACCCCAAACTAGTATTTTCTTAGGGGGTCATTTTTCACAAAAACCTTCGATTTCATAGGGGAAAAAACACGTTTTTCAGAATACAAACATACTTTTCTCCCGCAATTAACATAGTAAAATGGAAATTAACTACACCTTTGGAAAGCTGGAACTATGATGCAACTTTTAGGCTTACTGCATAAAAATTTCCATTCAGGACGTTTCGAGAGACAAACTTTGAAGAAAGTGAAAATTTTCGGAATTTTACAAATTTTTCACTTACGGATTATTTTTCACCCACTCATTCCATTCAAAAATGTTTAAAACGCCATTAAAAATATAGGAAATCTAACGTTCTTTTCAACGGTATAATCAGATTTGAGTTTTGACTGATAATTCAGGGAGTTATGACAGTTTTAATGACACAAAGTCGAAAACGCGAAAAAAAATCTTAAAAGTGAAAAAGTGGTCTTTAGAGTAAATTAAAAAATATATATGTTATAGGACACAAAAAAGACAAAAATCAGTAGTAGAACTGAACCCTAGCCGGTGGTGCGACACCCTATATATAAGCCAGTAATGTATTATTGAACGCGCGTCCCAAATAAAGAAGACTCCGCCACCACCACCATCGCTCTTGCATTTCAACGCACCTCAGAAACCGAAGATGACACCAACACAGCGCTTGCAGTGGGGAGAAGGGAAAAAAAAAAGGAAACAGGGAAGGGGACCGACATTCATTCATGGCAGAAACAGCAAGTTGGACTTATTCCCCTTCAAAGTAAAATTCGCACTAATTTCGCTCTTTTTTGGTGATTTTTGGTGCATATTAT
Source organism: Adelphocoris suturalis (assembly GCA_030762985.1). Classification (NCBI taxonomy): domain Eukaryota; kingdom Metazoa; phylum Arthropoda; class Insecta; order Hemiptera; family Miridae; genus Adelphocoris; species Adelphocoris suturalis. Next base: position 50,671,192 of record CM061047.1, on the reverse strand, counting down.
CTTGGAAGCTGAACAGAGATCAAGATAATTATCTTCCTCATCATCCTAATTGGCTTTCATATCCTCGTTATTATCATTTTGGGTTTGATGCTATTCCAATCAGTGAAGGTGGCTCCATAGATAGTCATACCTCGTATCCAGACTAAAATACAAGAATATCATCATTGGAAAAGATATTGGTAAGTACTCTTTAATTTTTCCCACTCAGGCTTTGCTGTTGCTAAAAATATAGCTCGACTGTATGTGTTTAGTTTTGCTAGGGTGGCTTTTGACATTATCGTCTTTAGCAAACAACAGCAAAAAGCTTTACTTTTGAGGATCAAAACTTCCTAGGGGCGACAAAATTTTCTGCTTAGAATCAAATCATTTTTATGGAATTGTACCTTTGCCATTTTTCATCGTACAAAAATCGTTTGCCAGTTGTATCTAAAATCGTAAGCTGCCTGAACCGCTTCAAAAATATTAGCAGCTGACCTATACGCAAAGTAATCAAAGAATCTTCGAGGTATAATTATACAATTTTTTAGTAACCATGCTGCTTACTACGAGAGCGAATGTGGTATCCGATACAGGAAATGTCCCCCGTAGTTGCGGACTGTACGCAAGCTAAAATGTTTCTTCCGAGTCTACTTTCTAAGTAATACAAATCTACTAGGTATACTATATTCATGCAAATATTAGTATTTTATTTATTGAATCTGGGAGTTCTTTGGTGAGTGACAGATTGGATGGATGGTAGGTATTGACTCGCACTTGATATTTTGTTGATTGCTAGACTGAAGAAGGGGGCACTTTATGAAGCGTTTTGCTGTGCATTATAGGATGTTTTTGAGGTTTCTTGTATTCCGCTCGACATGAATCAAGTAACTCAGATAATTGTTGTTTAACGGTTGTAGCACTTAGATGTGTCGAGTGATATAATTAATTCATCAATGCATATACATCGATATTTGAATCATTTCATCTGATCTCACGAATAAATTCAGACGCAACTACCTATTCGAAGGGAATCATGTAAACATCAAATAAACACCAGAGCCTACATCAACACGAGAGATAAAAAGCCGATTATATTTAAAGTAGCAAAACCACTAATGAGAAGAAGACTCGAATTAAACCGAAAGAGCGAAAAATCAGAGTTCATGAATAAACCCTTTACCAGAGGTAAAAGGTTGGCGCTATGCAGTGCTTTCCAGCCTGAGGGGAAACTCACTCTTATTTACTTTCATATTTGCAGAAAATGAAGGGCAAGTTGCTACGGAAATGCCGCATCTTGCGAGATATCATCTCCACATCCACCCAAGGCCACCTGAGTTTTTTGCCTGACAATATTCTATTAGACATCAATGATGACTTTTGATAAGGTCGTTTTGTAAGTTCTCACTCAGTAGGTACGTCTCGTAACAAAGTGGGCAAAATCGCAAAAAACCTGACCGAAATTCGAAAAATTAAATATGACCTATGTATTCTTTATATTCATTGACACGATAATACTGATACTCGTATGAAGACTTTTTGGAACAATCCAAACCTGCTGAATAGATATCAAATAAGTATCACGCGTCCCCAGACTGTTTAAAGTTGGTTTATTAGACTTAAACGACAGTAAACGACTTGAATCATTTCAATTCATTCTAGTGTGGAGTATCGTTGTGATTTTAAATATTCCTCATAGCTTATTTACTGAAAACTAAGCTTGTAAAATATATAGGTAGCATCAATATTATTGTGCTAATTTTGCTTAATTATTGATATCTGTTTAATATTAACGTTAGATAGTCATACCAGCATCACATGAAGTATTATAACAATTGGGTAGCCACAAAACGCCCCGCATTAATTGATTAAAAAACGAATTTTTTTTAAATTTATTTTCTTATTTTGATGTAATTATTTGCTTACTTTTATTTTCTATTATTATTTTTTTAATAATTAATTTATTTTATTACTATTATAGTTATTATTATTATTATTATTACCTTTATATATATATATATATATATATATATTTTATATATATATATATATTTATTTATATATATATAATTAATTTATTTTATTACTATTATAGTTATTATTATTATTATTATTACCTTTATATATATATATATATATATATATATATATATATATATATATATATATATATATATATATATATATATATATATATATATATATATATATATATATATATATATATATATATATATATATATATATATATATATATACAGGGTGTCTCAACTTAAGTAGGCAATACTTCAGGGGTCGATTCTACAAGTAATTTGCAACAAAAAGTGCCTTGTAAACTTTTTCTTTTAGAGGCTTCGTTTCCGAGTTATTTCTTTTTTAAGATTTTTTCGTGTTTTCAAACTTACATCACAAAAACAGATCTAACTCCCCAATTTGTCGAGTTTTCTCAAATCTAAGGATACCGTTGGAAAGAGCGTTCAATTTCCTATCATTCTGATGTAAATTTTAATTTTTTTTATTAGTTCTAGATAGTGAAAAAAATGACCAATGTTTAACATTTGAAAAAAATGTAATAACTGTCGATTTTTCTTCGTTTTTCTGCTCCTCAGTATGGAAGTTTTTCAACAAGCGCTTTCCGGGAAAAACTTCCTCAACCGGTCAGCTTTCCAACGGTTTACCAAAAAAAAATTTTTTTATGGGGAAGTTTTGGGAGAAAATAGCGTTTGAATGACAAAAAACGTGATTTTGTCGGTCAAAATCGACGTTTTTTTTTTTTTTTTTTTTTTTTTTTTTTTTTTTTTTTTTTTTTTTTTTTTTTTAAATAATTATTTCATGATACACAACTGTATTTGATGATAAAAGACCAAAAAAATAATAGTGTCTCTACTTAACTCATCTTCCACCTGCCTCATCTACCTGAGAAAAATTGGATATTCATCGGAGGGGCAGGCAGAAAAATACGATAATACGATCGGCTACCTCAGTCAATTGTGCTTCAAAATTATTCCTCGGATACTTATCGTTCATTTGAGTAGGTACCTAATAATACGGGGTGGGTTGGAAATGAAAATGCTGTCGTGTATCAGAGATCGCTCGTGATGTAAAAAATATTAATTACTTCTTAAAAAAATAAATAAATAAATACATAAATCAAAGCAGGTTCTCAAAGTGCTTCCATCCTTCCTGTATGCGTTGGTGGCATCTCTTCCTCGCGGATGGTGTGACGTTACGTAAGGTATGTGCATTCTGCATATAGAAAGAAGGGAGACACTTTGAAAACCTGCTTTTTTTTCCTTTTTTTTTTTAGAAGTAATTATTATTTTTTTATAACACGAGCGATCTCTGATACACAACAGCATTTTCATTGGTAATCCACTCCGTATTATTAGGTAGTACCCACTCAAATGAAAGATAAGTATCCGAGGAATAATTTTGAAGCACAATTGACTGAGGTAGCCGATAGTATTATCGTCTTTTTTCGACTGCCTCTCCGATAATTATCTAATTTGGCTCAAGTAGATGAGGCAGGTGGAAGATGAGTTAGGTAGAGCCACTATTATTTTTTTTGGTTTATTATCGTCGAATACAGCTGTGCATAATGAAATAAAAATAAAATACTTAAATTAAAAAAAAAAAAAATTGAATCGTGTATTTTGACCGACAAAATCACGTTTTTTGTCATTCAAACGCTATTTTCTCCCAAAACTTCCCTATAAAAAAATTTTTTTAGTAAACTGTTGGGAAGCTGACAGATTAAGAAAGTTTTTCCCAAAGAGTGCTTGCTGAAAACCTTCCACAAAGAGAAGCAGAAAAACGAAGAAAAATCGACAATTTTTACACTTTTTTCAAATGTTAAACATTGGTCATTTTTTTCACTAACTAGAACTAATCAAAAAAATTGAAATTTACATCAGAATGATAGGAAATTTAACGCTCTTTCCAACGGTATCCTTAGATTTGAGAAAACTCGACAAATTGGGGAGTTAGAGCTGTTTTTGTGATGTAAGTTTGAAAACACGAAAAAAATCTTAAAAAAGAAATAACTCGGAAACGAAGCCTCTAAAAGAAAAAGTTTACAAGGCACTTTTTGTTGCAAATTACTTGTAGAATCGATCCCTGTAGTCTTGCCTACTTAAGTTGAGACACCCTGTATATTTTTTTTTTTTTTTTTTTTTTTTTTTTTTGTACATATAGTTGCAGAGTGTCGGATTTCGTTGGAAATAGTTGCCACTAAGTAATACTTCTCCAGCTGATTTTGTATCTGTTCAATTATGCATTCTTCCGCACGTCGCTACGATTAATGGTAACGGAGCTAGAGCACTTAAAAACCCAAAAACGGTTTTTTTTCTCCCTTGGTTTTTGGGCATTTTTTCTTCTTCAGATTTCAGAAAAGGTTGTGGTGGCAGAAAAAAATCTGAAACAAGGATCATTTGGAAGAGACATTTCTGCGTCGAATGCGACTAATTGCAGCTCTGTGACCCCACTAGTAACAGAGTGACGATTTTATCAAATTAAATTTTCCCACCGCTTTACAGGTGTGCAGCATAATATGTATATTCGGCACACCTGTAGCAAAGGGGTAAGTGATTATTATTATTTATTGATTTTTTATTATTATTATTTTGTGTTCGTAGCTCCGTTGAAACTGGGTGCACAGAGCTACAACGGTTGGTCTCATTCGACGCAGAAATGTTTCTTCTAAATATTCCTCTTATCAGATTGTTTTCTGCTACCACAACCTTTTCCACAATCTGAAAAAAAAAAACCGAAAACCCAGGAGAAAACACAAAAGAAAAAACACGTTTTTGGGGCTTTAAAGTGCTCCAGCACCGTAACCATTAATTATAGCGACCTGTGGTTGGTCTCATTGAATTCAAGCGGTCGAAAAACTATAGGAAACAATGACTCACACTCGTCAAGTACAACTAAAAAAATTAGACTAATGCGATCCTGATGAGGTAGAAAAAAACGGGCTTCGAGGGTTCACCACACTCAAAAACTTCCAAATTTGATAATAGGATCTCCGTCACAGAACTTGACTCTTCCTCTGTAAACCTGTCTGATTTTTCTGGGAGAAACAATTTATTTTTTATTTAAAATGCTACATATGAATGAAAGTTTTCTGGAAATTATTAATTTGAAAAATTCACTTGAAAAATATAAAAGTTTGTCGAAGTTACTCAATGTAAGAAGCAATAGATTATTATATTCTTACAACCAAACATTATTATTGTTACCTGACAACCGAAAAATGTTATTGTTACCCACCAAAGATCCATGTTATCAATTAAACAATGACCAAACGAAGTTTTGTCAACGAAAGCAACGATAAAGTTGATTATCGGGCTCAGTCAAAACCCACACAAACGCTGGGTTTCCCGCCGTCCTCAGGTCGGGACGCATGTAGAGCAAACCATCAAACACGCAAATGCAATTGAAGGCTCTCCCGTAATTTTCGCCGATACTGCAGAATTATATATATATACATATATTTCAGAAGTTCGGTTGTTCGAAGTATAATTGTAGATTGTTGATTTGAATGGAGAATACCGATATCGGAGAAATATTTAATTATTGGTTTGTTCACAGCAGGAGCTTTATATAAAGGAGGTTCGTAATACAAAATGCAGATGCCAATTTGAAAGAGGATAGGAGGGAAGTTTTAAATTGAAATATCGAGCGAAATACGGGATGTGCGGGACAGTCTATTCAATAATTTAATTATTTGAAGTGGAAAATCATGATCTGCGAGAATCGGTCTGTGACAGGATACGAATAAGAGAAGACAAAAAATCTGCCGAATTGGGTATGGCACATATATCTACCTCATATCCGCAACAAAAATGAATGGATCATTGAAATGTTTTGAATGACATAAAAGATTATTGTGGCTGCGTGCGGGCGAAAATTAGAATTAGTGAAATTGAATTTGACTCCGTTGAAATAAACGACATTGAAATCCTTGCCTTTTATCCAATTAAGCCCCAAACGGATGCTTTATAAGGAAGGAAAAATATGAACAAGAACTGAGTGACTGAAATTGGAACAATCGGATATATTTATAACACCGATAAAAAAGAAATACTCTTGCAAATGAGAAACTTCCCCGGCCGTTCACTGGCAGCGTAATCAAGCAGCAATGAAATTTGTGCTACAATAGCGGCAACGAGCTGGTATGAGAGTAGTGTATTATAAGCGTTTGGTCGTACGATGCAAGCTTATTCGCGCTTTCGCAACTTACGGCAGAATCAGTATAAAAGTTCCAGTCATGCAACATGAGCAAATTTTTGTAAATTGTAGTAAACTAGCCGGTTACCCGTGTGTTGCACGGACCCACCTGTACGGGTTAGTCGGTGCATAGACTGTTGAAATAACACGAATAATCAAGTTGAGACAAAGACTTTAGACCCTGACTTGCTCTTTAGTTCGACTACCCACTGAGTGGCATTCCCAGCGCTCCAGTCGCCATGAGATTTTGCACAGATCAGTTTTCTGCTTAGATTAGTGGTCTGGATGCTCGCTACGCTCGCATCTCAAAAATACATAACATCAAGTAGTCAATCCCTTAGTAAGAATTTAGATTAGTTGGTCAGGCTCTAGAGTCTCGTGTCTCAAATTGATTATTCGCGAACGTCTCGTTGAAATAACTACATCCAGACTGTGTTCATAACGACGGAGGCTACAAGTAGCAGCAGAATCAGGCCCGGACTGATCAGTAAAGAGCCTATAATTTCATCGTCTCTTATTGTCAACAAAAAACAATTCTAATCTCAACTTCCAAGAGTGAACAGTAGAGAATTTAGCTCACTCAGCTGATCAAAAAAGAAACCATCATTTCAATCGTCTCTTAATGACCCAGAGAGTCTCTATAACTAGTGTAAACTTCCAAGGGTGAACAGGAAAGAATTCTGCTCACTCAGCTGATTAGGAAAGAATCCATAATTTCAATCGTCTCTTTATGTCGCAAAGAGTCGCCCTATCGAGTTCCAACTTACTAGGGTGAACAGTAGAGAATCTAGCTCACTCAGCTGATCGAAAGCGTCAAAACAGCGCGAAGAACTAATTCATTCCCACGCAACCCAGAGTGGTTCCTCACCCACTTCAACCTGAATCTCCAGCCCGAGGCCTGCAGAGTCACGCACGCATTTTGCCTTCCAGAAAGTTTATTTTCGATTCAGGATTGACATTTAGGTGCTTTGTCAGAAAGATGACTTGTTAAACTGTATAGTATATTTCATCGCTCCGCGGATTGCAATAAGCTCAGCCGTGTAAATCGAATCGAATTCCGCTAAATAACCTTATTATTCGATTAACTGAGCTCTTCCATCCTTCATTTTGTCGTTTTCTTACTTGAGCAACAAGAAGTTCCTATTTGTACATTAAGAATTGGAATTATAAGCCCTATGAAAAATTAAATAATAAATCGTCAATATACAATCAGTTTTCTTTTTCAGACTCAAGAACCGCACACCAGGCAGGTAGACTACAGGAACCGGACATGAACAAGACGGAAAATTGTATACATCTAATTTACCTTAACGGCGGCCGCCCTCCTCTTCTGCCCCTCCACACATTAGGTAGTACAGGGGCAAGCTCCGAGAGCTATTGCGGCATTTCCCGTCTGTTGCCTGGCTCCGGCCATCTCCGCCTCATCCCACGGCTGATGTACGGATGAGCATAGGAAGCTGCCACCGTTAAGGTGAATTAGATGTCTATATTTTCCATTCTGTTTCTGTCCTGTTCCTCCATTGTGTGCGGAACGTTTAAATGAGAAAATGGTAATGTGGTAATCCGGAAGCCGAAGTGTGTTGGGTTTGAGCTGATCTAGATACGGAGAGGCACCTATCGAAACAACGGTCTGGTAAAATAATCTATAGAGATAGATTTGTGAGAGATTAATGAATTAATAAATAGAAATCAAACCTGAACAAAAATCCGTTCAAGATACTCACACTTGAAACCTATCTATAGGTATATAAATATCATCTGTAGGTATATAAATATCTATCTTCAAAAATATGATCGCAACGGCGGGTGGATTCGGTTTAAGAGAGATTCGGTCTGACATAAACGATTCGAAATCGGACAATCCTTTACATTTCTAAGCCCTCTCGAATATCAATGTCAACTCGTCTCAAAAGATTTTGGGCGGAGCCGAGATTATTTTACAAATTGTCGAGGCCCGGGTGATGTAGTAGAGCTCGAGAAAGGAAGGACAAAGTGGCAAAACTTGGCACAGGGTTAAATTAATTTCCTCCGCCCAGCCCTTCCATTTACCACTCGAGCTGACTTCTAGAGTCGGGAAAAGCTGCAAGAAAAAGAGATAGCCTGATCGCAAGACCTCAGTTGTTCATCCTCTATAATGGTGATTTACACTCCTGTGCAGCTCTATTAATTACAACACTTAGGTATACATTTCTTTTGAGGAATTTGATAAGATCCACTGTGCTGTAACATATTTGGGTAGTAATGTTATGAAAACTCTAAAAAAATATCATCATTATTTACACAAAATCCCATATTAGTAGGTCTGCAATTGACATGCTGTAAATTTATATAGTCATTTTGCTAGGCTCTGTTAACAACACAGCTCTCATCTTCCAACAATAATAATTTGTTAATGAATCATCAGCAGGAAATAACTGATCTCGCACGTGGACTAAATAAGATCTACAATAATCGACTGGAATAATGATGGAATATGAGAAACTGATGAACAATTTTCATTGAAGCAAACTAAAAATACAGGTAAGGTTCCAAGAGTAAAACTTTCTTGTTATAAATCTGACATTAAAGTAGGTAAATGAGAATTTTATTATTCTATCAGCGCCATACATTACACATGAGCAAGTGTGACACAGTCCTGTTAGCCCAAACAAAAAACATAAAACGAAGTAAATGAATTCATCACTATCATTATAACTTTTCTCCAATCAATACACTAATGTCATAAGAAACAAACTGCAGATCCCAAAGAACCCTTTGAAGTTTCATTCGATTCATTTAACGGAAATGCATTCTGGTGTACCGCTCCGGAAAACGTCGCGGATTTTCTAGCCTCCACTAACTAATCAACCATTTACTATTCAACTCTTCCTAAGAATTCTAAGTTCGTTTCAACAACCGAGGAGGCAGCCTAGCGATGCCAATGTAGTCAAGTTGACTAACACTGATTCAGGAGTACTGGCCTTACTGACCCTCTAGTACACAGGTTGTATGTATGAGTATATAACTATGAGCAATGACGTTCAGCGAACATATCATGAGTATTTGCGCAATACATACAGTTGTGAAATGGAATGGGGTGGTGAATCCCCATGCAAGAGAAAGAGCTAAGATGGCAATTCTGTGAATTTTGAGATTTTAGCCTATTATTCAGCTAGCGGCAGAACTTTTGGTCTTTGAAAACCATCATTTGTGAGAATTATAGAGGTATTTGTCTACTTCAACAACGAAAAAGACAGTGCAATTTTTTATAAAACTCTCATACTTTCCATAATTATGCAAAAATCAAAAAATTGCAAGAATTTTGAGAGTTTTTGCAGTTTTGACCATGTTCATGTCAACAACTTTGTATGGAAACCTTAGATAGGTAAGTTCAGTGATTAAAAAACGTAAGGAACCACTGCAAGTATAAGTATGTCAAACAAATATGTCCCTCTGATTTAGGCTAGAATGACTGGCCTACAATCCAAAAGCTAATGATCATCGATCAGTATAATTACTGGATCTAAAACGTGAATATCCTCGTGTTTTTTAAAATTCTAAACCTCGGAATCATCCGTATAGTATCTACAGAAATTTTGTTTAGGACTGTTTCCAAAATTAGCCCTGAATTTGAGACGGTTCCTATCTCAACCGAGAAAAAGTGTTTCCACATCGTAACCTCTAACTTAGCGCGGAGTTGAACGCGTTCATTCTTGATCTTCGGTGAAGGGCAACTGTCGTATATTGGAATTTCATATTTTTGGTCTTAGAATCGAATTTCAAGCCTCATAAAACACTCAAATGCAAATTATCAACTCAAAACTCTAAGGTTTGGACGAAATACTGAACTGTTGGGCGAGTGGTTGAAGTCAACCGCCTTTGACGTCATTTAGCTTTCGTTACTCTGCCGTTTCGTTCACTTCACTCACCCCGATACTCTCCATGTTGGTTCTTTTTGGAAACTTTGCAGCATGACCCCCAACGTGCACAGGTCCGCTGGCTCTTAATCGTTGTTCAACCTTCAGAACGGTGAGTCTACCTCTCTCTTTTATTTGCGTTAATAGCAAGTATTATTATATAAACTCCCATTGTTTATACTAATACCTAACCAATCACTATCCCACATATCTCTCTCTTCCCTGCGGTATTTCTTTCATCTTTAAATGAAGTGAATATAAGAAATTAATCAACCGACAGGCTTGATAGAAAACCTCCTTATCCGAGTGATTGAAATCTTGTCCTACACGCCAACCCCCAAAAAATGTATGTCGAAGATATTGAAATATACTGTAGAAACCTGAGAATTTTGATCACGACAATCAGTGGATTGTCACACATAACACAAACAACGGAAGGGAATTCTCCTGAGCTGCATATTAAGCACCACGAAGGTTTTAATGGAGCTGTTACTCTCATATATCTTTAATACATTTCGAATTCGATTAAGGGCCCTGTACCTTTGTTCGGAATTCCCCCAAATTTGCAATAAGAGTGAAGCGGATTGTTTATGGATTGAATATAATGTATGCGGTCAGAGTTCCCTTTTTGAACTTCCCATGTTTTCCAAATTGACCTCACGATTTAACCCCAATTATTCAATATAAGATAATGTGAGTTACGAAGTTTGTAAACCCCTTTTCCGAGCTCCATTGATTTTGATTTCTTAGCATGTTGAGCCCCTGTTAGCTCACAAAGCGACAGGCAAGTGTAAGTAAATGGGTGTTGGTAGAGTGGGTGTTGTTGGTGTTTACTTAGGGTTCTAGATTCAATTAACTACCCGTAACTTTGCTCTGCGGGAATGGCAGGTGCACGGCGTTCTATGGGGTTACGTATAGGTATTCAAAAGATAGAATCGCTTGTTTTCACGCTTGGAGATGGAGCTGATGGGAGGACAGGGAGAACGGAAGAACTTTCTGATAAGGGTCGGGCTATAACTCGAAAGAGTTTTATATACGATATTCCTCCACCTGCCAATAGCAACATCTCCTGCATATTTAGCAGACCTGAATACATAAGGGTAAAGTAGCATGCCCTTCAACAACTCTGGTATGAGGGTTAGGGCAATGGTGTAGGAATAAAAAGAAGCGAACCTTTTTTAAGCCAATTGCCTCTGCAGAATTTCACGCCGTTTTATTTTGAAAAAATGAGATTGATGCAACACTAGAGGGCGTACTGGACTACACTTAAACAAACTTAAACTAACTTTAGCTCTGAGGTAATTCCAAAATGAGTTTGCTACACTGCCACTGATGGGACGATTAACTTTCCCTCTCATGAAAAACACTGCAAATTGTTACACAAAGTTATTTTATGTCTGTATTAGATAGTTCTGTGTAACAGATAATTTATTTGGCACACAGCGCAGTGTGTTTCAATGGAGGGTTGAAATTCGATAAATCTATTAGGCATTTTTTCTACCTAAAATAATCACACGTCCATATTCACAGATAAAGGGGGCGCTATTGGGGGAAATCGATTCGAACGAAGAATATCTGTATTTATCTTCTATGTTCAACAAATAAACGAGTCAACGTATATATAAATATAAATATAAATATAAATATAAATATAAATATAAATATAAATATAAATATAAATATAAATATAAATATAAATATAAATAAATATATAAATATATATATATATATAAATATAAATAATAAATATATAAATATAAATATAAATATAAATATAAATATAAATATAAATATAAATATAAATATAAATATAAATAAAATATAAATACAAATATAAATATAAATATAAATATAAATATAAATATAAATATAAATATAAATATAAATATAAATATAAATATAAATATAAATATAAATATAAATATAAATATAAATATAAATATAAATATAAATATAAATATATATATAAATATAAATATATATATATATATATAAATAAATATAAATATAAATATAAATATAAATATAAATATAAATATAAATATAAATATAAATATAAATATAAATATAAATATAAATATAAATATAAATATAAATATAAATATAAATATAAATATAAATATAAATATAAATATAAATATAAATATAAATATAAATATAAATATAAATATAAATATAAATATAAATATAAATATAAATATAAATATAAATATAAATATAAATATAAATATAAATATAAATATAAATATAAATATAAATATAAATATAAATATAAATATAAATATAAATACATATATATAAATATAAATATAAATATAAATATAAATATAAATATATATATATATATATATATATATATATATATATATATATATATTTTTTTTTATTTATTAATTTATTAATTTATTTATTTATTTATTTATTTTTTTTTTTTTAAGGCAAACTATTTGTGTTCCGCCTTCTTTTCGTTGCTCGCAGTCAAACGGTGAAGCGGTTTCTCGCAGTGGTAGCTCTTTCAAAGTAAGTACACCCCCAATTTATTGTAAAAATTGAAAAATGAATCTTTTTTCCGCAAACCCAATAAAAATATCAAATTTATCTGATTTTCTCTAAAATTGGTTGATTATCCAACAAAATGTGTGATTTTTGGATAACCGAATTTGAAGTAACTCTCATAAAGTCGTGTAGGTATAATAGAATGTAAATATACATAGATATGCTAGGTATGATTAGCTGCTTTTTCGAATTTTATACGTTATCATCGGTTTTGGGTAACTTTATAATGTTAAAGCCGACCTAGCTACCAAAAGAATAAGGCTAAGCTTGCATGGGTTAGTATTTAGTAGGCTTTTGCTGGCGTGGGGGGGAGGGGGCTGCTTGAGATAGTTTGCTTGTTGCGGGCTCTAAGCTCCCACCTGGTATTCCAAGTGGCTACATCCACGCACCAGTCAAAGCTTGGTTTAGTAGTATTCAAGCCAGCACATGGCTCGGCGGAGAACCTAAAAGTCCTCCAAACTATTATACCGCTGGCCCTCATCAAGAAACGGCAGCTCTATCTTACCTCTCTGGATGACTGTAAGTCAAATAAGCCTTTGTAGTGTCAGGGCACCTACTTGTTTCATTGAGTATATTGTCTGTCTGAACCACAAAGGCGAGACTCTCCTGTTGGTAGATGGTAAAGAGCTATAACAGTGCTCTGAAACCCCCATTTCATCCCCATGGGTGGAATGGGCTTCAGAGGGGATTGAGGCCCACGACTATCGCCATTTTCGTCGTCCGGGTGGCTACACTGGCCAACCCAGTGAGGTGTTCGAGGGGTAGTCTTGGGACAGTTATCAGGGATCTAGGTACCCCCCCCCCCCCAGAGGTGCAATGGGGGCCTAAATCCTCGATAAAAAGGTAGAGGAGGTAAACAGTATCCCGTCAGAAAGATACCACTCCTACTAATAGCTTTTAATGAGCCATGTTCGGAGTGGATTGGTTTCCAAGGACCTGGAAAGCCCATCCAACGCCAAACCCAGCTTCTCAAGAACACGAGAAAGGCAGCGACGCCCGTTTTTTCACCAACGGGACGACGACAGCGCTATCTCTGAAGCCCTGACGGGACCTCGATGACGGTAACTCTGTTACACAGTGAGCACATTTCAAGGTAAAAATGAGAAATTGTACCATGTTATGCAGCAGTGCCCTCGGACTAATGGTGGGCACATTCTACGTCATGTCTGTTGCCAAGCAGATAGCAGGCGCTTTGTCATCCAGCGATAGAGAAGTCGAACGGGAGAGACTTTATCACATGCCAAGTGACCAGAGCAAGAAACTGGATATCGTTGCTGTCGAGCCCAATGGGTCTGCCATAATCCTGGATGGCCAGGTTGACAGTCGCAGCATATTAATGGAGCAGACCTTGTGGGCTAATATTAATCAGTATGATAGAAATGACCGGCAAGCAATTTCCCAGATAAAAAGAGTGGCGTCCAATAACATTAAGGTGATGGCGTGGATTGGGGTGCGGGCAAAGGGCCATGGAGTTACTTGAGTTGGGCATCTCGGCGGGAGCACTAAGTGGTATCACGACTAGCGTCCTGAAGGGTTCATACTTAAACTGGTGGTAATTTTATAGGGGGACTTCCTTTCATCCCACTCTTCCTCCTCATCCTTTTGCAACTTCCCTCATCCCCAGATCTGGCGTTGGATGAACCTGGGCGTCCTTCCTACTTCTTTTATTTATTTATTCATTTTCTCGTTAATGGTGTGCTGTCTCCACCTCTGAGAGGTTTTCTCAAAAAAAGTATGTGTGTGTTCTTTTAAAGCATCCTAAGTGGATTGTGGTATTGCCAACGATACCATGCTTTGGTGATTGATATTGCTGCCTGAAATGTCAACTCTAACCTTTATGCATGAAATGCTATATCGACCGACAGTATAAAGCGAAAAGTGCCAATTCACTCGCCCGTCAGAGATTTCCCTGAAGCCAGGATACACATCACTTTTCCGAGAAACGTCGCTCCCTTTCGGAAGTGATTAGTCATTCGTGTCATCGAATAGGTAGGTATCAGAGCTATATACCCACATCCCATCGTAACAGTAGATGAACGTTCGAGGGAATTCCAATTAATAACATGGAATTGCCTCAGGGATGTAGTGTATCATGTGTCTATCGGGTAATCAACTAGGTAGGTATATTTGTTGTTTATATAATGTGGATAATGCTCATAAAGCGTGTTTATATATATTTGTACTCATAAAGCGGTTATTGAATTAAGCAAACGTTCAAAACCCGTTCACATATTTACATATGAAAGCGATAAATTAATATATAGGTACCAACACGATTTTTTTGGTTTATATTGTAGAACTCCACTAGGTATTAACATGAGTGACTTAAAAATGACATCAGTTCTATAAGACTGTTTTAGAATTTAGATATATAATATATTTCGGGTTTTTCCACGTCATTAGTCATACTGATATAAATTCAACTACATTTGTCACTATGAACACTTTTACCAAATCCCAGGTCTCCCTGAAAAATTAATGTACCTAGTTAAATTTATCACACATTTATAAATATATTGAGCACTTACAACAGTAACCTAGAGGAAAGTAACTTGAGATTAAGAAGTTTACAGTAGTTCTGGCTTAAGCATGGAATCGAGAAATGTTCCATGTTCTATATTACAGTGTTCCAGAATTGTCCAAAGTCATTTGAGACCTTATGAGCCCTTAATATATGATCAGAACATGACGCATCGTGCTTCTGAGAAGGGTTCACACTTTTACAGTTCCAAGACCCCGCAATTTTACGCTTAAGAGTAAAGATGTTTTTAAAAAACCGGAAAATTATGCTTGACGTAATTACGTTAGCGCATGCCCAGAACGGAGTAATGATTTGAGAAAAATGAAATTCGTAGGGTACAATCTACAGCCTAACCTACAAATCCCCAGAAATTGTAATCAGTCTGATGAAAACTAGACCTTGTTAACGGGGTACACTTTCGCGCATGCGCTAATAATGATGCAATCATGTTGAAATTAACATGGATTAATTAAACCATTGTCCCCCTACTATGCGCCGAATTTGAGCGGGATTGGACGACTAGGGCGTAAAAAATCATGCTTGAAGAATTTATGTTTGCGCATGCGCAAAACGGAGTAATAATTTGAGTAGTATTAATTATTAGTAACTATTAATTAATAGTGGACCATTTAAAGCCTAATCTACACATTCCCTGAAAATTTCATCAAAATCAGATGAAAACTGTTGAAATAAGGCTTGTTTAAAAAGGAATACAGTCTTGGTCGATCTTTGGTCGGTGAAGACTCTTTTTCCTATCGGATTCAATGAGTACAGCGTTATCGTTGTTATCAGAGTTCGCCTATTAACCATGAATTGTTTCAAGTGTAAGAGAGATTTATTCAAACCTAGGAAAACGGCGCTTTGTGCGACATGTGGTCAAAAATTCCACCCATCGTGCATTAGATTGCGAACGGTGGAAAATGTAAAAAAGACGAATAGGGAATTCAGGGGGAAAGGGAAGTGCGATGATTGCATCAAGCAAAAGACTGATGAATCGGAATCTGAAGAAGAAATGGATGATTCCATAGACGTAGAGAGTGTTGCGAAGTTTAACAGAAACATGACTTTGCTACTAAAGAAATTCGAGTCCTTCGGAGACAGGATGAAATCATTTGAATCATCTATGAATTTCTTCAATGAGCAGTATGAATATATGAAAGGAATGATTCAACGGGTAGAAACTGCAGTGAGCGATGTCAAGAAAGAGAACACTGACGTCATTAAGGAGAATGGAATTCTGAAAAGGGACATCAGTGAGCTGAAAAGTAAACTAGCGGAATGCGATCAGGCGCTACTATCGTCTAAAAGCGAGATAAAGGGAATCCCCTATACGCAAAATGGAGACGTAAAACATGAAATAAAGACACTGGCAGATAAATTGGAAGTCCCGGATGAAGATTGTGGATTTGAAACTGTGTTCCGAATAAAATCAAAGCGAACAAGTAATGCCCAGGATAAGGGATTGATTGTATTGAGGTTGATGAATACTAAGAACCGAAGGTCACGAATTAAGCAAATAAAAATGCACCAGGAGTTAACAGCGAAAGATCTGCACTCAGTTTTGAAGGGCACCAGCATTCATATCAACGAACATCAAACGGAAAGTAACCGCACCCTTTTCTCGCTTGCAAGACAGGTTAAGAAACAATGTGGTCATAAATTTGTCTGGGTGACGGATGGAAAAATTTATATGAAAAAAGAATTATTGGACTCGACCAGGGCTTTTCAAATCATGGATGTAGATCAACTAAGGAAGATGGATGACAAGAAAACTATTCATGATCTTCATAATTAACTTATAGGGTTGTATATACGGAAAAATATATATTGTTGTGATAATTTGATTGGATACTTTATTTTGGTCAATTAATGGAAATTTTGGATGATGATATTGATAACCACAGTATAGTTAATAGTGGTCTTATTATTGAGAACTCGGAGTTCTCTTCTTACGAACTATTTAAACAAAATGGGATTCGAATTTTACACTTAAACATACGAAGTCTTAATAATAAATTTAATAATGTAATTGCTTTTTTGAGATTTATAGACTTTGAAATTCATATAATTGCTCTATCTGAAACTTGGACCAGTGAACTAGTTAATATGGACTTATATAATATGCCAGGTTATAAGCTACACTTTTCAAAAAAATTTGTGATTCAAAATGGTGGTACTGTACTTTATGTAAGGGAAACTTTAGATATTAAATCATGCGAAGAAATTTCATCCCATAATGCAACCACTGGTTTGACCCTCAAGGTTGCAGTGGGAAATCAATTAGTGGAGTTAGTATCTCTTTACCGTTCACCTAGTACAGGACTGGAAGTGCTTAAGGGTTTTCTGGATAATCTAGGGATTTGTCTACATAAAAAGAAGAATAAATCAGAACTTATAGTTGTGGATGATGTAAATATTGACATACTACAGGAAACACCTGATTCATCAAAATATTTTAATTTAATGGCTTCTAATAAAATGGTGGCTCTAGTATAGATCATATTTTCGCATAATGGGTTAACTCAAAAACGTTGCAAGGAGCGGTCATAAAAACTGGTTTGACTGATCACTTTACTATATTCATTCATATAGCGACTGGAAATGGTAAAATGACCCCAGATTCCCCACATAGTTCAAATATGAAAATAGGAGTAGTATTAGAAAAATTTCGGAAGAAAGTACTTTGTAGAGACCGGAACAAAATAAAAGTGATTGATGATGTAGATGATAGCGCATATTAATTTATTAAAATGTTGTGTGAAACGAGGGAGAAATCAAGTTGTATAGCACAACTAGGAGCGAAACATTTAGAACTCCATGGATGACGCATTCGATTATTAAATCAATTAAAAAGAGAGAAAACTTGGCGGCAAAAGTCCACAAGCAGCCTTTCAATACATACTTGGGAGAGGAACAAGCTAACTATGATTATACGCGATGTTAAAAATGAATTTTCCACAACTAAGATAGAAAAGATGGAAGGGAACCCAAAGAGAATCTGGCAGGTTATAAATGGAATTATAGGGAAGAGGAAAAATGAGGAAATTATAGAGAGGGTTACTGAAGATTGAAGACACTATCTACAGACTAAAGAGGACTCTAGAGCGGTGGCTAACGTCTTTATGTTATCTTTAATAATGTTGGGAAGAGGAACCATGAACTAGTGGGAGAAGGTGAGTTCGTTCCTCAAGGAACGGAAAATAGGAACATGAGATACGAAAAATTCAGTTTCGGAAACACGATAATAGAGAAAGTGGAAAACGCGGCCCGGGTTTTGACGGGTTGTCAGCCGGAATGATAAAATACATGATATGATAATTACAAGATATCATACTACCACCTCTACATAGTATTGTGTCAATCAGCTTGGCGAAGGGGGAGTTCTCGTCGGCACCCAAGCTAGCGATCATTCAACAAATTTCCAAAACTGGTGACTGATCTCTATCTTAGAAATACCGCCCTATTTTGCTGTTATCAGTGCTCAGTAAAATTATTGAAAAAGTGGTCAAAGTAAAACTCGTTGAATGGATGAATGAAAATATAATGATCTCAGCAAATCAGTTCGGGGAAGAGCACGCAGAATGCTGTTGCGGAGGTCACGGCGGAAATTTCTTCCAGGTTTCGACCTTGGCATGAAAGTTAAATCTATTTTGTTGGATGTAGCGAAATGCTTCGAATGCGTAAACATTCAATATTGCTGCATGTACTAGAGGGTAGTAAAGTGTTGGGAACCTAACTTGAATGGTTCCGATCTTGCCTTTATCGGAGACCGCAGAAAGTGAAGGTAAGCACAGATTTGAATGATCCGTTGTTGATTTCCAAACTCCACAGGGCACTGTTCTTGGTCCTTGCCTGTTTTTATTTTTCATTAATCAGTTGTGCAATATGCAAATAGAAGGTTTTAGAATCGTCGCAGGAGTTATTACAAAAAGCACAAGGAGCACTGGATCTGGTGAACCAATGGTTCAGGAAACACTCTCTTTCGAATAATGGGCAAAAGACTAAAGTTATGGAGTTCAGATGGTCCTCCCTATGGGATCCTCTTCAAAATCCAAATATTAGGGTCCATGGAACTGATTGTACGCAGATGGAAAACTGTACTAACTGACACTGAGACAAAGGGGAGTTGGAGTAATGTGAGATCTGCAACAGTTGTAGCATCCTCAACTGCAGTTGACATCACTCACTTCATCTTCACTTGTTTCTGGATCGTAATCAGGATCAACCTTCAACGCTACTTCATCAACAAAAAACCTGATGGTTCCTCGATTAATTTGCTATGGACACTCTCATCGGAGCTATATATTCCCACATTGAATATAAAAATATAGACGAGAAACATTAGTATCACACTTGTAGCAGTTTAGGGAAGTTATATCAGCTGTTTTGTGAGGGGAAGAAATAGCTGATCTATCGATGCAAATTGACTCAACATAAATTAAGTACCTAACTGACACTGAGACAAAGGGGAGTTGGAGTAATGTGAGATCTGCAACAGTTGTAGTGCTGTGGAATCTGTAAAACTTGAACAAAGAAGTGAGAACTCGCTTTCAAAAGTGAAAACACAAACGAAGCTGATCTTGCTAAAATCAGTTGATCCAACAGTCTCAGGAATTCGACAGGAACTTAGTATATAGATAGAGGTATAGATAGATTTTTTATTGACAATATAAATTAATATAAATTGTTAACACAAAAATTGTGATGACACAAAAACATTGTGTTGTGGTATGAGTCGGGTGATGTAACGACGCCAACTCACTCTACTAGCTGTTTTTTAAGCGTCACTCAGGGAGAGCTGTTATATCTTCCCAAACTACTGCTTGTGTGAGTTAGCGTCGTTTCCCTTGCCACAATCCTGACCTGTAATAAATAGGCATGTTGAGTGTCACAAATGAAGGGCGGAGAGGTACAGTAAAAATCAGCTGATCTACCTTCCCCGAACTCCTACTAAAGTGATTCGGTGTCGCTTCATCTCTTCATAACTCACTCCCATTCCAAAAATTTACTTTCACTTGAGAAGATGAATAGAAAACGAAATGAATTTCGTTGCTGCAAGAAGTATGCAATGGATGAAAGTGGAGCCAATATGACTACCACCAAGGAGCTTTCGATGGAAATAAGAATCAATGAGACTAAAAGAAGGAGCGTTCATTGGAAGAAGGAGTCACTATGACTCCAAATGTGATAGCATGAATGGAAGGAATAAGACAAAGTGGCGGTGTTACAACTTCCTTATTGCAAGAAAGAGTCAATTTGACGTAATGGCTTTTAGCTCTCAATATGCGGAGCTCTAGGAAATCCTACTCGCCGCGAAACCAGCACAACACTGAGAGAACAAAGTGGGGCAAGCATATCTCGAAGGGGAATAAGCTCCCCCAATCACCAGCCACATCTCAATAGTTTTTAAACAAAAAAGAGTCAAAATGACTCTTCCTTCCATTCCAGGGTTAAGCGCCCAAAAAGCTACCGTTAGGGTCATGGCTCGAGCAACATTCAGTTGCAGGTGTGAGGCTTACTTCAGCAAGGTACGGGTCTGGGAATTTGATAAATTATATTGAAAAAAATTATAATGCTCGCTGATAAAAATCGTTGGCGATACCCCATAATTAAACATGGGAAGGGTACGAGAGCGGAGGGGGCAGAGAAGTACTGTGTCTCAAAAATGAATATGGCTATGGGACAGAGAAACTGGTTTTACCACGTGCCTAAAATTCTGAACCACTTAAAAGACGGATTGGAAGGTGAAGACCTAAAAAGATGGATAGGCCACAGCATAAATTCTGAGGAATTGAGGAATACATTTTCCGTTTCGCAATGAAGCATGGATATTTATGTATGATCATTTTATAGCTAGAAATATGTTAATTTAAGTTTTCTTTTCCCTGTATTAGTATACCAATAAATACCAAATGTGAGTTCATAATTCAAAATTATTGTCAGTTTCACCAATGCCTGGAAACGACCCGGGCTGCTCTAACCACGTCACGAGCTTTGCTCATTGTGGAGAGTTTATTTTAGGAATATGTACTTTATTATACTTTAGAAAGAAAGTTACATATTGGATGCATATTATAGGAAGTTTGTTTCATGTAGCATGTAATATATTTTAAATTTATCTTTTCTTTTGTCATGATTATATTAAATACATTTATTTAAAAAAATACATATTCCGCATGCGCAATAGCTACTAATGATAGGATTATCTTTATAGGATTATCCCTATCCTCCCCTAGGGAAAGTGAACTATTCAACGTATAGCGTTGCTGGTAGTTTTAATCGATTCTTTGGGATTATATTTATCATTGACAAGAAAAAAATTATTACTATTACTTAGAAAGTTTTCAAGATTATCAAAGGTCTCGATATCAACCCGTTAGGGTTGATAAAAATTGATGCCGATCTTCTAGGACCATCTAAACCTCAAATGTGATTGATTTTTAACACAAGTTTTATACAGTTTGGTCTAGTATTTTCGGAGAAAAACCGCGGACGGCCGGATTTTTTCTTTTTTACAATTTTTGTGTTCTACGCATCTTGAAACGTAAACCAAAAAATTTTCAAGGGGGTTAAAAAAAAAACTTTTTTCTTGGTCCATTACAAAGGTTCATTATTGAAAACAATAGACGAAAAACCACAACCGTTTAATTTTAGTGGAGACATCACTTTTTCCATATCTCAAAAGTGAAAACAATGCTTCCTCTTTCTATAGGTAGACTTGGGAGCAATTTGATATGAAATTTAGCATTTATGTACCAATACTTAGCTAGCAGGTATCCGCACGGACAGTAGCTAGTAAACTCAATTTCGCAACGTTACAATAAATTCCATAGGAACTATATCACCTGATCATTACAATATTGTCATTATATCAGCTGATGTTTTGCAGATAATTTTTATGTATTTCACTATCTCTATCTAGCGATCTTTGATGGAATTTAAAGCTTGATCGCCTAATCAATAGATTCGCAAGCAGCGCATTAAAAATCGCGCTTATAATTTCGAAGGTGTTTTTCGATGTTGGAGCCTTTAGGAAAACCGAACCGTTCAACTTATAGCGTTGCGGATGATTTTAATCGATTCTTTTGCATCAGATTTATCATTAAAATCATTACTGTTACCTTGAAAGTTTTTGAGATCTCGATTTTTGAATGTTTAGTCCTTTGGTGCTACCCTTAAGGGTTGACACAAATTAATGCCGATGTTCTAGGACCATCTAGACCCCAAATGCGATTTTTAACGCAAGTTTCATGAAGTTTGGTCTTTTAATTTCGGACAAAAGCCACGGACGGCAGACGGCGAATGGTCGGACTTTGTTTTATTCGACTCTTGGATTCTACACATCTTGCATCGTAAACCAAAACATTTTCAGGGGGGTTAAACTTTTTTTTTCTTGGTCGATTGAAAATGATAAACCAGAAAAAATAGGTATTTTGAAATTTTTTGGAATTTTCATGTATCACAAGAAACTCCTTTGTAGAAAGTAACCCATTCATAGAATACCACGCGATGCAAATCTGGTGTTCGATTTTTCTCTAGCTTCAACATTTTTCATTACCCTCTCTTTAATAAGGTCGGTTATTCCAATTCATGTACCTCTTACAGCACCAACGACGTTTTCCTCATTATCTTTATCTCATAGATACAAAAATTAAGAGACCATTACCTGGATTCAGTTCTTGGTCAGTCAAGGAAATCAGTAATAGCACGACGAGCACAGGTAGCCAATTGTTCTGAAACAGAGGTATATATACTCGTAATTAACCGTGGGCACAATAATATACCAGAAACAATTTCAAAATGTAAGCTATCCTCAATCAGAAATACAAATAAATTGATAAAATAACACTGAAAATTAATACAAATAGGTTTATTATTTCTGTATTATATTTCTCTTATACACAGATATTTGGTCTATAAATATTATTAAGCTCCGTATTAAGTAAATGATTAAAACTTAGCGCATCGTGTCAACGAAAAGGGTTGATGCCTTTATAGCTCCAGGACTTTACAATTTAACGCTTTATAGTAAATGTAAGAAGAATGAAAATAAATAAATGAAAGGAAAAAATAAACAACGGCAGATCGAAAAGGAAAGAAATTAGCCTCATTTGATCAGTGTACACTGATGTTGAATTCAAGATATCACAAAGGAGCTCCATTTCAAATTGTAGATCCGTAGGTTATCATCAACATGCCTGCGATGATATAGACAACTGCCGGGAGAAAATTAATGCAATATTAATAAACATAATATTTACACTTTACCGTACCTATCTACCAACTGCAAATAACAGGAATGTATATTTATATAGATCATAGAAATGGTTTCAATAATCACTTTAAAAAACTCCAAGGCGGGATGTATTAAATCAAGATAGAGGAAATGTAAAACTTCGAAATCGGTCAATTAGGAAACGGTAAAATGAAGCTTGAAGTAATTTACGTCAACGCATGTGCGAAATCGAGTAGTTATTAGAGAAAAATTAAATTGGTAAGGAACAGTCTGTAGTCTATCCCGCACATTCCTAGAATATATCAGCATGATGTGAATGGAGGGGTAATGGTAATCAATCGTAATGTTTTCACCATTAGCATCTGATTTTAATTACTGTTTTTGTGCGATATCTATATTTCAGACCACTTATTCAACGAAAATTGGAAGGTTCAAATTTACTATGGCTGGGAGTGTGTGTGTGTGGGGATGGGGGGGGGGGGGGGGGGTAACACCGATAAATCATGATAATTCCGTTATTCTCATCTGTGTCTCAGCCCCCATCCTATTTCTTCTAATATACCGATTTAGATGTGCTAAAAATAGGGGATTTCGTTCTGATGACGGATATTTGTCAAGAGGAGTGACAAAGGAGGAAATGACATCTACTGTTCTCAACCAATTTTGATGAGTTTATTTTTGTTTGGATCTTTTACTATGTTGATAAGTATTTGAATCGTGATATTTAAAGTAAAAGCAGTTTAAAGTAAATCATTAAATGTTTTAGAGTAGTTTCGTAAAATCAAGATATATTATTCGCTATTCTCACCGAAATAATATACAAACCCAATGTAGAATATAGAAAGCAGTCCCTGTAATGCTGGCATTGCTCTCTAATGCTTTCTTTTTTTTCTTCATTCGATTCAGTGATGCATTACTGAAAATTATAAAAAAATAAGAACCTGGGTAATGAAAATTATTTTTTTAATGAATAATTTAAGCATAATAAAAGAATATTATAATTTAAGCAATACTATTAAGGAGGTTCATATTTACAGACTATATATGAGTAAATATAGTTAATGTAAGGTTTTGTTGGCTACTAACTCAAATAAGAGAAAAATAAATAACGCCTAAAGTACGAGCTGTTAGTGAATTAATTGTTCAGCTCACATGAAAACGTTTCTCTTTTTGACTCCGGTTATTTTCCATTTCAATAAATTCGGGTGACCCGTGTAAGTAAGAAGATAGTACTGCTTACGTATATAAACGTTTTGAAGGGCAGAAAGGGAGGTTTGCAGAGGGCAGTAGGCGGCCTTTCCAGAGCCTGCAGACCAATGAAGTTGTCGATCCGTTTACTAATGTGTTTTCCACACGATATCCGCTCCTCTCTCGCTAACCACAATACCTCGCCCTTTGTGCTTCGCTTTCCTTTCGCCCAGGGACAAGCCTTTCTCCTAATTCCGTCCCCACCTTGGAAAAACATTAGCCCAGCCCCTTATTTCGGCTTTTGAGATCGATTGCTGTTTTCGTTTGGTTTAAGCTCCCAATCACGGACTTGTCAAATTGATTGATTGTTTTACTCTGACAGTTCACAGCAATACCACACACAACTCCAAGAACATGATAAACATTTCGCTCTCAAGTCATCAATGTTATGGAAGCCTCTAATCTACTTGTAGCGAATTTTCGAGAAAAAAAAATAGAGAAATGGGTAATTCTCCTGAAAAGTGCATACTTGACTAGACAAAATTTTCAGTTTTTAAAATAGCTAGAGAATTCTGAAAGAAATCATTTTGTAAGCTATCAGTAATCAAAATTCTGAACATATGTTAAGGGCCACTGAAATTACTCATTCATCGCCTCACAATTTCAATTTTAAAATGTTGAAGGGAAGCCTAGTGGCGAAGTGAACCAGGTGAGTGACATGACAGGTATTACCTTGCCTTCAATGATGTGGTGAAATGACGTTGATTTGCTAGGCTTTGACTACTGGACTGAGGTTTGAAGTAGGAGTTTGAGGAAGTTAGATTAGTTGGATCTGTGTGGTAGATCAGTTGTTCCTGAGCGTCTCAACTCATTCTAGCAGGAGTTTGGGAAAGGTAGATCAGCTGTTTCTAAGTGTCTAACGCACGGGAGTAGGAGTTTGGGGAAGGTAGATTTAGTTGGTGTGGTAGATCAGCTATTTCTGAGTGTATCAACTAACTCTAGTAGGATTTGGGGAAGGTACATTATACATTAGTTGGTTTTTTGTGGTAGACCAGCTGTTTCTAAGTGTCTGAACTCATATTATTAGAAGTTTGGGACACACACAAAGGACCAACTAATCTAGCTTTCTCAAACTCCTACTGAAGTGAGTTGGCGTCATTTCATCACTTATAGTCACGCCAGAAAACTGACCCTGAGAATGGGAAACACCCCACATAAATGATCGTGACCTATTTGAACCTCAGCGCTCACTGCTCATCAGGAAGGTGACTTTGAAGGAAGGTGATGGATTCATTTTTGGAGGTGACATTCTTTTCATACACTTTTTGATACATGCGATTTTCTCATACCCCAAAACTATTTTTCAGCATAAAATCCCAGATTAGGTATTGGTCTTCATGTTATATGTCTATTTTGGGGGTACTATAATTATGATATTATTTGCGGAGTCTTGCGATCTACTCCCGTTGTGATTTACTTCCCGGCGTTGTACTCCTAGGCCGGTCAAAACTTTTACGGTGGTCTACTACCGGCATAGGCATAGCGTTCTACTCTCACAAAATTTTTCCTTCCAAATTTGCACAGACTGAGAACTGTCTTCATGAGAAGGTGTGGGTAAACATTTTGTGTTATTAGCCATACTAAGAAGGGTATGTTGTCATTAATTCAATAATCGTAAGTACACAAAATGGTTAAAAAATTTAAAAATCAAGAAAAGGGCGTAGGAGTAATCTTTATTAAAATATGCGTGAAATAACTCACACGCATTAGTTGTCCTGGTGAATTCATCAGATTCACTTGCCGACAGGAAATTACCCTCACATTGTTTGGATGTATTGTTGATGTTTGCATGGAAATTTCAAAATCCGTCACGCAACTTTTTACCAAGCAATTCCCTGCACCTAACAACTCTCTAGTCGGTAGAAGGCAGAACACGAACACAGAACAATAGGAAAAAGTTCCATCTATATATATAATAACACTCGGGGTTACATTTCACGGGAGTCGAAGGCCGGTGTTCACAAATTAATAGGGAGTAGATCACTACACGCGGCGAGCGTCGTTCTACTCCCCTTCACTTTTCGGACCCGCCGGGAGTAGATGGCACTGCCCCCATTATTTGAGGTTTATTAGAGAGGGTTAGGTGAGAGAAAATCCCTCATGTCACTTTCAGAGTTAGGCTCAGTCCTAGACTGTGCTTTTTGTCTATTAACTGCTCTAGTTAATACGGTTACGATTTTTTTGTGGCTTCTGGTTGTTATCTTTATCATTTCTGAGGTTACTATTGTCTATGTGTACACTGGTCTTTTATCCAACATCAGTCAAGTCACTAATTAATAAGAGATCATGGCTGAAGAGTATATACTTGTGTAAAGTCACGAGGCTGTCTTCATTGTCACTAGGATGTCGTCACAAGTATGTGACAGGACAGCCTAGTGACATTTGAGAGGTTTTATAAAAGTTTGTGGTCAACAGACCTGTAATGACTAAAAGTCGGATAGTACATTTATTTGCCTTCAATATAAGTTATTGTAAGTAAAAATACACTGCCAAGGAAATGGCACATGAGCTTCCTCGTGACCTTCACAGTACGTCACCATTAAATTCCAGAAAACTAGAAACGACCGGTTCTGGCATCAGGGAATTAATAAGGTGGGAAATTGGAAGCTGAATGGTACATATAATAAATGAAATTAATAAGGAAAATTTTGATTTTAATATGGGACCATCCTTTGTACGATCATGATTGAGGACATACGGGGCCGGCGTGAATGATCTATTTCGCATAATTGCTTTTATGGCTACTGTGGGATCATTCATCACGACAACGAGAGGTCTGACGGTATCATTGTTGGCCAACTCGATACCTACGTCCGGAACTAATGGAGTTCACTTCGTTCGAACGTGAACCCCATGACAGTCCTTCAATGAACATGCATGTATTTCGCTGCAGATCTCTGAAAATTTGAACAAAATCCGATAAAATTAACTAAGCTGTGACCGTAAGAAAAACATCACTTTCGCGCATGCGCGAAGAATGTGATACGGGACCTCAAGAAACCTTGCCCGCATCATCCCTGAAAATCTGACCGAAATCCGTTCACAATTATCTGAGTTATGACCGAAACAAGAAAATTTTGTTTGCGCCTGCGCAGAGGCTACCGTTGATTCGATCATGACGGAACTGATAGGGGACCATGTAGAGCTATACCCGCACAATCCCTAAAAATTTGAAGAAAATCGCATCAAAATTGTAGAAATTACGGCTGTTGCAAGGACCGTAACAAGAATATTTCGTTCACGCATGCGCAGAGCGTACCGCTAATGCAATTATGATGATTGTCTTATGGGACCTCAAGGGACCTTACCCACATCATCCCTGAAAATCTGACCGAAATCCGTTCAACATTGATCGAGTCATGACCGTCACAAGGTATTCACGTTAGCGCCTGCGCAGAAGCTACCGTTGATTCGATCATAATGAAGATGATAGGGGACCATCTAGAGCTTAACTCGCACGATCCCTGAAAATTTGGTTAAAATCTGATCAAAATTGTGGAAGTTATGGCTGTTACAAGGAAATAGCATGTGGACGGACAGACAGACACGGAACCAAATTTGTTCAGGAGGCTCTGAAACGCAAAATGCGAGTGGAAATTTTGATTTTGAACCAAAAAAATTTTTTTCATTTCGAAAGTGAAAACAAAGCTTCCGCTGCCTTGCAGTCTCGGAAGCAATATAAGAACTGAAGGATAATCATACACCAGCACCAGCAAAACAGGACACCCTAATGACAAAACTCATTGGACAGGCATGTTTTTCACTTATCTCCACCACCTGTTGTTAGCAGATGAACAACAACTGACACGTGACTAGTACGGAATGTTGGTGATGAGGTTAGCTTCAATGCTATCAAAAATAAAAAGAAAATTTCCTACCTGCAACACTTCAGGTGCTAATTCCAAAACGGACAGGCTAGTGACCCAAAATCAATGAGGCGAACCTTTCATTTGAGAAAAATATACCTCAATCAATTCAATAGGGTAAATTTGAAGTATGTCCAAGCCCTTGAAAAATAAATGACACTTTAAGAAATCAAAGTCATTTGTGAGACTTAATATGACACCTAGGGTTCCGGACATTTAGCCTAGTTACATTTAAGCTTTTCTAATTTTGAAAAAATATCAAATTTTAAATTTTCTGGGGCAAAACTAGGTGATAGAGGTCAAGTAGATGCCTCTCCATACATGGAATTTTGAAGTAGGTAACTCCATTACCCGGCTTAGAATCGTTAAAGGACAATAGTGCGCACTTTTCGGGAGAATCACCCAAATGATGGCTCCTAAAATTTTGAAGTAAATATTTTCCAAAATTGTCTGCATGGATATCCTTTTTGATGGATTCTGAAACGATTCCTGGATTGTTAGGCTTTTTCGTATGTACAGGGTGTTAAAATTTTTGTTGAGATTGGATACAGGTTGTAATTCAAGGTGCTATAATATTTATATAACTCTTAAACATTGAACACTGTATTAAAACTATAGAACTACAAATATATTTCTTATTTCGTTGTAACTACCTATATGAAACGATACACACATTTGAGAGAAATCAGAATTCAGAAAATTAGGACTTTCATGTTGATCGGGGAAACGCATTGTTGCCATGAATAAAAGTGCAATATGTTAATAATATTTAGTTGAAGTGTGCGCGGAGAGACTGCCGATATAACCACCTACATAATTGCAGAAGGACGCAAATCTATCCCTTCAGTCCATCCTCAAGTGCAAGGCACAATCATGCCCATGTTCCGGATGTATAATATAAAATAATAGAATTGTATTTCTAAAATCGCAATCTACACAGAAGAAGTAGAGCAATCGTTGAGTAAAAGAAGTATATTTAGAAACAACTACAGTCGCAAACAAAAAAGTTCCAGTCATGCAGCATGATCGCATAAGCAAATTTTTGTAAATTATTGTACTACATTTGTTACATTGTTTTGAAAATTTAGGACTTCAAACTTGGACGGATAAACTAGATTAGCTCAGTAAGATATATAAACCACAAAATGCCAGGGGGAATTTTAATTGTGAACTATTTCTTTCAGCTTTCCGAAAATTATCACATTGCTTCCTGTATTTAAAGGTAAACTCGGAAGCCAAAGTTAATCGATGCAAAGAATCCACTCGGCTCTGAGAGCGAAGGTAAGCTCATGAAACTCACCGTACTGGTAGTTAATTTCAAAATGGGGGTGAAAAAAGTAATGGAGGTAATTCTTTGGTTTTTCATCAAACACGAGGGAGCAGTTGAGTTTAACAAGTCCCCGAATGCTCTCCTGACATCTGCATAACACTCTCTTCTATCACTGGCGCTCAAATAGAATGCAAATAAGGGAGACACCTCATATCCCACCCTTGACTGGGTTCATTTGCATGTTGAGACTTTTGTTTCAGTCTGTTTCCAATTCGGAAGGGTCTCCCCCCTGACACCCCTATAAGCATCCTTTCCGTATTCAAAGGGCTTTCTCGGCATTTTGCCCTTCCGACCGACCTTTGGACGGAGAGGTTTTGTCCCTTTTGCTCCTAAAGTGAGTGTTGTTTCTGGGGTTAGGGGCCTCCCGTTTCTTCCAATGTTTGTGTTTCCCAATGGCCGTGCTTACCGGAGGTTTGTGAACCCGTAAAACGGGAGGTGGAGAGTATAATTTCGATTTCGACTATGATAACCCCTCCTTACGTTACTGGAAAATGAACTCAACGGTGATTTTCTGGAAAATGGATATTGAGATCTTGTGTAAAAGTGTGAATACATAGATGGATAGATAGAAGAAGAATATATTTTTAAGCATTACAGTTATGCATATACATGGGTGATTCAGTACCGAGAAACACAGTTGAAACAAGTTTTTAGCTTTGTAGAGTAACACTACTCAGTTGATGTGTAAGTTAGAGATACACCGAGAGAAAAAATGAGGGTTTTTACCCGCTTGATGACCTCGCAAACGGGCCTCACTTTAAAAACAACCCGATAGGAATTAATGAAAACCCGATAGGATTTTATCCTATCGGGTATTCAAAAAGGGCTTTCGCCTGTCGGGTTTTCACAAGCCAAAATCTATCGGGTTATGAATTTACTGATAAGGGTTTATCGGGTATCCCTATCTCTATCGGGTACCCCAATTCTCCAGGATTCCAAAATTGTGGATTTTGAACACAGGAATACCCGACAGGCTTCCCATCGGGTAATTTCAAGGAACCACCCCGAAAAAGTCCTTCCTCCTTTCGGGCTTTTTGTTATTCCTATCGAGTGTTCTGTATTCCTATCGGGTTTCAAATTTATTTCCTATCGGGAAAATATGTATTCCCGTTTGTTTTACTATCAGGAATTTCAAATACCCGTTACTCTCTTATCGGGTGTTTCTAATACCTGTTTTTTTTTCCTATTGAGAAATGTGTATTCCCGTTTGTTTTCCTTTCGGGAATTCTGTATTCCCGTTTGTTTTCCTATCAGGAATTTCAAATACCCATTACTGTCTTATCGGGTGTTTCTAATATCCTTTTGATTTCCTATCGGGTTCAACCTTATACCCGTTACAATTCTATCAGGAATATTCAATTTTCTATCGGGTCCTCTAGCACAGCCCGATTGCATCTTATCGAGTTGAAGCGGCAAGAACCGATAGTATTCTATCGAGCCCCTCTCACTATCTGAGTTAATTCTTCATGATCCGCACACCCTACCCGTGAATTTGATCCATGGGTAAATGAATCCATAGTAAATCCATGGGGCGGGAGTAGGCTCGGAGTTCCTAAAGGAGCCTTTACCCGTGAATTTGTGGATAACCTACTGACTGAAAATTGATAAGGTAAATGAATTACCTACTTGCATTAAAAAGACTTCGTATTCATGAAGTGAAAATACTATAGGAATCATATCGGCTGATACGATGATCGTGACTTTCAAGGCGGTTTTTACTGTTTCGCCAACTGCGATTCTCTCCCGTGTTGATGTCTTCTTTTCCTTCTAAATGTCTAGCCCTTAGGGAGAGCAAATAATGAAAAAAATAATAATGCCAGTAGTTTCATTCGATTCTTTGGGGTGTTATTTATAAATCACACCCAAAAAACCAGGACAATTACCATAAACGTGGTCGAGTTCTCGGTTTTTAAGCATGTCAGCCCTCCAGTTCTACTCATTAGGTTTGATTGAAAGTGATTCCGATTTTACTGGCACATCCTCGGCCGATGTATGATTTTTTAGCCAAATTTTATAAACTAAAGTCAGTTTAAAAAATAATGTCAGTTGTTTTGGGAAAAAGCACAGGACGGCGGACGGGGGAATTTTTTTTTCGATTATTGGATTTAACGCATCTTGAAACGTGAGCCAATAAATTTTGAGTGGGGGGGGAGGGATTAAGATTTTTTCTTGGTCGATTACAAAAGTTCATTATTGATAATATTAAGCCAAAACACACGTTATCCCGATCCTGTGGGTATGTCTTTGGTAATTATCTGATGATGCACATTTCAGTGATGTTGGTCCTAAGACTCATATTCGGCTAATATAAGTATACACTGTCCCAGTTCAAAGTGTCACCCTAATTTCTTCTATTTTCGATGATAATGAAAAAATTAGTGCTTCATCCCCTCTATGTTTTCTTAGTACCATTGGGTGGTGAAATCAGATTTCAATTATCACATGCCATAGACTCCTATCTCGTATTTTTTCATAGAAACTCCCATTTTTCGTTATAGAACCGGAATCTACATATAATTTTTAGAAAATTGCTCCATCAGTTGAATGCACAATGCATTATTTGCAAAACAGGCACAATCACGCATGAAACGTGCTCAAATTGTGAAACATCAAAATTTTTAAGATATTCAATTGCCACATGTGCGGCATTTCTCCACGATGAATCACGTAGTGACATTTATTTTACATGTTCGCAGTTGTTTTGGAGTAAAGCTTCGGACGGATAGATACATTTTTTATGTTTTTATTCGTTTTTGGATCCCACTTATTTTGAAACGTAAACCAACAAATTTTGGGAAGCTGTTAACGTTTTTAACCTTGTTCGACTAGAAAGATTAATGATTGAAAATAATGAACCAAAAGCACTAAACTCTAGAATTCGTTTCAGGATTTCAATAAAGAAATGTTTTGAAAAATTTGATTTGGAAACTTTTAGAGGCATAGGAATACCTTCATTTTCTATTTAGAAAAACTTTTGAACAGCTAAAAATCGTTGAATTGATTTTTTTAATACTTATTATTATTTATTCATCAATTTTGCTAGTGAAATATTTGGTAATCATAAAAATTACTTCAGCAGCAAAAACAACGGTCAAGAACATCAGAAAAATTGAATACAAGCTTACGCTGAAAGATGTACTTTCATTTTTAAATTTTATCAAAATATACTGAAACCAATAAAAACCGTAAAAAGCGGTATGAATATTGCAAGGATAAATACATTTTTAAAAAACAATGCTTGAAAAATTAAAATTAACATTAATTCGAATCGAAAAATTACGATTATTCTTGAATACGAAAATATTCGAATATAGCGTTCAAAAAAATTCTAGATGGGAATTTTGTTGCAAATTAGTTATAGAATCGATACTGACGTTTGGAAAAACTTTAGTGTGTTGACCATGTATATGATAAGATAAATAATAGTCATAAGCTGCCATGTAATAATATAATCAGCTGAATTTATTTTTAGTATTATTGGTAGATTCAAAGAACGATTTTTATATGAACAATTAGGTAGGTACTTACATCCATTCCCAAAGTGCCGGTCGCTAGTATATCGCTTCATCTTCCATTCCTATAACATCAAATAACGTTGTTAATAAAAAGTCTCGACATCATAAAAAGAACATAATAATAGATTATTGGCGGTAAATTATACATTTGTAGTCTTGAACAATATTTAGCATTAGTGTTCAGAAGAAGTTCGGCCGTTTTGGCCTGAAAGGCCGACCATTGCACTCAGACAGAGCGCCCATTGCGGCCTGACGGGGCCGCCCATATAGCTTGACGGGCTGACATCATAGCGTCCGTCAAAAGACGGAGGCCACTAATGAGGAAGAGGAACAGATAATAATTATTAAGAAGCATTGCTAATTTTTTAATTGAAGCATTATGGATCAAAATTATAATCCCCTGTTTGTTTACCCCGATTATAATTATCATCCTTCATACCCCGCACCTTCAACCCTTTCTCATTTGCATTACCGTTTCCATGCCCTCCAGTTTATTTTATTAAATTGATATAATGTCTTCTGCAACCAATACGGCTATACACTTCTTCCGCTAAGCATCACGTATCGATACACTGATCATTTTCCTGCCCATCGGCTGGGTCACGAGGCTAGTAGTTATATATAGTCTGTCGGCTGTAGACTGTATGCGGCTGTAGTTATACATATTATCAGTCTGTTGTGTATCGTGGTCTGGGTACGGTTGACGTAACTTTCGAGCACACTCAAAGCTCGATACAGTTGAAACAACTGGAATCGCACCAAAAACGACCAAGTGACCGAGATTCACTCTCAGGTGCAGACATTATATCACATATTTAAATTTCCACGGTATAAATACTAAATAGCCAATACTTGATTTGTGCAAGCCACATATTTAGTTAGACTTTTTTTTTAAACATTATTTGGTATTGGTTCGCACCATACGGTCATAAGATATAATTACTTCCGAATAAGAAAATATGCCTACTTATTATTTGAATGCATTTTAGAGGTTAGAACATTTGGATTCAAATACACTCGAAATCGGTTCCGAGCTAGTGTTCATCGCTTAGCAACACTCACAGTTTTCAATAAACAGTGGATATAGATAAATATAGGGATGTCAGCACAAAAATGCCACTAGGTAGTTTAGTAAATGTAACACTAAGAACAGATAATAACGTGACTTTCCTCCGAAGTGTCTTGCAAGAATTTCCTACGCAGCATGTCACTATGTACGATTTGAGCTCAAGATTTTACAGATTTTTCGTCGATAAATGAACACTTACCAGGTTGGTTATTCATTACTTCGTATGTTAACATCTCTTTGGAAAGATGTTCGGATTTAAATTACGTGGAATTAAGTTCTTTATTGTGACCATATTTTCTTCACTAGAGTGAAAAGTGCATCTCAAGCGTCAGTTCTACTCAGAAAACTTGTATTAGTATATAAGACAAGACAATGGGAGCAGGCCAGATTCGAATCGCGATCGCAGCGGTATGGAGGTAGGTTCGGTCCAATATAGATTATTTGGTGTGTATAGTTTGATGTTCTGGATGCTCGCAAGCTCGCCTTTCCAAATTACATAACATCAAGTAGTCAATCCCTTAGTTAAAATTCAGATTAGTTGGACATACCGCCAGATTCGCAGCAATCACGATTCGGATCTGGGCTGCCCCCCTTGTCATTGTGTAGGTAACTCGAGGCCTCAGAGCAGTGGAGTAGGCGGGTTACGAATGCAACAAAATTGTAAAACTGCCTCGATTGAGACATTACAATTTGAATAATTTATAAAACTAAGTATATTGATGAAGTATCGCTTATATTTGCTAGCTTCAAGGAAAGATCCTGAAAACTCCAGTTGATTTGCGAAACAGTCCTACCTGTTCTTTAGATACATTTGACTGTTGAACAACAAGGCTTCGAGGGCAACAAGGCCACTAGCCTCCCATACTTTCCACATTTGTTTCAGGTCACTTTTAAAAGTACCCTCACGATATTCAACATGTATAAATGCTTATTCTTTACCACGTTTAGTGTGGGCTGGGGTGATTTGACTCATAGCAAACTTACTTGTCACGCCAGTCACGCTACTGCACGCCAGAGGGTCAATTAAAAAATCCGAAGTTTTCACTGTATACTTTTGAGGCTTATAGAATGTGTAGTACAAAATTTCGGATTTTCTTTTGTGATCCTTAAGCAAAAACAGCTGTAGCCAAAATGCGCTAATCCACGTCAGTAGCAGTCAAAAAGCGCTAATTTACGTCCAGGCAATGTGCCAATATGAGCAACTTTTACCTAACCAGTTAGCCTAAAAGAGTAACTTCTCATCCTGCCATAGAGCCCAAAGCGCACATCGTTGCAACCTGTCATTTTTCTCATGTTTCTTCGATTTTTGTTCGCGGGTCAACGCCATTCAGCTTGAGGTAGGTCTCCGATTGAAATTTCAGAAGGTAAGACTTGGTGAACGGAGGTGTGTAGCAAGTGGAACTGGTCTTTGATATGTCGATGAAAAGATTCAGGCCCGTTTGTGATACGTGGAACTTCACTGAGAGGGGGACGAGCAAACAACTTCGTTGGAAAAGTGCTGTGCTTTGTGTATGTTTTGGCTAGGTATTCGACGTAATCGCCAATTCTCACATCGGCAGTCGGTATACAGCGCAATAGGTCGAGAAAAGCTTCTTCTACGTGTGTCGATGGAAGGTGGGATAAACCAAAAAAGTGTACCCACGTCAGTGTTTCCAGTGTAATCAATAGTGTTTGGAAACCCTTCTTTTGAATCTTTGTAAACAAAGATTGGCCTAAGTGAAAATCACAGCAAAGTACGGAGACGTCAGTAAAATTACGCCGTGCAGCATTGTGTGATGCCTGTTCAAAATCGAAAATACAGTTTTTCGGAGTCAGCTGCAGACCTTGTTCTGCACACAATCGCTTCACGTTCAACCACATGCGAAAGTAGCACTCTTCAGTCTTGCTGGGTAGACAGCAGAACACAAGTTGGAAACACGCGTCTATGATAATACATCTGAAGGGAAAAGAGTGGGGATGCATAAAATGTACCATCTCATAAGACAGCTCTCGTCGAACATAGAAAGGCAAGGTTGCATGGTGTCGTGGCTATGATCATTTCGTCTTCTTCGTACACAGGTGCGAAATGTTCGCAAGTACTCGTCATCATGTTCATATTACGTATGCACTTGCCTTAGTGAGAACATCAAACCTTCAACCTTTAGGTAGCAAACAAGATTTGCGCTTTGGGGTCAGTGCCGTTTGCGATTACTAGACTCATTCCTCAGGGGCTAAAAAAGGTTAGCGCATATGGGCTCCACCGCGCAAAAACCGTCAGTAAGGCGTACAGTGTGTGAAAAGTTATACACGAAATTTTTTTCCTACTGTGCCAAGGTTTAGTTTTTGCGTATTTGCGGAACTGAAAATCCAAAAACGGCATGTTTCGTCGAAAATACACTCCGTAGCCATGCTGCATGACTGGAATTTATTACTTCCCCGTTTCATATTCTGTAGATTCCAAAACTGCGACTAGGTGTGCAGTAGGGGACAATCCGAATTCCAGTCAAATTGGGACGGTTTTTGCGATTGTATCCGAAAAAGTAATTACATAGGCACAGTTACGGTTACAGATACAAGTAACTGTATCTGTATCTTTAGTTACTTTCCTTCGGCAAGTATCCGTTACAGTATCCGTGAAAGTATCTGTGTTGGTAGATACAGATACCAAGTAACTGTAACTACACCTTCACGATTCCATTCGTGTAACTATACGGTAAATACAATGAATTGGATAAATTAGCTGATTTGGCACCTTTTTTGGCAAGAATTCCTCAAATTTCCCATAAGTATCCTAAAAATTATCTAGATACCCAGGTAACTAGATACTGACAAACTCTGCCGTATACCTACAATTGACGTGGAAAGTTCGTCGCATGTCCGGTTTTTCCTAAATTACAAATATGTTTACCCGGGTGACGTCGCGTCGTTAGAGAAAGCCGAGTCCGACGACAAGGAGCAGGTTTGAGGAAGATTTCGTTGGCCTATGATTGTATCGGGACTGCAAGGAATGGGTTGGAAGATATTTCATTCCGATCGGACGAAGGGTACGCTCGTACATAAAAGACAAGAAACACATTCATATATATTCAAATATATATATATATATATATATATATATATATATATATATATATAGGTATTATTTTGAAATCCAGATTTTTTCATTCAAGTCCAGGAAGGCTCAGCGAGCTTATAATACATGAATGACATATGGCATAAAAATGTTAGGTACTGCACAGCTTTATGAATTTGTAGTTATCAGGCATCGACGGATTTCCAAAATTTTTGGGAAATACATTAAACAGTTTAAAAATTGAATAAGTATCTGTAATGAAAATTTTTACTACGAAATAACATAATTATCGACCAACAATATGACAAATAAAAGCGATGATTTATATTTGGAAAAATAGACTCTCAGTTTGTACGTACGAACCTACTCACAACTAACATACTTTAATTGCGGAGACATCAATAGGTACTGGAAATCATCTGGAATGAAATTGTTATTATTATATATGTCATTTTCTATTTGCCATGGTCAGCAATAAAACAGAGGGGCTTCCTCCATTTTAATGGCTGTTAGGTTCGGACAATACAATTTTCACTGGTGTTATGATCTAATGATTATTGTATCATCTTATAATTTTATTGCCGCAGACGATTCGGTTAAAGACAACACTTCTGTTATTTTCTGTTGCAATGTTTATCATTGATGTTTGGTGAGAAAACGTTCATCGTTTTTTTGAAGCCACTAATTATTATGTATCTGGGAACAGTAGGAAGGTACCTGTGAATAACTTGAATGTATGAAATGTACGTATCACCTCAGGTTTTTGACCGAAAGCGATAGTTCGTTATAGTCATAGAAGTTCCGTGTCTCGTCGAGTTTCAAGTTTAGTGCAGCTCCCCACTCTTTCACTATAGAAGATTGTGAGGTCATCGAACAGGTTCTCGGTTTCCTCAGTCCAGAGTGAGATCGGGCCAGGAACTCCGCTTATTGGACCACATCTTATTGAACCGGAGACTTCTTAGGTATGAATATTACTTGTTCAATATCTACCCTTGGCACCATATACTTTGTTATAAATATCGTTCGGCTATGGAAAGACTCATTTATTTATTTATTTATTCATTAACAAAACA
This sequence comes from Adelphocoris suturalis, assembly GCA_030762985.1. NCBI lineage: Eukaryota > Metazoa > Arthropoda > Insecta > Hemiptera > Miridae > Adelphocoris > Adelphocoris suturalis. Next base: position 50,632,626 of record CM061047.1, on the reverse strand, counting down.
GGCAATGCCAAATCACAAATATTATATATTTATACACACTGTTAAAATACGCATAGGATGAAGGTAATGGTATGGAAACGGTATTATAATGGAATTTGACGTATAGCCACACTTGGTAAAATGAAAAATAGAAAATAGAAAGGGCTAATCAAATGTATTTATTCATTCTATTTTATTTATTTGTATTTTATTTATACATGAAAGGGAGAGGGATGCATCAAGCATTAACTTTAGTACAACAGAACAGTGTTGGACTTCTATCAACGAAAATCCTAAATTCATATTTTTGTTTGAGACCACACTGGAAATCCTATTTTTTCCTATTCTAACTTTATCTATCTTGCTAGTTTCCAATATCCATTTTTCGATAAGATGGACATTAAAAATTTTAAATTAATATTCAAAACTTGAGTATAATTATTCGATTAAAATTGGGGAGAAACATCTCAGTTCAAGCCAAGATGAAGAAGAAGATCAGAAGGAAGGGAAAAATTGAATATTATAAATTTAAAAGGAATACTGTCTTTAGGGGTTCCGCTTTAGGAGTGTGAGCATGGAGTTACCCAGGCACGGTTATCCCAAGAAAATATTGTAGATTTCTGATCTATTTCTACCATCCCGAATGTTGAAGTTTTTTTTTTTTTTTTTTTTTAACTTTCATTTTAATTTTTCCACTTGAAACACAATGAACGAAACACTAATAGGTGTGACTCACAGCGGCCGAAATCGCAAAAACGTTAACTTAATTTTAAAAAATCAATGTTGACCATTCGACCTAGGTGCTTTTAGGTTCGTCCCAACATCCTGGAGCTCATTCAACCATCAATAAGTTGGTAATTTATCTATAATGTATTATTCTATTTTTTCAGAGATAATAAACCAAACTTTCAACATTTTGAGCTGCAGCAAATGAGTTTGAGTTCGAGCGATAGAATGGATTTGAACACAATATTACATTACTTCACTAGATCATGATGTTTATTCAACCCTCTTGGTAAAATTCCCCACGTGTAGTTTCATCTTCCAAAACTAAGTAAACCAAATATGGTTCGCTTCAATTAAAATACTTTATCCCTTCAATTATACGGCCCAGTTATAAAACGGTTCACTCATAAAATGCGTTTCATTTAATCACTCGTCCAACCTATTTGAGAACTGAATAACGCTTTTCAATCAGACTGCCGGTGAATACGCAAATTAATGAACTGCCCATCAAACACGGAGATAATCTCCGTGTAACACAGGGTTTTAAATCGCTCTCGGTCCCACAGGTCTCCAATAATAGCTCAATACTTCTTCTACACCATGTTGAATGAAGGAGGAGAGTTACTGTGGTGTATTCGAGTCAGGTAACCCTTAGCAATATATACCTAAAATTTATTTAGATATTATAGAAAGAAACGCACGTCGATGCAAAAAATTCTTTGGTTAAACTACATCGAAAATGGAATGAAATGCCATCACCCACATAATAAAAAAAATAGAATTAAAAAATTATATATCACTAAAAATTGCGGAAAACGGTTCAAAATGGGTAAATTTACATTTTTAGCCAAATTTTAGTCAAACTAAAAAATAACAGAACATCAAAAAATTTATGCTGAAAAATTTAGTTACATTTCATAACTAAACCAATTTTCTCCCATTAAATTGGTAGTTAACAATATATTTGTCCTCAAGATGCTCCTGAATAAATATCCCAACTTTGACACCGTTAGTTTTTATTCTTCTAAAACCAAAAAGAAACAGGAAATGTTGAGCATGTCAATTGTAACCCCAATATATCTGTAGACGGTGCGAAAAACCTTCCTGTTTTGTCTTCTAATCGAAACTATACTTTTTGTGTTATTACGATAATATCTCAAAATCTTCTATGGTGGAGTTGACGTTTCGGTCTTTAGATGGTTAGGAAAGAAGGGAATTTGGTTTAGTCAGCTGATCAGGATGGATCGCGGTAACCATATCATAAATAACTTACCTAGTAGGTAGTTTATGAAGTAGAAATAGCCTCTCAATCCCGTGTATGTCTTCCCGCCATGATTCAAAGCATATATAGGTATTTGCCTAATTTATTACGTGTTTTATGGAATACGATGTAAGAGGTGGTAGATAAATTGAGAGCTTTCCCACAAGTGGTAAACAATTTTCTTGAGATGAAAACTAACGGAGTTACACTTCCTTAACAACCGAAAGCTTGTACGAGACGTTTGCTAATATGCGTGTGTTTTGCGTCACATGAATAGCATGACGGAAAATTTGGCTGACCGCCAGTGGTATCACACAACCATGACAAAATATATCCACCAGTAAAGAATTAAATATCAAGGGATTACCATGGATCATCATATGACATGGAATCTACACATGGAAAACATTGTCAATAAGGCATACCCGCATGTGGTACGCGGATGGACCAGTTATGAATGGAGGATTGGGTGTGGGCATTATGGGCCCAAAAATCTCTCTTGTTAAGTCACATAGAACAAGTACCACCATCCTCCAGGCAGAGATCCATGCTATACAACTTATGCTGAATAAATGGTGAATAAGTCTCTCACCAGTGCCAAAGTATAATATATTTTATCCTATAGTCATGCTGCCTAAAGGCCGTTGCTTCCTTTTGCTTCCTTTATTATAAGCTCAAAGCTGGTTTGGGACTGTCTGATTACCCTCAAGAGGTTGGCCCAGACCAATCAGGTCACTCTTCTCTTAATCCCTGGCCATGAGGGTTGTGAAGCCGCTGATTTTCTTGCTAAAATAGAACCAGAGTCCCTGTCAGTAGGACCATAGCGAATTCTTGGAGCCTTCAAAAGCTGTTTACTAAGTTTGGCAAAAAGTTGGGAGATGAATGTACAATACTGGTAAAACCTTCATAGCCTAAGACAAGTAAAACAATTTGTGACTTTCCCAACAAAGAAGGTGACTGATCTAGTAGTCATGTCTAAGAAAGATATCTGAATACGTGTAGAGTTATTAACCAGCCATAGTCCACTTCGATATCACTTTTTAGAGAAAATTGGAAAATGATCACTTCTGTGAAACAGAAACCCATGATGCCGAACACATCATGTGCTACAGTGATACGTTTGGTCGAATCTGATGCAATATTCATAGAAATGATATTTTATTTCCAGAACCTCGATTCGGTAGAACATGAGGAGAAAAGTATAAAACACCACAATAATAAAAAAACGCTCCCTTACAGGGCAAGGAAGGATAGAAGTCCTTCATTCTCCTCATCTCACTCCCCTGAAAGGACACAGTCGTAGACATTGCCTCATTTAGTTTATATAAGTGTTTTTATGCTGCGTAATAAGGTGTATATTAAGTTATTTGGTTGAGCTTGGCAGATCTCATAGCTCAGACACATCCTTGGATGTGAATTCAGGCATAGCTAAGCGTCGTCTTGAGAGTCTGACTCAAAAAATATTCAGATGTGAATATCAAAAACTTTTTTTTTTTTAAATTGCCGAAGGTTTGGTATTTTAACACAATAAAAATAAAAAAACACGTTCCCTTACGGAGGAAGGAAGGATAGAAGTGGTTTAATCTCTTCATTCCACTCTGCTGCAGGGACACAGTTGCAGACATTTCCACATTTAGTTATATAAGTATTTTTATTCTGTGTAATTAGGTATATATTAAGTGATTAGGTATATATATATATATATATATATATATATATATCAAAATTAATTGGGTATATATTAAGTAATTAGGTGTATGTTAAGTAATTAGGTCTATGTTAGGTAAATGAGGAGAAAAGGTTTTTGAAAAACTCTTTTCATTATACTAATGCAGCCTGGGGATAATCCGAAATGGTTCCATTGGGTTAGAGTGAACGGTTGGTTAAATTCAAACCCTTAGGGCCTTTACACTAAAAAAATTTAAAAAAGAAGTAATTCACTAAATCATGTATCAATTTTCCGAAAATAACATAATTTAAATATATTATCTAACTCTTGGAATTAAATGATTTCTCAGTAACTCCAAAACAAGATGTTCTGGGGAACGGTGCCCGTTTTGCTGTGTCTCGCTTCGAAAGCTCTGGGAGGTGAATTCGCCTACATGATAAACACAGGCTGTGACTTTGGGGAATTGGTTCTTGCTCATCCGGATCAGAAGAACGGGACCATCACCCGTGCAAACTGCGATACTCTATTCAGAAAGAAAGACTGGATAAATGAGCCTCAAGTCACGTACTCCAAAGCGAAAATTGTAAGTGTTCTAACCAATACAGGCATGTAGTAGGTATCTTATGGAACCACAGGAAAGACTTGAAGAACTGGAGCCCTGTTTATCCGAACTCACTAGTTACTTTTGTAGAGCTAAATCGCTGCCAGTTCATGTTTACGTTTGAAATAGATGGAAATTATCGTCAAATTGTCGTTTTTCCCCATTAGTTCTGGTGGTTAGTAAAAATTTTGGAAGTCCCCGATTAAGTGAAACGGAAGTGATGTCCAATGATTTCCGCATACAAAACCATCCCTTGTACGTTTTCATCCAACGAAATTGGATCACAATTTGTGCTAAAATCTTAAGCTTGCTACACTGCTGCGACAGTAAAAACAGCTAAGCAACACTCAAAGTTATTAATGAGCTATATACAATCCTTGGACATACGTGATTTGGCAGTAACCTTGTGGCTTACTACTTGTTCCATTAAAAAGAGAAAACGTACTAATGCGGTAACCAAGGATATTTTATACTTGGTGATTTATTTGACATATCCATGATCAAAAGCCTCTTCCTGTACGGAAAAAATAAGATTGTGTACAGCCACAATTTTGTATCGGGGGCACAATATGTCGGTATTCTTAGATCAGAAGGTTTTTTCTTACATTTCATTACGTTGGGTTTCATTTCAATGAACTGAAAATATATATCTACAGCACTCTTCGATAGACCATCTGCGTTCCATGAGGACTTAGGTATAGGGGGGGAGTAGGAGGGGGGGGGGGGGGGAGTTTAACTATGGAAATACAGTTAACACGACTGTGAGTCGTAATGTAGATTCGAGACGAAAGAATATGCTGAACTTTAGCTGATTTGAGTTTTTTCGTGGGAATTTATTGCCTGTTAAACGTTTGTGAAATGCGAAGAAAGCCAGTCACGAAGAAGTTGTGGAAAACTGATGTCAATGAAAATATTTTCAATCTCTTTTTCGTTGGATTTCGAGTTCAGCGAGTTCTAAGACATTAATACTAGATAAATTAAGACGGTTAGGCCATAGTCTGTTTGAACAACAACAAAAAATAGATAAGAGTGATGACCATAGAATACCTCCATTTCATATTTTAGCTTCATAGGTTGAATAACAACAAAAAAAAAAAAAGCTTTGGAGACCACATGGTAACGGTATCACTACCCTCCTTGTGTATGTCGTTGTAAAATGTCATTTTATGCCAGTTCTGCAGCTCGACCCACAGTTAGATTAGCCCCTCCTTTCCTTCCCTGTCTCCTATTAGTCCATCGCACGACGTGTATGTGTTACCGGCAAAGTATGAAATTCAGGCATTGTATACAATGACTAGTCGTTAGGGATGGGTATCGATGTATCGATGTTTCAAAAACATCGATGTTTTCCCCCAAACATCGATGTTTTTTAATCGATGTTTACTCTTCGATGTTTTTTAAACATCGATGTTTTTCCCCAGACATCGATGTTTTTTTTGTCAAATGTGTTTTTTTTGTCGTTAATGTAAAAATGATGGTTCTTTTATACCTGAACAATATTATTCTTGTTTTATAAATGCTTACTTGGTTGTTTATTATTCTTCTATAAAAATAATACTGTACAGATTCAAGAAACATCGATGTGTTTGAATCAAATCGTACTACGGTAATGTCGATTCGTTATCACATATTGTTTTCAGTGTTTGTATCATTCATCATCATGAAATTCGTTGTCTCGCGTTTCCGCTGTTAGTGAGTTGTAAAACAAACATTTAATTTTTTACAACTTCTTTACAATTTTTCAGTGTTTTAATGAGAACATTTTCTTTCTACTTTTCTGCGATTTTACTTATGTAGGTACTATTATTAAAATTGTTGAAAAGAACTACTTTTTTTCGCAAATTTTCTAAGAAAATTAGTTTTTTCTTTTGGTTTTCTAAAAACCCTCGATGTGTCGACACATCGATGTTTTTTCTCCGATGTTTTTTAGACATCGATGTTCCTTGAAAAAAAAAACCATCGATGTGCAAACATCGATGTTTTGTTCATCGATACCCATCCCTACTAGTAGTTGAATACAATGCCTGTATTTTTTAAGCAAAGTATGAAATTCCTTCACATTTAACTCTCTTTAGACACAATGGCTAGGCAATGTACACAATGCACAGGTAGTTATATACACTGCCCACCATTAATTTAGTCAAAGTATAAATACTCATCATTCTGACGTATATGCCCAACAAATCTGAATGTTTACTAAGGGATTTTTGAGATGCGAGCTTGCGAGCATCCAGACCACCAAACTATACACATCATTCTGACCTATATCTCCAACAAATTTGTCCCGACCAGGTAAGGATTGATCAGAAGGACACTTTGCCGAGTGCAGGATCAGTCATTCTATACAATGCCTAGGCAAAGTATAAAATGAGATTCATTTTACACATTGCCTGCTCCATTCATATATTCTAAACAACGACTGCGCATTGTATACAATGCCTTATTTTAAACTTTGCCGGTAACATATTGCCTAGTAGACTTGCGTGCTTGATTTCAAAGCTTCTAACTTCCGACTTGCAAAAAAATCATTCATTTTCGGCGACTACTCAAATAGATTGTTAAAAAAAATCGGTAATCCAAGCGTAGGTATATGTTATCCTCTATAATCGTAGTTTTTTTTTTTTTTTTTACCTGTCCCAACAAATTTCATTTCCTTTTTGCTCCAAATCGTGTTGGGACCCAGCCAAAAAGCTGCTTCTAGTACAGGCAGAGCCAACGCCAGGTAAGCCTGGTATCCTCCCGACTTTATTTTACTTATTTGTTTATTTTTTAATTTAATGGTGTTAACGGCCTTTGAAGGGCGTTTTAAAAAAATTAATAAATTGTGTGTTTATGTATGTCATTCCAGACGAAAACTCTCCTCAGGATGGAGACAAAAATCCTGTTCTTGCGCCAAAAAATCAAGCTTTCCAAATAAAGCTGTAAGCCGCTAACGTCTTTTAAGCACATTAAATTGTTCAAATTTAAAAACAAAAAAACTTGGCCTAAAAATCGGCCAAAAATTGTTAAATTTATGATTGATAACAAATTTCAGTTTAAAAAAAAAATTATCAATGATTAACTAGAACATTAAAATTTTTTCGCACAAAAGCATTATGAAAGACGTACTTCATTAATATTTGCTGAAAAATTTATAAAAACCACAAAGGAATCTAAAAAGCCAAAATCTTTTTGAAATCTCCAAATTTTATTTAGCATGAGTTTCTTTGCCATTAAATTGGTTTTTAACAATTTCCGTGTACTCAAATTGCTCAAATTTCGTTAAGAATTTTAAATATTATAATACGAATGGTAATTCATGAAAATTCGCTCATACAATCATGTTGCACGACTAGGACTTTATTTTTACATGATACACACATATTTGGCGGCGCTTAGGCTACAGGCAATGAAGTTTTTTTTTTTTTTTTTTTTTTTTTTTTTTTTTTTTTTTTTTTTTTTTTTTTTTTTTTTTTTTTTTTTTACACAGAATGTGTTTTAGCCTTGGCATCTCCAACCGAAAACGAAATGTTTTGTGTAACGAAAATGTGTTGCAACAATTTACTGATGGTTTCCGCTTACAATCGAGTCGTTGCTAGAGAAATGGTATTTCGTTATTTTTCATCCCACAAAATTCGTTGACCATTCTTCATAAGAAAGCCCTCGATTTATCCCACCATATTATGTTCACTACTGTAAAGTACGTGCGAACAAGCTGAGTTATGAGCATAGTTATATGAATAATTGTTTACACACACGTGATCATTCTCAATAATTGATGTTGTTAACATGATTGCAACCGTTAATTAGTTTCTGATAATTCATGACATAAAAAATGGAAGCTTATGACGAGGAGGTTTCAAATATGGCGCCTTTGGATCCAGAACCCATCCGGGGGGGGATATGAATTTTTCGTGTGAGGGCTCAAATGGAAGCTTATGACGAGGAGGTGACAAATATGGCGCTGATGATAAATAAAACAACTTGACATAGTAGTGATAAGATAAATTTATGTCTGATCTGTTAGTTTGTGTTATCCTGGTTTGATGCTAATTTTCAGAATGCAAAATTTTCAGGGCTCGAATTACTTGCTGTTGATGCTAGATCCTGATGCACCGAACCACGGCCCAGGAGTGTTCTACTTCCACTGGGCGGTTGCAAATATTCCTGTAAGTTACAACAACTTCAATTGGATAACCGGTGGATGAAGTTGATATTCCTCGCGTAACTGATATTTCATTTTGTACTATCATTCCAGGGATTTGACTTAAGAAATTCTGGCAGACTCGACCATGCAACGACGTTGCTGAGTAAGTTTATAAACAGTCTTATTTTTTTTTGAAAGCTCTAAGTATATTATTTATCATTCCTAACCTGAGGTAAAGTACACCTATTGATCGACCTGCTGAAGTAGTGTTTTGCGTTTTACACTGATTGATGATTATGACAAATCCTGCCGATTCGCGAACCGGAGTCCAAGTGATCTGCTTTATATTTTGTGAGTTCTTTATGTAGTAAGGAATTCATCCGTTCATATTATTACAAGCATATCATGCCAATTTAACTGAACGATCATACGCCTCCTCTAACTAGGTGTCTTCACAGGTATTTTGGTTTATTATGATAGTTAAACTTATCAAACGCTTAATTCATATGATGACGATATATGAAGAAAAAAAGATATCCAAAACGGGCTTCCAGAGGGATAAATAAGAGGGTATGATTCCTAGGGTTTGTGTTGAATAGAAAATAGAATAACCTCTCAGTCTCCTCAACTATCAGGGAATTTCGACCATAAATCTATATAGTTGCAGCAAACGGTAAAGCAGTATTCTCTATGTTGCGTCCTTCTGTTTCTCTGGCAATAAGAATTTATTACAAAAGGAACCTTGCAGCTCCATCAGTCATCCATTGGTTTACTGCTATTTCGCTCGTTCCGAAAATATCCCAATTTTGTTTCAGTAATTTTGTGAGATATTTCCACCACACATGGTTCCCTAAGTATAATAAATATTTTCAAACCAATATTTCTAAAAAGTAATCGTGGTGCAATCATTTTCCTTGTTGTGAAATCTCCTTTTTCTTGCAATTTTTGCAGATTACACAGGGCCAAATCCACCAAAAGGAACTGGGCAGCATCGATACGTGTTTCTCCTCTACGAACAAGACACCATAAATGACCCGATAGATTCGAAATTGGATACACGAGCTCATTTTGATTTGGGAAGATGGATAAACCCTCTATCGAAACGTTACCCTCTCACTGGACCTGTTGCAGGCAGCCAATTCAGAGTACCTGCAGAATAGCATTCAAATAGCTTCAAGGTGTGATCATTTTGGTGTTGTAAGATTGTGACGTGATTTGTAAACCGACAGTTTTTCTAAATAATTTGTTATTATAAATTTTTCAAGAATTAAACGTCAGCGTGGTAATTTCAGTATGATTTGCTCATCGGTGTCTCTAAAACAAGACTTGCAACCCAAACGTCAACGATAAGCTTCATTTTCAGCCGATTATCCGGGCGTTTGCCGGATCAAAATGTCTTGATAACTGGGTAAAGTAGATTTCCTGGTATGAAAACTGAGAAAAGTAAACTATTTTTCTAAACAGTGTTGCTTTCTCGGACGACATTGCCAGGGTTTTCCTCAATTTAAGGGTGTTACAGAAGCTTTAGATACCTAGAATCTGTTAAAACCGGCAGAATGAGAAATCGGACTGATTGTACTAGCACATGAATAGAGATCACCATTTATTAAAATTCCATAAAATTTACCCTAGAAACATCAGTAGATCTATTCCACGGAGTCATGATGATCGGATTTATATTTATATCTAAAAATTGATGGATTGTGATTATGGAAGGGAAGTACCAGACAAGAGTGTGTTATCGCATCAACTTGAAAGTATTAAGATTACCTAGTTCTTCTGACAACGATAAATTTAGAACTATGAAATTTATGGATAACTGGATATAGCTTGCTAATGATCAACACGCAAGAGCCGTTGATCAGCCCGATTCTTCAAACATGCACCTCCTTGCCTTCTCGAGCAATTCCATACCGTGTCCAGAACATGATCATAAGTCAACTCACCTCTCATTTCTCAACGCTGATAATATAGAACCTGGCGAAGTAAGTTCTCCGTCATCATATAAACTAGCTGCTCCGCCCATGTTCTGCAGAGGGGTGAAAGGTATAGACTATATACCTATCCAGAAGCATAACGTGGCCAATTTATTACACAGTGGTTAATTATTTCTGCATCAGATAAACCCCTGGTTTATAGATAAACGAGGCCTTTGGTATTACGTAGGTACATCATTATCGAAGTACATCCACCTGGTCGTAGGTATCTACGAAAATAAAATAAATGGAATGAATTTAGACATATCATTCACAAACATGTTGAAATTCTTTTCCCCAGCGACACCAGAACTGACGACTAGGGCAATATTAGCGAATTACTCGACGCTTTCTAGCCGGAAAAAACAAATTGCCGACTACATTTTCAACAATTTACTGAAAAATTAAACTATTTTAGGAGAAAAACTGGGACGAGTTTAAAAAATAAACAATAAAAATTGATCAAGTTAAAAATGAATAAACATTTGCAAAACTACAATTAAGTTTAGTTTTAATTGAAAACACCCACCTATTTCGGGTTTCTTACCTTATGTATGAGACAGGTCATTGGGGATCTAGCTAAAAAGAAATGACACTTTTGATGATTATCAAACCTTTGATAAATATGATTACTATTATGCCTTGAAGGTCCTCATCAGTATTTATCGAATTTCATCAAAATTGTTTATCAACGCCTTCATTTTATCCGTCCTAGTTACTTCTGATTCAATTAGCGATATTGGAAGCATTGTATTGTCTGTCATGGAAAAAATTGTGTTCTTCCCAGTGTAATGAATTATATCACTTGATAATATGTTTCTATTTTTAAAGCTATACTTTTAATTCAATTTGACTGAGAAGAATTTTCATCACGATCTAAGAAATAGTTATTTCCACAAACATAAAATTCAAATACGAGCATTTACTGGAATGTGGCTTACGTTAAAGTGCGGCTTACTGCGAACTGTGGCCAATTTTCCCGATCCAGTCAAGTTTAAATTCAAGTTTCCAGACATTTTCAAGAGATTTTCTAAACGGTTTGCCCATATTTTTGCGCGAACCCCATTTTTTTCGGATAATGTATCCTACAAAAATCTATATTTCAGGGGCCAAAACTGTTACCATGCTCGCCAAATCCACTCAATCGTCTTAAGCTTTTTACTTTATCGTTACATCATGTCAGAAAGATGGCGTAGGAATTGTCAAACGTTAGTGTAGATTTGGTGAACTAGGGAATATAATAGGTGTCCCTGAAAACGATTTCTGTACTAATTTCTTTAAAAGCACAACTGGGAAAAAAGTGATTAAAAGTAAAAACGGGCAAGAACCGTTGGTGGTTTCAAAAACTAGAGAGCCTTACGAACATTTTGAAAAAAAAAATGGTCTCTCTGGAACCTCGTTTAACCCACGAAAAAATACAGTACAAATCACTTGGGGCTGTTCCCCCAGCCGAGTGAATTGTCTCGTACTTTGTTACTCATTAATACGATGTAGTAGTAGGTATTTACTTGGTCTCCAAAACGTCCATTGTGAAGTTTTCACCTTCGCCTGAACATCGGCAAATGCGATAGAGTGATAATGACGATTTCGTCAAGGAAACACTTGATCGAAAACGACTTCCTTGTAAACGGGTGAAGGGGTGTGAAAGTGAAAAATACTTCATGTTCTTCGTACTTCTACTATGTTGTGAACAATGAGTGTTATAAAAAACTGCAATGCTTTGACTTGAAGTTTTTCTACCTAGATCTGGTAAATTGGCAACTGTGCAGCGTCTTAGAAGTCTGCTTCTACAAACGACCCGTGGTGATACGGAATCGGCATACTACTAATGATATTTTCAAGTTGATTTATGCATTTCCAAAACCAATTTAAACGTTTTACTAGCCATATCGGCTGCACAAAAATGTTAAGTTGAACTTGACACTCCACACTTGTTATGTTAAGACATTTTCAAACCAAGGCCTTCATCGTAAATTACGATTACAGCGTCCAATTTGGTTTAGAAGTAATAAGTGAAAATTTGGACTGAAAAATGTTGAATGAAATGTTCTACCCTTCTAACTAGCTCAAACGTGAGTAGTGACCCCACAAAATTACGTCTTGAATACTAGCGTTTTCCTAAGGCGTGCCTTTCAGATAAGTTAGGCCTGTACATGCAGGTCTCAGAGTATTTACGCGGTTATGAGTTGTTTAATTTTTGAAGTACTTACATGTGTTATTGGTTAGGTAATGCGTTATTAAACCTAGTAAATGGCAAATAATTCGAGAACTTTGTGTACTACCCAATAAAATTTCGTCAGATGACATAAAAACTTTCTGGTCATTTCAAGCCGACCGGAAGAAAAGATCAAAAAATAATATTTTCGGATTTGCACAAAAGTTCGGACCTCGAGGGTCGATTCAAATCCGCCCTTCGCACTTGGGTTGAAAAAGCCATAGCTCGAAGGATCGGAGCGAGGTGATGGATTATCCTTAGGACCACAAGGCCCTCAGGGGTCCTGAGGTGGGAAGCACAAAAATCCACTCCTGCCTCAGCCGCTTTTTTACTCCTTGTAAAAAAAGATACCTCGGGGGGCAGAACGCTCCAACTTTCCAATTCGGCAGCAACGCCAATAACTTACAAACTCGATCAATAAATTCGATGCAATGGCGCGTGAAGTATGGATTCAGCCTGGAAGTTGAGGACAATACATCATATTATTTTCTATTCTGAAAACTCCGTAACTCTTTGTGTCAAGATTAGGCGGAGCGAAGCCACTTTGGAATTGAATCTGTGTAAGAAATATAATATTTCCAACCAGTTGTGCTGTAGTCATCCTTACAGAAAGCTGTCCTGAAACCTTGCGCGAATTGAATAAAAATATCGTGAGCGAGTTCCTCACACTCTATCAAAACTACCTAACTCAAGCATTCGATGTAACTAGATATAACCTAGTACATAGATATATTATAACAAATAAATTTCCGTACTTATCAGACTACTATTATGATGAAATTATTTGTCAAATCTTATGAAAGTGATATTTTTCTGCAGCCAACAAATATTGGTATAGAATAAAACTGTATGTATTTCAAGAGTTTTGATAAATATTTTATGAGAAAGTTTTCCAAGAAACCTGTTTGAAAACCCCCAGAATCTAATCGTGGATTTGAAAACTCTTAGAATCTTTTGGGGTTCAGGTAATTTAATACTACCCCTTACTATGTACTACTATACAGATTGTTACGAACGCCCGAATTACTTGGAGTTTTTGACGACCTAGAACCTAAATCTTTACATGGACGTTCTTTTTAGGACTGAAGTAACAGCAAAGAACCTTTCTCCGAAATTCGAAATTTCAGGGGGATTTCAGTAAGGGAAGTTTTTGGTCCGAAAATAGACTGCTCTTGATAGTTAATTTTCGACACTACCGCCCAAACGAGTGATCCAATCTTCAATATAATAGAAAAACATCAGTGAGGGGTTGCATTTTTCTTCGAGTGTTGTCGATCTCTCATTGCTCTCATAGTTTCCGAGCTATTTTACACACCGTGCTGAATGCAATTGAAAAGTTGTGATCTTGCCACGCTGCACATCACATGACCAGTGTCGACTCTCCCAAAAAAAATTTCAAATTGTATGTAGACATTTCTTTCAAGGTGTAAACACATAATGAAAAAGATCTTCCCTTTTTTTTTGAAATTTGAGGGGTGAGTGTAACGGTATCAAGTGAAACCCCCCGTTTGTTAAATATCAAATACCTACCAACTTAAAGAATCCAACAGTAGCAAACTTAACTGAAAAGAATGAACATCCGTGAATTTAGAACAGTATAGCAGTCGATAAAGAGGAAACGGGCAGCGTTTTCCCCTTCGGCAATCTACACCTCACTTAGCTCCATTCTGCATTACCACCCACAAGAAGACCTTTGAAAGGCTTCAAATGCACCCAAACTCATTGATTCTCGCTTAGTATTGTTTGATTTCATAATAAATTATTACTATTTATTTATGTGTACGAATGTCATCTTATGTAGAAGCAGGTTTATCAATAAATTGTTCCAATAAAAAATTAAACTGGTCAGGATATAAAAGACCGTCATTTCATTTCATTCCTCACTTGATGTCCAGAGTTTCCTCGTCAAATTTGAAATTCCAAGGGTAAACAATATAGAATTTTGCCCACTCAGCTGAACACGATAAATCATTATTCATTCACGATCATGACATTTGTTTCTTAGTGTTTTAGAGGGGCTTCCTCTCAAATTTCAACTTTCTATGATCAAATGGAGAGAATATAGGTTACTCAGCCACTTGCCCCCTACTCTTACTGTCAAATTTTGGTTCCAATGAAGTAACATTTTTGGGAGGTTAGGTCATGGATGAAGCATGTCCCTAACTAAAAACACACATTTACCCTCCGCTGAACAGCCACTTACGTAGTTGTAGCTAGAGAGGTACCACCGGGCCATCTAACGGTTGTAGACCTCCTATTGATCTGCACTCTATCTATCAAAGATCCTGCTGATTCCCTTGCCCAGTTAGAATTATTGCCTAATTCATTGGGGGTACCAAATGCCAATTCGTTCCCCAGGAGATCAGTGCAGCAAACATAATCAGTGGGAAGATCAGAAGGGTAATGTATGTCACCTATCAAGGTCGGAGATATGTTTTAGGTGGGTGGAGAATAGTAAGGTTTAGAATATGGTCTAGCGTAGTTTGAAGAGTAGAAGAGAAGTCATAGAATAATAAAGATCTGTTCCCTTTCGTTCAGGTAATACGGGAATAGGTGTTTCAACCTCCCTTTTCCGCGCCATACTTTTGGCTTCTGGTGAATTAGTAGGATTTTGCCGTTGGCTCAGGTCAGCTTTACGAATCACAAATGTCATGAATGTCTCAAGTTCGGCACATCGTCATCTTTTTCATGTCATTTCACGAAATCACAGTACGAGGTTTATTCTATCTCTATTACAGAGGAGACTTGTCTTCAATACCTCATTTTTAATCTTTTTTTTAAATTTACTCTCGACTCCAGTAATGATTGTTGATGAGTGGGTGAAACTCTTTTTTTCGGCAACTAAATGTCAACTCTTGTACTACCGAGCACTCGTCTTCAGTTTCCAGCTCTTCAACCTATCAACTTTTTCAATACGCTTTATCATTCAAGAAGTTTCCACACTACCGGCAAAAACTTAATTATTCAATACGTAGGCAAAATTTTCAAACTAAAGACACACCCTGAGAGTCACTTCACGAACTCCAGAGACACAGAGTTATTACAGTTGAGCGTTACTTAAAATACGTTATGCAGATTTTGTTTCTCTTCCCGATTTCCATCTTATTACTCCCAATTCCATCTGTCGGGATCGGCTCCAATGAAAAAGTTTTACTTCAACCACCCTAAAGTAGAAGAGGGGGTAGTGGTGGGGTGGAGGGGAGGTTTATTTGGTAGTAGGGGAAGGGGGACCGCGACGTTATGAAAACAGTGGCGGGATGGAGGGGGATGTGTGGGCTAAAGGAAATTAATTTAGACGGGGCCCCGCGGTGTCATTTCAGAGACCGCGTAATGAGGGGAAGGCGGAAACGACAGCACAGAAGCTTTTGTTGCTTGATGGCTACTTCCCCTCCCAAATTGCACAACGCGAGAGCCGACCATAAAAATACCAAAAGCTTGAAAGGAAAAGAAAAAAACTTTTTTCGCCCACTTTTTTCGTACACTAAACCATGAAATCTCATAGAGTTTCGGGTTTGATATACTAGCGTTACGTATAATGGTGGAGTGGTTCACTTAATTCAGGTTTCCCGCTTCTAAACCTGACGTCTCAACTTCATACATTAACTATGAACAAGGTTCCCAGCCCTTTAGACCTCTCAGCTTCCTCGAATCCCGTGAATCATTCATCCGAATCTCGTGTAACTTCATCATTTCCATTTACGGTTCCAGTAATTCCATTGAAATTAATTACGGTCGCAAGTTCCATTCATCATACCCTGATGTAGTTTGTCACTTTAAAGAAAAGGAAGAAATATTTATATACGAAAGATGCTGCCAATTATCACATAAGATTTTTTCTGCTCAGGTAAGCAACACACATAGATCAGTGATCTTCGCAGTATTCAACATCATCATAACCAACCAAAACGCAAACGCCTCTGTAAAATTGCATCCTTCTTGTGAATAGTATTACCTACATATTCTATATATTCATTACTATGAAATGGAATCGAGCATATTCGCATATGTTTTTTGATTTGGTATATCTTTGTCTTTTGACGTTCTACAGCATTTCTGACTATTTCAGCAAAAAAAATCAAATTTAAATTTTCATATGTTAGCATATATTTGCAAATGTTGCACATATGGTGTAAACGTGCATGCTCAAAACATATTTTCCCAATTCAACAAAAAAAATACCAAAAATTGAAGAAAAAATCCGAAATTCTCAGAGTTGTTTGTTTCAGAACACTAAGTTTCCTAGAATTCCAGCATTGACTGACTAATCTCGAGGAATTATAGTAAGCCAGGTACCTGAGCGAGGGTATTACTAGAGGAGTAACCAAGTCCAGCGCGAATCGGATTACTCGGAGGTGAGATGCACATAGCACCTATATCTATTGGAATGTCCTCCATTATGTTAATTGGAGTATATTATCGGTTTACACCCGGATACCTAACCTTTCTACTATTTTGCTCCCCACCATGACCTTTTCTCGTATAAATAGAAGTGACCCTTAACACAGCTCACATTTCCTTGCCCCTGGTCAACGTGGTACATTGCCACCTATCTTCACATATGGCACCACAGGAGAGTATATGGAAATGAATCGAGAGACTCTGCCATCCATATTGAAGGCTCTGATGTATTTTACGTGCTCTGTGAAAATTTGAAGCAGTCATCAAGAGAAATCCTGAATGGACGACCGTTGTGAGTATCTCAAAATATTTGAATCACATCCGAAATAGCTATTAAATACAATCCTAGTGAAGTTACACACAGAAACTATAACCCTAGCTCTCTTCCATAACTGAAAAACTAATATCGGAGAGAAGACGTTGGTAATTCAACGACTGAACATCTTGAACGCGTAACTATTAAATTCAAGACTATCTAAAGGCAAGTAATACGCAATCAGCATTCTATTGCACCCCTCCACCCATACGTTCTCAATATATTATTTTTTTAAGCATTCAGAGGTGTTTTATATATATATATACCTATATATATATATATATATATATATATATATATATATATATATATATATATATTTTTTTTTTTTTTTTTTTTTTTTTTTTAAACGTATATTTTCATTGCTCGTGGCATATATGGCCTGTTTCATTCGTATACTATTCCTGTTTTTACTCATTACCTATGGTGCTATGAAGTATGTCTAGTACATATAGGAAAAACTGACATGTGAGTATATAGTTTGAGTCTCCATTTCTCAGTCCAATGAGTGTTACCCAGGGGTGCGAAAATGCTATTTTAACCATTTTTAAATTGAAGAAGAGTTCATCATGAGAAGTTTGGCATCAAACGCACCCTCCTACGTTCAGTAGTTTTCCTTTCATGATTTCTCAAAGTTTCGCGCACTTGTGACGTCGAAGCACCCCTCCCACCTGGACGAACCCCCCTGTCATCCAGTTTGACGTCACCAGGGCAAACTTTGAAAAATCAGAGAAAGAAAACAACTCAACTTAGGAGAGTGCGGATGGTATCAAATTAGAGTGGAATCTATTTTCATTTAAAAATATGAAATGAATACGTGGTTAACGCTCATTATAACTGAATGAATAAATGTTCTAAGTTCCTTATCCTCTGTCTCTGTGAGGTACGATAACTCATCAGAACCGAATTTTTTCTGTTGATACTGATATATATTTAATATTATACAATATTTAATATTATTATTATATTTTCAATTAATAAAATTATATTATGTATGGAATTTTGGAGGTCGTGTGTGCGCGTATGACATACAACATCATTCTTATTGATTTCCCACCAACTCGTCATTGTCACGATACTTAACAACAGGTCATTAGTACTGAAGATATTACGATTAGACATATGAACACACTTTGATTCGCACTGCACATCCCATAAGTACATACTAGCCGTAGCTTGTTCAACTACTTCGATCCTCCAACCATAATGGTGACCCAACTCATAAGCATCAGTTTACAACTTCCTCCACTAGAATTCAGTGTTGGCAATCAAGCGGTTTCAATCCAACTGTAGGCGCTCTTTTCGATTTTTATTCTTTTGACATGAAGATCCGTTCATAATTTTGATTTGAAACACAAGGCATCGACTCGGCCTTCCTGACAATAAGGCCGCCTCGACCGCCACCAGTGGAAAAAGAAAACGGTAAGGAAGTAGCAACTGAATGTAGATAGGTAATGTAGTGAAATATTTCTAACATTTTTCATATATATAAATATATATATAATGTATATTTTGCGGAAAGGAAATAAAAAAGGCCGATGCCATTTAATTTAAAAAAAAAAAATAAATGTCCCAATTGTCAAAACGAATTGCTGTAATATTGAAATGTATTGGAATCGAACACTCGCCTCCATAAATTAAGTTGTTTTACAACAAGACGTCACATTGTAGTACCTAATGTTATGGTTACTATGAAGATTTCCAATTCGCGTTAAAACTTTGTCTACTTCATCGTATAGAAAAATATTAATTATATTTCTTGTGTTCACCACTGCGTATCATTACACTCTTCAATAAAATGTAATATACGATTGAAATTTCAACACTTTAGAAATGATGAATTTTTACTAGGCAAGCAGGTTGCAAACAAACTTGTTTTAATGCAAAAGTTCAATGCGACTCTTTTTTCCAGCTCTATTTTTTCGATATTTTCTATGAAACACACGCGTCATTGGTAATCATAATAACGGGACGACCCGGTACGGTGGAACCCGCTGTAAGTTATATCAGAATGAATTAGGCAACCAACCTCCGTGTCAGTTCAGTCTAACCTTTTATTATTCATCAATCAATTAAAAGTCGCGAGGAGGTGCGATTAATAATATACATTAAGGATGATGCCTTGGGGACATAACCTTATCCCCAAGTGTTGTGAACTGTGGAGAAATGCTATTTTTACGGCTGATGTATAATGTATCACTGTTACTTCCACGAAAAGAGGAGCTGTGAATACTCCAATGTGTACATCGCAATGCTTCTCTGAAGGTTGTAACAATCTAAGTTATTAAAGTGATTAAATATCTTATTCTCTACAACAACATATATCTACTTCTACTCTGCAACATCTTTCTACTCGTGATCACGGCATGTCGCCGAAATATTGAGGTATTTTTCCCTTTTATCAGAAGTTTTTGTCACTATATCTTTCTACTTTCTCTATCATTTCCAAATTTATATATATATATATATATATATATATATATATATATTATTTATTTATTTATTTATTTATTTATTTATTTATTAATTTATGTATATATTCAATAAGACTAAGAGATTATTAAATGAGATACGAAATTAATCACGTGAAATCCTTTAATACCAATTTTTTTTTAAAGCGCTCCAAGGAAAAGATAATGGTTAATGAGGGAGGATCACTGACGAATATGATGTCGAGATACATTGAATTTAATTCAATGATTGGTAAGAAGATACTGCACGATGGTAAGGACAGCAATTAGGTTATAGATCAATGGGGTCTGAATAATATTTGATTGCTATACGTACAAGAAAAAAAGTTCTTATCTATAGGTACAATCTGCAATGATTGGGAAAGCAGGCGGACTCGGCGTTCTTTTGGGAAAGTGCCGAGTAACAGTTCCTTCAACAGGAATTGTTACAAGGTAAATTTACCAAATTATTCTTTTCATGCCCGTATTCAATGTTGTTTGTTTTGAAGAAACTGAGAAAACCAACTGAACGTTAGACCATCAACGCTGACACTAGAATAACGCTTCAAATTATCAAGCAAAGGCTTTTATTTGTTACTTAGATAAACATCACACACCGCTCTGTTCGTGAATGAATTTGAAATAAACCCGTTCAAAATAACTGTTCTTCCCTATCCATGTATTATAATGATAATTTAACATTATATATATATACCTATATATATATATAATTTATTTTTTAATCATTTATATATTTATTCATGATAAAAATTGGAAATATTTATGTTGTTTATGATAAAACCAGAATTCTATTCACGATAAAACATTTGGACCGAAAATTAGATATTCATAATTTTTTGTATAAATTATTTAATTATGCACGAAAAAAGTGCAAAATTGTTTATAAACTAATGTGATTAAAATTTATCACGATCTAATCTACGGAAATTCGGATCGAAAAGAAACCAGTCATGCAGCATGATCGAATGAGCGAATTTTCGTAAGTTATCTTATTATATTAAGTTAAATTGTTTTGAAATTTAAGCTTTTTGAGTGCAAAGAAAATGTTGACTATTGTTTTGATGGCAAATAACGAATTCCAAATAGTAATTTAGTGAGTGAGAATAACTTAGTGATATGATTTCTACCATATGACGAATGGGAAAGGTGTATCATGATAAAAACTTCAAATTTGTCAAATTTATGAAATTTAATTTTAATTTGGAAATCACAACCATGTTTCTTTGAAATCACAAAATTACTTTGTACATACATAGCTACAATAAACTTACTTACTCACAGCTCTTATTTCTCAAAATTGGAAGCTAATAGAAGAATCATGCGAGTCTCATTGTCAAATAACTAATCATTGTGTAAATCACATCATCAAAATACTAGTAGTAAGTTAAATACATTAGGAATAGGTACTGAAAGGTGTCCTCAAACACACCCATGAATCACATATGACAAGGTGTTGATTAAATTTTAAATAGGTAGGTAAGTCATACGAACAAGATTTTAGAAATAAAAAATTATTGGTACCTATTCATAAAAGAGATACACAAATTGAGTATACAGGTTAATTGTAAGAAATAAAGTTTTACCGAAATAGGGGGGGGGGGGGGCAAGATTTTAGAACGCTTTTTCAGAAGAGTAGATCCACTATCTTTTGTGATGGGCTACCAGGAAGTCTACTTCTTTCAAGAAAAAGCAGACTCCATCTTTTCACTGAGCCCTATAAGGCTCATATGTTTAGACCATGATAATTAATTTATACCAAGTACTAGAATTAATCTGATTGTTTCTTAGATATCTTGAATATACTACCAAACTGGAAAAAATATAGGACAGTCAAATCTTATTTATAAATTATATAAAAACTTACTTGAACTTGATGGATTTGCACGGGACCCTTCTATCACCCACAATCCCGCTGAATTACGTTTACCGTCGATGTAGCCTAATCACAAAGGCTACAAATGAATTCAGTTAATGATACAAGCAACCCAGCTATGAATATATCTGGAAGGTTAAAGCGGGTACCCAATCATGGATCCATATCTTTAGAACGTTGGGTAGGTATCCAAAATGAAGAAACATGGAAGGAAAGTGAAATATCACTTGAAAACGAGATGAGTCTCATGAGGCTCAGTGCCGAAAAAGGTGTTTAAATGGGGTTGGTGGCATGTTTTCGGTCATTTCGGTCATTTGGTGTTTGTTGCTGATCATATGAAGTGCCCGGTGGGTAGAGAAGAAGTATATGAAGTTCTGCAGTTCTGTCTGATTGGTGCTCAGCTAATGGATTGTACCTAAAGCCAGGAAAGTGTTCGGTCACGTCGTTTCACAGGGTCTCAACCATTACCACGTTCCAGTACAGTATTGGCGGATCACCTTTCGACCGACGTACAGTGTTTCGTGACCTCGGTGTTCTCCTTGATGACAGCTTGTCCTTCAAAAATCATCTGGATTTCATCGCTGGGAAGGCTGCGGGTGTTGGGATACCTGAAGCGCACTACGTAGGATTCCCAAAATGACAGAGTTTCGCTGCATAAAACGTAAAATGTTAGTTCCTATCTTGGAGAATGGAGTACGGTGACCTCACTATACAAGACAGAAATCGAGCAAGACCAACGCGAGTTTTTCATAATCTGCCAAGATTTTTTTTTCATAATCTTACAAGATGAGAATACCGACGGAGGAGTTTAATGCCGATTCGATGAAGAGGCTGCCAGAATCAATTCTCTCGAAGGTATAGGTGCATTATGGCGGATCTGACCTTCTTTTCCAAACTAGAAATGATCATCTGAATTTCTCCAAATTGTTATCCCGAGTTTGTCTAAATGTACCACATCATCAACGTGATCACACTTTGTATTCCATGTTCCTTTTTCTGGTAGAAATTACCTGGTGAACCGCCCGATGTGTCAATTGCCGAGAAAAACCAATTTTTTTTTTCATCGAAAGAGATTCAATTTCTTAGCATCCTCTCTTAGTTCATTAAAAACGGCTTAATTCAACTGAATTATTGAATTATTAGGTATCGTTATATTTATTTTATATACGCTGTGATGTTTATTCTGCATTCAATTTTGTAGAATCTATAAGTTTTTCCTGTTTTGAGTCTCCCAGAAAGAAGTGCATGTTGTATATTGGGGTTGCCCGTTCATATTATAATAAACTAATAAATTATATGTTCCAAAAATACACTAAATTCTCCATCGAACAAAAATAAAATCGAGAAAATTGGTCGAGAATCGTAGCTTAAATAACGCATGTATGAATTGGTAACTACCCCTTCCACCCTCTATCCCTACCGCACAACTGTAATGCCCAAGAACTGCTGCACAACTAGACTAAAACTAGGATCGAACAAAATAAGAATCACGAATAGAGGTTGATAATTATAACCTGGCCAGCGTCAACAAATTTTGAGTAAGAAAAGCACGTTTTTCGGTTTTACCCTCTCCAATTTCCACCTTTTCTTCTTGAAAATCAAAATTTCCAAGGTTGGCTGCACTACTTACATTAAAATTGGGATCAAACAAAGAAACTTGTGGTGAAGTTGAGAACATGGAGCATCTACTCATAGCGTGCAAAAGACACACTACAAGACGGCAACTATTTTTCAATGAACTCTCAAAAATCTCAGGATCTCTTACTCTTCAATAAATTATTTACAACGACCAAATAATTTAAAATTCTGTAGAGTTTATGAATGAATAAATGGAGTGGAGTATAAATTTGACCTAGAAGAACAGCTAACATAGAAGGAAGACAAATTATTAATGTACACTGAAAATAAATAACTTGACATTTACCCGACAAAACAAGACTGAAAAACTGAAGATGAAATTTCAAGAAAAAAATTAATTCAAGACTCAAAATACTTCAAATGTAATAATTATTATCTTAATATTCGATTGAGAATTGTTGCATGAGCACCGTCGACAAAATCTGTCACACACATACGCGCGCGCGCGCATACACACACACACATACACACCGATGATTTTACCACGGATTCGTTCTTCGGATGGTCTATTCAATTTTTTTCCCATAACTCCTGGATCAATTCCAATAGGTCGTCTCATAAATATACGAGGCCTTGCCTATATATGACCTAGCTTAAGAGAAGCTCTTAAAAACCAGATTGTGGTCCATTTATTTATTGTTATGTTTATCTTACTCTCTTCCATATAGATCAAATAATCACATACCGTCTTCCAACAACTACTCATATTTTCCTGACGTTGTGTTATTTTTAGTTATTAAGTACCTATTATTTTTATTTTACTATTTTTTATTTTATTTTGTTTTATTTTATTTTATTTTTTTTATGAATTTAAGACGCGTCACAACCGGAAGGGTCATTAGCGGAACTCGAAAAGGAGTGTCAAAGGGACACTGCCAAGGGCACAATTCTAAGGGGAGCCACGCTGACCGTCCGTCACTAAACGGACTGCCGTCAAGTACTCCACTAGCAGATCAGTGGGGGAGAAATAATAATAATAACTCGCAAAGCACCGAATGTAATAATAATACCTCCTCAAGGGTTACAGCAATGACCACTATGTAGCCCCTACTGTGGATAGAAATACTTCGCACTAAAAACTTAACTACGACTAGATTATCCCTATAAATACTATACTATTATTAAATATATTATTATAAATACTTAAATAATAAATAGGTATGACTAGGTTCACATAAATAAATATATCACAGATCAAAATATCACAGTTCGTTGTAAAGCTCAGTGGCTTTCAGGTACACCAACAGGAACTGGACAGAACATCCACCCACTGAGGAGGTGCATGTTGGACCCTGAGGTCCATGAGGGCTAGGCAGTCCTCCAAAAAGTGGCAGATAGACAAACCATCCCCAAATCTCCCACACACAACACCACGAGCTACTGGATCTAGCAGGTGAGTGTGAGTAAAACGGGTATGGCCAGTGGCTACCCGATTGACCACTATTCAGTCCCGCTTTGGAAGGTATGGAGCTTTGGAGGGATATAACTCTCAAAAGCTGAAAGTTGGTCAACAGCTGAGAATCGTTTGCAAAAACCAGCCTAATGTTGGCTGATGTGGCAGTTGCTTTCAAGAAACCATACCAGGCGGTAGTTGACCATAGCTTCCAGGATCTTGCTCACGCAGCAAGTAAGGGGGATGGACCTGTAACCAGCAGCCTCACAAGAGTCTTTGCCCTCATAGTGCAGAGGGACAATGACAGCCTCCCTCCAGGAGGAAGGACTCCGAACCTTGGATAGGCGACAAGTGTATTGGACGGCCATCGTTAAGGAGGAGGAGATCCAACACTCTGAACGTGGCTTCAGCAGTGCCTATCATATTGTCAAAGCCCCATAAGGTATTATGAATGTTTAAATCCCCTAGTACTAGCACAGGGGTAGGATCCTGATAAAGGAGGTCAACAAAAGCGGCCTCATCCCACACTCCATATGGAAGATAGAGGGAGACAATAGTCAGGGAGGTAGGGACTACAGCTCTCGCAGCCACTGCCTGGAGGTTTGTGTTGAGAGGCACCTCCTCAACTAGCACATTATTTCTTAGTGATCATGACGCCACCATGGGCCCTACCATTGGGGTGGCGCACCAACGCATTTCCTATTTTTAGGGGACTGGGGGTTTTAAAACCATACCCCTTAATATCAACCGTATGAAAATGGGGAAATCCTGACTTCTTGAAAACCTCAAAAAAGCTTCTTGGTCCGTTTGGTTTATGGCATTTATCAAGCTGTTTTCGTGTTGAGCTGAGAGGTTTCACAACAGCGTTTGATTGTTCAATGGGGCACAATGTTGGGGACTGAACAATCTGCGATTCCTTTTTCAGTAAGTGAAGGAATATTAGTGTTTGCACCTCCCTTAGAGGAGGTAGCAACAGCAGGGTTAGATTTCATTGTCTCCATGGTGGGAATGTTCTCACCATTCTTGGGTGCCGCCATTGCTGGAGACACTGGGTTGTCGGTATTGACAACAGAGACCTTAGTCCCTGTATTCGTGGTGAGGGGGACCTCGACATTCTTGGTTGCCTCCAAAAGGGAAGGCATTAAGGGGGAAGGGGGTGTTGGGGGTGACGGAGTGGAGACCTCTTTAGCTGAGGTGGGAGTCCTGGGGGAGTCATCGGTGGCACTTTTGGTACCCGCAATAATTGTAGTGGACATTTTCATGGTGTTTTTTAGGGAAGGTGTGTAGGTATGTGTGTGTCTGAGTGTATTTCGTTAAGTAGTATAGGTAGTAGGTTATAGCACAAGCCTCGCCCCTGTGTGTAGTGTGAGTGCTTAGTGCTGTGACATGTGTTTGTGTGGGGACCGTTTTGGGAATGTTGATGGGAGATTAGGGAAAAGGAAAGAGAGGGAGGGGAGAAAACTAGACTAAACGTAACTAGATTATTATTATTATTATCATCATCATCATTATTATTGATGTTCGTTCATCATGCTTCACACCCATTAGCAGTTCAATTCCTACTCCAGTTTTAGTTATTTAATTACTGTTGTGAAGTTACCTGTTTAATGTATTGACGCGTTTGAACTTCCTGTTTTTTGCTACGAGAATATAGTTTTTACAAACGGAATCGCGCATTATTTTTCATCCTCAAAGTGAAACAATTATTGTTATTATAGGTTTTTTCATTTTATATCTATTTTTTTTAATTTAATCCAAAATGGATCTAGTGATTTTTTATTAAATTTACAGAAGTTACTCCCTTCAGAGGATTTGCAACTCAAAATCGTAATCCACGGTCAAATCGTTAAGCAAGGGATCATAACTCAGGTGGTTTTGATGAAAAATCATGACCACAATATTAGCAACAATAACAAAATAAACAAATTTGTGTGATGCCTCGCACCTCATATTCATCATTAGATATGTGTGAGCAATAATAAATTTAAATAATAATATGATAATCAATGTTGTGGGCAAAGCCGAGATTTTTATATCATGATGTAGTCATAGATTGTTGTGAAGAAATGTGTAACTTTTTACCGGTAAAGCTTTTTGTATTCATCAGGACAAATCGAATGCAGTGGGTAAATGAATTGGGCAATGGCGAAGATGATGGAAAAATTTCGTTTTATCGGGTTATTTTCAAAATACATACCGGAAATAAAGGACGTCAAAATTGAGCGCGCACGAAGAGGAAGGAGGACCGGTAACATGAGAACTCAACGATGGCCGGGAGCCGACTGAAGCAGGTTCATCCCTCTTGAAGCTGCCTTCCCCGTCCACCGCATGCATCTCACTCCAGTTCCAAACTCCTCGCTTTCCCGCCTTTTGTCGTTACACTTCGTCTGGGAAACTACGAAGTGCTCCCATAAACAATTCAGCAGCTGAGCTTCACCGGCTCGGTGACATCGCACCGGCAACGGCAAGCCGATAAATGTAAACTGTTTAGGATAACTTTGCATTTGTCGACGCTTGCCGTCTTTGTGACCTCCGTGATCGAAATCGGTATTCAAATCAGGATTGATTTTCATTTTCATAACACAGGCTATATATCCAAATGGTAGTAGCTGTTACTGCAACCCAGGTGAATAAATGGTTATGTCAAATCTAGTCCATGATAATCAGGGCTATCACCTCCGAGTACCTACCCTACATGTAAACCCTCCTTGAAAGACTTCAACGATTTATAGGTTCGTTCTGAATGGTACAGTTCAAAGTTACTGAACTGTTGGGACTGCGAACGATCTAAGAGCTTATCTTTAGCGCATGGGCGGGTGACGTCCTCGCGCTCGAATTCTGACAATCCTGGAAAAAAGCACATTGCGAACGAAAAAACTCAATTCCAGAAATGGGGGGGTCTAACACTGTTAACAACAAAACCCCATTACGGTAGGGACAAAGTTCGGAACTGACAGAACTGCCGCTGAGAAACTAACTCTTGCAGTTTTCGTGACCGCGGTGATCAAAATAATTTTCATGAGATAATAATTGTCATGTAGATGTGGCCATTACTGCAATCCAGGTGGATAAGAGGTTAAGCCGCATTTCGTGAATAACCAGTGCCATCGCCTCCAAGTACCTATCCTACATATGAACCCTTCTTGAGAGACTTCAAAGATTGATAGGTTCGTTCTGAATGGTACAGTTTTAAGTTGCGGAACTGTTGGAACAGCTTTAAGCACTGTGAATGATCTAAGAGCTTACCTTAAGCGTGAATTAAATACGCCCATGGGTGAGTGACGTCCTCGCGTTTGAATTTGGACAGTTCTGGAAAAAAAAAGAAATGCGATATCAAAGCTCAATTCCAGAACTTCGGGTTCCAGCACTGTTAACTACAAAACCAAATGGCGCTCGACCAGAAGTTCTGGACTGATAGAACTGCTACTGAGAGTGAAGCTAATGATGGAACGAACACTTCTTGCTGCAAAACTTGCGAGTCTCCCGCTAGCTTGCTTTCTCCTCATTTGGAGTCAATAGAATAAATATCATAAATATATTTAATTATATATTACAATAAAATATCACGTCAGAAAGATGTTCGGGTAGATGGGGAAGAATTCTCATCTATTATTTCCCAACAAACTGCTTAGGTATGAGCAGATTCTTCAACCATTCTAAACCTGCGGTTGGTATACATCTTTGGAGATGGGCTTAAAAAAACTAATCAGAATCGGTGCCCCTTTGGTATATGCGTAACGATGATATTCATATAGATTTAAGGATGTAACTAAGAATGCAATTACAGTAAAATACACAAGAAAGCATGGAAACACTTTCACAACCTTGAACATCGACGCCTCAGAGACAGACGGACGGAACCCAGAGGGTGCCTGGATTGCCTCACACACACCAATTTTATGTTATCTATCATTAACTAATGATTAAGAAGGAGTGTTTTCTTATAGGTTTTGTCAAATGATTTTACACCCAGAAATACTCGCAGTATTTACTGAATGCGTTGCGCAATTTTTTTTATCTACTCGATACGCTGTATTTTGAACTCGATTCAGTCAGTATGGCGCGAGGTGCGAGCAGAATACATTCATAATGGGTAATTATAACCCACCGGGAATCCGATGGAAGTTTAGTCTATACGTATGAGTTTTAACAGCTCTAAAGGTGATTTCGTCCATGATGCTACGTCCACCGTCTACGCCATAGACTTACTGTAAACGATCATAATAAATATTGAAAGTAAAATAAGCCCGGGGACCTAGACTTTATGATTTTGGAACATGTACAGTGTTATTGAATAGTACGGACTAATTGAGCGTCTGCGATTATTGTCTTTAGCGTGTAGGTTTATCGTTATGACAACAGTTAGTTTAGGGTCAACCCTCTCCAATAAGAAGCAGAATGGCTCTTCCACTATTATGAATCGGATATTAAATTTATATTATTTAATTAAATTAATATTAAATATTATTAATAATAATATATAAATATATCATAAATAATAATAATATATAAATAATAATTATATTATTAAATTAATTTAATTATTTACTTATCGAATTATAATGAAGAATTCTGACAAGAGGTAGTTATGATGACGAATAAGAAACAAGTCATTCCACATTTTGATTGAGAGCATTTTGATACATTAATGAATTATTCGAATCGATCTGTTGATGCCGTGTGAGGTGGATTATATAGAATAATTTAGTTGGCTGCAGAAATTAAAAATACCAATTGCACTGCAAGATCGAAGAAAATTATTTAGGTACCCGACCTATAATTATTTATGATGCGAACACGGAGAGCCGAGAGGTTTAATTGAATTGGTCAGATGCATGCTACCATTTGCAGCTATGAACCCTACAATGAATGCCAGCGAAATGAAGATGTAAGAAAGTACAGCTATCCCTGCATACTCAGTAGAATTTGACTCAAATTTTTAAATAGGGCACATATTTTGTTTCTGTTTGTTTTTCCTCTTCAAGTGTTGCTTACATCAGGAACCCGTAGCTGTACGAATCCGTTCTGCAACAATATTGTTTTTTCCCACACACCAGCTTGTTAGAAATAGTCTGGGAGCTGATTATGGTATCCAGCTCACCATAATATGATACCTTATGCTATCTTGGTTCTCTGTTATAGAAAAGAAACAGTAACATGCTTCCCCAAATTTTAGTGACAAATGAGCTCGAAAATAAGGTTGGAAGGGCTGCAATTATTTTCTGAGCTCTTTATGATAAATTGTGTTGAAGAGCGTAGGAGCCTGTGCAGGCAGCTTAAGGTTAATATTCACTTATAAAGTTAGAAGGTGCCAATATATGGTCGGTCCTTCACCCTACCTAAGTTTGAGTAGCTCATAAAACTTGAGGGGGATCTCCGTAGCAGCCTTTCCATTGCAAAGACAAACACATTCTACCGACACGGGGGACAAACATAGTTTTTACAACAAAAAAAGTCATACACTATCCTGAACATAACGAAATCATCTTAGAAGATTTCTCGCCACGAAACTGCAATCACAGATGTTTCCTGCTGACCCTCAGAACAGACAGTACAGTCATATCTAGAAGCTAGCAATTATGTTTGGAATTTTGCCATATATATATTAGTAACTCAAAATAATAAATAAATGGCTGAACCCCGAGAGAATAAGGTCTATTCAAGCGTTCATTCATTGGTTCGGTAGTGCGCTGAAAACGTTGATGACTTTCCCTCATTGGATAACTTGTAGTTCTGTCTCGATTAATAAACAGGAAGGAGGTCTGTATTCTGTCCCGATTAATATACAAACAGATCTGCTAGACAGTTGTTGTTTAGGTTGCTAAACTTTTACTTTTATATTGCCTTATATGCACTAACTAGAGGCCTGTTAGGGCTTGGAAAGCCCTAATCTAGTCAGTATAACAGTAGTACCTAACAGGAACTCAGTACATTATAGTAACGATATAAGTCCTACCTATTTGCGGCGGTATGTGACCTGGTGCAAAGCTAAGGCGATGTTATAAAATGAATTAAAAAGAGGAAATACCGATCAAAATGTAAGTAATGTAATAAAATAAATATCACCAGTTGAGGTGGTCCTCGCCACTATGAGACTAAACAAAAAGTTGAATCGGGGATTCCAGAATTATTCGTTTCTTCTGTGCTTCTTCTATATCCTTCTTTATTTCGTTGATTGTATTTTGATCGGTAGTACTCGTAAATGTCGAACTGGTGTTGAGTTGTGTGTAGGAGATGCTACAGCTGTCTTCGTCCTGATGTGTCTGGTACCACTCCAGCAAAGCTCGTGCTTGTTCTGTGTCTGGATTAATTTCGAGTGTTGTGTCATGTCCAATTTGTGCTTCGAATATATTTTTGAATTTTTTGGTTGTAATGAGGTGTGCTGCCACGATGTTGAAATTGAATTGTTTCCCCCATTGGATAAGATGGGGGAAACAATTCTTCCTACAGTGAACAGGAAAGAATTTAGCTCACTCAGCTGATCAGAAAAGACCCCATCACTACGTTTCTTACTTACCGACACTTTTGCAACAAACTTGGGGCCGTGCTGATTCGGAATTATATATAAAGTCCGCTAAGTTCTTCAGTTTCAATTTCTTCGTTCAGAAATAACCGTATAACAGTAGTTACTAACAGGAACCCAGCACACGATATAAGTCCTACCTATTTGCGGCGTTATGTAACCTGGTGCAAAGCTAAGCCGATGTTAATAAGTGATTAAAAAAGAGGAGATAACGATCAAAATGTAAGTAATGTAATAAAATGAATACCACCAGTTGAGGTGGTCCTCGCCACTCAGCTGATCAGAAAAGACCCCATCACTTCACTCGTCTCTCAATGTCCCAGAGAGTCTCCCTATCAAATTTAAATTCCTACAGTGAACAGGAAAGAAGTTAGCTCACTCAGCTGATCAGAAAAGACCCCATCACTACGTTTCGACACTTGGGGCCGTCCTGATGCTGAATTATATAAATTAAATATAAAGTCCGCTAAGTTCTTCAGTTTCAATTTCTTCGTTCAGAAATAACTCTCCTAGATGTTAGTAACTACACTACGTTTCTTACTGACCGTGAATCGATAGCAACTGTTGTTACCGCCACAGCCTAATAAACAACTCTCGTTGATAAGGACCGCCTAGAACACGATCAAGGCGGGTATAGAGACGAACGGCGACACTTTTGCAACAAACTTCGGGCCGTGCTGATTCGAATGAGCCGTATAACACTGAAATCGGACCGCGAAGTTCTTCACAATTTCAAAGACCGTTCGGAATCATACATAAAGATATTCCGCTTGTCAAGTTTAAACGGCATGTTTATCGATTGTCAATAAACTTTGATCATCGATTTTTTTTGTGCTATTTCGATTCAAGATTATCAACCCACCGACTTACGAACCGAAAACTCTTTTGGTTTATTATTTCCAATAATAAGCCTATGTGATCGTGTAGCAAAAAATGTTTATAAACCCCCTCAAACTTTGTCACTTTACGTTTCAAGGTGCGTAGAATCCAAATTTGAAATGTCCGTCCGCCGTCCGCCGTCCGCCGTCCGCCGTCCGGGCCATAAAAGGCCTAAGAATTGACTTAAAAAACCTGTTCTTTCGCACATAGACTCCATTTGGGGTCTAGTTGGTCCTAACGTTTAACCATCCCGATTGCTTTACTCGCATAGATGCTATGGGCCAAAAACGGGCAAAAAAAGTGTCTTTTTCGACGCGCGCACGCCTGGCACGCTTGGCAGGGGGTCACGGTGGGTGGAGAGGGGGGGGGGGGGATCGGGGGGGGGGTGGAGTGAGAGGAGGCGCCGGCGCCGCGGCACCTTGTGGTGGGTACGGCGCCGGCGTTCGTTCGAGGCATGAATATGTTTTTTTCAAGGTCATATTTGTGTGTTAATACCAAAGCTTTTCCTACGCATATTTAATAACATATCCTCTCGACTTTTCGTACGTACTTAGATAATGATATTATTAAGGCAATAACTATTTGAATAGATAGGAGCTCAAATCGAGAAATATAAACCTGCGTATATAATTATAGAAGTATAGGTTGTGGCAATTCGAAGTAGGACACGCCGAGGAGTCTGGACGGGCCTTATGACGTACGCTAGCCAACTAAAACTACGATCATACTCAATTGAAAAAATAATAAACCTTTGTGAAATAATTTGCAGCGTTTTTTCTAATGATGACGAACTTACGCGCTAAATTCTTTATAATTGCTGTGGCAGTGAATACAGTAAAACTACCGTCAATCGCGATCAGCTTGGTTTCAGCTTTTTGGCAAGGGACAAAAACACATCTCTCATCAAAAACACAATCATCAGGAGTGAACTAAAATCAACTAGTTCGGCAAACAATCGAACGCAAAACGTTACAATCGGTCACATGGGATATCGTTCTGAGTAAATTCAATGGAAAAAACTTCAATGCGACAATTTGGCTCACAACGTTGGAGAGTGAATGCGCACGTCAGGAAATTTCAGAGGAACACTATTGCACTTGGGAAGCTGTAAACAATAGTTTCTCGATAACTTCAATGACAAAGGCTGTTCAAACTTGAGTTATACTTATAATTTTAGATTATCTGTCTCAAAATTCTAATAAACCCCCATGCCAAAAAAACTGAATATTTTCATTCTTGGTAGATCACGATGGTTCATTATTTTAAACAATAAAACAAAAAGATACGATTCTAAAAGAAGAAGCAATTCACTTGAAATAGGGACCAATGTATATGACGAGACTGGGAATAGATTCAACCGTAATAAGTTGGACAAAATATTTGGGGCCTTTCCCCATTGACAATAAATTATCCAACTCCGTGTATCAGTAAACATAGGTTATGGAAACAGGGAAGTAAACGAACTGACATGCTCAGCGATCATTCCTCACAACGACTGTCTTGACAGTGGCAGCTGTATTGCTTTTAGGTGCACATGTACTTGTAATTCATTTTGTGCTTGTTGTCCAATTGTGCCCAATTGTATTTATTTTAGCATTATATATTTATTGTTTCATGATTTGCTATCGTAAATCAGTTAGTATGGGGGAGGGGGATGTAAGATTCTAGCCTGTCCTGTCCATCTCATTATCGCTGTATATGTAGTTCATAGCTCAGCGTTTTGTTAGTCACTCCAGATCATCATTCAAACTAACCTGCGGGACTGTTGTTGTTTAGTTAACTGAGAAATTTACTTTGGGTTTACTATCTTCAATAATAAACATTTTTAATCTAGAAAAAAAGTTAGTTAGTAGCCGATGATTTCTCTATGCTCTCACGCCTAGAAATCCAAAGGTTTTTTTCCGAAGTTCTCGGCCTTAAGAGGAGCAAACGGATTAACGTTTCGGATGGTTTTAATCGATGTTTTGGGATAATATTTATTGTTGACAAGCAGAAAATTATCACTGTTATCTTGAAAGTTTTGAAGATCTCGATTTTTGAATATGTTAGCCTTTTAATGCTATCCTTTTGGGGTTGCTAAACATTGATGCCTAGCTTCTAAGATCAGCTAGACCCAAAATGTTATTTATAACCCAAGATTCGTTAAGTTTGCACCATTAGTTTCGGGAAAAACCTTTGGACAGAAGACGGACGGTTTTTTGTTTTCGATTCTCTGATTCTTAACATTTTGAAAAGTAAACCAACCAATTTCAAGGGGAAGGTTTAATTTTTTTTTTTTTTTTCCGTCGATCACGAAGGTTTACATTGAACACGATAAACCAGAATCCTTTCTTTTGAGAAAAACAAATCACGCATTCAATAAGAAAGATAAGCTTGTTAGCCAGCACATTTTGAGCTCAATAAGCTCAAATTTCAAAGAAAATGTGCTGAAATAATTAGGTACTAAAAGTTGAAACAAATTGTTAAGAATCATTAAATTTATATTTTTTAGCAGAATATTACTCAAAATAATTTTATCAACTATGAACTAGAAGTATACCCAAAATATGCCTGAAAAAAACCAAAATTCCATTAATATGTGCTAAAAAATTGATAAATTCTGCACAAAATTCTAGAAATCCAATATCATTGTGTGAAACGACTGGATGCATGACTGACACTTTTCTAATAATCTTCTGTGGGCTGTCACATTCCACCAATTCTTTAATTTTGTTTCAGGTTGCCCTTATTTTCCAAAAAGACCAGGACTTGTGAAAACAACCGAAAAACCGTTAATGAAAAATGGGACGCAATGTTCAAGCTGGGACTAAGAATATTGTATTTGGGGGCATCACCAGATCGGGTTCGGAGGGGAGAAAGAAATATTCTGCGTTTCGGATTGTTACCTTTATTAATACTACTTTATTCTGGCTACGGATTACTTGTAGTCGTTTTTCCATTTATATTTGAATCTGATTTCATGGAATCGTTAGAAAATCTTTACCTGGGAACGTATTTCGTCGCTGCAGGCTTTCAGTGGGCATATCTACAAATACACTTCGATGGAATTTATGAGCACCGAACAAAAATTGAAAGTTTCAACAGCACTCAAGCCATCCCTGAAGTAGCTAACTCTCTTGCTAGGAGAAACATCAAAGAGTTCATTACCTTGTTTTGGTTTTTAGTCATTCTTTGGAGTGTGGGGGTAGGACTTTTCACATTCAAGACTATTATGGAAATCATCACCCTCCTGACAGGTGAATCGGATTCGTCTAAGGTGGACGGCAATTCATTCCAGAATTCTCAGAGCTGGCAACTAACTGTAAATGTTATGAATACGTTAATGACGTTATTGTCGTGGCCTATTGGTTTATCGTTCAATATCATCAGTAGTTTTCTCACCCTTGAAGTAGTGACGCAATGTGAGATAATACGTGCTGCTATGGCACTCGACACAGGCAAGAAAGTCATGTTCAGAGGCTATATACTGGATCACATCCGAATGATCAAGTAAGAGTTTCCAACTTCACACATCATTATGCACTTGTTATTCTGGAATGACAAAAACAATTGCCGACTATGCCTTTGATGTGCTGTCTCACTAAAATATCATAGCGGTAATCAAATCTCTGGGGGTTGTAGCAGATTACTGGAATGTAAGACGAGCTACATTCAGAACATATGCCGTGTGTTGAGGACCAATAACTATCAGACCCCTTCTGCCTCCTCAAGTGTTCTCCAGGGATCCCTTATCCCTCTTTTGTTTCTCTTAATCAACTTACGGTGCTGATATTTAGGTGGTGCCCTTTTGGGATCCCTCGAAAACAATTAAGAGGTTCGTAGGAGTGTGAACTCTTTTGGGTGTCGCGAAGCACCAAGTTTTGATGATAATGTACAATATATACGGGGTTTAATAATTATTAACGAATAATCAGCGTAGGAGCGTTATCTACCAAAGAAATAATATACCGTTGTATAATAATTTGCAGCGTTTTATTTAACACTCTGAACCGACCGCCCAGTATGTATATTATATGGCATTCTAGACTATATATTATCTTTTACAATAAAGATAAAAAACTCCGTTCTTGTCCCAAAAAATCAAGTTTCAAAAATGAATGGATGGGGTTCGTCGGCCAGCACTTTTAGAACCTGATAAATTGGTCACGTTTCAAAATTTTGGTCTAGAAATCAGTAAAACTGGAAAATCGATAAATTTGTTTATAATCAGTATTTTATTCAAAATATGTTTACCAACAATGAACAAGAAAATTGAACAATTTATGCACAAATTTATGCTGAAAAACGTACTTGAATTTCAATATTTGATTTTTTTGAAAATAGATAAAAACTAAGAAAAATCGAAATATCCAAAATCTTTTTTGAATTGGTGAATTATCATTCAGAAAGAGTACATAAAATTGATAGTGATCCATTTTCTTGCACTGAATGTGCTCATTTTTCAAAATAATATGGTATAATACCGGGTTTGTTGTTAAGTTTGATGCATGAAACGTACAGCTCTCCAAATAAATTTTATTATTTAACTTGGCAATGCAATTAGTATCTGCTGTTCATGATATAATAGGGATTATTAAGAGTTTATCTGACGTAAAATTTCGTTGCATTCTTCCTTTCAGATTACCTGCATAGTCCTATTAACATAGAATTTTATATTAGAATAATGTAGATACGAGCTACACCAATAATAAATTATAATGAAAGAAAGTTCCAGTCATGCAGCATGATCGTATGAGCTAATTTCCGTAAATTATCGTATTGTATACTGTTGAATTGATTTGAAATTTGAGTTTTTTGAGTGCAAGGATATTGTTAACTGTTAATTTTATGTCAAAAAACGAATTGTAAATAATAATCTCCAATTCAAATAGAGGTTTTGAATTTTTAGCTTTTTTTGCAGTATTTATCGAATTTTTAACAAATTTTAATGAATTTCAAGTACAGTTGTCAGCAGTTTTGTACATAAATTTTTGAATGTTATATTATATTTAATAAAATTTATTTGAGCAATATTCTACCAAAAAATATAAATTTAACGATTTTCAGCCGTTTTTAGCCATTTTCGGTGATTTTGTTTAGTAAATTTTTTGAAATGTAACCAATTTAGGATTAGTTTCCGAATGCCTCAAAACGGATTTCATAAAGAAATTTTTCAAATTTTTTTCCTAGCCGTTGCAATAGTTTCATTTTTTACGAATATTTGCTAACATGTTCTGGAAGCAAACGTTCCACACATTTGGCAGATGTTCTTGTAACACTTATTTTTTCACACACTTCTTCATTCTCGATTTACTTTCTCTCTGTAAATGTTTATAGACAATGATTCCACTTAGTGCTTTAAAACTTTGATGATAATGTATTCTTTATGTCCGCATTACCAGGAATGCAAAATGGCTCATTAAGCGATTGGAAGCTCTTAATACTGCTACCACACTTCTTTCTTATTTAATGTTCGCCCTCAATATGTTCATTTTGGTAAGTAAGAAGCAATGTAATGCGTATAATTTATTTTTGTTTACTACTGAATCGTTTCTGACAGTGGTGTCGTCCCACAGACATTGGTCGAGCCTGAGTTATACACCTATGGAATCTTGGCAGTATACTTTTCCATCGATTTTGTCCAATTAGCTTCTCAGGGATGGTTCAGTACGTCCGTTAAGATCGCAGTAAGTTGCATCTGTAAGGAATAATATATAAATAAAATGCTGAATGAATATGCCAAAGAGGATTAAATATTTAAGATTCCTGAAATACCTGCAAGACATGGAGGAGTCAGAGACCATAGTCTTAGACCTTTGGCTGCGATCTGCCGCCGTCTGCCTTCTTAGACAAATGGAAAGAATATCATGTTAGAGACGAAACATCCAAAATAATGCCTTATCTGGGAATGTACCTATGTAATTATTGGCACTGGTAAATCTGAGAAGCACATGTTGACAACTAAAAACGCTGCAAATTATTACGCAAAAGCTTATTAGATATTCATGCATTAGAAATCCTATGCAAATTACTGGATTACTGATATATAGATAATTATACATATTTACAAAATCCTCCAAAATGGCGTCCTTTTATAGGTACGCAAAAGTGGCGTCCCCTTGAAGAAGTGGTTTAAAACAAATTTTTTGTGGACTGATGTTAATCAAGGCCTACAATAATCATTAATCGACTCAGATATCTATATTTCGCTTGTTAATTAGGTATACATTATCTCACATATACACTGTACACATTCCTCCACAGTGGCATCCTTTTAATTACCAGTGGAATTGACGTCCATTGTGCAAGTTACATTTTATACATATACTCATAGTGGCTTCCGTTTACTTAGCGGTGGAATTTACTTCCAATACGCAAGTTTCATTTTATACTCTACATGGCCCTCATTTAGCTCGAGCGGGATCGGAGGCCGCCACTGTGACCCTTCTCTCAGAAGGGCGATATTTTTAACGCAGCTTTTATTCACTTGGTGCTCACTTCTCAATCCATGGAATTTGCTTGAACAAGGTCCATTGATAGGTTGTGTCTATCCCCTAGTGAGTGCTCAATGTTTTTAAAAAGAGCTTTTCCCTCACAACTAATAGATGTCCGCGGTGATAATACCTAGCCATCTTACTAGTATTTATTTTTTTTTTTTTTTTATTTATTCATTTATTTTATTTATTTTTTTTACAAAATTTGCAATAATTAAAGAAAAAAAGTTTCAGTCATGCAGCATGATCGTATGAGCAAATTTTCGTAAATCACTGTATTGCATAATGTTAATGTTTGATCGCTTGTACTCGTATTTTGAGCTTTTTCGATGCAAGAAATTGTTAACTAATATTAATTGTATGGCAAAAAAACGTATTCTAAATTATAATCTACTATTCAAAAGGTAATTTTGGATTTTTACTGATTTTTTCAGCAGTTTTTTGGAAATGTAACCAATTTAATGAGCTCAAAAAATGCTAGCCAACGAACTCATCCTTTCTCTTCGAAAGCTTGATTTTTCGAGGCAAGAACGGAATTTTTATCTCAATCCTAAGCAGAGTTATCGTCTGGAATGACACATATACAAATAAATAAATTTATATAAGGAACTGACTGTATATAAACTGACTGTTTGATATAAGGAAGCGGGATTTATCTCTGTCTCTATTTTTTCTCTATCTCTATCTCTTTCTCTATCTATACTATTTTATAAGAATGAAACTCAGTCTGTTTGTTTGTTTGTTTGTCCTTGCTATGTACGGCCAAACAGCTCAGCGGGGGGAGTCTACGAGTGGGGGGATCTTCTTGGATTTCTCCGAAAGGGGGCATAAGCGATTTTAAAATTTTCTACTCCCACCCGAACCATTGGATAGAGGGTGGGAAGAGGGTGGGAGAACTTTGGGAGAACTGCGCCGTTTTTTTGCCGAGCGCTCGATCTTGTATCCGCTGCTACATTGAAATTTGATCGAGAGCAATTCGTATGTCAGCGACACAGTTACATTTCTGGACTCGTAAAACACGATGGTACTGTCTAAATGTATGAAAGATGCTGTCTTACCGGAGAAATCAGCTATATGCGGAAAATGACGAGAAAAAAAATTCGTTCCCCGCAATGTTTTTTGCCACCTTATAGCCAGTAAATGTCCACGGTTTTTGCTCGGGTTGGTCTTAAAATGTTCGATGAAGTTTCAATTTGGTCCCATGCAAGTTTTCCGATTGTAGTGAACGAAAATGTAGACGAAAGACGAGGAAAAGGATAGCCCTTCTACGCAGGTAAAATAATGGCATACCTTTAGAAAAATAGACGGGGAAAACAAAAACGTACAAACATTTAACATCCGACAGTTCTGTTAGGACTGAAATGTTCTTAAAACTGAACTTTTCGTGGTTCCACATAAAGCGCTGCGTTTGCTAGTCATTCTCAACAGAAAAGAAAATCTGCCAAGTTGTGTGGGCAGAATAACTTCCTCATAGAAAACGCAGCAAATTATTACAAAGCAATAAATTATTTTAGTTTTGCCTCTTTTATAAGATTTATTACTTTTTTGACATTCCCTTGGGATTGTACATAGAAAGGGATTGTAAGTAATTTTCAAATTTCCCTCCACCACCCAAACCAAGGACTGTAGGTCTCGATGGTATGGGGGCTATATCCCCTACCACTAGCGAGCGAAGTGAGCAACATCCCCACACAGGTCGGACTCCAACGGGGTTTTCCCTACTAACTCGGGATGGACTATTTATATCCCATCACATCTATAACATCCTACAGAGAGCGAGCAAAGCGAGCATCATCCCCTACACATTTCAAATCACCATTAGTGATCCCACGTTTCCAATCATTCTACATGTCCCACTCAACAATAAAGACCATCGGATCTATACAGCGAGCGAAGCAAGCGAGAAAACTAGGCTAGTCTCTACCTCTATCCCTAATATCTCAATTATTTATGAAAGTGAAACTCCGTTTGTTTGTTTGTTCGTTTGTTTGTCGTGTCTATGCACGGCCAAACGGCTGATTGGCGGGAGTCTACGAGTGAGGGGATCTTCTTGGGATTTTCCGAGCGGGTGTATGGGTGATATTCTTGAGACTTGGACACTAGCGCATCTTTACATCGAGGCAAGGCGAAATCGAATTATTTCACCTTGTTGTCATGGTGACGAGTAAACATATGCGAAAATGCGCCATTTGTAGGCACAGCTGGACAACAGCATAACATAGTCTCACCTAGTTCCGAGTCAATATTTTCATTATTTGTAATATGCAAGGTGATAAATTGTATGCAAATGACATCAAGTTATTATCAGGTGTTGACCTCAAACGCTACGAACGCAAGATTTAATCTGTGGGGTAGAGATCCATATGAAATGTGTGTTGGGGAGTTGACATACCTACAAGTGTTCTAGATGATCCAGACTTCAGCCGCAAAGATGTTGTGGTTTACCTATCTAGTTTTAGAACTGTTCTTTGAATCAATTGAAACTAAAAATCTTTAGAGTACTGTGAAAGTGGTCTTGTGAAAGGATGTGTTATGAGAGCTCTGTTATGCGGGAATAGTAAGTTGTATCACATGTGGAAAGGTAAGTACCTAGAGGTAAGGTATACCTACATACTTTCCGTATATTATTACTTGTTCATGTAGGTACTTCATTGATCAAAACGAAAGTAGGTACCTAATTACCGTTTTTGTCCATAAAATTTGCGTAACTGCAAAACTCCGGCAATAACTGCACTGCCAATGCCGTCTTTATGAAATCTTACCTTCAGAGGAATGCATTTCAAGGTTTTTTCCTTGCATCTGGTTTTTAATTCATGTTGCATATTCCCTGATTCGATATTTGACAAACTTGCTAATCGGCGGTTGTATTCGTCGGCAAAGCAACGACCCACCTACTTTGTTTAGGCCCTTTAAACCAACAGCAAATCTGGTAGGACGTACGTACCTACCTAAGTAGTTTCGTTTCTTGGTGTAGTAACAACCTGCCTTGTTTATTTTGACAAACTATCAAATCTCTCCTTTTATTCATTCAATGTAACAAGTAAAGCTTCCTCAGTTAAGCATAGTACTACGAACTTATAATAAAACGCTGATGAAGCTACCTTAGCAATGGCTAGGTACCTACACAGCAGTAGGTACAAACACCTGAGGAATTTTCAATCATCTTTTCTTTACTATTTTTCAGGTTAATTATTCTCAAAGCCTAAACGAAGGAAGTTCTTTAGTTTTCTGACACTGATTAACTACTATAATTAGTAGGCTCCTTGTCCAAATAAAAACTCGTTCAGCAATCTACAATCAATTATTGCGCTGGCAGGCATGATTATTATAACATTTAGTCGAATTGAAACTTTGTATTGCTACAATATTATACTTTTTCAAAACAAAACTGTCGAAAAATGGCCTTATAACCACGAATTATGTTGACGTGAGACGGCAAACTTCTTGTGAGAAATAGGTTGGTTGAGTAGCAGCAATTCATTGACGTAGGGCGGTCTCATGGCCGACTTTGGCTAAAACGCAATCCTACTCCAGGCGTGACGTCACGAGAATATGGGCCATAAGCGATTTTAAAATTTTCTAATCCCACCCGAACCGTGGGCTGGAAGCCCGTGATAATGCGCGCTTTTTCGACTTCCCCGCATCCCTTACCCCTCTAAATGATGGCCGAAAATTCTGGAAAAATACCGGTTTCGTAGTTTTTTCTACGAGGAAGATGACGGCGAGATCGGATCGCGAAAAAAGTATCGGGAAATGCGTCAAAAAATTAAAGAGTACTGACCCGTTTTCTCGGAAATTCCAACGAAAAACTTGGTTTTTTTCAATTAAAATAAACTCCATAAAGGTACGTTTTTCGGGAGCGAGCGAAGCGAGCAACATGCCCTACAGACGTTAAACCTACCCTTAGGCATCTACCGTTTGCGAGCGAAGCGAGCTAATCCCCTACACGTTTCAATTGTAATACACCTTAATGCCCCCCCCCCCCCCCCCCGACTTGGCGTGGAGGTTATTTATAAGAATGAAACTCCGTCTGTTTGTTTGTTTGTCTGTCAATGCTATGCAGGGGTTTTTCCTACACATATACAGCCATACCGAGCGAGCGAAGCGAGCAACATTCCCTACATATATCGAATTTCAACGAGTGTTTTCCTACACATATACAGCCATACCAAGCGAGTGAAGCGAGCAACATCCCCTACACACGTTAAACCTACCCTTAGGGACCTACCGTTTGCGAGCGAAGCGAGCAACATCCCCTACACACGTTAAACCTACCCTTAGGGACCTACCGTTTGCGAGCGAAGCGAGCAACATCCCCTACACACGTTAAACCTACCCTTAGGGACCTACCGTTTGCGAGCGAAGCGAGCAACATCCCCTACATGTTTCAATTGTTATACACCTGAATGGGATGTAAAAGACAATCGCATGTACTTATACAGCCATACCTTGATAGCGAAGCGAGCAACTTAACGGGTGGTCGGG
This sequence comes from Adelphocoris suturalis, assembly GCA_030762985.1. Classification (NCBI taxonomy): domain Eukaryota; kingdom Metazoa; phylum Arthropoda; class Insecta; order Hemiptera; family Miridae; genus Adelphocoris; species Adelphocoris suturalis. The sequence continues at coordinate 50,589,624 of CM061047.1, read as the reverse complement.
GGGCTTGCCCCCCGGCTGGACGTGGAGGCGAGCGAAGCGACCCGGAGCGGCTAGTTATTCATAAAAGTGAAACTCCGTCTGTCTGTCGTGTCTATACACCGCCAAACGGCTGAGTGGTGGGAGTGTACGAGTGATTGGATATTCTTGGGATTTTCCGGAATAGTGCACTAGGGATTCTAAAATTTTCTAATCCCACCCGAACCATGGGCTGTAGGGCGGGAGGGGGGTGGGAGCCCGTTTTAATGTGCTTCTTTTCCCGTTCTTTTTGACTTCGAAGGAAAGTTGGTCGAAATGCGAGGTGAAGCGAGGTGAATCGAGTCGAAGCGATTAAAATAAGAAGTTGCATGTGCCGTCCAGGAATGTGAGGCGCAGGCCTCTTTGACCTGGAGGGAAACCTCCGATGGAGCGAGCCGGAGTGGCTAATTATAAGAATGAAACTCCGTCTGTCTGTTTGTCAGTCTGTTTGTTTGTCCATGCTATGCACAGCCAAACGGCTGAGTGGCGGGAGTGTACGAATGGTGGGATCTTCATAGCATTTTCCAAACGGGTGTATAAGCGATTTTAAAATTTTCTATTCCCAGCCGAACCATGGGCTGTAGGGCGAGAGGGGGGGTGGGAGCGAGTTTTAATGCGCTCCTTTTCCCGTTCTTTTTGACTTCCCCGCTTCCCCTACCCCACTAAACTGGAAAAATTCCGGAAAAATACCGGTTTCGTAAGTTTTTTTACAAGGAATACGACAGCATGATCGGATCGCCAAAAAAGTATCGGGAAATGTGTGCAAACAATTAAAGAGTACGGACCCGTTTTCTCGAAAATTCTGACGAAAAACTTCGTTTTTTCTCATTGCAATATACCCCATAAAGTTACGTTTTTCGGGACGGTGTTTGCGGGTGAAATACAGGATTGATTCCGCCTAATCTGAATCCGAAATCGGATATCGAAAAAAGTGACAGGAAGTTGGTCAAAATGCGAGGGAAAGGGAGGCGAAGCGGATAAAATAAAAAGTTAATTGTGCCGTGGACGCCTTCGAACCTTCTCGGCTCCCGTTTGAAAGACGGGGAAAACTACAGCCCATCTAGGGAATTTCCAAAAGGGTGTATATGCGATTTTAAAATTGTCTAATCCCACCCGAACATAAAAAACGCAGCAAATTATTACAATAAATAATGGCCTCTCTTTATCAAATCTAATTAACTTCTCGTGGTTCCACATAGTTTTGAAAGATTCAATTTGTAATAAGTAATTTCCAACAGAAAAACACGTCTGCCAAGTTGGTTGAGCAGTATAAGTTCCTGACATATTGTAACAGGCTGTAGGTATCACACTATATCCCATCGCATCTATACATCTAATAACGTGCGAGCGATGCGAGCAACATCACCTATACACGTTAAACCTACCCTTGGGAATCTACCCTTCGAGCGAAGCGAGCAAATGCCCTACATGTTTTAATTGTAATACACCTGAATGAGTGATGGGGGGGGGGGGGTGAAAGACCATCGCATGTATACAGCCACACCTTGCGAGCGAAGCGAGCAACTTAATGGGTTGGGAGGTCCGGGGGGCTGGACGTGGAAGTTATTTATAAGAATGAAACTCCGTCGGTTTTTTTTTTTTTTTTTTTTTTTTTTTTTTTTTTTTTTTTTTTTTTTTTTTTTTTTTTCTGTCCTTGTTATGCAGGGGTTTTTTCTACACATATACTGCCATACCGAGCGAGCGATGCGAGCGAAATTCCCTACATACATTGAATTTCAACGAGTGTTTTCCTACACATATACAGCCATACCGAACGAGCCAAGCGAGCAACATCCTCTACATGTTTCAATTGTAATACACTTGCATGGGGAGGTAAAAGAACATCGAATGTACACAGCCACACCTTCCGAGCGAAGAAAGCAACATAACGGGGGGTCCGGGGGCTTGCCCCCCGGCTGGACGGGGTGGCAAGCGAAGCGAGCCGGAGCGGCTAGTTATTTATAAGAATGAAACTCTGTCTGTCTGTTTGTCTATGCTATGCACGGCCAAACGGCTGAGTGGCGAGAGTCTACGTGTGGGGGGATCTTCTCGGATTTTTCGGAAAGGGGGCATAAGAGATTTTAAAATTTTCGAATCCCATCCGAACCATGGGCTGGATGGTGGGAGGGAGGTGGGAGCCTCTTTTAATGCACGTTTTTTACCCGAGCGCTCGATCTTCTATCCGCTGCCACATTAAAATTTGATCGAGAGCACTTCGTATTTCAATAACAAAGTTACGTTTCAGAACCCGTAGAACATGATGGTGCAGTCAAATTTGCTGAAAGATGCTGTACTCCCGGAGAAATCAGCGAAAGGATGCGGGTAATGACGAAAAAAATGCGTCCCCCGCTATGGTTTTTTTCCACCCCAATCGAGTAAATGTCAACGGGTTTTGCTCTGGTTGGTGTTGAAATATTCGTTGAAGTTCCAATTTAATCCCATGCGAGTTTCGAGACATGAAATTCTTTTTTCCGATTGTAGTGAACGAAAATATAGACGAAAACGTTGGTCTCTTCCGTCCTTCTCTTCATTGCTGTCTTCCGTCGCAACGTAGTTATCTGGATTTTGCCTTCGAACATCTTGAAGGAAGGAACCTCTCGCGTTTGAAAGACACTTCAACTGAATAATAGAAGGGGAAAAGGATAGCCTTTCCACGTAGATAAATAATTGCCTATATTTATTAAATCTAACAAACTTTTTGTGGTTCTACATAATTTTATATGTGGTTTAATTTGTTTGAAATTAATGTCCAACAGAAAAAAAACATCTGCCAGGTTGGGTGGGCAGTATAGCTTCCTCGTGTTCAGAAATTTAACATCCGGCAGTTTTGTTAGTACTGTAATGTTCTTAAACTAAACTTTTCGTGGTTCCACATGATCTTTATTGGATAGCCGCCCTGTGCATATAAATGGCCTATCTTTATTAAACCTTATAAACTTTTCGTGGTCCCACATAGAAAACGCAGCAAATTATTACACAGCAATTTATTATTTTCGTTTTCCCCCTTTTATAAGATTTACTTTTTCTTTTCGTGGCTCCACATAATCTTAATTGGATTGCCCTTCTACGCAGTTGACTGGCCTATCTTTTCTATGCGGTCTCACATAGAAAAAGCAGCAAATTGTGAGCGAGCGAAGCGAGCAACATTCCCTACACACATCGGATTTCAACGATGTTTTTCCTAAGGACTCCGGATGGACTGTATCCCATCGCATCCCATTCCATGAGGGCCTACCTTAAGAAAAATAGAACTGGAAAATAAATACGTACACCCATCCAACATCTGAGTTCTGTTAGTACTGAAATGTTCTTAAAACTATACTTTTCGTGGTTAATAATAATGATTTCCAATTTAATAATGATTTCCAACAGAAAAAAAGACGTCTGCCAAGTTGGGTGGGCAGTGTTACTTCCTCACATAGAAAACGCAGCAAATTATTACACAGCAATTTATTATTTTCGTTATGTCCCTTTTATAAGATTTATTCATTTATTATTATTTTGTTATTAATTCTATTTTTTCTTGTCCTTCCCTTGGGATTGACTATAAAAAGACATTGTAAGCAATTTTCAAATTTTCCATCCCCTCCCGAACCATGGGCTTGTAGGTCTCGATGATATGGGGACTATATATATCCAGTCACATCTGTTCATCCCACACCGAGCGAGCGAGAAAACCCACCATAAATGAGTGAATTCCCCTATATTTTTCAATTGTATACACCTTAACGGGGGGGCTTGCCTCCCAGTTGGGCGTGGAGGCGATCGAAGCGAGCCGGAGTGGCTAGTAATTAATAACAAACATCGCTAGTCTCGAACAGCCAAGCCTTCAAAACGAGCCCTTCAAACAATCATGCTGCGTAACTATTTCAAGTTAATATATAGATTAGGCAAACCAAACCAAAGCAGCCTGGTACTTTCATTACCTGAAAGAATCAGATGCCTGTTGGGTGGTCTAGAGGTAAAATGGATTCATCAAAATCAATGTTCTCGGGAAAATTGAATTAATTGGTACAACTAATAAATCTTAGGAAACCAAGAGATATGCAGAACAAAATGCGTAAATCGTAAATCCATGATTTAGTCAACTTACATATTCATTACGAATATATAAAGACACTTGCTGCCCTCCAGATTTACTAAACAAGTCTCAGATTGCTTCCATGTTTTTTGTGAAGAAATGGACAGAGAATAGGATACTCTGTCTCCGATAACGAATTAAATCGAGTCAAATGTCTACACCAATGTTTAACTGTGTTTTTCCCCCTTAGTTAGAATCACTGTCAGATGGTTCTTACGAAACAATTTGGTACGAGCGAGACAGAAGCAATGCATTGGACGTTCTAATCGTTTCTCAGATGGCTCAGCAAGAATGTGTACAGAAAGTACTATTTGGGACCTTGCAGATTGATAGAGCGACTGCAATAAGCGTAAGAATTAACAGTATTAATGTCATTTAATTTTTTTTAAATCTATTTATTATTATTGCAATAATTTGTATTCAAGTTATTTGTTATGTCAGAACTAGTAATATGTAGGTAGGTACTTAATAACATGGATTTTCGAATAAACACGTGATCCAGGCCAGTTTGCCTACATGTGGCCCTGAAAAAGCCGTTACGGATCAAATCGCGTGGCCCAACTCCCACTACCATCAGAGTTTCTCCAGGCGAATTGGGATGGATACGATTCTGTGCTCAGACATCCTGGTTATCATTTCACATACCTCAAGTCCTCTTTCTCGTCCTCAGTTCCGGACCGTAGTAAAGAACCTTGATACCTTAATACACTAGTTCCGAACGTAAGGATACCCTCAGTAATTTGCCTACAGAGCTGTGAGTTCTGGACTGAAATCAGTGACAAGTGTCGAAATAGTTGTCGTGCTATAATGCACCAAGATTCTCTATGATATTACTCTAATATGAAGGAGCAAGGAGAGAATAATAGGTACACAAATTCAAAGGCAATGGTTGTACGATTTAGTCAAGGAACCAAATATGTATTTGCTCCTAGAATAATTCTAAGGGATTTTGATTAGATTGGAAATCAATTATGTTTTATATTAACTATTACACCGCAAGGGGTAGGTTAAATGGGATCATTCTGGGTAGTAATCAGGATCAGGTAGGACATCAATTAATATCAAGATCGTTAATTATGGGGCTCAGATAGAATCATACCGGCTCATTAGGAAGTCAGGCAACGCAATGAATATTACTACAAGGCGCTCAGCGACAGTGTCGCCCTAGCGGGAAGCATCGCGGCGCGCTTATTGCGTTCGTGACGGCGCCGACAGGTGCCGCAGGCTATTGGTGCCGTCAAAAATCCTACCTCCGATACTACTCCTATGGAGCTCTCAGTTCTTGAACCTTGAACCATCAGGCAAGGCATCAGGCATTGGTTCTTGGTCCTACCATCTATATTTCTTACTAAAGCAGTACAGATAGAGAATGACAATAGTACAAAGTGCACGCGTTTTCAGTGTGATCTTGGATCCTTCATGTCATGCTAGAACATTATTCGCATGGATCTAATTTATGTTCACTTCACATGGGATTCACAACTCTCGCTGGGTACTTGGTAGAAACAGAATAAAATTAGATATCACATTTATTTTCAAAAAAGCAAAACTAGTTCAAAATCATAGAATAGTACACGTTAAAAAAACCTTTAAAAACAACATTTCGATCTATAATCAATAATGAACATCTTATTTTAGCCACCATAACTCGCTAATTAAATCATGTTGGTTGTTCATAACAAATTAAACAAAAACTGAGTTTTGCGCTCGGTCTTGATATTTACCCACCTAAGTATTAAAAATATAACGAGTCCTCAAATTACAAAACAATGTTGCACAGGTATGATTGGTAGAAAAAAATAAAAATTTGTTCATATTATGACTGACTCTTTTTTCACATCCAACCTTCGAAGTCTATTAGATTATGAGTAATCATACTTGAGTGGTTAATGAAACCTCTTGATCAGACAAACAGTTTGTGGTCAAAGAAACCTACTGTGAATAGAAATCAATCTAATTAGAGTAATGCTGTTTTCCAGGCTATCTCTCTATGTCTTACTGAATATGGAACGAACTAAATCACTCGCGACTAAGTTGTGGAAACCCATTTGAAAACTGAGGTTAGTGAGAAATTTTGTCTCTTTTCACGATAAATAAATGGTTAGAGTGATAAATCGATTTCGACTGTAAAATCATCATCTGATAACTACTGATGATAATTACTGATGATGATCTAACCGTTGAAATCAATTCACCATTGTAAATCTTTATTTTTCGTGGAAATAGACAACGTTTTTCACTTATTAGGCACCTTATTATTGCGTGTAAGATAATATTAAATTGAAGTTCACTCATTCAGGTCATGACATTTACAGATTCTCAGGAGCTCTTATTCATTCTACACCCTCTTGATGGTACTTCAGACATAAAAGAAGTTTGACCTTGGCGGTGATAAATGGTTCAGCTGTCGTCGTAGTATCTCGAAATCACTATGATATTTATGAAATAAAAGGGTAATTGTGGACAGATTATAATAGACTAGCTGCGTACCTTTGCTCTAAAACGGGCAATTTATGTAATTACATAGCACCTTAATCTTATCAAATTACTCTGTAGGTGACATAAGATATGATAATCATAAAATAATGAAGTGAGAATTCCATTGGAATTGTATTAGCTGTACGATCGTCATGGTTGGATAAGAACCAGGGTGGCTTCGTACCTTGTCATTTTTACCCAGCTGTCACAAGGCTCCAATTCAAATGTTCACAATCAAGTTTCAACTTGTATCTAATTAATTTTCACTCAAACAACACTGTTTCTTAGTCAACCCTCAGTTACGTTAAAACTCATTCCGACCAACATTGCTTCAGTTAATAAGGGGTTTTTAATATCAATTTTTGATGATCTTTAAGAATAAAAACTTCTCGACTCAACCCACCAAAGCCGTTTCAATTGAATTTGTTTTTCCCTCTTTGCTTATTTACGAGATAGGAATTAAATTCGTGCAACATGATCATAAGAAACCGATGCTATTAGAAACCACGTTCCTCAGGTTACTATTGAAACGGTGGCAGCCCGCACAACCCCCATCAAATCGGATTAAAACTGATCATAGTTTAGACCGTGAAAAAGATTTGCCGCAGATATCAGGCAGAGACACATCAGACACGGAATCAAAATTGATCAACACGCTCTGAATTCCAAAAAACCGTAAACATTTTAATATTGGAGGACATTTTTTTTTTTCGATTTTATATCACGAAAACAAAGTTTTTGCTGCTAATTCCGCTGCAAACTGTGACAAACATGAAATTAATTAGGATTTCAACCGATTTGTCTTTGTGATGAACGTAAAATTATTTTGTATTGCAACTCATTCGTCTCATCGACTGTTTTCTTCCGAGTCTACCTAAAGGTAGCGGAAGCATTGTTTTCACTTTCGGGTGAAAAAAAAAAAAAAATTGTCTCTCCAAAAATTTGTCTCCAAAATCAAAATTTTCACTCGAATTTTACGTTTTAGACCATTCTGAACAAATTTGGTTCCGTGTGTGTGTGTGTGTGTGTCGTGTGTCCGCACAACTTTGCACTAAACTTATTTTCAACAGTTTTCATCTGAAATTTTCAGGAGATTTTCGGGTCAGTGGTTAGACAGTCCCTTATCAGTTTTTCGTTCTTGACTAAATACCTCACTCTTCGCATTCGCAAACGTAAATTCTACCAAGCATCATTTTCTCACGACCAAGTAGTCCGATCTCGCTCAAATTTTGAGGATAGTCGAGGGATGACAATTTGATCATCTTATATAAATTTCAACACGATTGTATCATTAATAGCTACTGCGCATGCGCCAATATGAAATCCTCGTATACAAGCTCATTTTCCACAGTTTTCATCCGATCGATGACTTTTCAGGAAATGAATGAGCTAGAGGGTAGACAGTTTCATGTCAATTTCATTGCTGCCGAATCAATACTTCACTCTGCTCATGCGCAAACGTAATTTCCATTATGCTACTTTTTTTATGCTCTAGTCGTCCGGTCTCGCTCAAATTTGTATGATAAATGGGAGATGACGATTTGATCATCCCATATCAATTTCAACATGATTGTATTGTTAATAGCTACTGTGCATGAGCCAATGTGAATTCTTTGTAACGACCTTAATTTCCACTGTTTTCATCCGATTTCGATGAAAATGTCAGAGAATGCGCGGTTCAGGTCGTAAATGGTCCCGTACCTATTTCATTGTTTGCAACTCATCAGTTCATTCTGCGCTTACACAAACGTAAATTACTTTGATGAATTTCGTTAGATTGAGAAGTTAGACGCAGGCTTGCGGTCATGGAGTGCACAGTGTTCCCGCCTCGGTCCGGTCCCGCTCCTCTCCTTTCTCCGCCCCGCTACCTTTCTACCTACCTACCTATAGAACCCCGAGATGGTTTTAAAATAAACATATAATTAATCGTGCTCTGAAGTTATCATTAATACCTACCCAAAAAAACCGTTTAAATTTTACATGGTATCAGGTGTGTTTTGAGGTGCCTACGAAGTGAAAGCTGAATTCACCGAATGGTGAATCGTGTTCGTGGAACCTGGATAATCCAGATTACACCTTATTAATTAAGGAATCATCACCGCGACTGGAGATTGCTATGCGACCAACAATCCACCGCCATGACAGAAACGAAGCCGCCACGAAGTTTCAATTTTGAAGCTGAAAACCTCAATAAAGAATGGACAGACTGGTTGCAAAATTTCAATATTTTCCTTGTAGCCAGCAAGAAGAATAAAGGGACCGATGAAATTAAAATCGCTACTCTACTTAATCAATTGGGTAATCGAGGAATTGAAATATACAACACGCTGAAACAAGATGCCATACTTTAAAAGCAGGAAGAGAAGGAAGATGGATCCACCTCCAGGAAAGCGGAAGAACAAGCTTTGATTATATATGATGAAGTGATTGAAGCATTCACCTCATACTTCGCACCAAAGAAGAATATTATACACGAAAGGTTCAAATTTAATAAAATAAGTTACAATACAGGCCAGTCACTGTTAGAATTTATCCCTGTCCTCAAAGTAGCGGCAGCCTCATGCGAATTCATTGAATGGAATGAAATGATCCGCGATTGACTGGTCGCACAAATCACGGACGATGTGAAGAAGAATGATGAAGAAGACCTGACGTTGGAACGCGCGATTGAGCTTTGCAAACGCCATGGGAACCAATGATTCCAACAGACATGAAATTCGAATTCAAACGTTTGCAGTTTCCTATCTGCCTTGCATTTGAAATAAGCATAAAAAACTGGCCGTTCTATCCTATCCATTATCACAGAAGAAAACGTGCGGAAAAAGTACGAAAACAAGATCAAAATGTCAAAAAAGGTTAGAAAGCGTTTACAAAGTCCAATCGATAATCATGAGAAAACGCTTGCATACAAGTCTGCAACACATTGGGACATTTCATGTCTTTAGTTGCAGACTCGTATGTGTTGCAGACTCGAATGCAAGCTCTAAGAGCCACTCAGCTGCTCCGGACCCTGGGCATCGTCAAGTAAATGTCCTAAAGAGGCTTCATACGAAATTACAGCTTCCTAGAGTGTAAAGTAGGTTCAGAAATTACCTATTAAAATTATTTAACCACCGCTTCACAAATCAAACTGTTCTCGCACTATTCGGATCACCTGCTATGAATCAAATCATCGAAACACCAACTCAATGAAATCATCAGAAATTAACAAGCGGTTGCAATCATGTTCACAATATCAATTATTGAGAATGATCACCTGAGTGTACACAACTATTCAAATAACTATGCTCATAACTCAGCTTGTTGGCCACGCACTTCGCAGTAGTTAACATAAATCGAGAGCTTTCGAACGAATGGTCAACGAATTTTGTGGGATGAAAAACGACGAAGTACCATTTCCCAAGCAACGACTCGGTTGTAAGCGGAAATCATCAGAAAACCAACCGTAACGCATTTTTTTCAAACCCTTTTTGTTAAAGCTTTTTTCGTTTATGAGCCAAAGTAAAGACATAAAATGTCCAAAGAAAACAAGTGATCGTCGATTTCACAAACGGCAAGAAAAATGAAGAACCTCCAATTGACGCAATCTGCCTCAAAGGGAGACTCCAAAACGTAGGCCACGCTCTTCGGACCATTCGAAAAAAGTCAATTATAATAAACATAGAAAATATTTATGTAAAAAATTTAATTCAGAACATATGGCATTCAACTGCCCAACATATGGAAAGGAATGCATGTCTTGTAAAAAAAAAGAATCACTATTCTAATTGTTGCCCTGATCGAAATAAAAGATACTATAAAAACAAACAAAAACGTAGAACACATGCCATAAAGAAATATACGAGTAGCAACAGCGACTCGTCATTTTATATTGATTCACTAAATTTGGAAGTAAATCAAATCAATAAAGATATTGAATGGTTTATAAAGAGCAAAATTGATAAAGAAAATATTAAATTCAAACTGGATATTGAAAGTCACATAAATGTAATGCCATTGAGAATATTCAAACTAATGAATGTAAATCCTAATAAACTGGAAAAATGTGATATAACATTAAAAGAATATAATAATAATGAGTTGGGAGCTGAAGGTAAAATAAGTTTACTGACTACATTTAAACATGTTGATGAAATTATTGAATATTTGATAATAGATACAGATGATAAGCCGTTACTAGGATCAGAGACATGTGTAGAACTTGGAATAATTAAAAGAGTAGATATACTGAAAGCTGAACCAACTAGAACCTTTCAGTCTAAAGAGGATATAGTTGAACAATTTAAAAGCGTATTTTCTGGAGTTGGTAAATTTCCTAGAGATCCATACACAATAAGATTAAAAGACAACGCCTCCTCCGTGACATATTCACCCCGCAGCGTACCAAAACATTTACAAACCCGTTTAAAAGAACATTTAAACAGATTAGAAAAAGGTGGTATCATCTCTAAGGCAGATGGACCATGTTTATGGCAACATCCACTTGTCATAGTAGAAAAAGATTCTAAAAACTTGAGAATATGTTTAGATCCAAAATATTTAAATCAGCAAATAATGGATGATGAATTCCAAATTCCCACCCATGAGAAAGTGTTTGATGATTTGAATGGCAAGAAACTCTTTTCGATATTAGATCTAAAGGAAGGATTTTACCAAATTTGTATTGACGATTCATCGTCTGAATTGTGTAGCGTAACAACTCCATACGATAGGTCTAAATTTAACCGATTGCCATTCGGCGTAAAAATAAGCGCAGAGATATTCCAAAAGAAAAATACAGAATTATTTGGAGACATAAAAGGAAAAATATTATATTGATGATTTAATAATTGCAGGTAAAACAAAACAAGAAGACGACGAAATTTTATTGAAAGTTTTAAAAAGAGCACAAGAATCTAATGTAACGTTTAATGAGAAAAGTTTGAATTTTGTGAACAGAGAACAAAAATATTAGGAAGCATAATTTCTGAGGAAGGGATAGCAATAGATCCTAATCGTATTGAAGCTATTAATAAAATACCATATCCTGATGACAAGAAAGCATTTTCAAGATTTTTAGGAATGATTAAATATCTTGCTAAATTTGTTCCCAACTTATCCTCAGAAAGTGCCCCATTAAGGAAGTTAACTAGGGATGGAAAACCTTGGAATTGGACTGAAGTTCATGCTGATTTTGTAAAAATTAAGAAATTGTTAACAAATTGTACTACATTAGCTTACTATAATGAAAATTTACCAGTAATCAAACAGACAGATGCTTGTAATGAAGGTTTAAGTGTGTATTACTGCAAAACAATAGACCAATATCATTTGCGTCAAGATCATTAACTAAAACTGAAAAGAATTACGCTGTAATAGAAAAAGAAATGCTTGGTGCTTGTTTCGCTTTTGAACGTTTTCACTACTATGGGAATGGTCGAATGGTAGAAATCCATACTGCCCTCAAGCCTTTAATTTCTATTGTGAAACAAGTACCTTCTAGGCTCCAGCGAATGAGATTAAAATTAATGAAATATAATTTCAATATGACTTAGTTACACCTGGTAATGGCAGACTATCAAGAGCATTCATACCGGGATATGATAAAACTGATCCGGAAATGCATTATGTTATTCATAGTTGAATTAATTCTGTCATGTCGGAATAAATAGTTATTCCTCAGATTGAAAGAAAAAATATATTAGTTAAGCTCCATGAAGATCATATGGGAGTATAAAAAATTAGAGCCAAGGCTAGAAAATTATTTTTTTGGCCTGGTATGTCGGTTGATATCAATCACTACATATCATCAGGTCAGGTGTGCCCAGAAAGTCGGGTCCTAAATTCTAAGGAAACAATGATCATACAAAAGATCCCTAGCCGCCCTTGGTCGAAACTTGGGATGGATATCCTGGAATTTCGATCTAAAACTTACCTAATAATAATTGTCTACTTTTCAAAATGGATAGCATTCGAGAAAATTAAACGTAAAGATTCGGACCATATATTATAATGAAAATTTGCGAATCAATTTTTGCAAGGTTCGGATATCCCGATGAATTAATAACGGATAATGAGAAGGTATTCCAACGGGTAACGTATACTCAAATTCCAGGTATTGGTTATGCTCCTAGTCAAATGATGTTAGGTCGATGGCTGAAGGATGGATCGATGTTTAAAGAATCTGGCTTTGAAATAGAACCAATCCCTAACGAGAAAATCCAACAGAACAGTGAAATTGGCAAGAATCCGTCAAAAAACCTATTATGATCGTAGTTCAAGGAACTTACCAGCTGTAAATACATCAGATCCAGTCATTTACCGACACAAAAATGCACGGTGTCACGGCAAAGTTTTGAGCAAAGCACACACACCTAGGCCATGGTATGTTGTAGGTAAAAACAATAATAACATGTACAGAAAGAATAGGAGAGATTTTATGGCGACAAAATCAGAAAACCAAAAACATAATGTAAGCGACAAAGCACAACACACATCACCTCCTAGTCGAACTTATCAATCACGCGATCAGGGGCAACCGGTGAAGGGGGGCATCGGGACATGCTACTGGATCTAGCAGGAGTGTGTGAGTAAGACGGGTATGGCCAGTGGCTACCCGACTGACCACTATTCGGTCACTCCTTGGAAGGTGGGTCACGAAAGGATCAACAAGGCAAAGGTACTGAAGGACTCTACACAGACCAGTGACCTCACCCTGCCATTGCTCAAGCCAGATGGAATTGGCTTTATGGTGCTTGTAGGAGATTTGATCCTCAATGCGCATAAGCAACATTTCAATGGAGTCATCACCATTGGCTCTCCTTGCTAGGGCATTAGCACGCTGATTGCCGAGAATGCCAGCATGGCTAGGCGCCCATATGGCTTGGCAACCACGCAGGCTTTGTATTAGTGGATCATATGAATATGTGTCCCTAATCGCCTCAATGTACTTAGTGAGTCACTACAGATCACATCATTTCCAACACCCAATAGCTGGCAATGACGAACAGCCAGCGCCACTGCCCACAGCAATGTTGTGAACACAGACGCAACAGGTGGAAGGCGTCTAGTGACATGGAAGTTGGGGTTCCATAGGGCAAGGCCAACACCATCAGGTGTCTTTGTGAGGTGAGAAACTACAACCTCGCATCTGTGCTGTTTGATAGATGGTATCAATAGCACGTTGCACTGTGTCATTCACATTTCTCTCTCATCTCTCATCGCCTTGCAGGAGGATAGTTAAGACATCCACAAACAGTAAGGGATGAATATCCTCTCTACCTATTTACAGCGACCATAAACAGCGTACCACTATGCACAGAGCCTTGAGGGATGCCATTGTCCTGAGGGTGGAGTTCGGAGAAGACATTCCCAAGGCACACCCTGAATTTTCGGTGGGAAAGAAAGCTACAGAGGAAGCTCAGCATGGGCCCTCCCACTCCCCATTGCTGAAGCCTTTGCAAGAGGTTATGACACCAAGTGGTGTCATAAGCTTTAGCAAGATCAAAGAAAACACCAACAGCATGCTCCCTGACCAAAAAGGGGTTCTAGATATCACTCTCAAAAGCTAAGAGTAGGTCAACAGCTGAGAAGCGTTTCCAAAAATCAGCCTGTTATTTGTTGATGGGACTGTTGCTTTCAAGATACCATACTAGGCGGTGTGACAAAATAAAACTAAACTTTAAGAGTGGGGATAAACCCAAGGATATAATATTCAAACATGAACTCTCAAATCTTATCGCGAATTTTATTTCGCTAAAAGGAAGGAAAATAATCTTGCTTGTTTACATTTTTATAAAATTGTAGGAAAATCGGAGCTTCTCAGGGTTTGAACTATCACAGGTATAATAGATGTTATAATACGATGAAGATACCAAGTTAGCTTCGATAAGTTACCTAGGAAGTGTACAGAATCATTAGTTGGTGGTAAAGTGAAACGCTGACATTTACTTAAATTCCCACGGTCGTGGATATACTCAACAATAAATTCTATTATATACGTTACACTGGGCAGTAGGTAAGAACTATTGGTGAGGAAGGGAAGGACAAAAGGCAGGCTTCCAAATCCGAGGGATGATCAGTCTGTAGGTAGGCACCTAAAACGGTACGGTAGTGGATTCGCCACACGTAGAATTTTCGATGTACAGTAGACTATCGAGGGCGGTGATGCAGTGGATTTCCCCGAAAATGTTCTCCACCAGGCGTAAGTCTTGGTCTTTGATGACTTCGGCGGATCCAAGAGACGAAGTTGTTCCACCAGAACTCGAGGTTCTCTGAAGTCAGAAGATCGTGGAGACAGCGGTAAGAGAGACTTGCTTTTACGACGACTAAACTTGTTATTAAAACCATTCAACCCACACTCGATCTGGAATATAGAGGGAGACAATAGGGGGGGGAGGGGATGCAACTCTAGCAGCCACTGCCTGGAAGTTTCTGTTGAGAAGCACCTCCTCGACTTGCACATTATTTCTTATCATGATAGTGATGCCACCATGGGCCCTACCATTGGGGAGGGGGTGCCATGTCTTTTCAGTTTCAGGTGCGTCTCTTGGAATGCTACTGCCACAGGCGAGTATGACCCCAGTATGGATCGCAGCTCACCTTGTCGTCCATATATACCGTTAGCATTCCATTGAAGGAAGCACTCAGAGATGGTACTGGTTAAGTGGTCATAATAAGTATCTATAATAGGGGCCTGAGGGTGTGGTGATGCAGACCCCGAACGCGCATCTCTCCTATATATATAGGAATAAATATACAGATGAATAAACAGAATAGATATAGACATAGAAATAATATATTGGAATAAACACTAGCATAAATATATACATTGAGTAGGTACCTACAAGGAAAGTAAAAACATTGAGTACTAGCCACTCAGGCTCGCTTCGCTCGCCTCCACGTCCACCTCCTCGCTTTTTGGGATCTTCGTTCAGCCTGAAATAGAGCAGAAAAATGTCCATGAACATTGTTATTCGGCTATTGGTGTGGAAAAGTGTCATATTACGAAGATTCACAATAGTATAACAATGACAAGACAATACCTAATATAAGATTAAGAGTAATGTAACTACTGAATTGTTGAAAACTAATTTTTCTCTCTTTCCCGGCGAGTTTATTTTGAATAGCTTCGCGCACGTACATATACATGTTCCTTTCCACTTGATGGTCCACAAGTTCCGGCAATATGCAGTCCAAATAATTCATTTCAAGTTACCTTTTACCAATTAACGATTTTCTCAAGCGATGCCCAAGCTACAAATTTCGACCGATTAAGTATCATTATTCTTATTCTGTTCCATTACGAATTCAATACTATAGTTTTGGAAAGTTAGTTAGGAGTTTCAAATTTCACCATCGAAGAGGGTGAATGGAGGGGGATAATCACGATGTTTTAACAATTCTCGTCCAATTTTTGTGATTCTCTTTTTGTTCAACTATGAATTCGGATCAGTGTTGGATCGTATATCAGGAGTTTCATATGACATTATCGAAGGGAGTGAATGGAGGGGGTAATAGTAATAAATCATGATGTTGTAACTACTCTCGTCGGATTTTCGTTATCACTTTTTGTCTAGTTGGTCGTTATCACTGATTTGGTCTAGTTTCGGAAAGTATGTCAGTAGTTTCAAATTTCATGTTTCTGTAATGCATGCATTATTTTCCAATATGCTTGTTTATTATAAATTATTTAAATGAAACTGCACAGACGTAGACGCTTGCCAAGAAGAAATAAATAAATCATCTACACTTTACTATTCCCTCAGTGTATAACAAAACCTGTTTGCGCGCACCTGAAAAATCGAGTGATGGGTAACTTCTATATGAAACTTCTCGTAGAATTCAAATCTGCAATAAAAAATTTGGGTTCTCATTTAAAAAAACGAAGTTGATGTCAATTGCGCACGTTTGCTCAGCTTAAAAATTAAGATTGAAAAAAAAAAAATGTTTTGACCCATTATAAACGATTTTAGCAGGGGGGGGGGGGGGCCGTTTTTGGGGACACCCTGTATATATAAATAAAATAATAGTAGTTGAGTTTTTAAAAAACAACTTTAATTCACTTTCACAAGAATGACAAAGACGATGCACTGCGCGATGTAAATACGGGGACGTACGGATGGAGACTGAACTGCAGAGGCTGATGGCCGCGGGCTTATATAGGGAAGAGCTGCTGTGTCAGCTCTTTATTACCCAAGGGTTGAGGCGTCGTATGTAACTCCTCCCCCCTAAGTTGAAATTTTGGGGACCCAAAAGTTTTATTTATTATTTTGTGTTAGGTAATTATTTTTGTGGGCAAATGCAGATTTTAGTTTTGGGGACACGGAATTTCTTAGTTTATGATTTTGGGGATGTGCATCATCTTTGGATCTTTTTTTTGATTATAATGGTTACAATTATTACATGGTGGTTAAAATTGATTACAATCAATACATTACATCAATACAATCAATACAATCAATACATCATCAAAACGATAAATACAATGGTCATAATAGAATGCAATAATAATAACAGTGATTACATAATATTTACGATTAACAGTGATTACATAATAAAATGGCTTACAATGATTACAATAAGATGTAATAGTAATAACCGTGATTACAAAAAGGTTACGTTACGATTACAAAAAGGTTACAAACGTTATGATTACAATGATTTCAAAAAGGTGACGTGATGAGGTGCCCATTAGGCATTTTGTCGTCTCTTGTGCTTCTTGTATTGAACTATAATTGTTATAATAAAACTGAGTAATATGACATAAAGGAATATGGACCAGAAACTAGGGGTTGCAAGTTGGTATAACGTGAAGCGTTTGACAGGTTTCCAATTTTCTAGTTGTATAGAGGACAAATCTAGGTTTCTAAGCTGAATTACATTATCTAATGTTTTGGAGGAGTCGGGCGTGAGTTGTACGTTACTGACTATAAGGGGTGTGCCTAAGATGCTTCTATGTGCAGCAAACAGGGTTTGATTGTGATAGGACACTAAGTTCTGGCTAGGTCTGACCAGGTAGATCCCTCGTAAGTTTCGTAACTCTTTTCCGAATTTTGAGGTGATAGTGAGTACATCGCCATGAGGGAAGACGAGCAGGTATTGATTGATTCTATACAAGAGCGAGACGTAGTTGGTGGGGATTTCCAGTTTTGCGTAATTGCAATTTCCCGTGGAACTTGTCTTTAGGAATTCGGCTTCGCACTGGGAGTTGACATCTATTAACATGTGACCGGGGCAGAGATAATAGGCGAGGCCAGAAGGGCATTCGTCTCTTAGGGTAAGGACTTCGTTTTGCGATTTCAGCAAGTAGCGAACGGAGGGTACAATTGTTACGTATTCGGAATTTAATGTTGCTGGTAGGGATTCTAAATAGTACAGGTCGAAATTTCTGGGATCTACAATAGGGACATCGAGAAAGTAGACTATTTCGTCCGTTCCGATAAAACATTGAACCTTTATGTGGGATTTAATTTCGAATAGGTCTTTTCCGGTATGGTTCAGGAACCTAGGGCCATAGAATACCGTGAGGCGGTCTAATTCGTCTACCAAAAGTTCTGAGCTCAGGATACTTGGATGTAATTTACCCAATTCACAGAAGGTGAGTGACGTCTCTATGTCCTGGATAACGTTTACTAGTAGTTGTAGTGAAATCTGGCAATGTTCCAGGAAGTCATTCAAGGCACGAATGTGTGTTTGTTCCCCTACTTTCATGTCTCGAAGGGATTCAAACTCTTTCCGGATCTGAAGGTTGTTATGATTGATGATGTCCATAGTTTTGTTAAAATTTTCGGCAAAAGCTTGATTCACCGAATATTGAGAGTTTAGTTGGTCCTGTAAGTTTTCTTGATTTCGTTGTAAATGGTTTATTATGTTATCATAGCGTTCGCTATCCTTCGCGTCTAGGTTTCCCGTAACAAATTTGATTAAGGAGCCTAACCCGTCAACTAGTCCTCTTTTTGATCTCTTTGTTCGTTGGTTGACGATCTTAAAGTTTTGTATTTTAGAGTCAATCACTTCGAAGGTATGGTTTATAGTTGTGGTGAACATATCAGTGCGTTCTATGTATGTAGTCTGGGAGTCTATAACGGAAGTGAACACTTGTTGGTACTGAGTGCGAAGGGAATTGATTTTTGAAATTAAAGCGCTGAGGTCGTAATAGTGAGTGATGGTATGATAACCTTCCACTATTTTGGCCGGTCTAAGGAGTACTGGGAGAAGTCCAGGGTTCAATGTGACGTTGACTAATTCTAGTCCTGAGGCGGAGGAGAGGAGGATCAGGATCCTGTAACAATGTCAAAACAGGGAATTCCTGAGGATTTCTGTACACATCTGTTCTCGGAGGTATGGTATGTCAGTTTGGGAGAAAGTAGGGTTCCTATTGCTCGTTATTGCTTTGGCAAACTGGCAGACGAAAACACCACAATCGTCTGAGTTCAATTGCTGTGGGATTGTTAGCAAGTGGATTGTTTCCCAGTTTTCTGAATCCAGTAGGATTCCCCTCTTTTCGAGAAACTCGAAAGCCAAGTACGATTGAATGTTTTCTAGGATCGGGATGGCGTATGCGGCTGCAGTGCCATTTCTTGTACGTGTTTCGGAGAGGGAGTCTAGGTACGTGATCTGTTTACGTTTCGTGTTAATTACCACGAGACTCCAATGGTTTGTTTTATGGATCGGTATGATTATTAAATCTTTGCTGAATATGTCTGACCTACGAGTAAAGTGTCTTACTCGGTCGTAACCGTGTGCTTCTAACATAGGGTAGAGGAAAGAGTTAAAACAGAAGGTTGAGGGAAATGTTTTGTGGTTTCTATTCCTTTCGTCTATCAACTCCATATAGAAGTTCATAATCATGTCGTCTATCCAGTTTCCGGGTCTTAGCGTCAGTAAGTTTTCCCTAGTCAGTTTGAGTCCGTATTTATGTGTCAAAGTTTCTGAGGATGGTAGTTCGGTATTCCATGCATTTTGGACTTTGGTCTCATAGAATTTCCTGGGTGGTTTTACGTTGGTTAGGTGAGCCTTCTCTTTGGTGTTATGATGACGTGGGTGAATTTGTACTGTTTTCATAGCCGGGTCTATTTCTTTAACTTCTTCTTTATTATATTTGGGTTTAGTCTTGCTTTGTCGTTGGATGGTTTTAATAAAGATTTCGTCAGGGATTTCAGGGGGGTCTATGCGGTTCACGTTTTTCTCATCAGCTACTTTTTCTTTTTGTTCCTGGAGTTTTTCGGACACTTGTGCGTATAAGGCTTTTACTCTTTCTTTATGTCGGTCTAAATAGTCGTGTGCCATCGCTTTTTCGATATCCATTTCTAGGAGAGAGCGGTTATTCACGTGCCCGTGTAGGAGTTCGAACGGTGTTAATTTTGACGCGGAGTGGATCGAATTATTGTAGGCAATGATTGCGTAGTTGACTTTATGGTATGTGGTACACGTTTTGAATTCTTCCCTATTGGTTAGTAATCGGACGTGCTCTATGAGAGTGGAATGAAATCTTTCAGCGATACCATTGGATTCCGGGTGTTGCGAGGATATGAAGTGAATGTTTATTTTATGGAGGGCCATCAATTCTTTCACTAATGAATTTTGAAATTCGGTTCCATTGTCCGAAATAATTTTGTTCGGGATCCCATGGTGGGCAAAGAACTTCATTAGTCCGTTAACTATTTCAACGCCGGTGGAAGAAGAGATAGGGTATGCTTGCGCGTATTTGGAAAATGGACAAATTATCGTTAGGAACTTAGAGTTTTCTATGGTGAATTTGTCTATATGTAGTGTCTCTAAAGGTCGGACAGCTGTAGGAGTGATGTTGTATTTAATTTTGAGCGGAGATCTTTCGTATTTGCATTTTAGACACAATTCGCAGTTGTTGATGAATTTTTGAATAGCGATCTTCAGATTCGGCCAATAATATTCCCTTTTTAATTTTTCGTATGTTTCGTCTATGCCGCGATGGTTTGTAACTCCATCATGATATTTGGAAATTAGATCTGTTTGTTCTTTTTCCGATTGGATGTCGATCAAGCGTTTGGAGTATTCAGTGAGGTTTATTTCTGAGTGGGTGAAATGAGTTGCAATGACTTTAGCGAATTTTTCGTATACCTCGGTTTCGAAATAAATGCCATATTTTACCCTAGGGTGGATGTATTCATTGGTGAATTTTATTACATCGTTTTCAAACTCTTGATCATTTACTTTGACGAGCATGCGAGTTTTGTTTCCAAAAAGGGTCGTAAGTTTAACCATGTCGGGGACAGGGTGGTTAACTACTGTGAGTATTATCTGGTTCGAAGAAATGTTGATTGGCTGATCGCGAATGGGTATATTGACAACTGTATTCCCTAAAAAGTTGGAGTGGACTGTGTGTCTAGATGAGGTTTCGTCAGTCACCCCTTCCTCCCCAGGATCGACGTGTGCGACCACAGAGTCGGCGTCGTCGTTAGAGGTAAGGTCCAGTTGTTTGCCTAAAAGTTGGGTAAGTTGGTCACAGTGTAAGGTATGTAAGTTTGGTTGGTTTTCTATTTTGACTCTGGATAGTGCATCTGCGTTTGTGTTGAGGGCTCTCAGTAGTGAGCCTGAAGGGCTTCGAGAAATCTGGGTATTGAAGGATTGGGTCATTGCTTAGGAGGTCTTTGCAAGTTTCGAAGCATTGTCGATACTCAGGGTCCGTGATGTCTATGAGAGCATCTTTTTTGAGACATTTAGTCATGGGTTTCGTTAGTTTTGCGAAGTCTTTGATGAATTTTCGGTAGTACCCTAACAGTCCTAAGAATCCCTTGATTTCTTTTGTAGTTTTTGGAATGGGATAATTTTTTATTGCTTTAATTTTGTCTGGGTTTGGTTTTACTCCGTCTGGTGTGACTACGTGACCTAGGTAACAAACTTCTCTTCTCAAAAAGTCGGTTTTATCTAGTTGTACCTTGAGGTTAGCAGATCGAAGGCGTTTAAAGACTGATTCTAAACGGTGTACGTGTTCCTGTAGGCTAGTGCTAAATACTATAATGTCGTCCAAATATACGCAACAGTATTCATTTGCGATACCACGTAGTATATTGTCCATCACGCGTTGGAATGTACTAGGTGCGTTCTTTAACCCAAAGGGGACGCGTGTCCACTCCAAATGACGTGTGGGGGTGCTGAAGGCTGTTTTGCTGATGCTATTGGGATCCATTTCTATTTGGTGAAAGGAAGATTTTAAGTCAATTGTACTGAAATATTGGCATCTTCCCAATTTGTCTAATAGTTCCGAAATTTGGGGAAGAGGGTATTTATCTTCTATTGTTTTTTCGTTTAGTTTACGATAATCTACAACGATTCGAAACTTTTGCTTTCCACTGCTGTCTTGTTTTTTTTTTGGGACTATCCAGATAGGGGCATTCCAAGGGCTTTGAGAGTTTCGAACGATCCCTTGTTGGAGAAGTTCTTCCATTTGTTTGTCGAGTTCGTTCAAATGTACCTCAGGGAATCTATAATTTTTTGTGTAGACTGGTATTTCGTCAGTAGTGCGAATGACGTGTTTGACGTTGTTGGTGAAACTAAGGGGGGTGCCTTCTTGATGAAAAATATCCGCGTATTTGGTGACTAATTTGGATATCGCGAGTTTTTCTTCCTCGTTCATGTGGTCGAGGCGAAGTTGGCCTAAATCAAATTTGAATGTTGATTTTTCGAAGTGGTTTAAGTTTGAGTTTGAGACGGGTTTTTGGGTTTGTAAGTCAGTAGTTTGAGGGTCGATCTCTTCGGCTAATATGGGGGTAGCCTGCGTGAATTGGTAGGGGTTTTCGCCGGAATTCAATACTTGGACGTAAGCATCATAATTTTTAACTTTAACCAAGCATTGGGGAATTTCTACGGGTCCTATCTTTTGGTAGGGGATGATCGCATCTCCATTTTCAATGTTATTGAGTACAAGTTTGACCTGTTGGATACTCCTACCGTCAATGGTGTACGTCTCAGTGATGTCTAAATTTAGATATTGCAACGGGAGGTTTACATGAGGGGTTTGGAATACTTTATTCCTGATGCTTATATCGGCTTTTATAAATTCTAGGATATCAATACCGATCAGGAGATCGAACCTAAAATGGAATGGGAATAGTCGGAATTTTAGGTTTAAACCCTTTTCTCGAAGTAGTTCGTCGCACGGGACCATGGCACTTGAAGTGACCAAGGAGGTTCCGTGGACAGTCGTAACTGAAAAAAGTTCATCATCTGTTTTGATAGGAAAGTATTTTTCTGCTATTAACGGGTTGACAAAACTGGCCGAGCTCCCTGTGTCTACGAGGATTTTTAAGTTTAATTTAGGCAATATGATATAGGGGAGCTTGTTGATCGGCTTAAAGTTTAGGTTCATGAGGTTGCATGCGGTGGTTGGAGGCAAGGGTCTTCTAAAAAAGGAGTTTCATCCTTTTGACTTTGGGGATTTTCCGTAGATTGGTCTGGCCACTCATATGCGTCGTAGTATAGGTCATTTTGGTAGTTCGAGTCATGATAGTTATTAGGTTCGTCAATCGTTTGGTCGTTTTGGTAATTTGAGTCGTAATAACCGTAGGCTTCGTCATTTATTTGGTTCGTTTCTTCGGTTTGTAAATTGTGAAAATTTGGATTCGGATTCGGATTTGTTGTCTGCCACGACATTGGTTTCCAATTCCTTTGAGTGTTTTGGGAAGATTTCTGATTATTTGGAGGGTTTCTTTGATAGGTTGGCCTATTTTGGTAGCCGTTTCTTTGTAGGTTTGAAGGGGTTTGTTGAGGATTTGGCTGTCTAGGCGGGCCAGACCATTGAGGTGGAGGATTTGTAGTAGTCTATAAGATCTCGCAACAGGTGTTTGAGACCAATATGCAGGGTTCTGCCTAGGGGGCCCGTAAAGACGGTGCGGGGGCGGAACTCTGTATTGAGGAGCTTGGTTTTGCCTGAGGGGAGCATTTTGTTTTGGACGACAGTTTGATGGTAACAACTGGTAATCGTTCGTCATCCATCCAAGTGCCTCATTCAGGTCCTTTGGTTTTCGAGTCCTCAACAGGCTTCCTAGTGGTTCTCTAAGATGTAATAGGAAACATCTTAGCGCGAGTTGTGTATGATGTTTAATTATGTTGTCGGCCTCATCGGGTTCGTGGATGTTGGCATACGCGGTTATTTTGTTTAATGCTTCCGTTATCCTATGGTGGAACTTGAACGGATCTTCGTGTTCTCCCTGTCTCATATTTGAAAGGTCTAAATTCATGGAGAACACATCTCGTTTATCGGAAAAGGCATTGATCAACGCGTCTTTGATTTGTTTGTATGTCGTGATATTTCCCGAGTTTATTGCACTTGAAGCTGGGGGTTGAATTTTGGCTTTGATGGCATGTAAGATCATCCTATTTTGGAAATCTCCTACGTCGTTATAATTGAAAAATCTGTCGTTCAGTTCTTGTGTTACGAGTAGGAAATCATTCAATGTTTCCGGATCTCCTTTAAACACTGGAATGAGTTCCATGTGTTCTTTCTTGAATGTTGGGACTTCGGAGACTTCGGGTTTCCTATTTGGTACGCGTGCGCCTCCCAATCTCATCAGTTCGAGGGCGCCTGTAGCTTCATTTAGCGCGGCTTCTAGTCTAAGTTGTGTCGCGTTTTGTTCTCGGAGTATTTGTTGGGTCGCTTCTAACAAGTGATTAAATTGGGTATTTTGCGCCATCAATTCGGAATTTTGCGCGATCAGGTCTTCGATTTCGGGTTTGCCCCCGGTGGCTCCAGTATTGACGGACATGTCGATGTTTTCGGAGATAGTAGAAAGGTATTGGGGCCGGGTTTGGTCTCTGAGGAGGATCCCTAGGCGATTAGAGAGCCTATCGGCCACAAAACGTTTTAGTTCTTTGGGAATTTTGATTTTTTTAGGACGTGCTTACGGGGTCAAACCTAATCTGACCTGTACAGTGCCGAGTTATAGAAGAAAAGATACAAAAATACAGCTGAAAACAAGATTAAAATTTAAAAGATTAAAATTCCTTAAAATTATCTTAATTAAGAATGGTGTCTTCGTGTGGGAGACGAGAAGAATGCAGAGGTGGAGAGAGATTTAAATTGGCGGCAGCCTTCAATTCGGCGGGTGGCCTTCAAGGTTGAGCTTATCTGCAGCTCGGGAGCGATAAAAGTTTCTAATCTGAGATCTACGTCCTGTGCGTGGGCGGATCTCCGATGAGGTGTCGTTTTATCAAATGAAGAGTGGACGTCTATATATCCTGAAGTTTAATTCTGAAGTTTTTCCCGGTCAGATATTCGTTCTTTGCGGGTTTCAAAACTTTTAACAGAATTTTTTTAAAAGCTTCTTGGAAGTGAAGGAAGTCGTATATTTGAAGTGTGTTTTAAGTGAAGTGGGCTTAAGAATGGGTGAGTGTCTGCCGAATATGCTTTTCGGTGGACTGTGCTCGTACTATAAAATATTGCGCAGTGTTTTACTTACAGCGGAATGCCCATGTCCATGTAAGGAGTCCAGTTCCTTTGATTTCCGTCGTGTGTAATCCCAATCAGACACTGTTTCACAGAAGGTTCTCGGTTTTTCTTCGCGTGTACGGAGCAAAGAAAAAACCACGTCTTTCCGACAAGCGCCAATTAAATAATAGTCGTGGAATTTTGAGTTTTTAAAAAACTTTCACAAGAATGACAAAGACGATGCACTGCGCGATGTAAATACGGGGACGTACGGATGGAGACTGAACTGCAGAGGCTGATGGCCGCGGGCTTATATAGGGAAGAGCTGCTGTGTCAGCTCTTTATTACCCAAGGGTTGAGGCGTCGTATGTAACTTATATATATATATATATATATATATATATATATATATATATATATATGTATATATATATATATAACCATAACTGTGCAATCTATACCTACTGAAATAATACACCTTTTTGTAATAATTTGCATGTTTTTTTAAACTATTTACCTACTTAATAATAAATTTGACAATAATAGTTATATAATACCTACTTGGAAACTTGATAGTCAACGACGAGAAAAAATTTATTTAATTTAAATAGGAAATCGAGCGCATTAGCGCTCTCGTAATTAAAATTGAATGTAGATACCATCTCCAGATCTCCTATTAGATTTCTAACCAATGTCATCATAATATCACATATCAAAGTACCAAGGTAATAACAATTTAAAATAATAGTCTTACCTCATTCATAGAAACGTCAAGTGGTGCCCACTTGGTCCTCTTTTCTGCATCACGGTTGAATAAACTCTTCCTACGACCGTTTTGCATGATGATATACCTACTTAGATGTGAACTCGTAAAGGACTCGTAAGCTAGTAACACTTTTGTACTGAGATTCATCTTTTATACCAAGCTGATATTCTGGATGTTTACCTACCTTCTTTAACTGAAAATTTCACCTTTCCATAATCTGATCAACGAATTGCTTTATTCCCACAAAACGTGTTGACTGAAAAACGATAGTGGGGACCGTATTTTCAACTCTGGAAATTATCCCGGCCTGAATCCCAAGCACAATGAACAGTACGAAGAATGTTCCTCATCGTGTACCTTGCCCATTGCAAAAGCCATTCTACTCTCGGCCCTCCAATTATGGAAGAATTGGGTAGGGTCTGTTGCTTCGAGGTGAACGGTACCTACCTTCGTTACTCGGAGTCAATGACTCACAAGTTTCACTAAAATACTGTGGCGGTACCTGTTGGAAAAGTGATGATCTATTTCGCACACCTCGACCCCTCAAAACCATAACGTCAGAAATTTCAGTTGTAGTAAGTTATTATATACACCGTTCAACCTGTCATGATCAAATTTTGGGAATAACTCTAAATTTAATATTTGGGTGTTGATATGAAAAGCTTTTTTACTCTAAATCCCCCCAAAAAAGGTGTATTCAAATTTTTGGAAAACTTGAAATTCAGCCTTCATCTCAACTTGTAAAGAGGACTCATGAATAAGGCATCCTCTTAGCTATTTATAGATCAGATTGAAATTTAAGGATCTAATCGACCAGAACACACCGCCCAGGTGCAACGGGCCCTTAATATCGACCGTATGGAAACGGGGGAATCCTCACTTCTTGAAAACATCAAAAAAGTTTCTTGTTCCATTTGTTTTAGGGCCTTTATCAAGTTGTTTTTGTGTTGAACTGAGAGGCTTCACAACAGCGATTGATTGTTCAATGGGGGTCACAGTGTTGGGGACTGAACAATCGGTGATTCCTTTTTCAGTAATTGAAGGAATATCAGTGTTTGCACCTCCTATAGAGGAGGTAGCAACAACAGGGTTAGATTTCCCTGTCTCCATGGTGGAATGTTCTCGCCATTCTTGGTTGCCTCCACATGGGAAGGCATTTGAGGGGAAGGGGGAATGGGAGGGGGCGGAGTGAAGACCTTGTGGGAGTCCTGGGGGAGTCATGGGTGACACTTTGGATACCTACAATAATTGTAGACGACATTTTCATCGTATCTTTTAGGGAAGGTGTGTAGGTACGTGTGTGTCTGAGAGTATTTCGTTAAGTGTAGAGTACAGTGGTGTCGCTTCTAACATCGGGGCTAATGCTACCTCTACTAGCCTACTGATTATAGCCTCTGTGATAAATGTAAACTGTTTGGGATAACTTTGCGTTTGTCGACGCTTGCCGTCTTTGTGACCGCCGTGATCAAAATCGGCATTCAAATCAGGATTGATTTTCATTTTCATAACACAGACTATATTTACAAATGGAAGTAGCTGTTACTACAACGCAGGTGAATTGATAATTAAGTCGAATATAGTCCATGAGTACCTACCCTACATGTGAACCC
This sequence comes from Adelphocoris suturalis, assembly GCA_030762985.1. NCBI lineage: Eukaryota > Metazoa > Arthropoda > Insecta > Hemiptera > Miridae > Adelphocoris > Adelphocoris suturalis. The sequence continues at coordinate 50,562,289 of CM061047.1, read as the reverse complement.
TCCTTGAAAGACTTCACCGATTAATACGTTCGTTCTGAATGGTACAGTTCTAAACTGCGGAACTGTTGGGACTGCTAACGATCTATGAGCTTATCATTAGCGTGTGGGCGGGTGACTTCCTAGCGCTCGAATTTGGAAAGTTCTGGAAAAAAAGTACTGCGAACAAAAAAACTCATGTATAGAAGTGGGGTTCCAGCAATAACAACAAAACCTCATTGCGGTAGAGCATAAGTTCGGAACTGACAGAACTGCCGCTGAGAATGCAACTCTTGCAGTTTTCGTGACCGCGGTTATCAAAATAATTTTCATAACACAGGTCATATAGATGTAGACATTAGTTCGATCCAGGTGGAACGAGGGTAAGCCGAATTTTGTGAATAATCAGGGCCATCGCCTCCGAGTACTTATCCTACATATGAACCCTCCTTGAGAGACTTCAAAGATTGATAGGTTCGTTCTGAATGGTACAGTTTTAAGTTGCAGAACTGTTGGGACTGCTTTAAGCACTGTGAATGATCTAAGAGCTTATCTTAAGCGTGAATTGAAATACGCACATGGGTGAGCGACGTCCTCGCGTTTGAATTCCGACAGTTCTGGAAAAAAAAGTACTGCGAACTCGAAGCTCAATTCCAGAACTTCGGGTTCCAGCACTGTTGACAAAACCCAATCGCGCTCGACTAGAAGTTCCGAACTGATGAAACTGCTAATGAGAATGAAGCTAATGATGGAAAGAACACATCTTGCTGCATACCTTGTGAGCCTCCCCCAAGCTGGCTTTCTCCTCATTTGGAGTCAACAGAATATATATCATTAGTACAGTTGATTATTTATTACAAAAAAAAATGATCAGTTCAGAAAGATGTGTTGGTTGTTGGGAAAGAATTCTCATCTATTATTTCCCAACAAACTGCTTAAACATGAGCAGATTCTTCACCCTTCCTTAAGGAAACTAATTAGAATCGGTGCCCCTTTGATATATGCGTAACGATGATATTCATATAGGTTTAAGGATGTAACTAAGAAAAAAATTACAATAAAATACACAAGGAAGCATGCAAAAACCTTCACAACCTTGAATATCGACTGCTCAGAGACAGACGGACGTAACCCAGAGGATGCCTGGATTGCACGACGACAGAAACCTTGACCTTGATAGGGGTAAAAGGGAGCTCAAAAAAGATAACAGTATCCTCAACTGCTTTACCCCATCAACCCAAACACTCACACACACCTATCAATATAAGTTTATACATTGAAGTTTATCTTATTCCTGATAAGAGCAATCGAATTGGTGTTAACATTTGTATTTAGCATTTTTTTTACCTGTCTTTAACTAGTAATTACCAGGCAGTGTTTTCTTATTGGTTTTGTCAAATGATTTTACACCCAGAAATACTCGCAGTATATACTGAAGGCGTTGCGCAATGTTTTTTATCTACTCGATACACTATATTTGGAAATCGATTCAGTCAGTATGGCGCAAGGTGCGAGCAGAATACATTCATAATGAATAATTATAACCCACCGGGAATCCGAAGGAAGTTTTCTATACGAATGAGTTTTAACAGCACCAATGGTGATTTCGTCCATGATGCTACCTCCACTAATTTATTATGCCATAGTTTTACTGTAAGCGATCATAATAAATATTGAAAGTAAAGTAAGCCCGGGGACCTAGACTTGATGATTTTGAAACATCGACAGTGTTATTGAATAGTAAGGACAAAATGAGCGTCTGCGATGGATTAAGTATGACGTTTTTGTCTTTAGCGTGTAGGTAGATCGTTATGACAACGTCAACACTCTCCAATAAGGAGCAGAATGGCTCTTCTACTATTATGATTCGGATGTTAAATACTGTAATAAGGAATTCTGACAAGAGGTCGTTATAATGACGAATAAGAAACAAGTCATTCTGCATTTTGATTGATAGAAATTTGATACATTAATGAATTATTCGAATCGATCTGTTGATGCCGTGTGAGGTGGATTATATAGAATAATTTAGTTGGCTGCCGAAATTAAAAGTACCAATTACTCTGCTAGATCGAAAAAAATTAGGTAGGTACCCGACCTATAATTATTATTGATGCGAACACGGAGAGCCGGGAGGTATAATTGAATTGGTCAGATGGTCCTACCATTTGAAACTAGTAGGCCTACAATGAATTTCAGCAAATCGAAGATGTAAGAAAGTACAGCTATGCCTGCATACTCAGTAGAATTTAACTCACATTTTTGAACAGGGCACATATTTTGTTTCTGTTGGTTTTTCCTCTTCAAGTGTTGCTTTCATCAGGAACCCGTAGCTGAACGAATCCGTTCTGCAACAATACTGTTCCTTCTCACACATCAGCTTGTTATAAAAAGTATGCTACCATGGTATTATGGTATTATGCTTACCATAATATGATATCTTATGGTATCTTGGTTCTCTGGTTAAGAAAAGAAACAGTAACATGCTTCCCCAAATTTTAATGACAAATGAGCAGGAAAATGAGGTTGGGCGGACTGCAATTATTTTCTGAGCACTTTATGACAAATGGTCCTTCACCCTACCTATGCTTGAGTAGCTCATAAAAACTCGAGGGAATCTCCGTAGCAGCCTTTCCATTGCACAGTCAAACACGTTCTACTGACAGGAGTGAAAAAACAGAGTTTTTACAACAAAAAAAGTCATACACGATCCTGAACATAACGAAATCATGTTAAAAGTTCTCGCCACGAAACTGCAATCTCAACTGCTTCCTGCTGACCCTCAGTACAGACAGTACAATCATCTCGAGAGGCCAGAAATAATGTTTGGAATTTTGCCATAAATGTATTAGTAACTCGATAATTGGCTGAACCTCGAAGAAATAAGGTGTATTCAAGCGTTCATTCATTGGTTCGGTAGTGCGTTGAAAATGTTGATGACTTTCCCTCGTTCACTAACTTGTAGTTCTGTCCCGAATGATACACAGAATTCTGTCTGCATTCCGCCCCGAATAATATAAAAACTGATCTGCTAGACAGTTGTTGTTTAGATTACTAAGACTTTTACTTTTATATTGCCATTTATGCATGACGAACGTACGCGCGAAATTCTTGATAATTGCCGTGGCAGTAAATACAGTAAAACTACCGTCAAACACGTTCAGCTTGATTTCCCGTTTTCGGCAAGGGAGAAGTCTCTCATCAAAAACACAATCATCAGGAGTGCACTAGAACCAATTAATTCGAGGTAACGATTTTGAAACCTAATAATAACGCATTCTGAGTACCTACAGAAACCATATCTCTACTCTGAAGGAAATCTCATTTTCGAGAACAAGAAGAACAATTCCTCCTACCGATCTGGAGGAACTCAACGATCACAAGAAACCTGAGATGACGACAGCATAATACATCAACAAAGCATCACGAAACGGGTCAACAATCGAACATAAAACGCTACGGTCACATGGGATATCGTTCTGAGTAAATTGAACGGAAAAACTTCAATGCGACAACTTGGCTCACAACATAGGAGCGTGAATGCGCACGTCAGGAAATTTCAGAGAAACACAATTGCACTTGAAAAGCTGTAAACAGTAGTTTCTCGGTGCTTTCAATGACAAAGGCTGGTCAAACTTGAGTTATACTTTTTTAAGATTATCTGTCGCAAAATTAAAATAAACTCCCAGCCAAAAGACATATCCAGGTAAAAAAACTAAATAACATTTTCTTTCTTGGTAGATTACGACGGTTCATTATTTTAAACAATAAACCAAAAAGATACGATTCTAAAAGAAGAAGCAATTCACTTGAAATAGGGAAAAATGTATATGACGAGACTGGGAATAGATTAAACCGTAATAATGTGGACAAAATATTACGGGCCTTTCCCCATTGTCAATAAATTATCCAACTCCGTGTATCAAGTTATAGGTTATGAAAACAGAGAAGTAAACCAATTGACATGCTCAGCGACCGTCCCTCACTTCGACTGTCTTGACAGTGGCAACTGTATTAATTCTAGGTGCATATGTACGTGTATTGCATTTTGTGCTTTTTGTCTCAATTGTATTTATTTTACATTATATTTATTGCACCATGATTTGCTATCATAAATCATTTAGTATGGGGAAGGGGCATGTAAGATTCTCGCCTGTCCTCCCATCTCATTATCGCTGTAGTTTACAGCTCCAGATTATTTATCATCCAAACTAACCTGCGGGGCAGGCATAGATTTCTCTATGTTCTCACGCCTAGAAATCCAAAGGTTTTTTTCCGAAGTTCTCGCCCTTAAGGAGAGCAAACGGATCAACGTTTTGGATGGTTTTAATCGATTTTTTGGGATAATATTTATTTTGACAAGCAAAAAATTATTACTGTTATCTTGAAAGTTTTGCAATTGTCGATTTTTGAATATGTTAGCCTTTTAATGCAACCCTTTAGATGCCAAGCTTACAGGATCAGCTAGACCCAAAATGTGATTATTAACCCAAGAATCCTCAAGTTTGCTCTACTAGTTTCGCGAAAAAGCTTTGGACAGAATACGGACGGTTTTTTATTTTTTTTTTTTTTTTTTTTTTTTCGATTCTCTGATTCTGAATATTTTGAAAAGTAAACCAACCAATTTCAAGGGGAAGATTTCATTTTTCCCCTGTCGATAACAAAGGTTTATATTGAACACAATAAACCAAAATCCTTTCTGTTGAGAAAAACAACTCAAGCATCTAACAAGAAAATTGTTTGTTGGCCAGCACATTTTGAGCTTAATAAGTTGGTCAATTTCAAAGAACATGTGCTGAAGTAACCACTAAATTTGACAAAAAATTGTTTAAAATCATTAAATTTATAATTTTTATCAGATTATTACACAAAAGAACCTTATTAACTATGAACTATAAGTTAAAAAAGTATACTCAAAATTTGACTAAAAACAGAACGTAAATTTCTGTAATATGTGCAAACAAATTGATAAATTCTTTACAAAATGCTTGAAATCCAATATCATTGTGTGAGATGATTGGCCGCATGACTGCCACTTTTCTAATAATCTTCTGTGGGCTGTCACATTCCACCAATTCTTTTATTTTGTTTCAGGTTGCCCTTATTTGCCAAAAAGACCAGGACTTGTGAAAACAACCGAAAAACCGTTAATGAAAAATGGGACGCAATGTTCAAGCTGGGACTAAGAATATTGTATTTGGGGGCATCACCAGATCGGGTTTGGAGGGGAGAAAGAAATGTTCTGCGTTACGGGGTTTTCCCTTTATTAATACTACTTTATTCTGGCTACGGATTACTTATAGTGGTTTTTCCATTTATATATGAATCTGATTTCATGGAATCGTTAGATAATCTTTACAAGGGAACGTATTTCGTCGCTGCAGGCTTCCAGTGGGCATATCTACAGAAACACTTGGATGGAATTTATGAGCACCGAACAAAAATTGAAAGTTTCAACAGCACTCAAGCCATCCCTGATGTAGCTAACTCTATTGCTAGGAGAAATATCAAATATTTCATTAAGTTACTTTGGTTTTTAGTTATTCTTTGGAGTGTGGTTGCAGGACTTTTCTCATTCGACACTATCATGGGAATCATTATCAAACTCCAGTCGGGTGAATCGGATTCGTCTATGGTGGACAGCGATTCATTCCAGAACTCTCAGAGCTGGCGACTAACTGTGGATTTTATGAATGCGGTAATGACGTTATTGTCGGTCGCTGTTGGTTTATCGTTCAATATCATCAGTGGTTTTCTCACCCTTGAAGTAGTGACACAATGTGAAATAATACGTGCTGCTATGGCACTCGACACAGGCAAGAAAGTAATGTTCAGAGGCTATATAGTGGACCACATCCGAATGCTCAAGTAAGAGTTCCCAACTTCACACATCATTATTCACTTGTTATTCTGGAATCACAAGCAATTACCGACTATGCCTTTGATGTGCTGTCTCACTAAAATATCATAGCGGTAATCAAATCTCTGGGGGTTGTGGCACATGACTGGAATGTATGACGAGCTACATTCAGAACATATGCCGTGTGTTGAGGATCAATAACTATCAGACCCTTTCCGCCTCCTCAGGTGTTCTCCAGGGATCCCTTATCCCTCTTATGTTTTGCTTAATCAACTTACGGTGCTGATATTTAGGTGGTGCCCTTTTGGGATCCCTTGAAAACAATTAAGAGGTACGTAGGGGTGTGAACGCTTTTGGGTGTCGCGAAGCGCCAAGTTTTGATGATAATGTACAATATATACGGGGTTTAGGTAATAATTATTAACGAATAATCGGCGTAGGAGCGTTATCTACCACAGAAACAATATACCTCCGTATAATAATTTTCAGCGTTTTATCTAACACTCTAAACCGACCACCCTGTTTATATATGCATCACTATGTATATTATGTGGCATTCTTGAATATATATGTTCTTTGACACTAAAGAAAAAAAACCCCGTTCTTGCGCAAAAGAATCAGTTTTAAAAATGAAAGGATGAGGTTCGTTGGCCAGCACTGTCAGTGTACGATGAATTGGTCATGTTTAGTAAAACTGGCTAAAAATCGATAAATTTGTTTTTTTATCAGTATTTTATTCAAAAGATGTTTACTACCAATGAACAAGAACATTAAACAATTTATGCACAAATTTATGCTGAAAAACGTACTCAAATTTCAATATTTGATTTTTTTGAAAATAGGTAAGAACTAAGAAAAAGCTAAATATCCAAAATCATTTTTGATTTGGTGAATTATCGATCAGATAGAGCACATAAAATTGGTAGTGAACCATTTTCTTGTACTGAATGTGCTCATTTTTCAAAACAATGTAACATTATACCGACTAGATCCTCTTATAGAACCCACCACATTTTTATCCATCAATGTCAGACTATTCGTTTGATGCATTAAACGTAAAGCTCTCCGAATAGATTTGATTATTTACATTATAATGAAAAAAGTTTCAGTCATGCAGCATGATCGTATGAGCGAATTTCCGTAAATTATCGTATTGTCTACTGTTGAATTGATTTGAAATTGGAGTTTTTTGAGTGCAAGGAAATTGTTGTCTTTTAATTTTATGCCAAAAAACGAATTATAAATAATAATCTCCAATTCAAATAAAGGTTTTAAATTTTTAGCTTTTTTTGAAGTAGGTATATCGAATTTTAACAAATTTTAATAAATTTCCAGCACATTTTTCACCAGAGTTTTGTACATAAATTTTTGAATGTTATATTTTATAGTTAATAAACTTTATTTGAACAATATTGTACCAAAAAATTTTAATTTAACGATTTTTAGCCGTTTTAGCCAATTTTAGTGATTTTTGTAGTAAATATTTTGAAATTTGACCAATTTAGACTTCGTTTCCGAATGCCTCAAAACGGATTTCAATGAAGAAATTTTTCAAATTTTTTTTTCCGAGCCGTTGCAATAGTTTCATTTTTTACGGATATTCGCTAACATATTCTGGAAGAAAACGTCCCACACATTTGGCAGATGTTCTTGTAACACTTATAAGTTACTTTTTCACACACTTCTTCATTCCCGATTTATTTTCTTTCGGTAAAAGTTTATAGAAAGTTTATAGACTTAGTGCTCTAAAATTTTGATAATACTGTATTCTTTATGTCCGCATTACCAGGAGTGCAAAATGGCTCATTAAGCGATTGGAAGCTCTTAATACCGCTACCACACTTCTTTCTTATTTGTTGTTCGCGCTCAATATGTTCATTTGGGTAAGTAAGAAGCTATGTAATGCGTAGAATTTATTTTTGTTTACTACTGATTCGTTTTTGACAGTGGTGTAATCCCACAGACATTGGTCGAGCCTGAGTTATACACCTAAGGAGTCATGGCATTAGACTTTTTCATCGGTTTTTTCCAATTAGCTTCTCAGGGATGGTTCAGTACGTCCGTTAAGATCGCAGTAAGTTTCATCTGACGATGTAAGGAATAATATGAAAATAAAATGCTGAATGAATATGCCAAAGAGGATTAAAAATTTAAGCTTTCTCAAATACCTGTAGGACATGGAGGAGTCAGAGGCCTTAGTCTTAGACCTTTGGCTGCGATCTGCCGCCTTCTGCCTTCGTAGTCAAATGGAAAGAATATCGTGTTAGGGACGAAACATCCAAAATATGCCATCTCTGGGACTGTACCTACTAACTATAATTATTGGCACTGTCAAATCTGAGAAGCACAACCAAAACCGCTGCAGATTATTACGCAAAAGCTTATTAGATATTCATAGATTAGATATCCCTTCAATGCAGATTAATGATATATAGGTAATTATGTACACACACACACACACACACACACACACACACACACACACACACACACACACACACACACACACACACACACACACACACACACACACACACACACACACACACACACACACACACACACACACACACACACACACACACACACACACACACACACACACACACACACACACACATATATATATATATATATATATATATACCGTAAATATGAACTGACTGCTTGATATAAGGAAGCGCGTTCTATCTCTATTTCTATACTACTTAATAAGAACGAAACTCCGTCTGTCTGTTTGTCTGTCCATGCTATGTACGGCCAAACGACTGAGCGGGGGGAGTCTACGAGTGGGCTGATCTTCTTGGATTTCTCCGAAAGGGGGCATAAGCCATTTTAAAATTTTCTACTTCCATGGGCTGGCTGGCGGGAGGGGGTGGGAGCCACTTTTAATGCGCCGTTGTTTGGCGGAGCGCTCGATATTCTATCCGCTGCCACATTGATCGAGAGCGATTCGTATGTCAGCGACAAAGTTACGTTTTTAGACCTGTAGAACACGATGGTGCCGTCAAAATTTATGACTGATGCGATCTTACGGAGAAATCATGCGGGAAATGACGAAAAAAATCGTTACACGCAGTGTTTTTTTCCGCCTTAGAGCCAGTAAATTCCACGGGTTTTGCTCGGGTTGGTCTTAAAATGTTCGATGAAGTTTCAATTTGGTCCAATGCGAGTTTCGAGACATGAAATTGTGTTTTCCGATTGTAGTGAACGAAAATGTAGATGAAACGTTGGTTTTCAAGGTCCCGCTCTTCCTCATTCCGTCGAAAAGTAGTTATCTGGTCTTTGCCTTCGAACTTCTTGGTCTCGGCTTCCGTTTGAAAGCTGAAGAAAAGGAAAGCCCTTCTACGCAGATTGAATTATGGCCTACCTTTAGAAAAATATACGGGGAGTAAAAATACGTACAAACATTTAACATCCGACAGTTCTGTTAGTACTGAAATGTTCTTAAAACTAAACTTTTCGTGATTCAACATAAAGTGCCGCGTTTGGTAGTCATTCACAACAGAAAAAAACATTAGCTAAGGTGGGCAGTATAACTTCTTCACAGAAAACGCAGCAAATTATTACACAGCAATTCATTATTTTCGTTTCGCCCCTTTTATAAGATGTATTACTTTTTTTACCATTCCCTCGGGTTTGTAAGTGAATAGGGTAGATACTCTGTCTGCAATAACGAATTAAATAGAGTCAAATTTCTATACCAACGTTAACTGTGTTTTTCCCCCTCAGTTAGAATCACTGTCAGATGGTTCTTACGAAACAATTTGGTACGAGCGAGACAGAAGCAATGCATTGGACGTTCTAATCGTTTCTCAGATGGCTCAGCAAGAATGTATACAGAAAGTACTATTTGGGTCCTTGAGGATTGAGAGAGCGACTGCAATAAGCGTAAGAATTGAATGTATTTTTGTCATTTATTTACTTTTTTTATTGGTCATATCTATTTATTATTATTGCAATAGTTTGTATTCGTGTTATTTGTCATGTCAGAACTAGTAATATGTAGGTAAGTACATATTACCATATATTTTCAGAAAAACACGTGATCCAGGCCAGTTTGCCTTCAAGTGGCCCTGAAAAAGTCGTTACGGATCAAATTTCGAGTGGCCCAACTCCCACCACTATCCGATGGATCACGCAATCTACCCTTTCTCCAGGTAGTACGGGATGGATACGATTCTATGCTCAGACATCCTGGTTATCATTTCACATGCCTCAAGTCCTCTTTCTCGTACTACTCTAACGGAGCTTTCAGTAGTAGAGAACCTTGATATTTCTACACTAGTTCCGGACGTAACGGTTCTCAAGATCTGTGAGTTCTGGACTGAATTCTGTGACAAGGGTCGAAATACTTGTCGTGCTATAATGCACCAAGATTCTCTATATAGTACTCTAATTTGAAGGAGCAAGGAGATAATATGATAGGTACACAGATTCAAAGGCAATGGTTGTACGAATTAATCAAGGAGCCAAATATGTATTTGCTCCTAGAATAATTCTAAGGGATTTTGATTAGATTTGAAAGCAATTATGTTTCATATTAACTATTCAATACCTACTGATACAGCGACACCGCAAGGGGTAGGTTAAATGGGATCAGTCTGGGTAGTAATCAGGATCAGATATGACATCAATAAATTAATATCAAGATCCTTAATTTATTATGGGGCTGAGATAGAATCTTACCGGCTGATATGAAGTCAGGCAACGTAATGAATCTTACTACAAGGCGCTCAGTCACAGTGTCGCTCTAAAGGGAAGCGTCGCGGCGCGCTGACTGTGTTCGTTACGGCGCCGAAGCTGTCGGGGCCGAGACAAATCCTACCTCCAATACTACTCCTATGGAGATCTCTGTTCTTGAACCTTGTCATACCATCTATATTTCTTACTAAAGCAGTACAGATAGACAATGATAATAGTACAAAGTGCACACGTTTTCAGTGTGATCTTGGATCCTTCAGGTCATGCTAGAACATTATTCGCATGGATCTAATTGAGGAGCTGACATGGAAAAGCAGTTAAGTCCAAAAATTTAAAGAACATTTTTTTTCGTCGAAGTGCAAGTAAACAGTCACGCCAACGGCCTTAGGTCTTCCCGTCCTTGCTAGAGCGCATCCTGAATAAATGTGTGACCTTTGCATGGAGGAGAGATTATGTCCTAAAAAATCTGATAAGAGTTCAGAGGGAGTTCCTATGAAATTTGATTTTTGGACTTAACTGTTTTTCCATGTCAGCTCCTCAATTTATTTTCACGACACATGGGATTCATAACTCTCGCTGTTTACTTGGTAGGAACAGAATAAGAATTAGATATCACATTTATTTTCAAATAAGCATCACTATTTCAAAATCATAGAATAGTAGAGGTTAAAAAACCATTGAAAACAACATTTCTATCTATCATCAATAGTGAAGATTATAATCACCATAACTCGCTAATTAAGTTTTGTTGGTTGTTCATAACAAATCAAACGAAAATTGAGTTTCGCGCTCGGTCTTGTTTTTTACCTAAGTATTAAAAATATAGCGCGTCCACAAATTACAAAACAATTTTGCACACGTATAATTGGTAGAAAAAAATAAAAATTAGTTCATATTATGACTGACTCATTTTTCACATCCAACTTTCGTAGTCTAAGAATATGAGTGGTCATACTTGAGTGGTGAATGAAACCTCTTGATCAGACAAACAGTTTGTGGTCAAAGAAACCTACTGTGAATAGAAATCAATCCAATTAGAGTAAAGCTGTCATCCAGGCTATCTCTCTATGTCTTACTGAATAAGGAACGAACTAAATCACTTGCGACTAAGTTGTGGAAACCCATTTGAAAACGGAGGTTACTGAGAAATTTTGTCTCTTTTCACGATAAATAAATGGTTACAATGATAAATCGACTTCGAGGGTAAAATCATCATCTGATAACTACTGATGATAATTACTGATGATGATCTAACCGTTGAAATCAATTTAACATTGTTAATCTTTATTTTTCGTGGAAATAGACAACGGTTTTCACTTATTAGGCACCTAATTATTGCGTGTAGGATAATACTAAATTGAAGTTCACTCATTCAGGTCATGACATTTACAGATTCTCAGAAGCTCTTATTCATTCTACACCCTCTTGATGGTACTTCAGACATAAAAGAAGTTTGACCATGGCGGTGATAAATGGTTCAGCTGCCGTCGTAGTATCTCGAAATCACTATGATATAATTTATGAAATAAAAACGTATAAGAATCAATTTTTTTAACATCCCCGTTCCACCAAATGATCGAACATAGTGCCGGACTATAATAGTTCGAATATACTGTGTTAATATTTGAGGAGTGACAATTATATTTAAAAAAAACATGCCGACGCTTTTCGAATAAAAGGGTAATTGTGGACAGATTATAATAGGCTAGATGCCTAAATACGGGCAATTTATGTAATTACATAGCACCTTAATCTTATCAAATTACTCTGTAGGTGACATAAGATATAATAATCATAAAATAATGAACTGAGAATTCCATTGGAATTGTATTAGCTGTACGATCGTCATGGTTGGATAAGGACCAGGGTGGCTTCGTACCTTGTCATTTTTACCCAGCTGTCACAAGGCTCCAATTCAAATGTTCACAATTAAGTTTCAACTTGTATCTAACTTATTCTCACACAAACATACCTGTTTCTTACTCAACCCTGAGTTACGTTAAAACTCATCCCGACCAACATTGCTTCAGTTAAGGAAGGGTTTTTTAATAATTTTATTTTTGAAGATCTTTTTGAATAAAAACTTTTCGGCTCAACCCACCAAAATCTTTTTGGTATAATTGAATTTGTTTTGACCCCTTTGCTTTTTTACGAGATAGAATTAAATTGTATATCGAGTTGTGCGGGGTAGTGATCTGATGATTTCATATGGTAAGGTCTAATTTTGAGAAAGCACAGTAGGAAGTTATTACTCTACCAATCAAAATGAAATACGAGTACATACCTAGGACACTATCCTGAGACCCATTCTCAGCTACGCCCCGATTTTGAACGAATTCGGGCAAAATGATCATGAGAAACCGATGCTATTAGAAATCACGTTTCGTAGGTTAGGTACTATTGAACAGGCGGCAGCCCGCACAACCCTCACCATATCGTATTAAAACGGATCATAGTTTTGAGCGTGACAAACATTTGCCACAGATATCAGACAGAGAGACATCAGACACGGAATCAAAATTGATCAACAAGCTCTGAATTCCAAAAAACATTTTTTGCACAAACACAAAGTTTTTGCTGCTAATTCCGCTGCAAACTGTGACGAACATGAAATTAAGTTGGATTTCAACCAATTTGTCTCTTTGATGAACGTAAAATTATTTTGTATTGCAACTCAATCGTCTCTTCGACTCATTTGCTTCCGAGTCTACCTAAAGGTAGCGGAAGCATTGTTTTCACTGTCGGGTGAAAAAAATTGTCTCTCCGAAAATTTGTCTCCAAAATCAAAATTTTCACTCGTTTTTAACGTTTTAGACCATACTGAACAACTTTGGTTCCGTGTCTGTGTGTGTGCGTGTGTGTGTCCGTGCGTGTGTGTGTGTGTGTGTGTGTGTGTGTGTGTGTGCGTGCGTGTGCGTCTGCGTGCGCGATTTCGTGTGCGTGTGTGTGTGTGTGTTGGGTTGCTGGGGTAGGGTAACTGTTGGTGTTTTTATCTCTTCGGAGCTCCTTCATATCCCTACCCAAGTCATGGTCATACGTCCCTGTCGTGCAACCCGGGCACCCTCTGGTTTACCAGAGGGTGGCAGAATGACCCACTGGCGCTTAGGGGGGAGGCTCATGTCAATGGGTCTCCCGACCCTTCTTCTACCGTCTCCCCAGTTATGGAATCAAGAAATAGAGAGCCTCATAACCCCCGCCCGCCCATTGGCCAGCGGGGTTCTAGGGGGGGCGTCAATCTTCCTCTCCCTCTTCTTCCTCCTCTTCTTCCTATCCTTCTTCCTCTTCCAATGCCCCTGGAGATGTCCATCAGTGTGCCCTCTGTGAGAGAGCCTTCAGTTCCAAGCGTGGCCTCAGTGCCCACGTCTGGCAGAAGCATCCTGTACAGGCCAACGCTGAAATTGATATAGAGCGAGAGCGGCCCAGGTATGCTTCTGATGATTTGCGGCGAATGGCAGCAGAGGAGGAAGAGGCTGTGCGTAATGGGGTACGAAATATTAATGTATTCCTTCAAGCACGTTTTCCAATGCGCACGCTTTCTGCCATCCAATCTCTTCGCCTGAGGCCCCACTATAAGCAGCTTGTCCAGGATGCAATCCTGGCAAATAGCAGTGGGGCCTCTCCCGCATCTCCGACAGGCGTGGGACAACAGCCGGCCGTTCAGCGATTCCTCCCCCGGGACCTCCGGTCTTCTCGAGGATTTGAAGACTGAAGTGTTGAGGCTCGGGGAGCCGGTAGGCCGTATTGATGGTTATGAGAGTGCCTACCTGCAGGAACTGGCGAGGCGGGCTGTTGAGAGGCCTGTTGGCCTGGAAGACGAGGTCGCGGTCTATAGACTGAGGATCTTCCCACAGGTTGGGGATGCGACCGTGGCGGGGCATCAGGGAGGACATCGTCCTGAGTTGGTGCCCCGTGGAGGTCGCAAAGCAGCTAAGCAAGCAAGGAGGCGGGAATACCAGTGGGTCCAGAAGTTGTGGAGGAAGCATCCGGCTTGTGTAGCTACGGAGGTATTGGAGGGAGCTGGGGATCAACAAGTTTTGCCCCCACTCCAGGAGTTTGTGGAATTTTGGGAGCCACTTTTGAGTGCTCCCAGCCACAACCCTGGTGTGCCGGTGGTACCCCCAGCTTCCACCAGGGATTCCTTACGTGGCATTATGTGCACGCCGGTGCTTGATGACGAGGCACATATGTGCCGTGTCAAAAACTCCACGTCTGCTGGACCTGATGGTATTTCTGCCCGACGCTGGAATAAAGCCCCAAAAAGTGTCAAGCTGCTTATCCTCAACCTGTTACTTCTATCGGGAAGACCCTCGAAAGCGTTGACCCGTGCCTGAACCATCATCATCCCAAAGAAAGGAGGAAGTGGGCCTGGAGGCTACCCCCCGATTTCCATATCATCGGTAGTTTTCCGCCACTTTCAAAAGATTCTGGCATCTCGCTTTCAAGTGGCTGGTGTCATATCTGACGTCCAGAGAGCATTTTGACCAGCGGATGGCACAGGGGAGAACCTTACAGTTCTCCAAACTGTCATTTTGCTGGCCCGCATCAAGAAACAGCAGCTCCATCTTGCCGCCCTGGACGTCGCTAAGGCCTTTGACACAGTTAGCCACTTTGCCCTGACCGATTGTCATCGTGGTGTCGGGGCTCCTGCTTGTTTAATTGAGTATGTTGCCTGTCTGTACCACGAAGGCGTGACGGTCCTCGAGGCAGGAGGCGAGTTGTCAGGGGATGTCGTCATTGGGCGCGGGGTACGCCAGGGGGATCCTCTATCGCCACTCCTCTGCAACCTGGTCGTGGATACAGCCTTGGGTAAGCTGCCAGCTGAAATAGGGTTTGATCTCGCCCCTGGGGTGCGAGTAGGTGCATTAGCTTTTGCTGATGATGTCATCCTACTCGCAGAAACCCGTGAGGGCTTGCAGATCTCCCTCAACGCATTTGCTGAGCAGCTAGCCAGGTGTGGTTTGGTGGTCAACCCAGCTAAGTGTGGGTCGGTCTCCTTGGTCCCGTCGGGTCGCCAGCATAAGGTGAAGGTAGTGGATGAGGAGTGTTTTGTCTTAGGACAAACTTCCATCCCTGCCTGATCCGTGTTGGAGGTCTGGCGGTACCTTGGGGTCGACTTCATGGGTGTGGCCACTATAGCCGCAAGCCGTGTGGACCTTGGTGGAGCATTAGCTCGTGTCACCAAGGCTCCATTGAAGCCACAGCAGAAGCTGCGCCTCCTTCGCACGTACTTACTGCCAAAGCTAACCTATGGGTTAGTCTTTGGCAGGCTTACTGCGGGGAGGCTGCTTGAGTTAGATCGTGAAGTTCACTCTGCTGTGCGCTCTTGGCTAGGCTTCCCACCTGGTGTCCCAAGTGCTTACATTCACGCACCGGTCAAGGCGGGTGGGCTCGGTATTGTCTCTCGTTCTGCCAGCATTCCATCTTTACGCCGCCAGTGCCTGCTTGCCCTTAGGGGCTCGAGCTGGGAGGTCGCCCGCACGGCTGCTGACCTGGACTTTGTCCGGCAGCAGTTGCTGTGGTGCGATCGAGCAACACCAACTGCTCCCAAACCCAGCTCATCTGCTGAGTTCGCTGCTGCACTGCATGAGTCAGTAGATGGTAAAGAACTCCGGCAGTGCTCTGAATCCCCCATTTCTACCCAGTGGGTGGAATGGGCTTCAGAGGGCATTGGGGAGTGTGAATATCGCCATTTTCACGCCGTCCAGGTGGTTACGTTAGCCACCTCGGTGAGGTGTTTGAGGAGTAGTCGCGGGACAGTAGACACCCTTTGCCGTGCCTGTCGGGGTAATAATGAGAATCTTTATCATGTGGTGCAAAAGTGTCCTCGTACTCACGGTGGCCGCATTTTACGTCACGATGCGGTTGCCAAGCAGATAGCAGGTGCTTTGTCATCTAGCGGTTGGGATGTTGAAAGGGAGAGACTATACCACATGCCGAGTGACCGGGGCAAGAAGCCAGATATCGTTGCGATCAAGCCCGATGGGTCTGCCATAGTCCTGGATGTCCAGGTTGTCAGTGGCAGCGTGGACATGGAGCAGACCTGGCGGGCTAAGAAAAGTAAATATGATAGAAATGGTCTGCGCCAAGCGATATCTGAGCTAGAAGGAGTGGCACCTAATAACATCAAGGTCATTGCCGCGACCGTGTCATGGCGCGGGGTGTGGTGCGGGAAAAGCGCCACGGAGTTACTCGGGTTGGGCATCTCGGCAGGAGTACTCCCTGGTTTCACCACCCGCGTCCTGAGGGGTTCTTACTTGAACTGGTGGTCATTTTATAGGGGCACTTCCTTTCATCCCATTCTTCCTCCTCGTCCTGCAACTTCCCTTATCCCTAGAGCCGGCGTCGGGTAAACCTGGGCGTCCTCCCCACTTTTTTATTTTATTTGTTTATTTTTCAATTTAATGGCGTGCCCCTTCGTCTTTGAGGGGAGTTTTGTGGAAAAAAAAAATGTGTGTGTGTATGTGCGTGTGCCTGTCCGTGCGTGCGTGCGTGCGTGTGTGTGTGTGTGTGTGTGTGTGTGTGTGTGTGTGTGTGTGTGTGTGTGTGTGTGTGTGTGTGTGTGTGTGTGTGTGTGTGTGTGTGTGTGTGTGTGTGTGTGTGTGTGTGTGTGTGTGTGTGTGTGTGTGTGTGTGTGTGTGTGTGTGTGTGTGTGTGTGTGTGTGTGTGTGTGTGTGTGTGTGTGTGTGTGTGTGTGTGTGTGTGTGTGTGTGTGTGTGTGTGTGTGTGTGTGTGTGTGTGTGTGTGTGTGTGTGTGTGTGTGTGTGTGTGTGTGTGTGTGTGTGTGTGTGTGTGTGTGTGTGTGTGTGTGTGTGTGTGTGTGTGTGTGTGTGTGTGTGTGTGTGTGTGTGTGTGTGTGTGTGTGTGTGTGTGTGTGTGTGTGTGTGTGTGTGTGTGTGTGTGTGAGTGTGTGAGTGTGTGTGTCTGTGTGCGCGTGGGCGGGTAACTTCCTAGCGCTCGAATTTTGAAAGTTCCGGGAAAATGCACTGCGAACGAAAAAGCTCAATTCCAGAACTGGGGTTCCAGCAATAACAACAAAACCCCATTGCTGTAGAGCAGAAGTTTGGAACTGACAGAACTGCCGCTGAGAATGCAACTCTTGCAGTTTTCGTGACCGCGGTGATCCAAATAATTTTCATAACACAGGTCATAAGATGTAGCCATTACTTCCATCCAGGTGGATAAGAGGTTAAGCCGAATTTTGTGAATAATCAGGGCCATCGCCTCCGAGTACTTATCCTACAAATGAACCCTCCTTGAGGGACTTCGAAGATTAATAGGTTCGTTCTGAATGGTACAGTTTTAAGTTGTGGAACTGTTGGAACAGCTTTAGGCACTGTGAATGATCTAAGAGCTTATCTTAAACGTGAATTAAGTATGCACATGGGTGAGTGACGTGCTCGCGTTTGAATTCTGATAGATCTGTAAAGAAGTACTGCGAAATCAAAGCTCAATTCCAGAACTTCGGGTTCCAGCACTGTTGGCAAAACCCAATCGCGCTCGACTAGAAGTTCCGTACTGATGGAACTGCTAATGAGAATGAAGCTAATGATGGAACGAACACATCTCGCTGCATAACTTCTGAGCCTCCCGCAAGCTGGCTTTCTCCTCATTTGGAGTCAATAGAATAAATATCATAAGTAAAATTAATTATTTATTGCGAAAAAATGATCAGTTCAGAAAGACGTTTGGGTTGATGGGAAAGAATTCTCATCTATCATTTCCCAACAAACTGCTTAAACATGAGCAGATTCTTCACCCTTTCTAAATCTCTTAAGGAAGCTAATTAGAATCGGTGCTCCTTTGGTACATGCGTAACGATGATATTCACATAGATTTAAGGATAAAACTAAGAATAAAATTACAGTAAAATACACAAGGAAGTATGCGAACACCTTCACAACCTTGAACATCGACGGCTCAGAGACAGACGGACGTAACCCAGAGGATGCCTGGATCGCACGGCGATAGAAACCTTGACCTTGATAGGGGTAAAAGGGAGCTCAAAAAAGGTAACAGTATCCTTAACTGCTTTACCCCATCAACCCAAACCCTTACACAAACCTATCAATATAAGTTTATACGTTCAATTTTATCTTATTCCTGATAAGAGCAATCGAATTGGTGTTTGAAATGAAATGAAAAAAAAATTAAATGAAAAAATGGTTTATTCCTTTCAATTACATAGGCGGGCAAAAAAACCAATAAATACATCAAGGAATTACCCCACACAAAGAGAATAACTCCGAGCTGTGTGGGGGAGTACACTTCCTAACTAATGAAAATTAATTTTTTAAATATTTGAACATTAAACAAAAGATATCCAAAAAATAAATAAAAAAGAAAGTTACACTTATATTTAGCGATAAATACTTATAAACATTGAATAAATTCGTTCCGGTCCTATTCCAATAAGCCATGTAAAAACTATTTTTTTTTTTTTTTAGCTTTTGTCGGGTATATAATAGTGGTGAGCGGATGGCAACTGTTGCATTGCAGAGAAGAATCGGGAGATTAAAATGAATATGATTATTTGATTTAAAAAGTCGGGAACGACTAGCTGAATGGATGGCCAAGCTATATTGACGTGTCTCAGCATGATTTGCTTGCGAACTGTCGGAAAACTGAAACCAACCAGTATGCTTGTGATAGAACATCAGGGCTGATTTTGCATATAACTGTTTCAACGAAAAAAAAACCTTAAGGGTATTAAACAGATCGACTGAAGGGTAGCGTTTATTATGATGTGACATCACCTTGAGGATAGCCTTTTGCATTATGTAAAGAGAGGTTTACATTTGTATTTAGCATTATTTTTACCTGTCTTTAACTAGTAATTACCAAGCAGTGTTTTCTTATTGGTTTTGTCAAATGATTTTACACCCAGAAAAACTCGCAGTATTTACTAAATGCGTTCCGCAAGGATTTTTATCTACTCGATACGCTGTATTTTGGACTCGATTCAGTCAGTATGGCGCGAGGTGCAAGCTGAATACATTCATAATGGGTAATTATAACCCACCGGGAATCCGATGGAAGTTTAGTCTATACGTATGAGTTTTAACAGCGCCAAATATGATTTCGTCCATACTGCTACCTCCACCAATTACGCCATAGTTTTACTGTAAAAGATCATCATAAATATGGAAAGTAAACTAAGCCCGGGGATCTAGATTTGATGATATTGGAACATGTACAGTGTTATTGATAGTATGGACTAAATGAGCGTCTGCAATGGATTAAGTATGACGTTTTTGTGTTTAGCGTGTAGGTATATCGTTTGACAACAGTACTCTACTCTGTGGTTTAGGGTCAACCCTCTCCAATAAGAAGCAGAATGGCTCCTCCACTATTATGATTCGGATATTAAACGCTGTAATAAAGAATTCTGACAAGAGGTCGTTATAATGATGAATAAAAAACAAGTCATTCTGCATTTTGATTGATAGAAATTTGATACATTAATGAATTATTCGAATCGATCTGTTGATGCCGTGTGAGGTGGATTATATAGAATAATTTAGTTGGCTGCCGAAATTAAAAATACCAATTACTCTGCGAGATCGAAAAAAAAATTAGGTAGGTCCCAGACCTATAATTATTAGTGAGGCGAACACGGAGAGCCGGGAGGTACAATTGAATTGGTCAGATGGTCCCACCATTTGCAACTAGGAAGCCTACAATGAATTTCAGCAAAATGAAGATGTAAGAAAGTACAGCTATCCCTGCATACTCAGTAGAATTTGACTCACAATTTTGAACAGGGCACATATTTTGTTTCTGTTGGTTTTCCCTCTTCAAGTGTTGCATACATGAGGAACCCGTAGCGGAACGAATCCGTTCAGCAACAATATTGTTCCTTCTCACACATCAGCTTGTTAGAAATAGTCTGGAAGCTGATTATGGTGTCTTGGTTCTCTGCTATAGAAAAGAAACAGTAAAGTGCTTCCCCAAATTTTAATGACAAATGAGCTGGAAAATAAGGTTGGGCGGGCCGCAATTATTTTCTGAGCACTTTATGACAAATGGTCCTTCACCCTACCTATGTTTGAGTAGCTCACAAAAACTCGAGAGGAATCTTCGTAGCAGCCTTTCCATTGCACAGACAAACACGTTCTACTGAAAGGAGTGAGTTCACAGGAGTTCTTATAACAAAAAAGTCATATACTATCCTGAACATAACGAAATAATGTTAAAAGTTCTCGCCACGAAACTGCAATCTCAACTGCTTCCTGCTGACCCTCAGTACAGACAGTACAATCATATCTAGAGGCCAGAAATAATGTTTAGAATTTAGCCATAAATGTATTAGTAACTCGATAATTGGCTGAACCCCGAGGGAATAAGGTGTGTGTATAAGGTGTGTGTATCATAAGGCGCTAAAAATGTTGATGACTTTCCCTCGTTGGCTAACTTGCAGTTCTGTCCCGATAAATATACAAACAGATCTGCTAGACAGTTGTTGTTTGGATTACTAAGACTTTCACTTTTATATTGCCGATTATGCATGACGAACGTACGCGCAAAGTTCTTGATAATTGCCGTGGCAGTAAAGACAGTAAAACTACCGTCAAACACGTTCAGCTTGATTTCACGTTTTTGGCAAGGGAGAAGTCTCTCAACAAAAACACAATCATCAGGAGTGCACTAGGATCAATTAATTCGAGATACCGATTTTGGAACCTTATAATAACGCTTTCAGAGTGCAGAAACCATATCTCGACTCTGAAGGAAACCTCATTTTCGAGAACAAGAAGAACAATTCCTCCTGTCTGGAGGAACTCACCGATGACAAGAAACCTCAGATGACGACAGCAGAATACATCAACAAAGCATCACGAAACGGGTCAACAATCGAACGTAAAACGCTAAGGTCACATGGGATATCGTTCTGAGTAAATTCAACGGAAAAACTTCAATGCGACAACTTGGCTCACAACGTACGAGCGTGAATGCGCACGTCAGGAAATTTCAGAGAAACACTATTGCACATGAAAAGCTGTAAACAATAGTTTTTCGATGTTTTCAATGACAAAGGCTGGTCAAACTTGAGTTATACATTTTCTAATAAACTCCCAGCCAAAACACATGTCCTGGTTAAAAAACTAAATAACATTTTCTTTCTTGGTAGATTACGACGGTTCATTATTTTAAACAATAAACCAAAAAGATACGATCCTCAATGAAGAAGCAATTCACTTGCAATAGGGACCAATTTATATGACGAGACTGGGAATAGATTAAACCGTAATAATGTAGACAAAATATTTATTGCCTTTCCTCATTGTCAATAAATTATCCAACTCCGTGTATCAAGTTATAGGTTATGAAAACAGAGAAGTAAACCAATTGACATGCTCAGCTACCGTCCCTGATTACGACTGTCTTGACAGTGGCAGCTGTATTAATTCTAGGTGCACATGTACTTGTAATGCATTTTGTGCTATTCGTCCAATTGTGCCCAATTGTATTTATTTTACATTATATTTATTGCAGCTTGATTTGCTATCATAAATCATATAGCATGGGGAAGGGGGATGTAAGATTCTCGCCTGTCCTCCCATCTCATTATTGCTGTAGTTTAAAGCTCCAGATTATTTATCATTCAAACTAACCTCAGTTCAGTTAACTGAGAAATTTACTTTTGGCTTACTATCTTCAGTAATAAACATTTTTAATCTAGAAAAAAAAGTTAGCTAGTAGCCGATGATATCTATTTTTTTTTTTTTTTTTTCGATTCTCTGATGCTTAACATTTTGAAAAGTAAACCAACCAATTTCAAGGGGAAGGTTTCATTTTTCCCCTGTCGATAACAAAGGTTTATATTGAACACAATAAACCAAAAGCCGTTCTGATGAGAAAAATAACTCACGCATCTAATAAGAAAGAAGCTTGTTGGCCAGCACATTTTGAGCTTCATAAGTTGGTCAATTTCAAAGAAAATGTGCTGAAATGATCACTAAATTTGACAAAAAATTGTTTAAAATCATAAAATTTATAATTTTTTAGCATAATATTACACAGAAGAACCTTATTAACTATGAACTAGAAGTTAAAAAAGTATACTCAAAATTTGACTAAAAACAGAACGTAAATTTCATAAATATGTGCTAACAAATTGATAAATTCTTTACAAAATGCCAATATCATTGTGTGAAATGATTGGCCGCATGACTGCCACTTTTCTGATAATCTTCTGTGGGCTGTCACATTCCACCAATTCTTTTATTTTGTTTCAGGTTGCCCTTATTTGCCAAAAAGACCAGGACTTGTGGAAACAACCGAAAAAGCGTTAATAAAAAATGGGACGCAATGTTCAAGTTGGGACTAAGAATATTGTATTTGGGGGCATCACCAGATCGGGTTTGGAGGGGAGAAAGAAATGTTCTGCGTTTCGGGTTTTTCCCTTTATTAATACTACTTTATTCTGGCTGCGGATTACTTATATTGGTTTTTCCATTAATATTTGAATCTGATTTCATGGAATCGTTAGAAAATCTTTACCTGGGAACGTATTTCGTCGCTGCAGGCTTCCAGTGGGCATATCTACAGATACACTTGGATGGAATTTATGAGCACCGAACAAAAATTGAAAGTTTCAACAGCACTCAAGCCATCCCTGATGTAGCTAACTCTATTGCTAGGAGAAACATCAAAGATTTCATTAAGTTGTTTTGGTTTTTAGTTATTCTTTGGAGTGTGGTGGGAGGACTTTTCTCATTCAACACGATCATGGGAATCATTATCAAACTCCAGACGGGTGAATCGGATTCGTCTAAGGTGGACAGCGATTCATTCCAGAACTCTCAGAGCTGGCGACTAACTGTGGATTTTATGAATGCGGTAATGACGTTATTGTCGTTCGCTGTTGGTTTATCGTTCAATATCATCAGTGGTTTTCTCACCCTTGAAGTAGTCACACAATGTGAAATAATACGTGCTGCTATGGCACTCGACACAGGCAAGAAAGTAATGTTCAGAGGCTATATAGTGGACCACATCCGAGTGCTCAAGTAAGAGTTCCCAACTTCACACATCATTATTCACTTGTTATTCTGGGATGACAAACAATTACCGACTATGCCTTTGATGTGCTGTCTCACTAAAATATCATAGCGGTTATCAAATCTCTGGGGGTTGTGGCACATGACTGGAATGTATGACGAGCTACATTCAGAACATAAATATGCCGTGTGTTGAGGATCAATAACTATCAGACCCTTCCCGCCTCCTCAGGTGTTCTTCTGGGATCCCTAATCCCTCTTATGTTTCGCTTAATAAACTTACGGTGCTGATATTTAGGTAGTGCCCTTTTGGGATCCCTTGAAAACAATTAAGAGGTACGTAGGGGTGTGAACTCTTTTGGGTGTCGCGAAGCACCAAGTTTTGATGATAATGTACATTATATACGGGATTTGATCATTATTAACGAATAATCGGCGTAGGAGCGTTATCTACCACAGAAATAATATACCTTTGTATAATAATTTTCAGCGTTTTATCTAACACTCTAAACCGACCACCCTGTTTATATATGTATGACTATGTATATTATGTGGCATTCTAGAATATATATGTACTTTTACAATAAAGATAAAAAATCTCCTTTCTTGCGCAAAAGAATCAGTTTTAAAAATGGAAGGATGGGGTTCGTTGGCCAGCACTTTCAGTGTAGGATAAATTGGTCATGTTTAGTAAAACTGGCTAAAAATCGATAAATTTGTTTTTTTATCAGTATTTTATTCAAAAGATGTTTACCACCAATGAACAAGAACATTAAACAATTTATGCACAAATTTATGCTGAAAAACGTACTCGAATTTCAATATATGATATTTTTTAGAATAGCTAAGAACTAAGAAAAAGCTTAAAATCAAATATTATTTTTGAATTGGTGAATTATCATTCAGAAAGAGTAGGGGAGAGTGGGGTAATATCGCCATGTTGGGAAATACCGCCACCCCATATAATTATTTAACCACCTGAGTGACAAATCTTGTAGCCAAATATCGTCATCTTTAGATCAGCAGTAACGTTGAAAAATGGTTTGGGGACATTAGTTTGTTATTATCAAAGATAAGCGAGTTCACAGTTTTTGAAGCTTGACGTTCTAGTTTTACTGTAGTCTAGTTTGCGTGGCAAGTAATAGTTTTTCATACGTTTATGTAAATTGTTGAGCATGACGACGTAGAAAAATCATTTAGCTTTAATTGGTACCCATTACTTCATGAATTTTTACGAAAACTGTAGTTTTTAATGATTTTTTATCTCGAAAAGTTAACTGGGGCAATATCGCCACACCGAATTCAGGGTAATTCCACCATGGCGGTATTGCCCCAATGCTCCAATCATCAGCCTTTTTGGAAGCTTTTTGTGGTAATAATCACCTTCACTTCTTTTGGTTCTGAGTAATTAAAATATAAATTAATATTTAAAATACGAATTATATTGTGATGGCCTCTAGCCCTCTAGCACCTCTATATTTACCTAATCGTGTTTTATTAGATATTTACCTACCTATCTACTGAATAATCGTACAGTAGGTATCTACCTAACTGCCTTCCTAATTAACATAATTGTTGTAAGATTCCACTCTTCTTGCTACCGTTTTGATTTTGACAATGGACGTTAGTCTTGTGAATTTTGCTGCGACCTGAAGAAGAGCACAAATTTAAAACTTTAAAAGCTCGGAAGATGGTATTCAATATAATCTTTCTTTTTTTAACGTTGTCAATATCAGTTCCTGTGAACAACCAACAATATTTGACCAGTATTTATTTTGTTCCAATTTCACTATTCTGATGTGGGAATTGTTTGTCAACCTTCAGTGAATCCTTTTCTTGTCAACTAATTTACCAATATGTTGAGAAGCTACCCAGGAAGAGTTGTTTCAGAAATTAATAAACCGTTATTCCGATGTTCTGATGAGACTGTCCATTTCCTCCTTGTTTTAATATGGCGGTATTACCCTAGCCCCATGGCGGTATTTCCCCAGCTAGCTGGGGTAATACCGCCATTTTCAAGGATCTCGTAAATTGCTGTTTACTAATATAAAGTTGCTACACAACCAGCGAAAACGTTGTAATTCACTACTGGAGATGTTTTTTTATAATTTGCTTCAAAATCTGAAGCTCCTGAGTGATAACCTAGGCTGTGATAGACAAATATGCTTAAGGTGGCGGTATTACCCCATTTTCCCCTACATAAAATTGGTAGTGAACCATTTTCTTGCACTGAATGTGCTCATTTTTCAAAACAATGTAACATTATACCGAATAGATCCTTTTATAGAACCCACAACATTTTTATCCATCAATGTCAGACTATTCGTTTGATGCAATAAACGTACAGCTCTCCGAATAGATTTGATTATTTACATTATAATGAAAAAAGTTTCAGTCATGCAGCATGATCGTATGAGCGAATTTCCGTAAATTATCGTATTGTCTACTGTTGAATTGATTTGAAATTGGAGTTTTTGAGTGCAAGGAAATTGTTGTCTATTAATTTTATGCCAAAAAACGAATTATAAATAATAATCTCCAATTCAAATAAAGGTTTTAAATTTTTAGCTTTTTTTGAAGTAGGTATATCGAATTTTTAACAAATTTTAATGAATTTCCAGCACATTTTTCAGCAAAGTTTTGTACATAAATTTTTGAATGTTATATTTTATAGTTAATAAACTTTATTTGAGCAATATTAAACCAAAAAATAAAAATTTAACGATTTTTAGTCGTTTTTAGCTATTTTTGGTGATTTTTTTAGTAAATTTTTTGAAATATAACCAATTTAGGATTCGTTTCCGAATGCCTCAAAACGGATTCCAATGAAGAAATTTTTCAAAAAATTTTTTTTTTTTTTTTTCCGAGCCGTTGCAATAGTTTCATTTTTTACGAATATTCGCTAACATATTCTGGAAGCAAACGTCCCACACATTTGGCAGATGTTCTTGTAACACCAAACACAAGTTATTTTTTCACACACTTCTTCATTCTCGATTTACTTTCTCTTTGTAAAAAATTATAGACAATGATTCCACTTATTGCTCTAAAATTTTGATAATACTGTATTCTTTATGTCCGCATTACCAGGAGTGCAAAATGGCTCATTAAGCGATTGGAAGCTCTTAATACCGCTACCACACTTCTTTCTTATTTGCTGTTCGCTCTCAATATGTTCATTTTGGTAAGTAAGAAGCTATGTAATGTGTAGAATTTATTTTTGTTTACTACTGATTCGTTTTTGACAGTGGTGTCATCCCACAGACATTGGTCGAGCCTGAGTTATACACCTATGGAGTCATGGCATTAGACTTTTTCATCGGTTTTCTCCAATTAGCTTCTCAGGGATGGTTCAGTACGTCCGTTAAGATCGCAGTAAGTTTCATCTGACGATGTAAAGAATAAAATATAAATAAAATGCTGAATGAATATGCCAAAGAGTATTAAAAATTTAAGCTTTCTCAAATACCTGTAGGACATGGAGGAGTCAGAGGTCTTAGTCTTAGACCTTTGGCTGCGATCTGCCGCTTTCTGCCTTCCTAGGCAAATGGAAAGAATATCGTGTTAGGGACGAAACATCCAAAATATGCCTTCTCTGGGACTGTACCTACTAACTATAATTATTGGCACTGTCAAATCTGAGAAGCACACGAGTTGACACCCAAAAACGCTGCAGATTATTACGCAAAAGCTTATTAGATATTCATAGATTAGATATCCCTTCAATGCAGATTAATGATATATAGGTAATTATGTACACACACACACACACACACACACACACACACACACACATATATATATATATATATAACGTAAATATGAACTGACTTCTTGATATGAGGAAGCGGGTTCTATCTCTATTTCTATGATCTCTATCTCTATCTCTATCTATACTATTTATAAGAATGAAACTCCGTCCGTTTATTTTTTCTGTTTGTCCGTGCTATGCACGGCCAAACGGGTGAGTGGGGGGAGTCTACCAGTCTACGAGTGAGGGGATGTTCTTGGGATATTCCGATAGGGTGTATAAGCGAATTTAAAATTGTCTAATCCCACCCGAACCATGGGCCGTATGGCGGGAGGGGGGTCGAAGTAAGAATTAATGTGCGCTTTTTGGACTTCCCCGCTTCCTCTACCCCTCCAAACGGCCGTAGAAAATTCTGGAAAAATACCGATTTCGTAGGTTTTTGAACGAGGAAGACGACGGCCTGATCGGATCGCGAAAAAAGTATCGGGAAATGCGTAAAAAAAATGCGAGAGTACGGACCCGTTTTCTCGAAAAGTCCGACGAAAAACTACGTTTTTTCCCATTAAAATATACCCCGTAAAGGTACGTTTTTCGGAAAGGTTTTCGCAGGCGAAATACAGCTTTGATCCCGACGAATCTGAATCCGAAATCGGATATCGAAAAAAGTGACGTGAAGTCGGTCGAAATGCGAGCAGAAGCGAGGGAAGCGTTTAAAATTACATTTTTAATCGACCCCGCCGCCCATTTCACAACGGAAGGGACTCGACTTCTATACCTTGCGAGCAGGCCAACGCACGCGCGTGTATAAGGATGGAACTTTCCCATTCGAGCGCCATTTCAACAGAATAAATACGGGTTTGTCCTACACATATACAGCAATGCCTTGCGAGCGAAGCGAGCAACATCCCCAAATAAACTTTTTTGTGGTTCCACATAGTTTTATAAGATTTAATTTGTTTGTAAGAATTTCCAACAGAAAAAAACGTCTGCCAAGTTGGGTGGGCAGTATAACTTCCTCCAATATAACTTCCTCCTACAAATCGAGACCGCCGCCGTTTCACAATGTTGCTTACCAGAATGGACTCGATGACTCATTTCAACAGAATAAATACGGGTTTTTTCCTACACATATACAGCAATACCTTGCGAGCGAAGCGAGCAACATCCCCTAATAAACTTTTCGTGGTTCCATGTAGTTTTATAAGATTTAATTTGTTTGTAAGAATTTCCAACAGAAAAAAACGTTTGCCAAGTTGGGTGGGCAGTATAACTTCCTCAAGCGAGCGAAGCGAGCAGCATACCCTACAGAAGTTAAACCTACCCTTAGAGACCTACCGTTTGCGAGCGAAGCGAGCAACATCCCCTACATGCCATACTTTGCGAGCGAAGCGAGCAACATTTTCTACATGCCAAACTTTGCGAGCGAAGCGAGCAATATTCCCTACATGCCACACATTGCGAGCGAAGCGAGCAACTTAATGGGGGGTCCGGGGGGCTTGCCCCCCGGCTGGACGTGGAGGCGAGCGTAGCGAGCCGGAGCGGCTAGTTATTAATAAGAATGAAACTCCGTTTGTCTGTCCGTTTGTCCGTGCTATGCACGGCCAAACGGCTGAGTGGGGGGCGTCTACGAGTGGTGGGATCTTCTTGGGATTTTCCAAAAGTGGGAGCGAGCGAATTTAAAATTGTTTAATCCCACCCGAACCATGGGCCGTAGGGCGGGAGGGGGGTCGAAGTTCCGGTTAATGTGCGCTTTTTCCACTTCCCCGCTTCCCCTACCCCTCTAAACGGCCGTTGACAATTCCGGAAAAATACGGGTTTCGTAGGTTTTCCTACGAGGAAGACGACGGCGCGATCGGATTGCGAAAAAAGTATCGGGAAATGCGTTAAAAAAATGCGAGAGTACGGACCCGTTTTCTCGAAAAGTCCGCCGAAAAACTTGGTTTTTTCCGATTAAAATATACCCCATAAAGGTACGTTTTTCGGAACGGTTTTCGCGGGCGAAATACAGCTTCGGGTCCGCCGAATCTGAATCCGAAATCGGATATCGAAAAAAGTGACGGGCAGTCGGTCAAATTGCGAGGGGAAGCGAGACAAAGCTATTAAAATGAGAAATTATATGTGCTGTGGACGCGAGAAGGCTCTAGGAAGACAGACGTGTTTGGGGTTCGATAACTCAGGTACAGGTTTCGGTGTTTGGGTGTTGCGAGCAGGTACACATAGGTACCTTGCGAGCGAAGCGAGAGCCATTTCAACAGAATAAATTCGGATTTTTTCCTACAAATATACAGCAATACCTTGCGAGCGAAGCGAGCAACATCCCCGAATAAACTTTTCGCGGTTCCACGTAGTTTTATAAGATTTAATTTGTTTGTAAGAATTCCCAACTGAAAAAAACGTCTGCCAAGTTGGGTGGGCAGTATAACTTCCTCAAGGATATACAGGTATACCTTGCGAGCGAAGCGAGCAACATCCCCTAATAAAATTTTCGTGGTTCCACGTAGTTTTATAAGATTTAATTTGTTTGTAAGAATTTCCAACAGAAAAAAACGTCTGCCAAGTTGGGTGGGCAGTATAACTTCCTCAAGCGAGCGGAGCGAGCAACATCCCCTACAGAAGTTAAAACTACCCTTAGAGATCTACCGTTTGCGAGCAACATCCCCTACACGTTTCAATTGTAATACATCGCATGTATACAGCCACACTTTGCGAGCGAAGCGAGCAACATTCCCTACATGCCACGGCTGGACGTGGAGGCGAGCGTAGCGAGCCGGAGCGGCTAGTTATTAATAAGAATGAAACTCCGTTTGTCTGTCCGCGCTATGCACGGCCAAACGGCTGAGTGGGCCGGATCTACGAGTGGGGGGATCTTCTTGGGATTTTCCAAAAGTGGGAGCGAGCGAATTTAAAATTGTTTAATCCCACCCGAACCATGGGCCGTAGGGCGGGAGGGGGGTCGAAGTAAGAATTAATGTGCGCTTTTTCCACTTCCCCGCATCCTCTACCCCTCTAAACGGCCGTCGAAAATTCCGGAAAAATACCGGTTTCGTAGGTTTTCCTACGAGAAAGACGACGGCGCGATTGGATCGCGAAAAAAGTATCGGGAAATGCGTCAAAAAAATGCGAGAGTACGGACCCGTTTTCTCGAAAATTCCAACGAAAAACTTGGTTTTTTAAAATTAAAATATACCCCATAAAGGTACGTTTTTCGGAACGGTTTTCGCGGGCGAAATAAAGGTTTGATCCCGCCGAATCTGAATCCGAAATCGGATATCGAAAAAAGTGACGAGAACTCGGTCAAATTGCGAGCGGAAGCGAGCAAAGCGATTAAAATTGTGCCGTGGACGAGAGAAGGCTCAAGAATTGACGTGAAGGGTTCGATGTCACAATGTTGCGAGGCGAGCAGGTATACATAGGTACCTACCTTGCGAGCGAAGCGAGAGCCATTTCAAATAATAAATACGGACTTTGTCCTACACATATACAGGTATACCTTGCGAGCGAAGCAACATCCCCGAATAAACTTTTCGTGGTTCCAGGTAGTTTTATAAGATTTAATTTGTTTGTAAGAATTCCCAACTGAAAAAAACGTCTGCCAAGTTGGGTGGGCAGTACAACATTCCCTAATAAACTTTTCGTGGTTCCACGTAGTTTTATAAGAATTAATTTGAATGTAAGAATTTCCAACAGAAAAAAACGTCTGCCAACTTGGGTGGGCAGTATAACTTCTTAAAGCGAGCGAAGCGAGCAGCATCCCCTACAGAAGTAAAACCTACCCTTAGGGATCTACCATTTGCGAGCGAAGCGAGCAACATCCCCTACATGTTTCAATTGTAATACATCGCATGTAGACAGCCACACTTTGCGAGCGAAGCGAGCAACATCCCCTACATAACACACTAAACTTTTCGTGGTTCCACGTAGTTTTGTAAGATTTAATTTGTTTGTAAGAATTCCCAACTGAAAAAAACGTCTGCCAAGTTGGGTGGGCAGTATAACTTCCTCAAGCGAGTGAAGGGAGCAGCATCCCCTACAGAAGTTAAACCTACCCTTAGAGATCTACCGTTTGCGAGCGAAGCGAGCAACATCCCCTACACACGTTAAACCTACCCTTAGGGATCTACCATTTGCGAGCAAAGCGAGCAACATTCCCTACATGCCACACTTTGCGAGCGAAGCGAGCAAAATTCCCTACATGCCACATTTTGCGAGCGAAGTGAGCAATTTAAGGGGGGGTCCGGGGGGCTTGCCCCCCGGCTGGACGTGGAGGCGAGCGTAGCGAGCCGGAGCTGCTAGTTATGTATAGGAATGAAACTCCGTTTGTCTGTCTGTTTGTCGTGGCTATGCACGGCCAAACGGCTGAGTGGGGGGGAGTCTACGAGTGGGGGGATCTTCTTGGGATTTTCCGATAGGGTGTATAAGCGAATTTAAAAATTTCTAATCCCAGCCGAACCATGGGCCGTAGGGCGCGAGGGGGGTCGAAGTATGAGTTAATGTGCGCTTTTTGAACTTCCCCACCCCTCTAAACAGCCGTTGAAAATTCCGGAAAAATACCGGTTTCGTAGGTTTTTGAACGAGAAAGACGACGGCGCGATCGGATCGCGAAAAAAGTATCAGGAAATGCGTCAAAAAAATGCGAGAGTACGGACCCGTTTTCTCGAAAAGTCCGACGAAAAACTTGGTTTTTACCGATTAAAATATACCCCATAAAGGTACGTTTTTCGGGACGTTTTTTGGGGGCGAAATAAAGGCTCAATCCCGCCGAATCTGAATCCGAAACGGGATATCGAAAAAAGTGACGGGAAGTCGGTCAAAATGCGAGCGGAAGCGAGGCGAAGCGTTTGAAATGACATTTTTAATCGAGCCCGCCACCGTTTCACAATGTTGCGAGCAGGCCTACGCACTTGAATCTTGAAGGGACTCACTCGATGACTCATTTCAACGGAATAAATACCGGTTTTTCCCTACACATATGCAGCAATACCTTGCGAGTGATGCGAGCAACATCCCCTAATAAACTTTTTGTGGTTCCTCGTAGTTTTATAAGATTTAATTTGTTTGTAAGAATTTCCAACAGAAAAAAACGTCTGCCAAGTTGGGTGGGCAGTATAACTTCCTCAAGCGAGGGAAGCGAGCAACATCCCCTACAGAAGTTAAACCTACCCTTAGAGATCTACCGTTTGCGAGCAAAGCAAGCAACATCCCCTACATGTTTCAATTGTAATACATCGCATGTATACAGCCACACTTTGCGAGCGAAGCGAGCAACATTCCCTACATACACACTTTGCGAGCGAAGTGAGCAACATTCCCTGTATGCCACACTTTGCAAGCGAAGCGAGCACTTTAATGGGGGGTCCAGCGTAGCGAGCCGGAGCGGCTAGTACTTTATAAGAACGAAACTCCGTCTAACTGTTTGTCTGTCCATGCTATGTACGGCCGAACGGCTGAGCGGGGGGAGTCTACGAGTGGGCTGATCTTCTTGGATTTCTCCGAAATGGAGCATATAAGCGATTTTAAAATTTTCTACTTCCATGGGCTGGCTGGAGGGAGGGGGTTCTTTGGCCGAGCGCTCGATCTTCTATCCGCTGCCACATTGAAATTTAAACGAGAGCGATTCGTATGTCAGCGATAAAGTTACGTTTCTGGACCCGTAGAACACGATGGTGCCGTCAAAATTTATGAAAAATGCTGCCTTTCACGGTTTTTGCTCGGGTTGGTCTTAAAATGTTCGATGAAGTTTCAATTTGGTCCCATGCGAGTTTCGAGACATGAAATTGTGTTTTCCGATTGCAGTGAACGAAAATGTAGATGAAACTTTGGTTTTCAAGGTCCCGCTCTTCCTCATTCCGTCGAAAAGTAGTTATCTGGTCTTTGCCTTCGAACTTCTTGGTCTCGGCTCCCATCTGAAAGATGAGGAAATGGAAAGCAATTCTACGCAGATTGAATTATGGCCTACATTTTGAAAAATGTACGGGAAAAACAAATACGTACAAACATTTAACATCCAACAGTTCTGTAAGTACTGAAAAATGTTCTTAAAACTAAACTTTTCGTGATTCAACATAAAGTGCCGCGTTTGGTAGTCATTCCCAACAGAAAAAAAAACATCAGCTAAGGAGGGCAGTATAACTTCTTCACAGAAAACGCAGCAAATTATTACACAGCAATTTATTATTTTCGTTTCGCCTCTTTTATAAGATGTATTACGTTTTTTACCGTTCCCTCGGGATTGTAAGTGAATAGGGTAGGTACTCTGTCTGCAATAACGAATTGAATAGAGTCAAATTTCTATACCAATGTTAACTGTGTTTTTCCCCCTCAGTTAGAATCACTGTCAGATGGTTCTTACGAAACAATTTGGTACGAGCGAGACAGAAGCAATGCATTGGACGTTCTAATCGTTTCTCAGATGGCTCAGCAAGAATGTATACAGAAAGTACTATTTGGGTCCATGAGGATTGAGAGAGAGACTGCAATAAGCGTAAGAATTGAATGTATTTTTGTCATTTATTTACTTTTTTTTATTGGTCATGTCTATTATTATTATTGAAATAATTTGAATTCGTGTTATTTGTCATGCCAGAACTAGTAATATGTAGGTAGGTACACATTAACTTACATTTTCGAATAAACACGTGATCCAGGCCAGTTTGCCTACATGTGGCCCTGAAAAAGGCGTTACGGATCAAATTTCGAGTGGCCCAACTCCCACCGCTATCCGATGGATCACGCAATTTACCTTTTCTCCAGGCAGTACGGGATGGATACGATTCTATGCTCAGACATCCTGGTTATCATTTCACATGCCTCAAGTCCTCTTTCTCGTACTACTCTAACGGAGCTCTCAGTTCCGGACCGTAGTGGAGAACCTTGATATTTCTACACTAGTTCCGGACGTAACGGTTCTCAGGAGCTGTGAGTTCTGGACTGAATTCTGTGACAAGCGTCGAAACACTTGTCGTGCTACAATGCACCAAGATTTTCTATAATATTACTATAATTTGAAGGAGCAAGGAGATAATATAATAGGTACACAGATTCAAACGCAATGGTTGTACGAATTAGTCAAGGAACCAAATATGTATTTGCTCCTAGAATAATTCTAAGGGATTTTGATTAGATTTGAAAGCAATTATGTTTCATATTAACTATTCAATACCTACTAATACAGCGACACCGCAAGGGTTAGGTTAAATGGGATCAGTCTAGGTAGTAATCAGGATCAGATATGACATCAATAAATTAATATCAAGATCCTTAATTTATTATGGGGCTGAGATAGAATCTTACCGGCTGATATGAAGTCAGGCAACGTAATGAATATTACTACAAGGCGCTCAGAGACAGTGTCGCTCTAGCGGGAAGCGTCGCGGCACGCTGACTGCGTTCGTGACGGCGCCGACAGGTGCCGCAGACTGTCGGGGCCGTGACAAATCCTACCTCCGATACTACTCCTATGGAGCTCTCAGTTCTTGAACCTTGAACCTTGTCCTACCATCTATATTTCTTACTAAAGCTAGTGATGGGCGAAACGAATGATTTCAATATTCGAATGATTTCGATAATCAAATGATCATTCGAATGATTCTTCCGAATGGGGATGAAAAACTGCCATTTTGAACCGAATGCCAAACAACCAATAGGATATCAGTATTGGAATCCGAATGAACGTAGTATTTGAATGAAATAGCAAGTAGGAACCGGAGCGCGCTCGGTCTTGTTATTTACCTGAGTATTAAAAATATAGCGAGTCCTCAAATTACAATACAATTTTGCACACGTATAATTGGTAGAAATAAATAAAAATTAGTTCATATCATCTAACCGTTGAAATCAATTTAACATTGTAAATCTTTATTTTTCGTGGAAATAGACAAAGTTTTTCACTTACTAGGCACCTAATTATTGCGTGTAAGATTATATTAAATTGAAGTTCACTCATTCAGGTCATGACATTTACAGATTCTCAGAAGCTCTTATTCATTCTACACCCTCTTGATGGTACTTCAGACATAAAAGAAGTTTGACCTTGGCGGTGATAAATGGTTCAGCTGCCGTCGTAGTATCTCGAAATCACTATGATATTTATGAAATAAAAGGGTAATTGTGGACAGATTATAATAGACTAGCTCTAATACGGGCAATTTATGTAATTACTAGCACCTTGATCTTATCAAATTACTCTGTAGGTGACATAAGATATAATAATCATGAAATAATGAAGTGAGAATTCTATTGGAATTGTATTAGCTGTACGATCGTCATGGTTGGATAAGAACCAGGGTGGCTCCGTACCTTGTCATTTTGACCCAGCTGTCACAAGGCTCCAATTCAAATGTTCACAATCAAGTTTCAAATTGTATCTAACTGATTCTCACACAAACGTACCTGTTTCTTACTCAACCATCAGTTACGTTAAAACTCATCCCGACCAACATTGCTTCAGTTAAGGAAGGGTTTTTTAATATCAATTTTATTTTTGAAGATCTTTTCGAATAAAAACTTCTCGGCTCAACCCACCAAAATCGTTTTGGTATAATTGAATTTGTTTTGTCCCCTTCGCTTATTTACGAGATAGAATTAAATTGTATATCGAGTTGTGCGGGGTAGTGATCTGATGATTTCATACGGAAAGGTCTTATTTTGAGAAAGCGCAGTAGGAAGTTATTACTCTACCAATCAAAATGAAATACATACCTAGGACACTATCCTGAGACCCATTCTCAGCTACGCCCCGATTTTGAACGAATTCGGGCAAAATGATCATGAGAAACCGATGCTATTAGAAATCACGTTTCGTAGGTTAGGTACTATTGAACCGGCGGCAGCCCGCACAACCCACACCAAATCGGATTAAAACTGATCATAGTTTTGAGCGTGATAAACATTTGCCACAGATATCAGACGGAGAGACATCAGACACGGAATCAAAATTGATTAACAAGCTCTGAATTCTAAAAAACATTTTTTGCACGAACACAAAGTTTTTGCTGCTAATTCCGCTGCAAACTGTGACGAACATGAAATTAATTTGGTGAAAAAGATTGTCTATCCAAAAATTTGTCTCCAAAATCAAAATTTTCACTCCCATTTTACGTTTTAGACCATTCTGAACCACTTTAGTTCCTTGTCTGTGTGCGTGTGTGTGTGTGTGTGTGTGTGTGTGTGTGTGTGTGTGTGTGTGTGTGTGTGTGTGTGTGTGTGTGTGTGTGTGTGTGTGTGTGTGTGTGTGTGCGTGTGTGTGTGCGAGCGTGTGTTGCTGGGGTAGGGTAACTGTTGGTGTTTTTATCTCTTCGGAGCTCCTTCATATCCCTACCCAAGTCATGGTCATACGTCCCCGTCGTGCAACCCGGGCACCCTCTGGTTTACCAGAGGGTGGCAGAATGACCTTCTGGCGCTTAGGGGGGAGGCTCCTGTCAATGGGTCGCCCGACGTCTCCCTCGTTATGGATCATATAAACAGAGCCTCATAACCCCCGCCGGCCCATTGGTCCGGGGTATTAGGGGGGGTATTAGGGGAGGCGCTCGGGGGCGCCCCAGGCAGGGGCGTCGGTCTTCCTCTCCCTCTTCGTCGTCCTCTTCTTCCTATCCTTCTTCCTCTTCCAATGCCCCTGGAGATGTCCACCAGCGTGCCCACTGTGAGAGAGCCTTCAGTTCCAAGCGTGGCCTCAGTGCCCACGTCTGGCAGAAGCATCCCGTACAGGCCAACGCTGCAATTGATATAGAGCAAGAGCGGCCCAGGTATGCTTCTGAGGATTTGCAGCGGATGGCAGCAGAGGAGGCAGAGGCAGTGTGTAATGGGGTACGAAATATTAATGTATTTCTTCAAGCACGTTTTCCCATAGGCACGCTTTCTGCCATCCAATCTCTTCGCCTGAGGCCCCACTATAAGCAGCTTGTCCAGGATGCAATCCTGGCAAATAGCAGTGGGGCCTCCCCCGCATCTCCGACAGGCGTGGGACAACAGCCCGCCGTTCAGCAATCCTCCCCCGGGACCTCCGGTCTTCTTGAGGATCTGAAGACCGGAGTATTGAGGCTTGGGGAGCAGGTAGGCCGTGTTGAAGGCTATGAGAGTGCCTACCTGCAGGAACTGTCGACGCGGGCTGTTGAGAGACCTGTTGGCTTGGAAGACCAGGTCGCAGCCTATGTACAGAGGATCTTCCCACAGGTTGGGGATGCGACCGTGGCGGGGCATCAGGGAGGTTATCCTCCTGTGTCTGTGCCCCGTCGAGGTCGCTAAGCAGCTAAGCAAGCAAGGAGGCGGGAATACCAGGTGGTCCAGAAGTTGTGGAGGAAGCATCCGGCTCGTGTAGCTGTGGAGGTACTGGAGGGAGCTGTGGATGAACAAGTTTTGCCCCCACTCCAGGAGTTTGTGGAATTTTCGGAGCCACTTTTGAGTGCTCCCAGCCACAACCCTGGTGTGCCGGTGGTACCCCAGCTTCCACCAGGGATTCCTTACGTGGCATTATGTGCACGCCGGTGCTTCATGACGAGGCACATAAGTTCCGTGTCAAAAACTTCACGTCTGCTGGACCTGATGGTATTTCTGCCCGACGCTGGAATAAAGCACCAAAAAGTGTCAAGCTGCTTATCCTCAACCTGTTACTTCCATCGGGAAGACCCCCAAAAGCGTT
Organism: Adelphocoris suturalis; assembly: GCA_030762985.1. Lineage (NCBI taxonomy): Eukaryota > Metazoa > Arthropoda > Insecta > Hemiptera > Miridae > Adelphocoris > Adelphocoris suturalis. The sequence goes on along the minus strand of CM061047.1, from coordinate 50,524,364 downwards.
TTCCCGCGCTTGGACAATTTTCATCCCAAAAAAAGGAGGAAGTGGGCCTGGAGGCTACCACCCGATTTCAATATCATCGGTAGTTTTCCGCCACTTTCAGAAGATTCTGGCATCTCGCTTTCAAGTGGCTGGTGTCATAGGTGACGTCCAAAGAGCATTTTGGCCAGCGGATGGCACAACAGAGAACCTAACAGTTCTCCAAACTGTCATTTCGCTGGCCCGTATCAAGAAACGGCAGCTCCATCTTGCCGCTCTGGACGTCGCTAAAGCCTTTGACACAGTTAGCCACCTTGCCCTGACCAATTGAGTATGTTGCCTGTCTGTACCACGAAGGCGTGACGGTCCTTGAGGCAGGAGGCGAGATGTCGGGGGATGTTGTCATTGGGCACGGGGTACGCCAGGAGGATCCTCTGTCACCACTCCTCTTCAACCTGGTCGTGGATACAGCCTTGGGTAAGCTGCCAGATGAAATATGGTTTGATCTCGCCCCTGGGGTGCGAGTAGGTGCATTGGCTTTTGCCGATGATGTCATCCTACTCGCAGAAACCCGCGAGGGCTTGCAGGTCGCCTTTAATGCTATTGCTGAGCAGCTAGCCAGGTGTGGTCTAGTGGTCAACCCTTCTACGTGTGGGTCGGTCTCCTTGGTCCCATCGGGCCGCCAACATAAGGTGAAGGTGGTGGATGAGGAGTGCTTTGTCTTAGGACAGACACCCATCCCCGCCCGATCCCTGTTGGAGGTCTGACGGTACCTTGGGGTCGACTTCATGGGTGTGGCCACTATAGCCGCAAGCCGTGTGGACCTTGGTGGAGCATTAGCTCGTGTAACCAAGGCTCCATTGAAGCCACAGCAGAAGCTGCGCCTCCTTCGCACGTACTTACTGCCAAAGCTAACCTATGGGTTAGTCTTTGGCAGGCTTACTGCGGGGAGGCTGCTTGAGTTAGATCGTGAAGTTCGCTCTGCTGTGCGCTCTTGGCTAGGCTTCCCACCTGGTGTCCCAAGTGCTTACATTCACGCACCGGTCAAGGCGGGTGGGCTCGGTATTGTCTCTCGTTCTGCCAGCATTCCATCTTTACGCCGCCAGTGCCTGCTTGCCCTTAGGGGCTCGAGCTGGGAGGTCGCCCGCATGGCTGCTGACCTGGACTTTGTCCGGCAGCAGTTGCTGTGGTGCGATCAAGCAACACCAACTGCTCCCAAACCCAGCTCATCTGCTGAGTTCGCTGCTGCACTGCATGAGTCAGTAGATGGTAAAGAACTCCGACAGTGCTCTGAATCCCCCATTTCTACCCAGTGGGTGGAATGGGCTTCAAAGGGCATTGGGGCCCAAGACTATCGCCATTTTCACGCCGTCCGGGTGGCTACGTTAGACACCTCGGTGAGGTGTTCGAGGAGTAGTCGCGGGACAGTTGACACCCTTTGCCGTGCCTGTCGGGGTAAAAATGAGAATCATTATCATGTGGTGCAGCAGTGTCCTCGTACTCACGGTGGCCGCATTTTACGTCACGATGCGGTTGCCAAGCAGATAGCAGATGCTTTGTCATCTAGCGGTTGGGATGTCAAAAGGGAGAGACTATACCACATGCCGAGTGACTAGGGCAAGAAGCCAGATATCGTTGCGATCAAGCCCGATGGGTCTGCCATAATCCTGGATGTCCAGGTTGTCAGTGGCAGCGTGGACATGGAGCGTATGTGTGTATGTGTGTGTGGGTTTGTGTGTGTGTGTATCAATAAAGATATTGAATGGTTTATAAAGAGCAAAATTTATAAAGTAAATATTAAATTCGAACTGGATACTGGAAGTCTCGTAAATGTCATAATATTGAGAATATTCAAACCAATGAATGTAAATCCAAATAAACTGGAAAAAATGTGATATAAAATTAAAAGCATATAATAATAATAAGTTGGAAGCTGAAGGTAAAATAAGTTTACTGACTAAATTTATACATGTCGATGAAATTATTGAATATAAGATTTGTTGGGGTCTTGAGGTTCAATCATTTTTTCTTTTTCTTTTTTTGTTTTTGATTATAGTAAGGTTGTTCTGATCTCATAAGTCTACATGTACACTTACTTTCATTTACTATGTGAGCTGGAAAAACGCACTATCTTCTGCAACGAAGGAGAAAGATTCGGTCATTTTTGTTGTTTGCGAGTTTTTTGAAATTCCGGCCTATTTGATGAGCTAATTTAGTTACTGTTGGTCCATATTGCTGCCTAAGTCGTCTGAAAAGTTGCTGTTCCTCTGGGCGTATTTGATGTTCTGTTGTTTCCTCCATGATGTAAAGATAAGGTTTTTTTTATTATAGTAAGACCCCAATAAATCTTATTTTGAACAAAGCAGTCAAGAAACCAAACCTTATCTACATCATGGAGGAAACAACAGAACATCAAATACGCCCAGAGGAACAACAACTTTTCAGACGACTTAGGCAGCTAAAAATTCAGTTGAGCTGAACGGAGCATGGATGTTTATTCGGCTGCAAAATAAATTCATTGTTGCTTGCGAATTGTACCTAATATGAATACGATTTATACGGTTTTAATACGCTATGCACACCCCAACATGACAAGCCAAGGCTGAAATAAGGTGGAAACACTCATAAGAATAAAGAAGTACGAAAGTTAGCTAGAACTTTGTGCGAATGAGCGAATTATTAATTTACGATTTACAGTTCGAGAATGAAATACGATTTAATAGTACGGCAGTGGTGAGCGGATTTGCAGCGGGATAGTCTTCTTGTAAGCGTGTCGCTGGGAGATTAGATGGTCAAGGAAGCGAAATTGACAGACAGGTAGCGGGGCATATGTGATAACCCCAAGACCGCACTCCAATTTATGCGTGGCAATCGAGGCGCATTCATTGATAGAACGTTATGAGTGATTCCACTAAGGCTTAAATAAATCCGGAAATGAGATGTGTTTTTAGAACGGACTACATAAATCACATAAATCCGGATGATACTAGGATTAGGGATGTGTTTATAAAACGAAGGTCGTGAATTCGGAGTAACTCATCTCTTGGTCTAATTACAGAGAACAATGAACACGGAAGAGATCAAGAGATTTATTAACGAGGAAGTCGAGAGGAGGGAAGTTGCGATCAGGGCTCGGCTTGAGACTGAGTACGCTCAAAGGTATGAGATGATGCAAAATCAGATCAAACAGTTTGCGGAGGAGTCTGTTCTGAAATTCGCGGCTCTGGCTTCGATGGTGGTGGAAGAGCAGGGCTCTGGTAGATCTGAGGATGCTCCTCGCACACTTGAGGTTCGGTGGGCACTTGTGCCTGTAAGATCCACAAAGAACCCGGAGTTTAATGTTGGATTTGGCGAGTGGTGGCTATCAATTTCTCGTCGATCCCAACATAAAACCGGCAGTAAACTACACGGAGAGAGAGCTTCATCAGTTGAAGTGTATCGTACTCTCGTACATAATTTCCAATATTGATCACGGTTTGCAATCGATGATCAAAGATGTGAACGAGCCATCAATTGCATTGAGCTGATTGAGAAGGCGGTCGATCCGCCTACTCAGGCGAAGGAACATGCAATGCAAATCGAATTTATGAATACTCGATTTAACCCGGCGCTGGAAACAGTACTCGAGTTTCAAAATCGATTTGAGGGTCTTGTGGAGGGTATTCGGAGGTTCCCTGAGGCTGAGCTGACAGATAGGTCAATCCGGAGAAATTTAATTAATGCTATCTCGGAAGCATGCCCCAGGATAGCTGAAGATGCACTCCAGGAGAACTCAAAATGAGGGTTCGGGACATCTTTGATCGGATGTTCGCAATGTATGATATGATGTCGGAAAATAGTAGGAGAGAGCAGGCTGTAGGAAAAGCCTTCCTTAGCAGGGGGCCTTCCTTCAGCAAACGGCGGAAAAATTCGACCCAATCCGGAGGGGGAAGTGGGGTCAAAAAGGCGAAATTGGTCTGCTATCAGTGTGGCATACTAGGACACACAAAGGCAGAATGTCGAAACGATAGCAAGATGTGCTATAACTGTGGACGGTTTGGACATCTGTCCATTGAATGTCGGCGTCCACAGACTGCGAGTACGAAGATGGCCCGCAGAAACAGTCGAACGAGTGACCCCATTCCCGTAATTAAACGAAGAGAACGAGCTCTATCAGCTACTAGGGATAAATCGAGGCCGGGGACTGGTCGTAACAACCCTCAAAAACGGAGTCACACGCCAGCGCAAAACCGGTTGACGACGGCGCAAAACCGGTTGACAAAGGCTGTGGCTCGTAGTAAGCGAGGCGCAACTCCTCCCAGGGTGCAATTTGCGGATGTGGAGTCAGACAGTTCGGTGGCGGCAATTTTGCATTACACTCCTGGGGATCGGAGGTGTCTCTGGCGTCCCTAATAGACGGTAAAAAACTTTAAGTTAAAATTCATTTTGGATACTGGTGCTACTGAGCATATTGTTAATGATATAAATGTATTTACGACGATAACGGACTTGATCACACCAACACGGATTTCATGTGCTAACAATGCTAGGGACGCAGACTTGATAATAAAACAATCCGGAGATATTATATATTACAACGAAGAAAAACGGAAATTCGGTGTTTTAAAAGGAGTATTGTACGCACAAGACTTAATAGAAAATTTATTTTCTATTAGAAAACAAATAGCGAAAGGTTTATCGGCCTTATTGACGGATAAGGGAGTGATAATAAGTGATCCAATTTCGAATGATTCCGGAGAAACAACTAAAGGGAATTAAACGTAAACAAGATACGAATTTTGACGAAATTACAGATACTTGTTTAGGGGGGAGAATCATTCATCAAAATTTCGGATACTAGTTTAGAGGGGAGAACTGACACTGATCACGGAGAAAACCCGGCTGAAACTAATGACATAGGATTGGCATGGCATTACAGGCTTAACCATGTTGAAATAGCTTTAAAAAATGTAAAATTCGGTGTAAACTGATTGTCCTGACTGTAAGATCTCCAGGAGCATTTAGGTCTCAGGCCAAATATATTGTCACATTTACGGATGATAGATATGCATTTGCTTACGAACTCGGAAGTAAAATGGGAGTCAATATGGCTTTGCTCTCATGTCTAAAAGAAATTAGAAGATTGACGGGGGAAACCACTAAGGTGTCAGAAATACGGACGGACGGAGGTTTAGAATTTAGAACGGAAGAAATGAAATTTTTGTTACATAGGGAAAATATATCCTTGACGGTTTGTGAACCATATACTCCGCCCGTTAACTGGCACTAAAACGGCTTCCGTCACTAAAATACATAAAACGGTTTGGCTGCGAATGTTATATTTTAGACACCCAAAGCACGTCAAAGTTCGCTCCTAGAGCTAATTTGGGTTTCTTATCAAACAGGTTACAATTTACTGCATTTCCAAAATAAAACGGTGGTGAGATCGAAACATGTAGATTTTGTAGAAAGTAGGACTTACGCGGATTATTTGAGAGACAAGTTTGCTAAATCGCCACTTGATCAAGTTGAATTTTCATTAATGGACCAACAGCAACTGTTGAGAATTGGAGACCAATAGGTAAATTGGATTCAAAATTGGACAGTTAGGTATGTTGAGTTGCATCCATTGTTATTTGTTTCTATTGGCAACCACGTTCCCAAGAATATTGTAAGTTGAGTTGTAGTTCAAGAAAATATAGTTTTGTGTGTATCGTATTCGATGTTTCGTGAATTATATTATGTATTTAAGATCCCGTGAGTTGATTCTTACATTTGTGGCGACCGTGACAGGACGAAACGGGAATTCTTTCGGACACGAAATTCAAGAGTTGTGCTTCCAGCATGGATTCGAAAACAAGAGCGGTTTATCGCACCGTATTTACAAAGGAAGCGAATAATATCAAGGAAATCCTGAAAGGAGATGTGACAGAGGCAGAGCTCAGAGCCCGACTGGACATTTTGACGAGGCGTTATTCTCAACTCCAGAGCGCTGATGAGAGAATTTCTTCAATTATAATTTCAGAAGGTGAGGATTACGAGAAGGCTTTAGAAGACGAGCTTGACAAGTGTGGTGAGTATGAATGGACGTTTAGCTTGCTAAGAGAGCAAATTTCAGTCAAATTAGAGAAGCTGAGAACTCCTACGTTTGAAATTGCTGGAAGAGCGCCAACTCCATCGCCATTTCATCATTTGCTAAAGTTGAAACGACCTAAAATCAGAAAGTTTGGAGGCGAAATCAAGCATCGGATCGCCTTTTGGCAGACGCAAGGAGAAGGAGCAGGTGATGAGAAGAAGCAGAAGGAAGAAGTAGAAGAAAGTGATGAGCTTGAGGTTTTGTTGGCAGACAAAGACATGGAAGATATAAAGGATGATGACTGTAAGGACATGGATGATGATGAGGCAATTGAGTTGAAAAACCATAGTGATGTTAATGGAATGGACACTGAGGAATCAATTCATCTAACCATCGGTGGAGGCAAAGAGAATTTAATAGCTAGAGAGGATGATTTAGTCGACAAACACAAAGATACGAGCGCTGAAAGGAGTCAAAGAGGAAGCATGAAGCAAGACACGAGGAAGAACGATGCCAGACGTATCACCCCAGACAACTCAACCGATGACAAAGAGAAGAGTAACTACCCTAACTTGTGGGTAAGCGGGTTGGCTGCTGCGACCCGTGCACAGTATCTGAAACACATATTTTCAAAATTCGCTAAGGTTGTTGCAGCGAAAGTTGTGACCAATGGGAAAATGCCTGGAGCTCGGTGTTATGGTTTTGTAACGATGGCCACTGCAGAAGATGTCCAAGCCCGTATCAAAGGCCTCAACTTGACAGCATTTCAAGGAAGGCTCATATCTGTGGAAGCTGTTGCTAATAAACCTGTTGGAAGCAACGCCGAGAAACAAGCAGAAAAAAGGAAAGTCAGTCAGTGCCCTCAGCGAGAGGATAAACAGAGGAAGCGAGAGGAGGGTGACACTCGTAGTGGCAGAGATGACAAATGTGGGGAAAACACTGACAAAGGGAGTCAAACAGTGTCAAAGTTGCGTCTTAGAATGCAACCCTGGATCAAGTAATTCAAGAAGAAGAAGAGGCGGGCACGTCTGACTCAGATGAGGAAGAGGCCCAGACGATTACGCGGAGCGGACGAGTGGTTAAGAAGAAAGAAATGCTTGACTTGTGAAATTTTGTGAACGTTAATTTGTGAATTGTTTGACTTGAATTTAGTTTTGAATTTCGAGATGTGTTGTGAAATTCGATGAGTTTCACAACAGGTGGGAGGATGTTGAGAATTGGAGACCAATAGGTAAATTGGATTCAAAATCGGACAGTTATGTTGAGTTGCATCCAATGTTATTTGTTTCTATTGGCAACCACGTTCCCTGAATTGTTAGTTGAGTTGTAGTTCAAGAAAATATAGTTTTGTGTGTATCGTATTCGAAGTTTCGTGAATTATATTAAGTATTTAAGATCCCGTGCCGTCCGAGTTGATTCTTACAGCAACTAAATTAGCTCATCAAATAGGCCGGAATTTCAAAAAACCCGCAAACAAGAAAAATGACCGCATCTTCCACTTTTGTTGCAGAAGATCGCGCGTTTTTCCAGCTCATATAGTATATGAAATTAAGTGTACATATAGACTTATGAGATCAGAACACCCTTATTATAATTTAAAAAAATGACTGAACCTCAAGACCCCAACAAATCTTATTTTGAACAAATTCAAGAAACCAAACGTTATCATTATTGAATATTTCATAATAGATACAGATCATAAGCCGTTGCTAGGATTAGAGACATGTGTAGAACTTGGAATAATTAAAAGAGTAGATATACTGAAAGCTGAATCAACTAGAACCTTGCAGTCTAAAGAGGATATAGTTAAACAATTTAAAAGCGTATTTTCTGGAGTTGGTAAATTTCCTAGAGATCCATACACAATAAGATTAAAAGACTCCTCCAACGTGACATATTCACTCCGCACGGTACCAAAACATTTACAAACCCGTTTAAAAGAACATCTAAATAGATTAGAAAAATATGGTATCATCTCTAAGGCAGATGGACCATGTTTATGGCAACATCCACTTGTAATAATAGAAAAAGATTCTGAAAACTTGCGAATATGTTTAGATCCGAAATATTTAAATCAGCAAATAATGGATGATTAATTCCAAATTCCCACCCATGAGAAAGTGTTTGATGATTTGAATGGCAAGAAATTCTTTTCGATATTAGATCTAAAGGAAGGATTTTACCAAATTTGTATTGACGATTCATCGTCTGAACTGTGTAGCAACTCCGTACGGTAGGTCTGAATTTAACCGATTGCCATTCGGCGTAAAAATAAGCGCAGAGGTATTCCGAAAGAAAAATACAGAATGATTTGGCGACATAAAAGGTGTTAGAATATATATTGATGATTTAATAATTGCAGGTAAAATACAACAAGAACACTACGAAAATTTATTGAAAGTTTTAAAAAGAGCACAAGAATCTAATGTAACGTTTAATGAGAAAAAGTTTAAATTTTGTGAACAGAGGACAAAAATATTAGGAAGCATAATTTCTCAGGAAGGGATAGCAATAGATCCTAATGGTATTTAAGCTAGCAATAAAATGCTGATAACAAGAAAGCATTTTCAAGATTTTTAGGAATGGTTAAAAATGTTGCTAAATTCGTTCCCAACTTATCCTCAGAAAGTGCCCCATTAAGGAATTGGACTGATGTTCATGCTGATTTTGTAAATAAAATTAAGAAATTGTTAACAAATAGTACTACATTAGCATATATAATGTAAATTTACCAGTAATCATACAGCTTGATACTTGTAATGAAGGTTTAGGGTGTGTATTACTACGAAACAATAGACCAATATCATTTGCGTCAAGATCATTAACTAGAACTGAAATGAATTACGCTATAATAGAAAAAGAAATGCTTGGTGCTTGTTTCGCTTTTGAACGTTTTCACTACTATTTCCACAAATCCATATGGACCACAAGCCTTTAATTTCTATTGTGAAACAAGTTCCTTCTAGGCTCCAACGAATGAGATTAAAATTAATGAAATATAATTTCAATATGACTTACTTACCTGGTAACCAAATGCTAATAGCAGACACCCTATCAAAAGCATTCATACCGGGATATCATAAAACTGAACCGGAAATGCATTATGTTATTCACAATTGAAATAATTCTGTCATGCCGAAAGAAAAATACAATAATTTCGCTGTTTCAACTAAAGCCGACCCTACTCTAGGTCTTGTGATGACGTATGTACAATCTCAATGGCCTAACAATGTTTCTGGAGAAGTAGGACCGTACAAAAAATTAAAAGATTAGTTGGCCATCAATGAAAACTCACTGTTTTATCAGGATAGAATAGTTATTCCTCAAATTGAAAGAAAAAATATATTAGTTAAGCTCCATGAAGATCATATGGGAGTAGAAAACATATATAAATTTCTCCCTTAAGGTGAAAAACAATAGATCATGGATATGTCAAAGTTGTAGACATTACTTTACACTCTGTTGCGATGTTGGGAAAGTAAAAATGGACATTACTTTCCACTCTATTGGGATGTTGGGAAACTTAAAGTGGACATTACTTTCCACTCTGTTGGGATGTTGGGAAAGAAGTACAATGCGGTAGTACCTCATTGATTTCTACCTAGCCTTCACTTTTCGAGTTAATAATAATCTAAAGTACCGGAGCGTTGCATAACGTAATAAGCTTTCCAACAATGGCTTAGGAATCATGAGATGTTATGATAAAATTAGAGCATTCCAAAAAGTGGCGAACGATTTTCCTGCTATGAAAACTAAGGGAGTTACATTTCGCTAGTAACGCATTGTCTGTACGTAAAAATCAATAGAAGAAATGAATGACTACATAGAATCAATGACGTAATTATCATCATGTCAGGTGTGCCCAGAAAGTCGGGTCCTGAATTCTAAGGAAACAATGATCATACAACATACAAAAGATCCCTAGCCGTCCTTGGTCGAAACTGTGACTGTTCCCGCGAGATCCAAGGGAATTTGGGAAATCTGGGTACGGGGGGGGGGGGGGGGGGGGGACTTGGGATGGATATCCTGGAATTTCGATCTAAAACTTAAATAATAATAATTGAATACTTTTCAAAATGGATGGAATTCGAGAAAATTGAACGGAAAGATTCGGAGCGTATACTCGTATTATAATGAAAATTTGCGAATCAATTTTTGCTGGGTTCGGATATCCCGATGAATTTATAACGGATAATAAGTATAGGAATACTCAAATTCCGAGTATTGGTTATGCTCCTAGTCAAATGATGTTAGGTCGATGGCTGAAGGATGGATCGATGTTTAAAGAATCTGACTTTAAAATAGACCCAATCCCAACCGAGAAAATCACACAGAACAGTGAAATTGGCAAGAATCCGTCAAAAAACCTATTATGATCGTAGTTCAAGGAACTTCCCAGCTGTGAATACATCAGATCCAATCATTTACCGGCACAAAAATGCATGGCGTCACGGCAAAGTTGAGAGCAAAGCACACACACCTAGTTCATGGTATGTTGAAGGTAAAAACAATAATAAAATGTACAGAAAGAATAGGAGAGATTTTATGGCGACAAAATCAGAAAACCAAAATCATATTGTAAGCGACAAAGCACAAGACACATCACCTCCTAGTCGAACTTTTCAATTAAGCGATCAGGGGTGGCCGGGGAAGGGGGGCATCGGGACATGCTAATGGATCTAGCAGCTGTCTGTGAGTAAGACGGGTATGGCCAGTGGCTACCAGATTGACCGCTATTCGGTCCCTCCTTGGAAGGTGGGTCACGAAAGGATCAACAAGGCAAAGGTCCTGAAGGACTCCACACGGACCAGTGACCTCGCCCTGCCATTGCTCAAGCCAGATGGAATTGGCTTCATGCTGCTTGTAGGAGATTTGATCCTCATTGCGCATAGACAACATTTCAATGGAGTCATCACCATTGGCTCTCCTTGCTAGGGCATCAGCACACTCATTGCTGAGAATGCCAGCATGGCTAGGCGCCCATATGGCTTGGCAACCACGCAGGCTTTGTATTAGGGGATCATATGAATATGTGTCCCTAATCGCCTCAATGGTACTTAGTGAGTCACTACAGATCACATCATTTCCAACACCCAATAGCTGGCAATGACGAACAGCCAGCGTCACTGTCCACAGCTCTGTTCTGAACACAGACGCAACATGTGTTATTTGTTGATGGGACTGTTGCTTTCAAGAAACCATACCAGGCGGTGTGGCAAAATAAAACTAAACTTTAAGAGTGGGAATAAACCCATGGATATAATATTCAAACATGAACTCTCAAATCTTATTTTAAAGCAAATTTTATTTCGCTAAAAGGAAAGAAAATAATCTTGCTTGTTTACATTTTTATAAAATTATAGGAAAATCGGAACTTCTCAGGGTTTGAACTATCACAGGTATAATAGATGTTATAATACGATGAAGATACCAAGTTAGCTTCGATAAGTTACCTAGGAAGTGTACAGAATCATTAGTTGGTGGTAAAGTGAAACGCTCACATTTACTTAAATTCCTACGGTCGTGGATATACTCAACAATAAATTCTATTATATACGTTACACTGAGCAGTAGGTAAGAACTATTGGTGAGGAAGGGAAGGACAGAAGGCAGGCTTCCAAATCCGTCTGTAGGTAGGCACCTAAAACGGTACGGTAGTGGATTCGCCACACGTAGAATTTTCGATGCACAGTAGACTATCCAGGGTGGTGATGCAGTGGATTTCCCCGAAAATGTTCTCCACCAGGCGTAAGTCTTGGTCTTTGATGACTTCGGCGGATCCAAGAGGCGAAGTTGTTCCACCAGAACTCGAGGTTCTCTGAAGTCAGAAGATCGTGGAGACAGCGGTAAGAGAGACTTGCTTTTACGACAACTAAACTTGTTATTGAAACCATTCAAATTTGAGGGGGGATTTTGTATAAAAAAGTTAAAATCTGAAGACGATACGGCCTGAGCGGTACGCAGGCGAGCAGACAAAGAAACGAGAAGTAGTGCCGGGAGGCCTAAGGCGGCAGCAGCTCTCGGGTGAGAAAGTTTTCCACGTGTTTGGAAAATCAAATTCTTCCTTTACCTGCTAAATACAGTCTCCGTTCATTTAAACAATATAAAAAAACGGTTATAAATTGTGAAGAACTAATTGAATTCCAACAGTCTTGTGGAACTGTGGCTCGCTGAGCCCCACCATGGAAGGCAGTTGTAGAGGCCAACCTCATACCGCGCAAATTCAAACGTGGCGGGAGATTTAAAATGTATTCACGGTACAGCGGTAGTTGACCATACCTTCCAGGATCATGCTCATGCAGCAAGTAAGGGGGATAGGTCTGTAACTAGCCGCTTCACAAGAGTCCTTTGCCCTCTTTGTGCAGAGGGACAATGACAGCCTCATTCCAGGAGGAAGGATAGTTACCTGAGGCATATATAGAATTATACAGCCTCAAGAGAATGTGCTTTTGCTCCTGTGGGAGATTGATTAACAAGTTGAGTGCCACAGCTGTCTGCTCTCAACTAAAAAAAAAAGTCCTCAGATGCCAAGCGTGCTTTTTTATTTTTTTCGCTTCAGAAGACCTTGCTTTTGATGATCAAAGAGTTATTTAGTGGTATTTCACCTATTTTTATTGAAAAACCGTGATACACATGGCCTGTAAGTGGCGATTTGGGACTTCAAGTGGTAGAACAGAAAAGTGTGTATCACTCTGATACACCCCTATTCGAACTTCTTGACGATTTTTCCCACTCGTATTTTCCATAAAAATTGTTTTCCATAAAAATCATTTTCCCCCACTGGTATTTTCCATAAAACAGTTATTTAGTGGTATTTCACCTATTTTCATTGAAAAAACAGCGTGTATACGTGTGATACACGTGGCCTATGAGCGGCGATTTGGGACTTCAAGTGGTGGAACAGAAAAGGGAGAACCACTCTGATACATCCCTATACGAAGTTCTTGACGATTTTCCCCACGCCTGTATACGTGAGTAAAAAAAAAAAAAAAAAAAAAAAAAAAAAAATATTGCTTTGCTATCGAAAACTAGTAGGAAAATGAAGTGCCAGATAGCTGAAATGATAAAAGTGACATATTTGACAAAAACTTATTCTTCTTCCGTTTGTACCGAATTTGTCTCGGCCAATTTGCTGTGGCCAACACTGTTCCACCTTTCCGAAGGGTTTCTCAAGGTCAAAGAAGAAGAGAGAAACGCCTCAAGTGTGAATCTGGGAGATACACAAGCTTTTGAAGCGAACCAGGATTGTGTATCACCCAGATACACCTGGCACGCTGGGACAGATAATGGTGTGTATCTCACAGATACACATGGCACTCAACTTGTTAACATTTCATAATGGGTCATATCCTTCCAGGGGCAGTCCTGATCGATTTCTTCATCGCTCTCTCTAGTTTACCCATTGTGAATGGTATATCAATTGAGGGCACGGACGACGGCGTGAGCTGGGGAGAGGTGCCATCTCAACCTCCGCCTTGTGTCAGCTAAGGTCATGGAAGTATGCTTCATCACTGGACACATGGCCATGATGAGAAGCCAATGTGTCAGCAACGTGCTTGGGTTTCCGAGCCACATCACCCTGAGGTGTGGTGATAGATGGAATGGATGGTGACGGGAGACCCTTTATTGCACATATCTTTCGCCACATCTTTAGGAGGATTACCATCCTTAATTTCACTGACATATGAGCGAAAGGAGCTGACTTGGGCCTGACCCTTGGGCCGGCGCTCACGTGCTCTGGCTTGCTTAAATATATCATAATTATCAGTTGTAAGTCTTCGGCGGAATCTATTCAGTGCCTGACGCTTGGCCTTGTTGGCTTCTCACATGGGGGACGTGATTGCTTCCCTTGGTGGGGTCAGTTTTTGGTATAGAAGCTGATGCTGCTTCAAGGATAGCAGAGGTGAAGTTGGTAAGGTCATCCACAATGTTTCCTCTGAGATTAACGAGCACCATCTGCTCTTTATAAAGAGCCCAGTCAGCTTCCTCCAATTTCCAGCGTGAAAGTGGTGTGAAGTGTGAATGCGGTCTTTCTGTATCAATTTTGAGAGGGAAGTGATCCAAGTGATGAAGGTCCGGCAAAGGATTCCAAGCCAAAGTACCCCAGAAGGAGGGAGAGCACATGGGGAGGTTAATTGCGGGCATTGAACCACAGATAGGCAACAAGTATGTTGGACGGCCATCGTGCAGGAGGAGGAGATCCAACTCTCTGAACATGGCTTCAGCAGTGGCTCCCTGTGTTGCGGTATTGTCACAGCCCCATAAAGTGTTATGAATGTTAAAATCCACTAGTACCAACACAGGGCTTGATGAAGGAGGTCCACAAAAGTGGCTTCAACCCACACTCCATCTGGAAAAAAGAGGGAGACATTAGTTGGGGGGGGGGAAGGGGATGGATGCAACTCTAGCAGCCACTGCCAGGAGGTTTCTGTTGAGAAGCACGTCCTCGACTTGCACATTATTTCTTATCATGATAGTAATGCCACCATGGGCCCTACCATTGGGGAGGGGGTGCCATTTCATTTCGGTTTCAGGTGCGTCTCTTGGAATGCTACTGCCACTGGCGAGTATGACCCCAGTATGGATCGCAGCTCGCCTTGTCGTCCATATATACCGTTGGCATTCCATTGAAGGAAGCACTCAGAGATGGTACTAGGTTGAGTGGTCATAATAAGTATCTATAAATTATTCAGAGAGAACAAGTGGGGGCCTGAGGGGGTGGTGATGCAGACCCCGAACGCGCATCTTTCCTATATATATATATATATATATATATATATATATATATATATATATATATATATATATATTCACAAAATTAGAAAAGATAACAGAAAAAACGTCACAAAACTATTTTTATATTTCGGCTTTTTGCCTTTTTCAAACTAACAAAGAAATTGAATAACTGTGGGAAATTTGTGTACAACGTTGACAAGGAATTTTGGTAACTTTGGATTTGGAATCATCCAAATCCTTGTTAACGTTGTACACAAATTTCCCACAGTTATTCAATTTCTTTGTTAGTTTGAAAAAGGCAAAAAGCCGAAATATAAAAATAGTTTTGTGACGTTTTTTCTGTTATCTTTTCTAATTTTGTGAATATAATCAAGCTCTCCTAGAGTCATTTTCAATAGGTGAAATAAATATATATATATATATATATATATATATATATATATATATATATATATATATATATATTGGAATAAATATATACATAAATAAACAGAATAGATATAGACATAGAAATAATATATTGGAATAAACACTAGCATAAATATATACATTGAGTAGGTACCTACAAGGAAAGTGAGAACATTTGAGTACTAGCCGCTCCGGCTCGCTTCGCTCGCCTCCACGTCCACCTCCTCGCTTTTTGGGATCTTCGTTCAGCTTGTAATAGAGCA
Organism: Adelphocoris suturalis; assembly: GCA_030762985.1. NCBI lineage: Eukaryota > Metazoa > Arthropoda > Insecta > Hemiptera > Miridae > Adelphocoris > Adelphocoris suturalis. The sequence continues at coordinate 50,508,926 of CM061047.1, read as the reverse complement.
GAAAAATGTCCATGAACATTGTTATTCGGCTATTGGTGTGAAAAAGAGTCATATTACGAAGATCCACAATAGTATGACAATGACAAGTGAATACCTAATATAAGATTAAGAGTAATGTAACTACTGAATTGTTGAAAACTAACTTTTCTCTTTTATTTTGAATAGCTTCACGCACGTGCATATACATGTTCCTTTTCACTTGATGGTCCACAAGTTCCGGCAATATGATGTCCAAATAATACATTTCAAGTTACCTTTTAACGATTTTCTCAAGCGTTGCCCAAGCTACAAATTTCGACCGATTAAGTATCGTTATTCTTATTTTGTTCCATTACGAATTCAATAATATAGTTTTGGAAAGTTAGTTAAGAGTCTCAAATTTCGTATATCAGGAGTTTCATATGACATTATCGAAGGGAGTGAATGGAGGGGATAATAGTAATAAATCATGATGTTGTAACTACTCTCGTAAGATTTTCGTTATCACTTTTTGTTAAATTATGAATTTGGTCTAGTTTCGGAAAGTATGTCAGTAGCTTCAAATTTCATGTTTCTGTAATGAATGCATTTTTTACCAATATGTTTGCTTATTATAAATCATTTAAATCTAACTGCACAGACGTAGACGCTTGTCAAGATGAAATAAATAAATAAATCATCTACACTTTACTATTCCCTCAGTGTATAACAAAAAGTGTTTGCGCGCACCTAAAAAATCGAGTGATGGGACATTTCTATATTAAATTTATCGTAGAATTCAAATCTGCAATAAAAAATTGGGGTTCTCATTTAAAATAACAAAGTTGATGTCAATTGCGCACGTTTGCGCAACTTGAAAATTAAGATTGAAAAAAAAAATTGATTGAAAAAAAATTTTTTTTACCTATTATAAATGATTTTAGCAAGGGGAGGGGGACTTTTTAGGGGACACCCTGTATATATATATATATTATAAACGATTTTAGCAAGGGGAGGGGGACTTTTTTGGGGACACCCTGTATATATATATATATATTCTGTACAATCTATACTGAAATAATAAATCTTTGTGTAATAATTTGCATGTTTTTTTTTTTAACTATTTACCTACTAAATAATCAATTTGACAATAATAGTTATATAATACCTACTTGAAAACATGATAGGCAATGACAGACGAGAAAAAATTGATTTTATTTAAATAGGAAATCGAGCAAATAAGCGCTCTCGTAATTCAAATTGAATGTAGATACCTTCTCCAGATCTCCTATTGGATTTCTAAGCAAAGTCATCATAATATCACATATTATAGTACCTAGGTAATGACAATTAAAATTAATAGTCTTACCTTTATCATAGAAACGTCATGTGGTGCCCACTTGGTCATCTTTTCTGCATCTCTGGAGCATGGGAATAAACCCATCCTCCGCCGTTTCGCACCATAACGAATACCGCGTTTGTCACAACCGTTTTGCATGATGATATACTTAGATGTGAACTCGTCAAGAAATCGTAAGATAGAAACACTCTTGTACTGAGATTCATCTTATATACCAAGATGATATTCTGGATGTTTACCTACCTTCTTTAACTGGAAATTTCACCTTTCCATAATCTGGTCAACGAATTGCTTTATTCCCACAAAACGTGTTGACTAAAAACGATAGAAGGGACCATATTTTCGACTCTGTATATAATCCCGGCCTGAATCCCAATTACAATGAACAGTTTAAGAAGAATCATCCTCATCGTAAAAGCCATTCTACTCTCGGCCCGCCAATGATGAAAGAATTGGGTAGGGTCTGTTGCTTTGAGGTGAACGGTACCTACCTGCGTTACTCACCACTATTTCGACTGGGATCAATGACTCACAAGTTTCACTAAAATACTGTGGCGGTACCTGTTGAAAAAGTGATGAACTATTACGCACCCCTCGACCCCCTCAAACCCATAACGTCAGAAATTTCAGTTGCAGTAAGTTATTATACACGCCGTTCAACCTGTCACGATCAAATTTTGGAAATAACTCTAAATTTAATATTTTTGGAAAATTTGAAATTTAGCCTTCATCTCAACTTGTAAAAAGAACTCATGAATAAGACATCCTCTTAGATATTTTTAGATCAAATTGAAAATAAAGGATCTAATCGACCAAAACGCACGGCCCAGGTGCAACGGGCCCTTAATATCAACCATATAAAAACGGGGGAATCCTCACTTCTTGAAAACATCAAAAAAGTTTCTTGTTCCGTTTGTTTTAGGGCCTTTATCAAGTTGTTTTTGTGTTGAGCTGTGAGGCTTCACAACAGCGTTTGATTGTTCAATGGGGGTCACAGTGTTGGGGACTGAACAATCGGTGATTCCTTTTTCAGTACCTAATTGAAGGAATATCAGTGTTTGCACCTCCGAAAGAGGAGGTAGCAACAACAGGGTTAGATTTTCCTATCTCCATGGTGGAATGTTCTCGCCATTCTTGGTTGCCTCCACAAGGAAAGGCATTTGGGGGGGAAGGGGGAATTGTTGTGGCGGAGTGGAGACCTTGTGGGAGTCCTGGGGGAGTCATGGGTGACACTTTGGGTACCTGCAATAATTGTAGTGGTCTTTTAGGGAAGGTGTCAAGTGTATTTCGTAGGTACGTATGTGTCTGAGTGTATTTTGTTAAGTGTAAAGTACAGTGGTGTCGCTTCTGACATCGGGGCCAATGCTACCTCTACCGGCCTATTGATTATAGCCTCTGTGATAAATGTAAACTGTTTGGGATAACTTTGCGTTTGTCGACGCTTGCCGTCTTTGTGACCGCCGTGATCAAAATCGGTATTCAAATCAGGATTGATTTTCATTTTCATAACACAGACTATATTTACAAATGGAAGTAGCTGTTAATGCAACGCAAGTTATTAAATAATTAAGTCAAATCTAGTCCATGATAATCAGGGTCATCGCCTCTGAGTCCCTACCTTACATGTAAACCCTCCTTGAAAGACTTCAACGATTAATAGGTTCGTTCTGAATGGTACAGTTCTAAATTACAAAACTGTTGGGACTGCGAGCGATCTAAGACCTTATCATTAGCGCGTGGGCGGGTGACTTCCTAGCGCTCGAATTTTGAAAGTTCTGAAAAAAAGTACTGCGAACGAAAAACTCAATTTCAGAACTGGGGTTCCAGCAATAACAACAAAACCCCATTGCGGTAGAGCAGAAGTTCGGAACTGACAGAACTGCCGCTGAGAATGCAACTCTTGCAGTTTTTGTGACCGCGGTGATTAAAATAATTTTCATTACACAGGTCATATAGATGTAGCCATTACTTCGATCCAGGTGGATAAGAGGTTAAGCCGAATTTTGTGAATAATCAGGGCCATCGCCTACAAGTACTTATCCTACATATGAACCCTCCTTGAGACACTTCAAAGAATAATAGGTTCGTTCTGAATGGTACAGTTTTAAGTTGCAGAACTGTTGAAACAGCTTTAAGCACTGTGTATGATCCAAGAGCTTATCTTAAGCGTGAATTAAATACGCACATGGGTGAGTGACGCCCTCGCGTTTGAATTCTGACAGGGCTGTAAAAAAAGTACTGCGAACTCAAACCTCAATTCTCAAACCTCAACTTCGGGTTCCTGCACTGTTGACAAAACCCAATCGCGCTCGACTAGAAGTTCCGTACTGATGGAACTGCTAATGAGAATGAAGCTAATGATGGAACAAACACATCACGCGTATCTTCTGAGCCTCCCGCAAGCTGGATTTCTCCTCATCTGGAGTCAATAGAATAAATATCATAAGTCCAATTAATTATTTATTACAAAAAAATGATCAGTTCAGAAAGACGATACGCTGTATTTATCTACACAATACGCTGTATTTTGAACTCGATTCAGTCAGTATGGCGCGAGGTGCGAGCAGAATACATTCATAATGGGTAATTATAACCCACCGGGAATCCGATGGAAGTTTAGTCTATACGTATGAGTTTTAATAGCACCAAAGGTGATTTCGTCCATGATGCTACCTCCACCAATTACGCCATAGTTTTACTGTAAACGATCATAATAAATATTGAAAGTAAAATAAGCCCGGGGATCTAGACTTGATATTTTGGAACATGTACAGTGTTATTGACAGTATGGACTAAATGACCGTCTGCGATGGATTAAGTAAGACGTTATTGTCTTTAGTGTGTAGGTATATCGTTATGACAACAGTTAGTTTAGGGTCAACCCTCTCCAATAAGAAGTAGAATGGCTCTTCCACTATTATGATTAGAATATTAAATGCTGTAATAAAGAATTCTGACGAGAGGTCGTTATAATGAAGAATAAGAAACAAGTCATTCTGCATTTTGATTGATAGAAATTTGATAAATTAATGAATTATTCGAATCGATCTGTTGATGCCGTGTGAGGTGGATTATATAGAATAATTTAGTTGGCTGCCGAAATTAAAAATACCAATTGCTCTGCTGCATCGAAAAAAAAATTAGGTAGGAACCAGACCTATAATTATTAATGATGCCAACACGGAGAGCCGGGAGGTATAATTGAATTGGTCAGATGGTCCCACCATTTGCAACTAGGAAGCCTACAATGAATTTCAGCAAAATGAAGATGTAAGAAAGTACAGCTATCCCTGCATACTCAGTAGAATTTGACTCACATTTTTGAACAGGGCACATATTTTGTTTCTGTTGGTTTTTCCTCTTCAAGTGTTGCTTACATCAGGAACCCGTAGCTGAACGAATCCGTTCTGCAACAATACTGTTGCTTCTCACACACCAGCTTGTTAGAAATAGTCTGGAAGCTGATTATGGTATCCAGCTTACCATAATATGATACCTTATGGTATCTTGGTTCTCTGGTATAGAAAAGAAACAGTAACATGCTTCCCCAAATTTTAATGACAAATGAGCAGAAAAATGAGGTTGGGCGGGCTGCAATTATTTTCTGAGCACTTTGTGACAAATGTTCCTCCACCCTACCTATGTTTGAGTAGCTCATAAAAATTCGAGGGAATCTCCGTAGCAGCCTTTCCATTGCACAGACAAACACGTTCTACTGACAGGAGTGAAAAAACAGAGTTTTTACAACAAAAAAAGTCATACACTATCCTGAACATAACAAAATCATCTTGAAAGATTTCTCGCCACGAAACTGCAATCTCAACTGCTTCCTGCTGACCCTCAGTACAGACAAGTACATCCATATCTAGCCAGAAATAATGTTTGGAATTTTGCCATAAATGTATTAGTAACTCGATAATTGGCTGAACCCCGAGGGAATAAAGTGTATTCAAGCGTTCATTCATTGGTTCGGTAGTGCGCTGAAAATGTTGATGACTTTCCCTCGTTGGCTAACTTGTATTTCTGTCCCGATTAATACACAGCATTCTGTCTGCATTCCGTCCCGATTAATATGCAAACAGATCTGCTAGACAGTTGTTGTTTAGATTACTAAGACTTACTTTTATATTGCCATTTATGCATGACGAACGTACGCTTGGAATTCTTGATAATTGCCGTGGCAGTAAAGACAGTAAAACTACCGTCAAACACGTTCAGCTTGATTTCACGTTTTTGGCAAGGGAGAAGTCTCTCATCAAAAACACAATCATCAGGAGTGCACTAGAATCAATTAATTCGAGGTACCGATTTTTAAACCTTATAATAACGCTTTCAGAGTACAGAAACCATATCTCGACTCTGAAGGAAGTATCATTTTCGAGAACAAGAAGAACAATTCCTCCTATCTGGAGGAACTCACCGATCACAAGAAACCTGAGATGACGACAGCAGAATACATCAACAAAGCATCACGAAACGGGTCAACAATCGAACGTAAAACGCAACGGTCACATGGGATATAGTTCTGAGTAAATTCAACGGAAAAACTCCATGCGACAACTTAGCTCACAACGTAGGAGCGTGAATGCGCACGTCAGAAAATTTCAGAGGAACACTATTGCACTTGAAAAGCTGTAAACAATAGTTTCTCGATGTTTTCAATGACTAAGGCTGGTCAAACTTGAAATATACTTTTTTAAGATTATCTGTCGCAAAATTATAATAAACTCCCGGCCAAAAGACATTTCCAGGTCAAAAAACTAAATAACATTTTCTTTCTTGGTAGATTAAGAAGGTTCATTATTTTAAACAATAAACCAAAAAGATACGATTCTGAAAGAAGAAGCGATTCACTTGAAATAGGGAACAACAACGTATATGACGAGACTGGGAATAGATTTAACCGTAATAATGTGGACAAAATATTACGGGCCTTTCCCCATTGTCAATAAATTATCCAATTCCGTGTATCAAGTTATAGGTTATGACAACATAGAAGTAAACCTATTGACATGCTCAGCGACCTCACTACGACTGTCTTGACAGTGGCAGCTGTATTGCTTCTAGGTGCACATGTACTTGTAATGCATTTTGTGCTTTTTGTCCAATGGTGCCCAATTGTATTTATTTTACATTATATTTATTGCACCATGATTTGCTATCATAAATCATTTAGTATGGTGAAGGGGGATGTAAGATTCTCGCCTGTCCTCCCATCTCATTATCGCTGTAGTTTACAGCTCCAGATTATTTATCATTCAAAGTAACATGCGGGGCAGTTGTTGTTTAGTTAACTGAGAAATTTACTTTTGGTTCACTACCTTCAATAATAAACATTTTTAATCTAGAAAAAAAGTTAGCTAGTAACCGATGATTTCTCTATGTTCTCACGCCTAGAAATCCAAAGGTTTTTTTCCGAAGTTGTCGCCTTCAAGGAGAGCAAACGGATCAACGTTTCGGATGGTTTTAATCGGTTTTTTGGGATAATATTTATTTTGACAAGCAAAAAATTTGTTACCGTTATCTTGAAAGTTTTGCAAGTGTCTATTTTTGAATATGTTAGCCATTTAATGCTACCCATTAGATGCCGAGCTTTTAGGATCAGCTAGACCCAAAATGTGATTTTTAACCCAAGATTCCTCAAGTTTGCTCCACTAGTTTTGGGAAAAAGCTTTGGACAGAATACGGACGGTTTTTTGTTTTGGATTCTCTGATTCTAAACATTTTGAAAAGTAAACCAACCAATTTCAAGGGGAAGGTTTCATTTTTCCCCTGTCGATAACAAAGGTTCATATTGAACACAATAAGCAAAAATCCTTTCTTTTGAGAAAAACAACTCAAGCATCTAATAAGACGGCTAAGTTTGTTGGCCAGCACATTTTGAGCTTAATAAGTTGGTCAATTTCAAAGAAAATGTGCTGAAATAATCACTAAATTTGACAAAAAAATTGTTTAAAATCATTAAATTTATTATTTTTAGTAGAATATTACACAAAAGCACCTTGTTAACCATGAACTAGAAGTTAAAAAAGTATACTCAAAATTTGTCTAAAAACAGAACGTAAATTTCATTAATATGTGCTGACAAATTGATAAATTCTTTACGAAATGATATCATTGTGTGAAATGATTGACCGCATGACTGCCACTTTTCTAATAATCTTCTGTGGGCTGTGACATTCAACTAATTCTTTTATTTTGTTTCAGGTTGCCCTTATTTGCCAAAAAGACCAGGACTTGTGGAAACAACCGAAAAAGCGTTAATCAAAAATGGGACGCAATGTTCAAGCTGGGACTAAGAATATTGTATTTGGGGGCATCACCAGATCGGGTTTGGAAGGGAGAAAGAAATGTTCTGCGTTTCGGGTTTTTCCCTTTATTAATACTACTTTATTCTGGCTACGGATTACTTATAGTGGTATTTCCATTTATATTTGAATCCGATTTCATGGAATCGTTAGAAAATCTTTACCTGGGATTGTATTTGGTCGCTGCAGGCTTCCAGTGGGCATATCTACAGATACACTTCGATGAAATTTATGAGCACCGAACAAAAATGGAAAGTTTAAACAGCACTCAAGCCATCCCTGATGTAGCTAACTCTATTGCTAGGAGAAACCTCAAAGATTTCATTAAGTTGTTTTGGTTTCTAGTTATTATTTGGAGTGTGGGGGTAGGACTTTTCTCAATCAAAAATATCATGGAAATCATTTTCAAACTCCTGACAGGTGAATCGGATTCGTCTAAGGTGGACAGCGATTCATTCCAGAATTCTGAGAGCTGGCACTTAACTGTGGAATTTATGAATGCGGTAATGACGTTATTGTCGTTGGCTATTGGTTTATCGTTCAATATCATCAGTGGTTTTCTCACCCTTGAAGTAGTCACACAATGTGAAATAATACGTGCTGCTATGGCACTCGACACAGGCAAAAAAGTAATGTTCAGAGGCTATATAGTGGACCACATCCGAGTGCTCAAGTAAGAGTTCCCAACTTCACACATCATTATGCACTTGTTAATCTGGAAAGATAAACAATTACCGACTATGCCTTTGATGTACTGTCTCACTAAAATATCATAGCGGTTGTGCCACATTACTGGAATGTATGATGAACTACATTCAGAACATAATGATGAACTACATTCACTAACTTCCGTTTTATATGCCGTGTGTTGAGGATCAATAACTATCAGACCCTATCCGCCTCCTCAGGTGTTTTGATGATAATGTACAATATATAGGTTTAATGGGAGTAATTACTAACGAATAATCAGCGTAGGAGCGTTATCTACCACAGAAATAATATACCTCTGTATATTAATTTGCAGCATTTTATTTAACACTCTGCACCGACCACCGTGTTTATATGTGTATGACTATGTATATTATGTGGCATTCTAGACATCATATGTGGCATATTTTTTTTTTACAATCAAGATTTAAAAACTCCGGTTTTGCGCCAAAAAATCAGTTTTAAAAATGAAATGATGGAGTTTCGTTGGCCAGCACTTTTAGTGTACGATAAATTGGTCTGTTTCAAAATTTTGGTCTACAAATCGGTAAAACTGGCTTAAAATCGATGAATTTGTTTTTTGTCAGTATTTTATTCAAAAGATGTTTACCAACAATGAAGAAAATTAAACAATTTATGCACAAATTTATGCTGAAAAACGTACTTGAATTTCAATATTTGATTTTTTTGAAGATAGGTAAAAACTAAGAAAAAGATAAATATCCAAAATCTATTTTGAATTGGTGATTTATCATTCAGAAAGAGTACATAAAATTGGTAGTGAACCATTTTCTTGCACTGAATGTGCTCATTTTTCAAAACAATGAAATACTACGTTGTTATGCTCGTTGTGTAAAACTTGCTCTTACAAAAGTTGTTCAGTTTGAAAGGTTTTTATAGGTAAAAAGTGACAAATTTCGGCAAACAATTTCATTGAGAGGGCAACATTCGTTATACGTGAAAGTTTTTTGTTAGAATGTTATACTAGAAAATCTTACCCATTTGTGTTTTTACTAGGAATTCTCATTAAAATTTTTAGTTTTGGAAGTTGATGGGAGGCGTTGCCACGGAAAATGTGATCACCAGGTACCTAACCAACTAAATGGCGGAAACTTCCAACAACCCAAGTGAAGCAATCAATTCTTCTCAGGCAAGTAACGGAGGTATTAACAGAGACAGACGGGCATGCCCATATTGTGGAAGACTATACGTAAGAATCAACGCTCATATTGGACGATGTGGTTCAAGAGAAGAGCAAAACATTCAATCCTCCGAACACCTATCTACTGGTCAAGACAATATTGCCCAACCAAATAATTCAAATGAATCAGAGGTTGAACAAATGCATATAAAGAGAAAAGAAGCAGTCCCAGAATTCATGCACAGGTTGTTCAGAGACGGATTTGGAGCCCGATTATTAAATGAGGAGGGCCAAGACGCTACATTCTGGAGCAACTCTCAGCTGGTTTGAAGGCAGGAATTGAGGGGGCTATTCATGCGGTAAGTGGCATGTTTAGAGAAGACGAAACTGAGGGCCTGCAGCTAGTTGACGCCTCCAATGCCTTTAACGTAATGAGTCGCCCACTGGCCTTATGTAACACCCGGTTGTATTGGCCAAGGTGTTCACGCTTTTTGTTCAATACGTACCGGGGTTTCCCATTGATTCTATTCAGTCAGAGCGAAGCATCATTGTTGAGCCGAGAGGGGACTACTCAAGGTGATTCTCTCGGTACGATGATATATGAAGTGGGAACTCTTCAATTGATCAAGAAACTAAAAATACCACAGTGGAGGCAGAACTGGTATGCAGACGATTCGGCCTGTGTTGGGGAATTGAGACGAATCCGTGAGTGGTTCAATCTTTTACTTGAAGAGGGGCCGAAGTGGGGCTATCACCCCGAACCGACAAAAAGCTTTTTAGTAATTAAGAGCGGTCTCGAGGAAGAAAGCAGAGCTCTGTTTGGTGAACTCAATGTGAAAATCGTTCATTCGCACAGATTCCTAGGAGGCATGATTGGCTGTTTGGCAAATAAAAGGGAGTATGTAAAACAAAAAGTAGAGAAATGGGTTGAATATACTGAAAAATTTGCAGCTGCAGCTCAAGAGAGTCCTCAAGTCGTGCACGCAGCGTTCACCAAGTCTTTTCAATTTGAGTGGGCCTTCATCCAGAGGGTGGTTGATGGGTGTGACAACGAATACCGTCCGCTGTGGGACACCATTCACCAAAGGCTATTGCCAGCCATCATGGGACGGAAAGTTGGAGACGAAGAAGATAATCTTCTAAGCCTCCCACCCAGACTTGGGGGTCTAGGTGTCTCTGACCCAACAAATTCATCCCAGGCTTTCCGAACGTCCGAGAGGTCGTGCGAGCTCCTTACCACTTTCATTCGCAACGGCAGCTTTCTTAATTACAATGAACACAATAATTATTATGTATCGACAGTGATAAAGGAAGAAAAAGTTGCATGAGAAGCTGTTCTGAAACAACGGAGGGCAGAGATGATTCAAGGGTTAGCGCCGAACCAGCAGAGAGTCCTTCGGCGAGTGAGTGAAGCATCGCAGTGGTTTCCATGCTCCCAACAGTGGCAAATGGGTTTGACTTGTCCGCAACCCGATTCAGAGACACTATCTCCTTAAGATATGCTCATACCCCCCAAGATCTCCCAATGAGATGCGATGGTTGTGAAGCGGCGTTTGATCTCTCACATGCTCTCAACTGTAAGAAAGGAGGAATGGTAAAGAGGGGGCATGACGAAGTACGAGACGTTGTTGCAGGAATAGCCAACCTTGCCTTGGGGGGGGGGGGGGTTGGAGCTTTGATTGAGCCAGTAATGCAAGAGTCAGCCAACGGACAGCCATCATTACCAGCGTTTTTTGATAATCGCATAGTTAATGCTGACGTTGCCTCCTACCTCTCCCAAGATTGGAATCAAACATCAAGAGCAGCAGCAAATTCAAAACACATGAAATATGATCGAGCTGCAGAAGACCACCGAGGGTCTTTCACACCATTAGTGTGCTCATGTGACGGTGCCCTTCACAAAGAATTTGCTGTTTTTCTGAAACGTGCAGCATACGTCCTGGCAGAAAAATGGAACCGTCCCTACTCACAACTCTCAGGATGGATGAAAGTGAATGTTCAGTTTGCCATGATTCGAGCTGTTTCACTTCGTATAAGAGGGTCTCGAAGGAAGGTTCGACCGTTGGGGCTGGAAGATGGAGCAGCTGAAGTAAAATTTCGTTGCATTCTTCCTATCAGATTACCTGCATAGTCCTATTAACATAGAATTTTATATATTTGTTATAATAATGTAGATACGAGCTACACCAATAATAAATTATGATGAAAAAAAGTTCCAGTCATGCATCATGATCGTATGAGAGAATTTCCGTAAATTATCGTAATGTATACTGTTGAATTGATTTGAAATTTGAGCTTATTGAGTGCAACGAAATTGTTAACTATTAATTTTATGTCAAAAAACGAATTATAAATAGTAATCTCCAATTTAGATAGAGGTTTTGAATTTTTAGCTTTTTTCAGTATATTGAATTTTTAATTAACAAATTTTAATTAATTTCAAGTACAAATTTCAGCAAAGTTTTGTACTAAAATTTTTGAATGTTATATTTTATAGTTAATAAACTTTATTTGAGCAATATTCTACCAAAAAATAAAAATTTAACGATTTTTAGTCGTTTTTAGCCATTTTTGGTGATTTTTTTAGTAAATTTTTTGAAATATAACCAATTTAGGATTCGTTTCCGAATGCCTCAAAACGGATTCCAATGAAGAAATTTTTCAAATTTTTTTTTTCCCCGAGCCGTTGCTATAGTTTCATTATTTACGAATATTCACTAACATATTCTGGAAGCAAACGTCCCACACATTTGGCAGATGTTCTTGTAACAGTTATAAGTTATTTTTTCACACACTTCTTCATTCTCGATTTACTTTCTCTTTGTAAAAAATTATAGACAATGATTCCACTTATTGCTTCAAAATTTTGATAATAATGTATTCTTTATGTCCGCATTACCAGGAATGCAAAATGGCTCATTAAGCGATTGGAAGCTCTTAATACTGCTACGACACTTCTTTCTTATTTAATGTTCGCTCTCAATATGTTCATTTTGGTGAGTAAGAAGCTATGTAATGAGTATAATTTATGTTTGTTTACTACTGATTCGTTTCTGACAGTGGTGTCATCCCACAGACATTGATCGAGCCAGAGTTATACACCTATGGAGTCCTGGCATTAGACTTTTTCACCGGTTTTCTCCAATTAGCTTCTCAGGGATGGTTCAGTACGTCCGTTAAGCTCGCAGTAAGTTGCATCTGACGATGTATGGAATAATAAATTAATATATAAATTAAATGCTGAATGAAAATGCTAAAGAGGATTAAAAATTTAAGCTTTCTCAAACACCTGTAGGACATGGAGAAGTCAGAGATCTTAGCCTTAGACCTTTGGCTACGAAAGTGTTAGGGACGAAACATCCAAAATATGCCATCTCTGGGACGGTACCTACTAACTATAATTATTGGCATCGACAAATCTGAGAAGCACACGAGTTGACAACCAAAAACGTTGCAAATTATTACGCAAAAGCTTATTAGATATTCATGGATTAGATATCCCTTCAATGAAGACTAATGATATAAAGGTAATTATATATATATATATATATATATATATATATATATATATATATATATATATATATACCTATATATGTTATACATATATATAACGTAAATATGAACTGACTGCTTGATATAAGGAAGCGGGTTCTATCTCTATACTATTTTAAAAGAACGAAACTCCGTCTGTCTGTTTGTCTGTCCATGCTATGTACGGCCGAACGACTGAGCGGGGGGAGTCTACGAGTGGGCCGATCTTCTTGGATTTCTCCGAAAGGGGGCATATGCGATTTTAAAAATTTTTCTACTTCCATGGGCTGGTTGGCGGGAGGGGGTGGGAGCCACTTTTAATGCGCCGTTCTTTGGCCGAGCGCTCGATCTTCTATCCGCTGCCACATTGAAATTTGATGGAGAGCGGTTCGTATGTCAGCGACAAAGTTACGTTTCTGGACCCGTAGAACACGATGGTGCCGTCAAAATTTATGAAAAATGCTGCCTTTCACGGTTTTTGCTCGGGTTGGTCTTAAAATGTTCAATGAAGTTTCAATTTGGTCCCATGCGAGTTTCGAGACATGAAATTGTGTTTTCCGAATGCAGTGAACGAAAATGTAGATGAAACGTTGATATTCAAGGCCCCGCTCTTCCTCATTCCGTCGAAAAGTAGTTACCTGGTTTTTGCCTTCGAACTTCTTGGTCTTGGCTCCCATCTGAAAGATGAGGAAATGGAAAGCCCTTCTACGCAGATTGAATTATGGCCTACCTTTAGAAAAATGTACGGGGAAAACAAATACGTACAAACATTGAACACCCGACAGTTCTGTTAGTACTGAAATGTTCTTAAAACTAAACTTTTCGTGATTCCACATAAAGTGCCGCGTTTGCTTGTCATTCCCAAAAGACAAAAAAACATCAGCTAAGGTGGGCAGTATAACTTCTTCACAGAAAACGCAGTAAATTACTACACAGCAATTTATTATTTTCGTTTCGCCCCTTTTTTACGATGTATTCCTTTTTTTACCTTTACCTCGGGTTCGTAAGTGAATAGGGTAGGTACTCTGTCTGCAATAAAGAATTAAATAGAGTCAAATTTATATACCAATGTTAACTGTGTTTTTCCCCCTCAGTTAGAATCACTGTCAGATGGTTCTTACGAAACAATTTGGTACGAGCGAGACAGAAGCAATGGATTGGACGTTCTAATCGTTTCTCAGATGGCTCAGCAAGAATGTATACAGAAAGTACTATTTGGGTCCTTGAGGATTGAGAGAGCGACTGCAATAAGCGTAAGAATTGAATGTATTTTTGTCATTTATTCACTTTTTTTTTAAATTGGTCGTGTCTATTTATTATTATTGCGAAATTTAGTATTCGTGTTATTTGTCATGCCAGAACTAGTAGTATGTAGGTAGGTACATATTAACATAGATTTTCGAATAAACACGTGATCCAGGCCAGTTTGCCTACATGTGGCCCTGAAAAAGTCGTTACGGATCCAATTTCGAGTAGCCCAACTCCCACCGCTATCCGATGGATCACGCAATCTACCTTTTCTCCAGGCAGCACGGGATGGATACGATTCTATGCTCAGACATCCTGGTTATCATTTCACATGCCTCAAGTCCGCTTTCTCGTACTACTCTTACGGAGCTCTCAGTTCCGGACCGTAGTAGAGAACCTTGATATTTCTACACTAGTTCCGGACGTAACGTTTCTCAGGAGCTGTGAGTTCTGGATTGAATTCTGTGACAAGGGTCGAAACACTTGTCGTGCTACCAAGATTCTCTATAATACCTATTACTCTAATATTAAGGAGCAAGGAGATAGTAATAGGTACACAGATTCAAAGGCAATGGTTGTACTTGTATTTGCTCTTAGAATAATTCTAAGGGATTTTGATTAGATTGGAAAGCATTATGTTTCATAATAACTATTCAATACCTACTAATACAGAGACACCGCAAGGAGTAGGTTAAATGGGATCAGTTTGGGTAGTAACAAGGATCAGATATGACATCAATTAATTAATATCAAGATCGTTAATTTATTATGGGGCTGAGATAGAATCTTACCGGCTGATATGAAGTCAGGCAACGTAATGAATGAACAAGGCGCTCAGTCACAGTGTCGCTCTAGCGGGAAGCGTCGCGGCGCGCTGACTGCGTTAGTGACGGCGCCGACAGGTGCCGCAGGCTGTCGGGGCCGTGACAAATCCTGCCTCCGATACTACTCCTATGGAGCTCTCAGTTCTTGAACCTTGAACCTTGTCCTACCATCTATATTTCTTACTAAAGCTAGTGATGGGCGAAACGAATGATTTCAATAATCGAATAGGTACCGAGTATTCGAATGATTTCGATAATCGAATGATCATTCGAATGATTCTTACGAATGGGGTGGAAAAACAGCCATTTTGAACCGAATGCGAAACAACCAATAGGATATCAGTATTGGAATCCGAATGAATGTAGTATTCGAATGAAATGGCAAGTAGGAACCGGAGCGCGCTCGGTCTTGTTATTTACCTATTAAAATTATAGCGAGTCCTCAAATTACAATACAATTTTGCACACGTATAATTGGTAGAAAAAAATAAAAATTAGTTCATATTATGGCTGACACATTTTTCACATCCAACTTTCGTAGTCTAAGAATATGAGTGGTCATACTTGAGTGGTGAATGAAACCTCTTAATCAGACAAACAGCTTGTGGTCAAAGAAACCTACTGTGAATAGAAATCAATCCAATTACAGTAATGCTGTCATCCAGGCTATCTCTCTATGTCTTACTGCATTAGGAACGAACTAAATCATTCGCGACTAAGTAGTGGAAACCCATTTGAAAACGGAGGTTAGTGAGAAATTTTGTCTCTTTTCACGATGAATAAATGGTTACAATGATAAATCGATTTCGACGGTAAAATCATCATCTGATAACTACTGATGATAATTACTGATGAGGATCTAACCGTTGAAATCAATTTAACATTGTAAATCTTTATTTTTCGTGGAAATAGACAACTTTTTTCACTTATTAGGCACCTAATTATTGCGTGTAAGATAATATTAAATTGAAGTTCACTCATTCAGGTCATGACATTTACAGATTCTCAGAAGCTCCTATTCATTCTACACCCTCTTGATGGTACTTCGGACATAAAAGAAGTTTGACCTTGGCGGTGATAAATGGTTCAGCTGCCGTCGTAGTATCTCGAAATCACTATGATATTTATGAAATAAAAGAGTAATTGTGGACAGATTATAATAGACTAGCTGCGTACCTTTGCTCTAATACTGGCAATTTATGTAATTACATAGCACCTTAATCTTATCAAATTACTCTGTAGGTGACATAAGATATAATAATCATAAAATAATGAAGTGAGAACTCCATTGGAATTGTATTAGCTGTACGATCGTCATGGTTGGATAAGAACCAGGGTGGCTTCGTACCTTGTCATTTTTACCCAGCTGTCACAAGGCTCCAATTCAAATGTTCACAATCAAGTTTCAAATTGTATCTAATTAATTCTCACACAAACATACCTGTTTCTTACTCAACCCTCAGTTACGTTAAAACTCATCCCGACCAACATTGCTTCAGTTAAGGAAGGGTTTTCTAATATGAACTTTATTTTTGAAGATCTTTCCGAATAAAAAGGTCTCGGCTCAACCCACCAAAATCGTTTTGGTATAATTGAATTTATTTTGTCTCCTTTGCTTATTTACGAGATAGAATTAAATTTTATATCGAGTTGTGCGGGGTAGTGATCTGATGATTTCATATGGTAAGGTCTAATTATGAGAAAGCACAGTAGGAAGTTATTAGACTACCAATCAAAATGAAATACATACCTAGGACACTATCCTGAGACCCATTCTCAGCTACGCTCCGATTTTGAACGAATTCGGGCAAAATGATCATGAGAAACCGATGCTATTACGAGTAGAAATCACGTTTCGTAGGTTAGGTACTATTGAACCGGCGGCAGCCCGCACAACCCACACCGAATCGGATTAAAACTGATCATAGTTTTGAGCGTGACAAACATTTGCCACAGATATCAGACAGAGAGACATCAGACACGGAATCAAAATTGATCAACAAGCTCTGAATTCCAAAAAAACATTTTTTGCACGAACACAAAGTTTTTGCTGCTAATTCCGCTGCAAACTGTGACGAACATGAAATTAAGTTGGATTTCAACCGATTTGTCTCTGTGATGAACGTAAAATTATTTTGTATTGCAACTCAATCGTCTCTTCGACTCTTTTGCTTCCCAGTCTACCTAAAGGTAGCGGAAGCATTGTTTTCACTGTCGGGTGAAAAAAATTGTCTCTCCAAAAATTGGTCTCCAAAATCAAAATTTTCACTCGCATTTTACGTTTTAGACCAGTCTGAACAACTTTGGTTCCGTGTGTGTGTGTGTGTGTGTGTGTGTGTGTGTGTGTGTGTGTGTGTGTGTGTGTGTGTGTGTGTGTGTGTGTGTGCGTGCGTGCGTGCGTGTGTGTGTGTGTGTGTGTGTGTGTGTGTGTGTGTGTGTGTGTGTGTGTGTGTGTGTGTTTGTGTTTGTGTGTGTGTGTGTGTGTGTGTGTGTATCAATAAAGGTACTGAATGGTTTATAAAGAGAAAAATTGATAAAGTAAATATTAAATTCGAACTGGATACTGGAAGTCACGTAAATGTAATAATATTGAGAATATTCAAACTAATGAATGTAAATCCTAATAAACTGGAAAAATGTGATATAAAATTAAAAGCATATAATAATAATAAGTTGGAAGCTGAAGGTAAAATAAGTTTACTGACTAAATTTATACATGTCGATGAAATTATTGAATACTAGCCGCTCCGGCTCGCTACGCTCGCCTCCACGTCCAGCCGGGGGGCAAGCCCCCCGGACCCCCCATTAAATTGCTCGCTTCGCTCGCGAAGTGTGGCATGTAGGGAATATTGCTCGCTTCGCTCGCAAAGTGTGGCATGTAGGGAATGTTGCTCGCTTCGCTCGCAAATTGTGGCATGTAGGGAATGTTGCTCGCTTCGCTCGCAAAGTGTGGCTGTATACATGCGATGTATTACAATTGCAACGTGTAGGGGATGTTGCTCGCTTCGCTCGCAAACGGTAGATCTCTAAGGGTAGTTTTAACTTCTGTAGGGGATGTTGCTCGCTCCGCTCGCTTGAGGAAGTTATACTGCCCACCCAACTTGGCAGACGTTTTTTTCTGTAGGAAATTCTTACAAACAAATTAAATCTTATAAAACTACGTGGAACCACGAAAAGTTTATTAGGGGATGTTGCTCGCTTCGCTCGCAAGGTATACCTGTATATCCTTGAGGAAGTTATACTGCCCACCCAACTTGGCAGACGTTTTTTTCTGTTGGAAATTCTTACAAACAAATTAAATCTTATAAAACTATGTGGAACCACGAAAAGTTTATTAGGGGATGTTGCTCGCTTCGCTCGCAAGGTATACCTGTATATGTGTAGGACAAAGTCCGTATTTATTCTGTTGAAATGGCTCTCGCTTCGCTCGCAAGCCTCGCAAACCTATGTATACCTGCTCGCCTCGCAAGGTATTGCGTAGAAGTGCAAATGGGAACCCCCCTGTAAGGGTCCCTTCTGGTAAGCAACGTTGTGAAACGGGCGGCCCGGGTCGATTAAAAATGTCATATTAAACGGTTCCCCTCGCTTCCGCTGGCAATTCGACCGAGTTCTCGTCACTTTTTTCGATATCCGATTTCGGATTCAGATTCGGCGGACCCAAAGCTGTATTGCGCCCGGGAAAACCGTTCCGAAAAACGTACCTTTATGGGGTATATTTTAATCGGAAAAAACGTAGTTTTTGTCGGACTTTTCGAGAAAACACGGTCCGTACTTTCGCATTTTTTTGACGCATTTCCCGATATTTTTTTCGCGATCCGATCGCGCCGTCGTCTTTCTCGTTTCAAAACCTACGAAACCGGTATTTTTCCGGAATTTTCGACGGCCGTTTAGAGGGGTAGGGGAAGCGGGGAAGTCCAAAAAGCGCACATTAGTTATTACTTCGACCCCCCTCCCGCCCTACGGCCCATGGTTCGGGTGGGATTAGAAAATTTTAAATTCGCTTATACACCCTATCGGAAAATCCCAAGAAGATCCCCCCACTCGTAGATCCGGCCCACTCAGCCGTTTGGCCGTGCATAGACACGACAAACAGACAGACAGACGGAGTTTCATTCTTATTAATAGTATAGATAAGATTTGTTGGGGTCTTGAGGTTCAATCATTTTTTCTTTTTATTTTTTTGTTTTTGATTATAGTAAGATTTTTCTGATCTCATAAGTCTATATGTACACATAATTTCATTTACTATGTGAGCTGGAAAAACGCGCGATCTTCTGCAACGAAGGAGAAAGATTCGGTCATTTTTGTTGTTTGCGAGTTTTTTGAAATTCCGGCCTATTTGATGAGCTAATTTAGTTGCTGTTGGTCCATATTGCTACGTAAGTCGTCTGAAAAGTTGTTGTTCCTCTGGGCGTATTTGATGTTCTGTTGTTTTCTCCATGATGTAAAGATAAGGTTTTTTTTTATTATAGTAAGATCTCAACAAATCCTATTTTGAACAAAGCAGTCAAGAAACCAAACCTTATCTACATCATGGAGGAAACAACAGAACATCAAATACGCCCAGAGGAACAACAACTTTTCAGACGACTTAGGCAGCTAAATGGACCAACAGCAACTAAATTAGCTCATCAAATAGGCCGGAATTTCAAAAAACTCGCAAACAAGAAAAATGACCGCATCTTCCACTTTTGTTGCAGAAGATCGCGCGTTTTTCCAGCTCACATAGTAAATGAAATCAAGTGTACATATAGACTTATGAGATCAGAACACCCTTAATATAATTTTTTAAAAATGACTGAACCTCAAGACCAAAACAAATCTTATTTTGAACAAAGTCAAGACACCAAACGTTATCATTATTGAATATTTTATAATAGATACAGATCAAAAGCCGTTGCTAGGATTAGAGACATGTGTAGAACTTGGAATAATTAAAAGAGTAGAAATACTGAAAGCTGAACCAACTAGAACCTTACAGTCTAAAGAGGATATAGTTAAACAATTTAAAAGCGTATTTTCTGGAGTTGGTAAATTTCCTAGAGATCCATACACAATGAGATTAAAAAGACAACTCCTCCAACGTGACATATTCACCCCGTAGGGTACCAAAACATTTACAAACCCGTTTAAAAGAACATTTAAATAGATTAGAAAAAGATGGTATCATCTCTAAGGCAGATGGACCATGTTTATGGCAACATCCACTTGTAATAATAGAAAAAGATTCTGAAAACTTGCGAATATGTTTAGATCCAAAATATTTAAATCAGCAAATAATGGATGATTAATTCCAAATTCCCACCCATGAGAAAGTGTTTGATGATTTGAATGGCAAGAAATTCTTTTCGATATTAGATCTAAAGGAAGGATTTTACCAAATTTGTATTGATGGTATGTTGTAGGTAAAAACAATAATAAAATGTACAGAAAGAATAGGAGAGATTTTATGGCGACAAAATCAGAAAACCAAAATCATAATGTAAGCGACAAAGCACAACACACATCACCTCCTAGTCGAACTTATCAATTACCTCGATCAGGGGTGGACCCGCAGGTGTCTGTGAGTAAGACGGGTATGGCCAGTGGCTACCAGATTGACCGCTATTCCGTCCCTCCTTGGAAGGTGGGTCACGAAAGGATCAACAAGGCAAAGGTCCTGAAGAACTCCACACAGACCAGTGACCTCGCCCTGCCATTGCTCAAGCCAGATGGAATTGGCTTCATGCTACTTGTAGGAGATCTGATCCTCAATGCGCATAGACAACATTTCAATGGAGTCATCACCATTGGCTCTCCTTGCTAGGGCATCAGCACACTCATTGCTGATAATGCCAGCATCTCTAGGCGCCCATATGGCTTGGCAACCACGCAGGCTTTGTATTAGGAGATGTGTCCCTAATCGCCTCAATGGTGCTTAGTGAGTCACTACAGATCACATCATTTCCAAAACCCAATAGCTGGCAATGACGAACAGCCAGCGTCACTGTCCACAGCACTGTTCTGAACACAGACGCAACATGTGTTATTTGTTGATGGAACTGTTGCTTTCAAGAAACCATACCAGGCGATATGGCAAAATAAAACTAAACTTTAAGACTGGGAATAAACCCATGGATATAATATTCAAACATGAACTCTCAAATCTTATTTTAAAGCGAATTTTATTTCGCTAAAAGGAAAGAAAATAACCTTGCTTGTTTACATTTTTTAAAAACTATAGGAAAATCGGAACTTCTCAGGGTTTGAACTATCACAGGTATATAGCATTTCCAAGTCAAATTCAACCTTTTCCAAGTCAAATTCAACCTTTTCCAAGTCAAATTCAACCTTTTCCAAGTCAAATCCAACCTTTTCCAACTCAAATTAAACCTTTTCCAAGTCAAATTCAACCTTTTCCAACTCAAATTCAACCTTTTCCAAAACAAATTCAACCTTTTCCAAAACAAATTCAACCTTTTCCAAGTCAAATTCAACCTTTTCACCATTATTAGGGAAATCTAGAAAAATACGCACAAGCCCTAAATGTAGTAGGTACCAAATGCTTGTCTGTGATTGAGGACTGGGCTGAAAACAATACTCCAAACGCAGTAGGTAGGTACTTAAACATAAAACAAAATCCTGTTTTATTAGAAGAGAAATCAATAAAAAATATAATTTAAAAGAATCAACATTTCTTTGAAAGAAAAACTGTTCTCTCTTCTTTACATAATTAATATTTTAAAAGTCTTAAAATTAAAAATCTTACTTGTAAAAAGTCTATCTTCGATTTTTTTTTTTTTTTTTTTTTTTTTTTTTTTTTTTTCCACTTAAAAAAATGTACAGGTAGGTACTTTTTTGAAATACGAGTAGGTACTTGTAATAAATTGACAAAAAATATGACATTAGTGGAGTGGCTGTCCAACTGACGCTTGAGGGACCAGGAGCATCATATCCATAAAATAGTTAGTACAATCTGTAGCTGTAATTGATGACACAGCCCGTGGAATCACATCGCACAGATCATGAGTTTGGCGTGGCTCACTCAGAATACCACGAGCAGCGGTTTTTATTTTCGAGAACGAATGTTCCACCGGGTTGAGGGTAGGCGAATACGGTTTTTTGTTAATTTCTTTTTTAATAAAACATGATTTTGTTTTATGTATAGGTACCTACCTACTGCGTTTGGAGTATTGTTATCAGCCCAGTCTCCAATCACAGACAAGCATTTGGTAGGTACTACATTTAGGGATTGAGCGTATTTTTCGTCATTTCCCTAATACTGGTGAAAAGGTTGAATTTGAATTGGAAAAGGTTGAATTTGTTTTGGAAAAGGTTGAATTTGAGTTGGAAAAGGTTGAATTTGACTTGGAAAAGGTTGAATTTGAGTTGGAAAAGGTTGGATTCGACTTGGAAAAGGTTGAATTTGACTTGGAAATGCTATAATAGATGTTATAATACGGTGAAGATACCAAGTTAGTTTCAATAAGTTACCTAGGTAGTGTAAAAAATCATTAGTTCGTGGTAAAGTGTAACGCTGACACTTACTTGAATTCCGACGGTCGTAGATATACTGAACAATAAATTCTATTATATACGTTACACTAGGCAGTAGGTAAGAACTATTGGTGAGGAAGGGAAGGACAGAAGGCAGGCTTCCAAAGCCGAGGAATGACCAGTCTGTAGGTAGGTACCTAAAACGGTACGGTAGTGGATTAGCCACGCGTAGAATTTTCGATGTACAGTAGACTATCGAGGGCGGTGATGCAGTGGATTTCCCCAAAGAATGTTCTCCACCAGGCGTAAGTATTGGTCTTTGATGACTTCGGCGGATCTAAGAGACAAAGTTGTTCCACCAGAACTCGAGGTTCTCTGAAGTCAGAAGATCGTGGAGACAGCGGTAAGAGAGACTTGCTTTTACGACAACTAAACTGGTTATTAAAACCATTCAAATTTGAGGGGGGATTTTGTATAAAAAATTTAAAATCTGAAGACGATACGGCCAGAGCGGAGCGCAGAGGAGAAGACAAAGAAACGAGAAGTTGTGCCGAGAGGCCTGTAGGCGGCAGCATCTCTTGGGTAAAAAAGTTTTCTACGTGTTTGGAAAATCAAATTCTTCCTTTACCTACTAAATACAGTTTCCGTTCATTTAAACAATTAAAAAAACGGTACTAGGTTGTGAAGAACTAATTGAATTCGAACAGTCTTCAAAATAATGTTGGTGGAACTGTCACTTGCCGAGCCCCACTATGGAAGGCAGTTGTAGAGACCAACCTCATACCACGCAAATTCAAACGTGGCAGGAGATTTAAAATTTATTCACGGTACAGCGGTAGTTGACCATACCTTCCAGGATTATGCTCATGCAGCAAGTAAGGGGGATAGGTCTGTAACTAGCCGCTTCACAAGAGTCCTTTGCCCTCTTTGTGCAGAGGGACAATGAAAGCCTCCCTTCAGGAGGAAGGATAGAGTTACCTGAGGCATATATAGAATTATACAGCCTCAAGAGAATGTGCTTTTGCTCCTGTGGGAGATTGATTAACATTCCATAATGGGTCATATCCTTCCAGGGGCAGTCCTGATCGATTTCTTCATCGCTCTCTCTAGTTCACCCATTGTGAATGGTATATCAATTGAGGGAACGGCTGACAGCGTGAGCTGGGGAGAGGTGCCATCTCAACCTCCGCCTTGTGTCAGCTAAGGTCATGCAAGTATGCTTCATCACTGGACACATGGCCATGATGAGAAGCCAATGTGTCAGCAACGTGCTTGGGTTTCCGAGCCACATCACCCTGAGGTGTGGTGATAGATGGAATAGATGGTGACGGGAGACCCTTTATTGCACATATCTTTCGCCACATCTTTAGGAGGATTACCATCCTTAATTTCACTGACATATGAGCGAAAGGAGCTGACTTGGGCCTGACCCTTGAGCCGGTGATCACGTGCTCTGGCTTCCTTTAATATATCATTATTTTCAGTTGTAAATCTATTCAGTGCCTGACGCTTGGCCTTGTTGGCTTCTCGCACTTCCCTATTCCACCATGGTGGGACATGATTGCTTCCCTTGGTGGGGTCAGTTTTTGGTATAGAAGCTGATGCTGCTTCAAGGATAGCAGTAGCTCCCTGTGTTGTGGTATTGTCACAGCCCCATAATGTGTTATGAATGTTAAAATCCACTAGTACCAACACAGGGCTTGATGAAGGAGGTCCAAAAAAGTGGCTTCAACCCACACTCCATCTGGAAAATAGAGGGGGACATTAGTTGGGGGGGGGGGGATGCAACTCTAGCAGCCACTGCCTGGAGGTTTCTGTTGAGAAGCACCTCCTCGACTTGCACATTATTTCCTATCATGATAGTAATGCCACCATGGGCCCTACCATTGGGGAGGGGGTGTCATTTCTTTTCGGTTTCTGGTGCGTCTCTTTGAATGCTACTGCCACTGGCGAGTATGACCCCAGTATGGATCGCAGCTCGCCTTGTCGTCCATATATACCGTTGGCATTCCATTGAAGGAAGCACTCAGAGATGGTACTAGGTTGAGTGGTCATAATAAGTATCTATAAATTATTCAGAGAGAACAAGTGGGGGCCTGAGGGGGTGTGATGCAGACCCCGAACGCGCCAATATATATATATATATATATATATATATATATATATATATATATTGGAATAAATATATACATGAATAAACAGAATAGATATAGACATTGGAATAATATATTGGAATAAACACTAGCATAAATATATACATTGAGTAGGTACCTACAAGGAAAGTAAAAACATTGAGTACTAGCCACTTTGGCTCTCTTCGCTCGCCTCCACGTCCACCTCCTCGATTTTTGGGATCTTCGTTCAGCCTGTAATAGAGCAGAAAAAGGTCCATGAACATTGTTATTCGGCTATTGGTGTGGAAAAGAGTCATATTACGAAGATCCACAATAGTATGACAATGACAAGACAATACCTAATATAAGATTAAGAGTAATGTAACTACTGAATTGTTGAAAACTAACTTTTCTCTTTTATTTTGAATAGCTTCGCGGACGTACATATACATGTTCCTTTTCACTTGATGGTGCACAAGTTCCGGCAATATGCAGTCCAAATAATACATTTCAAGTTACCTTTTAACGATTTTCTCAAGCGTTATTATTATTTTGTTCCATTCCGAATTCAATAATATAGCTTTAGAAAGTTAGTTAGGAGTTTCAAATTTCACCATCGGAGAGGGTGAATGGAGGGGGATAATCACGATGTTTTAACAATTCTAGTCCGATTTTTGTGATTCTTTTTTTGTTCAACTATGAATTCGGATCAGTGTTGGATCGTATATCAGGAGTATCATATGACATTATCGAAGGGAGGGACCTTTTCCGTTAATTCACTACCACCCCTTTTATTGGTTTCCGTTGAGTTTTACTAGCTTGATATATATTCTATTGTTCTAAAAACTGTTCCCCAATCATTTTTACGCTCACTGTGGTAAAATAGATCAAAACGTTGTATATAGTTTGGTGGTCTGGATGCTCGCAAGCTCGCATCTAAAAAATACATTACATCAAGTAGTCAATCCCTTAGTAAAAACTCAGATTAGTTGGAACATGTAGGTCTGAATGATTTGTATAGTTTGGTGGTCTGGATGCTCGCAAGCTCGCATCTCAAAATTACATAACATCAAGTAGTCAATCCCTTAGTAAAAATACAGATTAGTTGGACATACAGGTCAGAATGAATGAATGGTAGTGAATTAACGGAAAAGGTCCGAAGGGAGTGAATGGAGGGGGTAATAGTAATAAATCATGATGTAACTACTCTCGTCACTTTTTGTTAAATTATGAATTTGGTCTAGTTTCGGAAAGAATGTCAGTAGCTTCAAAGTTCATGTTTCTGTAATGCATGCATTTTTTACCAATATGTTTGTTTATTATAAATCATTTAAATCTAACTGCACAGACGTAGACGCTTGTCAAGATGAAATAAATAAGTTAATAAACCATCTACACTTTACTATTCCCTCAGTGTATATAACAAAACCTGTTTGCGGGCACCTAAAAAATCAAAAATCGAGTGATGGGTCATTTCTATATTAAATTTATCGTAGAATTCAAATCTGCAATAAAAAATTGGGGTTCTCATTTAAAATAACGAAGTTGATGTCAATTGCGCACGTTTGCGCAACTTGAAAATTAAGATTGAAAAAAAAAATTAAGATTAAAAAAAAAAATTGACCCATTATAAACGATTTTAGCAAGGGGAGGGGGACTTTTTTGGGGACACCCTGTATATATATATATATATATATATATATATATATATATATATATATATATATATATATATATATATATATTCTGTACAATCTATACTGAAATAATAAACCTTTGTGTAATAATTTGCATGTTTTTTTTAACTTCAACGAATTGCTTTATTCCCACAAAACGTGTTGACTAAAAACGATATTAGGGACCATATTTTTGACTCTGTATATAATCCCTACCTGAATCCCAAGCACAATGAAAAGTTAAAGAAGAATCTTCCTCATCGTGTACCTTGCCCATCGTAAAAGCCATTCCGCTCTCGGCCCTCCAATGATGAAAGAATTGGGTAGGGTCTGTTGCTTCGAGGTGACCGGTACCTACCTGCGTTACTCACCACTATTTCGACTGGGATCAATGATTCACAAGTTTCACTAAAATACTGTGGCGGTACCTGTTGGAAAAGTGATGAACTATTTCGCACCCCTCGACCCCCTCAAACCCCTAACTTCAGAAATTTCAGTTGGAGTAAGTTATTATACACGCCGTTCTACCTGTCACGATCAAATTTTGGGAATAACTCTAAATTTAATATTTTTGGAAAATTTGAAATTTAGCCTTCATCTCAACTTGTGAAAAGAACTCATGAATAAGACATCCCCTTAGATATATTTAGATCAAATTGAAATTAAAGGATCTAATCGACCAAAACTCACGGCCCAGGTGCAACGGGCCCTTAATATCAACCACATAAAAACGGGGGAATCCTCACTTCTTGAAAACATCAAAAAAGTTTCTTGTTCCGTTTGTTTTAGGGCCTTTATCAAGTTGTTTTTGTGATGAGCTGAGAGGCTTCACAACAGCGTTTGATTGTTCAATGGGGGTCACAGTGTTGGGGACTGAACAATCGGTTATTCCTTTTGCAGTAATTGAAGGAATATCAGTGTTTGCACCTCCTATAGAGGAGGTAGCAACAACAGGGTTAAATTTCCCTGTCTCCATGGTGGAATGTTCTCGCCATTCTTGGTTGCCTCCACATGGGAAGGCATTTGGGGGGAAGGGGGAATTGTGGGTGGCGGAGTGGAGACCTTGTGGGAGTCCTGGGGGAGTCATGGGTGACACTTTGGGTACCTGCAATAATTGTAGTGGTCTTTTAGGGAAGGTGTCGAGTGTATTTCGTAGGTATGTGTGTGTCTGAGTGTATTTCGTTAAGTGTAAAGTACAGTGGTGTCGCTTCTGACATCGGGGCCAATGCTGCCTCTACCGGCCTATTGATTATAGCCTCTGTGATAAATGTAAACTGTTTGAGATAACTTTGCATTTGTCAACGCTTGCCGTCTTTGTGACCGCCGTGATCAAAATTGGTATTCAAATCAGGATTGATTTTCATTTTCATAACACAGACTATATTTACAAATGGAAGTAGCTGTTAATGCAACGCAGGTTAATAAATGATTAAGTCTAATCTAGTCCAGGATAATCAGGGCCATCGCCTCTGAGTACCTACCCTACATGTAAACCCCTTTGAAAGACTTCAACGATTAATAGGTTCGTTCTGAATGGTACAGTTCTAAATTACGGAACTGTTGGGACTGCGAGCGATCTAAGAGCTTATCATTAGCGTGTGAGCGGGTGACTTCTTAGCGCTCGAATTTTGAAAGTTCTGAAAAAAAGTACTGCGAACGAAAAACTCAATTCCTGAACTGGGGTTCCAGCAATAACAACAAAACCCCATTACGGTAGAGCAGAAGTTCGGAACTGACAGAACTGCAGCTGAGAATGCAACTCTTGCAGTTTTTGTGACCGCGGTGATTAAAATAATTTTCATTACACAGGTCATATAGATGTAGCCCGGACTGATGGAACTGCTAATGAGCATGAAGCTAATGATGGAACAAACACATCACGCGTATCTTCTGAGCCTCCCGCAAGCTGAATTTCTCCTCATTTGGAGTCAATAGAATAAAGTACAATTAATTATTTATTACAAAAAAATGATCAGTTCAGAAAGACGTACGCTGTATTTATCTACTCGATACGCTGTATTTTGAACTCGATTCAGTCAGTATGGCGCGAGGTGCGAGCAGAATACATTCATAATGGGTAATTATAACCCACCGGGAATCCGATGGATGTTTAGTCTATACGTATGAGTTTTAATAGCACCAAAGGTGATTTCGTCCATGATGCTACCTCTACCAATTACGCCATAGTTTTACTGTAAACGATCATAATAAATATTGAGAGTAAAATAAGCCCGGGGATCTAGATTTGATGATTTTGGAACATGTACTGTGTTATTGACAGTATGGACTAAATGAGCGTCTGCGATGGATTAAGTAAGACGTTATTGTCTTTAGTGTGTAGGTATATTGTTATGACAACAGTTAGTTTAGGGTCAACCCTCTCCAATAAGAAGTAGAATGGCTCTTCCACTATTATGATTAGAATATTAAATGCTGTAATAAAGAATTCTGACGAGACGTCGTTATAATGACGAATAAGAAACAAGTCATTCTGCATTTTGATTGATAGAAATTTGATACATTAATGATATATTCGAATCGATCTGTTGATGCCGTGTGAGGTGGATTATATAGAATAATTTAGTTGGCTGCCGAAATTAAAAATACCAATTGCTCTGCTGGATCGAGAAAAAAAAATTAGGTAGGAACCCGACCTATAATTATTTATGATGCCAACACGGAGAGCCGGGAGGTATAATTGAATTGGTCAGATGGTCCCACCATTTGCAACTAGGAAGCCTACAATGAATTTCAGCAAAATGAAGATGTAAGAAAGTACAGCTATCCCTGCATTCTCAGTAGAATTTGACTCACATTTTTGAACAGGGCACATATTTTGTTTCTTTTGGTTTTCCTCTTCAAGTGTTGCTTACATCAGGAACCCGTAGCTGAACGAATCCGTTCTGCAACAATATTGTTCCTGATTATGATATCCAGCTTACCATAATATGATACCTTATGGTATCTTGGTTCTCTGGTATAGAAAAGAAACAGTAACATGCTTCCCCAAATTTTAATGACAAATGAGCAGGAAAATGAGGTTGGGCGGGCTGCAATTATTTTCTGAGCACTTTAAGACAAATGGTCCTTCACCCTACCTATACTCATAAAAACTCTAGGGGAATCTCCGTAGCAGCCTTTCCATTGCACAGACAACGTTCTTCTGACAGGAGTGAAAAAACAGAGTTTTTACAACAAAAAAAGTCATACACTATCCTGAACATAACGAAATCATCTTGAAAGATTTCTCGCCACGAAACTGCAATCTCAACTGTTTCCTGTTGACCCTCAGTACAGACAGTACAGTCATATCTAGAGCCCAGAAATAATGTTTGGAATTTTGCCATAAATGTATTAGTAACTCGATAATTGGCTGAACCCCGAGAGAATAAGGTATATTCAAGCGTTCATTGATTGGTTCGGTAGTGCGCTGAAAACTTTGAAGACTTTCCCTTGTTGGCTAACTAGTAGTTCGGTCTCGATTAATAAACAGAATACTGTCTGTATTCTGTTCCGATTAATATACAAACAGACCTGCTAGACAGTTGTTGTTTAGATTACTAAGACTTTTACTTTTATACTGCCATTTATGCATGTCGAACGTACGCGCGAAATTCTTGATAATTGCCGTGGCAGTAAAGACAGTAAATCTACCGTCAAACACGTTCAGCTTGATTTCACGTTTTTGGCAAGGGAGGAGTCTCTTAACAAAAACACAATCATCAGGAGTGCACTAGAATCAATTAATTCGAGGTACCGATTTTTAAACCTTATAATAACGCTTTGAGAGTACAGAAACCATATCTTGACTCTGAAGGAAATCTCATTTTCGAGAACAAGAAGACCAATTCCTCCTATCTGGAGGAACTCACCGATCCTGACGACAGCAGAATACATCAACAAAGCATCACGAAACGGGTCAACAATCGAACGTAAAACGCAACGGTCACATGGGATATCGTTCTGAGTAAATTCAACGGAAAAACTTAAATGCGACACCTTAGCTCACAACGTAGGAGCGTCAATGCGCACGTCAGATAATTTCAGACGAACACTATTGCACTTGAAAAGCTGTAACCAATAGTTTCTCGATGTTTTCAATGACTAAGGCTGGTCAAACTTGAGTTATATTTTTTTAAGATTATCTGTCGCAAAATTCTAATAAACTCCCAGCCAAAAGACATATCCAGGTCAAAAAACTAAATAACATTTTCTTTCTTAGTAGATTACGAAGGTTCATTATTTTAAACAATAAACCAAAAAGATACGGTTCTAAAAGAAGAAGCAATTCACTTGAAATAGGGACCAATGTATATGACGAGACTGGGAATAGATTAAACCGTAATAATGTGGACAAAATATTACGGCCTTTCCCCATTGTCAATGAATTATCCAACTCCGTGTATCGAGTTATAGTTTATAAAAACAGAGAAGTAAACCAATTGATATTCTCAGCGACCGTCCCTCACTACTATTGTCTTGACAGTGGCAGCTGTGTTGCTTCTAGGTGCACATGTACTTGTATTGCATTTTGTGCTTTTTGTCCAATTGTGCTCAATTGTATTTATTTTACATTAGATTTATTGCAGCATGATTTGCTATCATAAATCATTTAGTATGGGGAAGGGGGATGTAAGATTCTCGCCTGTCCTCCCATCTCATTATCGCTATAGTTTACAGCTCCAGATTATTTATCATTCAAAGTAACCTGCGGGGCAGTTGTTATTTAGTTAACTGAGAAATTTACTTTGGGCTTACTATCTTCAATAATAAACATTTTTAATCTAGAAAAAAAGTTAGTTAGTAGCCGACGATTTCTCTATGTTTTCACGCCTAGAAATGCAAAGGTTTTTTTCCGAAGTTCTCGCCCTTAAGGAGAGCAAACGGATCAACGTTTTGGATGGTTTTAATCGATTTTTTGGGATAATATTTATTTTGACTAGCAAAAAATTATTACTGTTATCTTGAAGGTTTTGCAAGTGTCGATTTTTGAATATGTAAGCCTTTTAATACTACCCATTAGATGCCGAGCTTTTAAGACCCAAAATGTGATTTTTAACCCAAGATTCCTCAAGTTTGCTCCACTAGTTTCGGGAAAAAGCTTTGGACAGAATACGGACGGTTTTTTGTTTTCGATTCTCTGATTCTAAACATTTTGAAAAGTAAACCAACCAATTTCAAGGGGAAGGTTTCATTTTTCCCCTGTCGATAACAAAGGTTTATATTGAACACAATAAACCAAAATCCTTTCTATTGAGAAAAACAACTCAAGCATCTGATAGGAAAGATAAGTTTGTTGGCCAGCACATTTTGAGCGTAATAAGTTGGTCAATTTCTAAGAAAATGTGCTGAAATAATCACTAAATTTGACAAAAAATTGTTTAAAATCATTAAATTTATTTTTTTTAGCAGAATATTACACAAATGAACTTTATTAACTACGAACTAGAAGTTAAAAAAGTATACTCAAAATTTGACTAAAAACAGAACGTGAATTGCATTAATATGTGCTAACAAATTGATAAATTCTTTACAAAATGCTTGAAATCCAATATCATTGTGTGAAATGATTGGCTGCATGACTGCCACTTTTCTGATAATCTTCTGTGGGCGGTCACATTCCACCAATTCTTTAATTTTGTTTCAGGTTGCCCTTATTTGCCAAAAAGACCAGGACTTGTGGAAACAACCGAAAAAGCGTTGATAAAAAATGGGACGCAATGTTCAAGCTTGGACTAAGAATGATGTTTTTGGGGGCATCACCAGATCGGGTTTGGAGGGGAGAAAGAAATGTTCTGCGTTTCGGGGTTTTCCCTTTATTAATACTACTTTATTCTGGCTACGGATTACTTATAGTGGTTTTTCCATTTATATTTGAATCTGATTTCATGGAATCGTTAGGAAATCTTTACCTCGGAACGTATTTCGTCGCTGCAGGCTTCCAGTGGGCATATCTACAGATACACTTGGATGGAATTTATGAGAACCGAACAATAATTGAAAGTTTCAACAGCACTCAAGCCATCCCTGATGTAGCTAACTCTATTGCTAGGAGAAACTTAAAAGATTTCATTAAGTTGTTTTGGTTTTTAGTTATTCTTTGGAGTGTGGGGGTAGGACTTTTCTCATTCAAAAGTATCATGGAAATCATTTTCAAACTCCTGACAGGTGAATCGGATTCGTCTAAGGTGGACAGCGATTCATTCCAGAATTCTCACAGCTGGCACTTAACTGTGGAGTTTATGAATGC
Source organism: Adelphocoris suturalis (assembly GCA_030762985.1). Classification (NCBI taxonomy): domain Eukaryota; kingdom Metazoa; phylum Arthropoda; class Insecta; order Hemiptera; family Miridae; genus Adelphocoris; species Adelphocoris suturalis. The sequence goes on along the minus strand of CM061047.1, from coordinate 50,476,329 downwards.
GGTAATGACGTTATTGTCGTTGGCTATTGGTTTATCGTTCAATATCATCAGTGGTTTTCTCACCCTTGAAGTAGTCACACAATGTGAAATAATACGTGCTGCTATGGCACTCGACACAGGCAAGAAAGTAATGTTCAGAGGCTATATAGTGGACCACATCCGAGTGCTCAAGTAAGAGTTCCCAACTCCACACATCATTATGCACTTGTTAATCTGGAATGATAAACAATTACCGACTATGCCTTTGATGTACTGTCTCACTAAAATATCATAGCGGTTGTGGCACATTACTGGAATGTATGACGAGCTACATTCAGAACATATGCCGTGTGTTGAGAATCAATAACTATCAGACCCTTTCCGCCTCCTCAGGTGTTTTGATGATAATGTACAATATATACGGGGTTTAATGGGAGTAATTATTAACGAATAATCAGCGTAGGAGCGTTATCTACCACAGAAATAATATACCTTATAAAAATTTGCAGCATATGTGGCATATTTTTTTTTACAATAAAGATTTTAAAACTCCGGTTTTGCGCCAAAAAATCAGTTTTAAAAATGAAAGGATGGGGTTCGTTGGCCAGCACTTTTAGTGTACGACAAATTGGTCTGTTTCAAAATTTTGGTCAACAAATCGGTAAAACTGGCTAAAAATCGATAAATTTGTTTTTTTGTCAGTATTTTATTCAAAAGATGTTTACCAACAATGAACAAGAAAATTGGACAATTTATGCAAAAATTTATGCTGAAAAACGTACTTGAATTTCAATATTTGATTTTTTTGAAGATAGGTAAAAACTAGGAAAGAGATAAATATCCAAAATCTTTTTTGAATTGGTGAATTATCATTCAGAAAGAGTACATAAAATTGGTAGTGAACCATTTTCTTGCACGAGACTCTCTCGAACGATCAAGTTTGTCCCCCACCCCGGCAACTACTTGGAACCGTTCCCTACAAGAAGAACTGTGAGTTCTTCAATTCCGTTCAACCTGTTTAGTGGACATGTAGGTCAGAATGAAGTGTATAGTTTGGTGGTCTGGATGCTCGCAAGCTCGCATCTCAAAAATACATAACATCAAGTAGTCAATCCCTTAGTAAAAATGCAGATTAGTTGGATATGTAGATCAGAATGAAGTTTATAGTTTCGTGGTCTCATAACACGATCACATAACAGTTTAGAAACGTAAATGCGACTTTTTATTTGTGACTCATGAGCTGCTCCGAGTTGAACGGAACTCAGAGTTCTTCTTGTAGGGAACGGTTCCAAGTAGTTGCCAGGGTGGGGGACAAACTTGATCGTTCGAGAGGGTCTCGTTTTTCTTGCACTGAATGTGCTCATTTTTCCAAACAATGAAATACTGCGTTGTTATGCTCGTTGTGTAAAATTTGCTCTTACAAAAGTTGTTTAGTTTGAGTGGTTTTTATAGGTAAAAAGTGACAAATTTTGGCAAACAAGTCCATTGAGAGGGCATCATTCGTTATATGTGAAAGTTTTTTGTTAATTAGAATGTTATAGTAGAAAATCTTACCCATTTGTGTTTTTACTAGGAATTCTCATTAAAATTTTTAGTTTTGGAAGTTACCAGGTACCTAACCAACTAAATGGCGGAAACTTCCAACAACCCAAGTGAAGCAATAAATTCTTCTCAGGCAAGTAACGGAGGTATTAACAGAGACAGACGGGCATGCCCATATTGTGGAAGACTATACGTAAGAATCAACGCTCATATTAGACGATGTGGTTCAAGAGAAGCGCAAAACATTCAATCCTCCGATCACCTATCTACTGGTCAAAACAATATTGCCCAACCAAATAATTCAAATGAATCAGAGGTTGAACAAATGCATCAAGAGAGAGAAGAAGCAGTCCCAGAATTCATGCGAAGGTTGTTCAGAGACGGATTTGGAGCCCGATTATTAAATGAGGAGGGCCAAGACGCTTCATTCTGGAGCAACTCTCAGCTGGTTTGAAGGCAGGAATTGAGGAGGCTATTCATGCGGTAAGTGGCATGTTTGGAGAAGACGAAACTGAGGGCCTGCTGCTAGTTGACGCCTCCAATGCCTTTAACGTAATGAGTCGCCCACTGGCCTTATGTAACACCCGGTTGTATTGGCCAAGGTGTTCCCGCTTTTTGTTCAATACGTTACGGGGTTTCCCATTGATTTTATTCCGTCAGAGCGAAGCATCATTGTTGAGCCGAGAGGGGACCACTCAAGGTGATCCTCTCGGTATGATGATGTATGCAGTGGGAACTCTTCAATTGATCAAGAAACTAAAAGACCACAGTGGAGGCAGAACTGGTATGCTGACGATTCGGCCTGTGTTGGGAAATTGAGACGAATCCGTGAGTGGTTCAATCTTTTACTTGAAGAGGGGCCGAAGTGGGGATATCACCCCGAACCGACAAAAAGCTTTTTAGTAATCAAGAGCGGTCTCGAGGAAGAAATCAGAGCTCTGTTTGGTGAACTCAATGTGAAAATCGTTCATTCGCACAGATTCCTAGGAGGCATGATAGGCTGTTTGGCAAATAAAAGGGAGTATGTGAAACAAAAAGTAGAGAATTGGGTTGAATATACTGAAAATTATGCAGCTGCAGCTCAAGAGAGTCCTCAAGTCGTGCACGCAGCGTTCACCAAGTCTTTTCAATTTGAGTGGGCCTTCATCCAGAGGGTGGTTGATGGGTGTGACAACGAATACCCTCCGCTGTGGGACACCATTCGCCAAAGGCTATTGTCAGCCATCATGGGACGGGAAGTTGCAGACGAAGAAGATAATCTTCTAAGCCTCCCACCCAGACTTGGGGGTCTAGGTGTCTCTGACCGAACTAATTCATCCCAGGCTTTCCGAAACGTATCGACAGTGATAAAGGAAGAAAAAGTTGCATGAGAGCTGTTATGAAACAACGGAGGGAAGAGATGATTCAAGGGTTAGCGCCGAACCAGCAGAGAGTCCTTCGGCGAGTGAGTGAAGCATCGCAGTGGTTTCCATGCTCCCAACATTGGCAGATGGGTTTGACTTGTCCGCAACCCGATTCAGAGACACTATCTCCTTAAGATATGCTCATACCCCCCAAGATCTCCCAATGAGATGCGATGGTTGTGAAGCGGCGTTTGATCTCTCACATGCTCTCAACTGTAAGAAAGGAGGAATGGTAAAGAGGGGGCATGACGAGGTACTAGACGTTGTTGCAGGAATAGCCAACCTTGCCTGGGGGGGGGGGGGGTGGTTGGAGCTTTGATTGAGCCAGTAATGCAAGAGTCAGCCAACGGACAGCCATCATTAGTAAGTGATGTTATGGTGAATCGTGTCTGGGGAAGTGGGAGACCAGCGTTTTTTGATTATCGCATAGTTAATGCTGACGTTGCCTCCTACCTCTCCCAAGATTGGAATCAAACATCAAGAGCAGCAGCAAATTCAAAACACATGAAATATGATCGAGCTGCAGAAGACCACCGAGGGTCTTTCACACCATTAGTGTGCTCATGTGACGGTGCCCTTCACAAATAATTTGCTATTTTTCTGTAACGTGCAGCATACGTCCTGGCAGAAAAATGGAACCGTCCCTACTCACAACTCTCAGGATGGGTGAAAGTGAATGTTCAGTTCGCCATGATTCGAGCTGTTTCACTTCGTATAAGAGGGTCTCGAATGAAGGTTCGACCGTTGGGGCTGGAAGATGGAGCAGCTGAAGTAAAATTTCGTTGCATTCTTCCTATCAGATTACCTGCATAGTCCTATTAACATAGAATTTTATGTATTTGTTATAATAATGTAGATACGAGCTACACCAATAATAAATTATAATGAAAAAAAGTTCCAGTCATGCATCATGATCGTATGAGCGAATTTCCGTAAATTATCGTATTGTACGAGTATACTGTTGAATTGATTTGAAATTTGAGCTTTATGAGTGCAACGAAATTGTTAACTATTAATTTTATGTCAAAAAACGAATTATAAATAATAATCTTCAATTCAGATAGAGGTTTTGAATTTTTAGCTTTTTTTTTCAGTATATTGAATTTTTAATTAACAAATTTTAATTAATTTCAAGTACATTTTTCAGCAGAGTTTTGTACATAAATTTTTGAATGTTATATTTTATAGTTAATAAATTTTATTTGAGCAATATTCTACCAAAAAATATAAATTTAACGATTTTTAGCCGTTTTTAGCCATTTTCGGTGATTTTTTTAGTAAATGTTTTGAAATGTAACCAATTTAGGATTCGTTTCCGAATGCCTCAAAACGGATTCCAATGAAGAAATTTTTCAAATTTTTTTTTTTCCGAGCCGTTGCAATAGTTTCATTTTTTACGAATATTCGCTAACATATTCTGGAAGCAAACGTCCCACACATTTGGCAGATGTTCTTGTAACACTTATAAGTTATTTTTTCACACACTTCTTCATTCTCGATTTACTTTCTCTTTGTAAAAGTTTATAGACAATGATTCCAGTTAGTGCTTTAAAATTTTGATAATAATGTATTCTTTATGTCCGCATTACCAGGAATGCAAAATGGCTCATTAAGCGATTGGAAGCTCTTAATACTGCTACCACATTTCTTTCTTATTTAATGTTCGCTCTCAATATGTTCATTTTGGTAAGTAAGAAGCTATGTAATGAGTAGAATTTATGTTTGTTTACTACTGATTCGTTTCTGACAGTGGTGTCATCCCACAGACATTGATCGAGCCAGAGTTATACACCTATGTAGTTATGGCGATGGACTTTTTCGGCAGTTTTATCCAATTAGCTGCTCAGGGATGGTTCAGTTCGTCCATTAAAATCGCAGTAAGTTGCATCTGACGATGTAAGGAATAATTGATATATAAATTAAATGCTGAATGATTATGCTAAAGAGGATTAAAAATTTAAGCTTTCTCAAACACCTGTAGGACATGGAAGAGTCAGAGATCTTAGACCTTTGGCTACGATTTGCCGCATTCTGCCTTCATAGGCAAATGGAAAGAATATCGTGTTAGGGACGAAACATCCAAAATATGCCTTCTCTGGGACTGTACCTACTAACTATAATTTTTGGCATCGACAAATCTGAGAAGCACACGAGTTGACAACCAAAAACGCTGCAAATTATTACGCGAAAGCTTATTAGATATTCATGGATTAGATATCCCTTCAATGCAGATTAACGATATATAGATAATTATGTATACACACACATACATAACTGAGCGGGGGGAGTCTACGAGTGGCCGGATCTTCTTGGATTTCTCCGAAAGGGGGCATAAGCGATTTTAAAATTTTCTACTTCCATGGGCTGGTTGGTGGGAGGGGGTGGGAGCCACTTTTAATGCGCCGTTCTTTGGCCGAACGCTCGATCTTCTATCCGCTGCCACATTGAAATTTGATGGCGTAACAAAGTTACGTTTGAGCGTAACAAAGTTACGATCTGGACCCGTAGAACACGATGGTGCCGTCAAAATTTATGAAAAATGCTGCCTTCCCAGAGAAATCATGACGAAAAAAATTCGTGCCACGCAGTATTTTTTTCCGCCGTAGAGCCAGTAAATGTCCACGGTTTTTGCTCGGGTTGGTCTTAAAATGTTCGATGAAGTTTCAATTTGGTCCCATGCGAGTTTCGAGACATGAAATTGTGTTTTCCGATTGTAGTGAACGAAAATGTAGATGAAACGTTGGTTTTCAAGGTCCCGCTCTTCCTCATCCCGTCGGAAAGTAGTTACCTGGTCTTTGCCTTCGAACTTCTTGGTCTCGGCTCCCGTTTGAAAGATGAAGAAAAGGAAAGCCCTTCTACGCAGATTGAATTATGGCCTACCTCTAGAAAAATATACGGGGAAAACAAATACGTACAAACATCTAACATCCGACAGTTCTGTTAGTACTGAAATGTTCTTAAAACTAAACTTTTCGTGATTCCACATAAAGTGCCGCGTTTGCCAGTCATTCCTAACAGAAAAAAAACATCAGCTAAGGTGGGCAGTATAACATCTTCACAGAAAACGCAGCAAATTATTACACAGCAATTTTTTTATTTTCGTTTCGCCCCTTTTATAAGATGTATTACTTTTTTTACCATTCCCTCGGGATTGTAAGTGAATAGGGTAGGTACTCTGTCTGCAATAACGAATTAAATAGAGTCAAATGTCTATACCAACGTTAACTGTGTTTTTCCCCCTCAGTTAGAATCACTGTCAGATGGTTCTTACGAAACAATTTGGTACGAGCGAGACAGAAGCAATGCATTGGACGTTCTAATCGTTTCTCAGATGGCTCAGCAAGAATGTATACAGAAAGTACTATTTGGGTCCTTGAGGATTGAGAGAGCGACTGCAATAAGCGTAAGAATTGAATGTATTTTTGTCATTTATTTACTTTTTTTAATTGGTCATATCTATTTATTATTGCAATAATTTGTATTCGTGTTATTTGTAATTTCAGAACTAGTAATATGTAGGTAGGTACATATTAACATAGATTTTCGAATAAACACGTGATCCAGGCCAGTTTGCCTACATGTGGCCCAGAAAAAGTCGATACGGATCAAATTTCGCGTGGCCCAAATCTCACTACTACCCGATTGATCATGCAATCTAACTTTTCTCCAGGCAGTACGGGATGGATAGGATTCTATGCTCAGACATCCTGGTTATCATTTCACATGCCTCAAGTCCTCTTTCTCATACTACTCTTACGGAGCTCCCAGTTCCGGACGGTAGTAGAGAACCTTGATACCTCTCTACTCCAGTTCCGGACGTAACGGTTCCCTCAGTAGTTTGCCTACAGAGCTGTGAGTTCTGGACTGAAAACTGTGACAAGTGTCGAAACACTTGTCGTGCTATAATGCACCAATACTCTCTATAATATTACTCTAATATGAAGGAGCAAGGAGAAAATAGTAGGTAGACAGATTCAAAGGCAATGGTTGTACGATTTTGTCAAGGAACCAAATATTTGCTCCGAGATGAATTCTAAGGGATTTTGATTAGACTGAAAAGCAATTATGTTTTATATTAACTATTCAATACCTACTAATACAGCGACACCGCAAGGGGTAGGTTAAATGGGATCAGTCTGGGTAGTAATCAGGATCAGGTTCGATATCAAGAATCAATCAATTAATATTAAGATCGTTAATTATGGGACTGAGATAGAACCTTACCGACTGATATGAAGTTAGACAACGTAATGAATCTTATTACAAGGCGCTCAGCAACAGTGTCGCTCTAGCGGGAAGCGTCGCGGTGCGCTGAGTGCGTTCGTGAAGGCGCCGACAGGTGCCGCAGGCTGTCCGGGCCGTCACAAATCCTACCTCCAATATTACTCCTACAGAGCTGTCTGTTCTTGAACCTTGAACCATCTATATTTCTGACTGAGGCAGTACAGATGACAATAGTACAAAGTGCACGCGTTTCCAGTGTGATCTTGGATCCTTCAGGTCATTACGAGTATTTGCATGGATCTAATTTATATTCACGACACATGGAATTCACAACTCTCGCTAGGTACTTGGTAGGAACAGAATAAGAATTAGATATCACATTTATTTTCAAATAAGCATCACTAGTTCAAAATCATAGAATAGTAGACGTTAAAAAACCATGAATAATCATAATCAATAATCAATAATGAACCTTTTATTATAATCACCATAACTCGCTAATTAAATTTTGTTGGTTGTTCATATAACAAATCAAACGAAAATTGAGTTTCGTGCTCGGTCTTGTTATTTACCTAAGTATTAAAAATATAGCGAGTTCTCAAATTCCAAAACAATTTTGCACTCGTATAATTGGTAGAAAAAAATAAAAATTTGTTCATATTATGACTGATAGCCCACTGATTTTAGACATCAAACATCGGAAAAATTCGCGTAAAAGATTTCTCTTTCTTATGTTGTTACGGTACCAACGAGTAGTATAGAACCAACTTTGCAGCTTCGAAAGACGTGAGCTAACCTCAGGGCATTCGGAAAACCTCGTAATTCTTTGGTTTTTTTTTTCAGTTTTTGGCCAATAACTTTCCAATTATGTGACCTATCGAAAAGGTCACTGTATAGCTTTTTAAACTAGAGTAAATTCAATAAAATTTAAGCTTAATTTAATTTTTTTAGGTTCGATAGTTTCCGAGATACAGTGCTCCGAAAATTGGCAATTTTTTCCAAAAAACCGCGAACGAAAATCAAAAACCTGTTAAGTTTTGACTCTAACAGATGTTTCAGGCAAAATATTGGCCTAAATGGGGCTACCCTATGGGGTCGTAATTTTTAATGAGAAAGTCATGAGAGATGAAGTTATAGGTAAATTATTTGGCTTCAATTTAAAACCGAAGCATTCAAAACGAAGCATTTAGGTTTAATATTACTCTTGTTATCTCAAAAAAAGAAAAATTGGAAAATGTAGGATTTTTCGTGAAATTGATTTGGTTGACTTGTGCTCCCCTAGCTATACTTTTGAGGAAATAAAATGAATTACTCAACAAAAAATTATTAAAATCTTATTTATTAAATAGTAATAGGTAGTTACTTGAGTATATACAAGTAAATAACAAACAATATTTCTTAAAATTACAGTAGCTCAACGGTAGCACATGACATTAAAAATTCAGTGGTGGGTGGAGGGTGTTGGTCTGTGGAGAAATCACCTACATCTTTTGGGGGGATCACATCCGTAGATACTTTGTGAATCTACAGGATGAGGTACTGGGAGTGGTTCGTCCATGGCATCTTCTTCGTCTGATTCATCGATATCCACTGGGGCAACGTTAGTGCATGCTATACCTCGACATGAGCCGAACAAACTCGAGCAGACAAGTCCTGCTTTCCTGCAGGAGCACCCAGCCTTTCTTGCATTTGCATGAAATTAGCTTCAATATTTCAGGTGAAAAGGAGCCCCTGCTGACTCTTCATCCAGCCCCAGGTGGTTGGCTGCTTTTCTACTCCCAACCACATCTGTACCTGGTGGTATGTACGATCAGAGTGGTAGGCTGCTGCTTCTTTGGTTGGGGGTAGACGTGCTAGATTAACTCGCACGTTTGCTGCTGCCTGGACGAAGTAGTTGTAGCGGAGCTGATGCAGTTCATCTGTTTCTTTGCATCCATAGATGGCTTGGAGGCACTTTTCCCCAGCTGAGACAACCTCTTCTAGGGTGGAGTTGGGATTTAAAAAATTGGCTGTGACTTCAATGAGGCTCAAAAACTCACAGCACCTTCATTTTCTCAAACCAGAAAAGGGCGCTCGTTGTGTCACACCGTGAATGCATGCAAAAATAATTCAAAACCAGTGGGATAAGACACCTCCCCACGATTGAGCGAGGATGTGGAGTATTGTGATGGCATAGAGTCAGTCCTCCCGCTTTTGTGGAGGTACACGTTGTGTACGGCAGAGCCCAAGCCAGTGAGTAGCACAACTAGGTCAACATCTTCTCCAAAGACAAAAACATTTTCATAAATGCTGCTCTTGGATAGGGCTGTCCTAACAATAGTAGAGTCTGCATCCTCTTCAGCTACTTTTGTTTCTATCCCCTCTCGCTGGAACCCCGAGCAGAGGAATTGGATGAGGCGACGCTTGTTATTATCGTTGGAGAGAAATTTCTCCTGGGGCACTGTAATGAATGTCTATTCTTGGAAGATGATGTCATTACATCCCAAGGTTCCATATCGACGTAGGCGTTCGGCTGTTTTACGAAATTACACGATTAATTGGCGTTCCATCAAGTTTTTAAATCTTCACGTGAACTGGAGGAGCACAAGTCGACCAACTCAATTTCTCAAAAAACCCGACTTTTTCCCAGTTTTATTTTTTACGATAACAAGATAACTATCAAGCCTAAATGCTTCGTTTTTGTTTTAAATTGAAGCCGAATAATTTCCCTATAACTTCATCTCTCATGACTTTCTCATTAAATTATTATTTAGGCCAATATTTTGCCCAAAAGAGGGTCAAAACTTAAATTTTCGACTTTTTGGAAAAAATTGCCAATTTTTGGAGCACTGTATCTCGGAAACTATCAAACCTAAAAAAATTAAATTGAGCTTAAATTTTAGGGAATTTACTCTTGTTTAAAATGTTATTCAGTGACCTTTTCGATAGGGTATATAGTTTGAAAGTTATAGGCCAAAAACTGAAAAAAACCAAAAAATTACGAGGTTTCCGAATGCCCTGAGGTTAGCTCACGTCTTTCGAAGCTGCCAAATTGGTTCTATACTACTCGTTGGTACCCTAACAACATAAGAAAGAGAAATCTTTTACGCGAATTTTTCCGATGTTTGCCTTTTTTGTGTCTAAAATCAGTGGGCTATGACTCTTTTTTCACATCCAACTTTCGTTGTCTAAGAATATGAGTGGTCATACTTGAGTGGTGAATGAAACCTCTTGATCAGACAAACAGCTTGTGGTCAAAGAAAGCTACTGCAAATGGAAATCAATCCAATTAGAGTAATTCTGTAATCCAGGCTATCTCTCTATGTCTTACTGAATAAAGAACGAACTAAATCACTCGCGACTAAGTTGCGGAAACCCATTTGAAAACGGAGGTTGGTGAGAAATTTTGTCTCTTTTCACGATAAATAAATGGTTAAAATGATAAATCGATTTCGCCTGATAATTCAATTTTCTGATAACTACTGATGATGATTACTGAAGATGATCTAACCGTTGAAATCAATTTAACATTGTTAATCTTTATTTTTCGTGGAAATAGACAGCGTTTTTCACTTATTAGGCACCTAATTATTGCGTGGAGGATATACTAAATTGAAGTTCACTCATTCAGGTCATGACATTTACAGATTGTCAGAAGCTCTTATTCATTCTACACCCTCTTGATGGTACTTCAGGCATAAAAGAAGTTTGACCTTGGCGGTGATAAATGGTTCAGCTGCCGTCGTAGTATCTCGAAAACGCTATGTAATATTTATGAAATAAAAACGTTTAAGAATCAATTATTATTTAACATCCCCGTTCCACCAAATCCTCGCACATAGTATCGGACTATAATAGTTCGAATATACTGCGTTAATATTTGAGGAGTGACATTTAAATTTTAAAAAACATGTAGACGCTTTTCGAATAAAAGGGTAATTCTGGACAGAATATAATAGACTAGCTGCCTACCTGTGCTCTAATACGGGCAATTTATGTAATTACATAGCACTTTAATCTTATAAAATTACTCTATAGGTGACATAAGATATATGTAATAATCATAAAAATGATGAAGTGGGAATTCCATTGGAATCGTATTAGCTGATACGATCGTCGTGGTTGGATAAGAACCAATGTGGCTTCATACCTTGTCATTTTTACCCAGCTGTCACTAGGCTCCAATTCAAATGTTCACAATCAACTTTCAACCATCAGTTACGTTAACACTCATCCCGACCAACATTGCTTCAGTTAAGAAAGGGTTTTTTAATATCAAATTCATTTTTGAAGATCTTTTTGAATAAAAACTTCTCGGCTCAACCCACCAAAATCGTTTTGGTATAATTGAATTTGTTTTATCCTCTTTGCTTATTTACGAGATAGAATTAAATTGTATATCGAGTTGTGCGGGGTGGTGATCTGATGATTTCATTTGGTAAGGTCTTATTTTGAGAAAGCGCAGTAGGAAGTTATTACTCTACCAATCGAAATGAAATACATACCTAGGACACTATCCTGAGACCCGTTCTCAACTACGCCCCGATTTTGAACGAATTCGGGCAAAATGATTATGAGAAACCGATGCTATTAGAAATCACGTTCCTCAGGTTACTATTGAACCGGTGGCAATCCGCACAACCCACATCAAATCGGATCAAAACTGATCATAGTTTTGAGCATGACAAAGATTTGCCACAGATACGAACTAAATCACTCGCGACGAAGTTGTGGAAACCCATTACAAAATGGAAGTTAGTGAAAAACGTTGTCTATTTCCACGAAAAATAAAGAGTTACAATGTTAAATCGATTTCGACGGTTTACTGATGATGGCCTAACCGTCGAAATCGATTTAACATTGTAACTCTTTATTTTTCGTGGAAATAGACAACGTTTTTCACTAACTTCCGTTTTGCCACAGATATCAGACAGAGAGACATCAGACACGGAATCAAAATTGATCAACAAGCTCTGAATTCTAAAAAGCAGTAGACATTTTAATTTTGGAGGACAATTTTTTTTTTTCGATTTTTTTGCACGAACACAAAGTTTTTGCTGCTAATTCCGCTGCAAACTGTGACGAACATGAAATTAATTTGGATTTCAACCGATTTGTCTCTGTGATGAACGTAAAATTATTTTGTATTGCAACTCAATCGTCTCATCGACTCTTTTGCTTCGGGTGAAAAAAATTGTCTCTCCAAAAATTTCGCTCCAAAATCAAAATTTTCACTCGCATTTTACGTTTTAGACCATTCTGAACAACTTTGGTTCCGCGTCTGTGTGTGTGTCGTGTGTCCGCAAATCCTTAAATCCTTGTAATTAGCTTAGTTTCCACAGTTTTCATCTGAAATTTTCAGAAGATTTGCGGGCTAGAGGTTAGACAGTCCCCTATCAGTTTATCGTTCTTGACTAAATACCTCACTCTTCGCATGCGCAAACGTAAATTCTACCAAGCATCATTTTCTCACGACCAAGTCGTCCGATCTCGCTCAAATTTTGAGGACAGTCGAGGGATGACAATTTGATCATCTTACATCAATTCCAACATGATTGTATCATTAATTGCCACTGCGCATGCGCCAATATGAAATCCTCTTAACAAGCTTATTTCCCATAGTTTTCATCCGATCTGGTTAAAATTTCAGGAAATAAGTGAGCTAGAGGGTGAACAGTTTCATGTCAATTTCATTGTTGCCAAATCAATAATTCGCTCTGCTCATGCGCAAACGTAAATTACATTATGCTACATTTTTTCATGCTGTAGTCTTCCGGTCCCGCTCAAATTTGGTTGATAGATGGGAGATGACGATTTGATCATCCCATATCAATTTCAACATGATTGTATCATTAATAGCTACTGTGCATGAGCCTAAATGAAATCTTTGTAACGACCCTGATTTCCACTGTTTTCATCCGATTTCGATGAAATTGTCAGAGAATGCGCGGTTTAGGTTGTAGATGGTCCCGTACCTATTTCATTGTTTTCAACTGATTAGTTCATTCTGCGCTTGCACAAACGTAAATTACATTGATCAATTTCGTTTCTTAATTGACTAATTATGACATTTCACGCTACTTCTTGGTTTAATCTTTTCCGCTATGGGCTTTTTCAAGATCATTTAAACTTTTCAATGTTCTATACATTCATGATAGGTAAACGAGAAAGCTATATGCCACACACAACTTGGCAGACTTTTTTTTTTTGCAGTTATTGTATTCCATAATACGTGAAAAAAATAAAAACTGAGAAAATACATTTCTAATACAACTAATTCTCTTCAAGTAGTAACTCCTGCTGGAAATAAAAGCGTCTTAGCTACCACGATAATGGTTATTCGCTATCCAACATCTTATCATATATGGTACATCATGATATATAAATTTATATCCCATCTCAATATTTAAAAAAAAAAGTCTGCCAAGTTGGGTGTGGCACATAGCTTTCTCGTTTACCTATCATGAATGTATAGAACATCTTATTTTTCCAACTGTCATCCAAATTTAAGCGAAGTGGAACGACTAGAGAGTGAAAAGATGGATCATGGTGGAATTTACGTTTGCGCATGCGCAGAGTGAGGTATTGAGTTAAGAACGATGAAACTAATAGGGAATCGTCTACCCCCTAGCCCGCACATTCCCTGAAAATTGCATCCAAATCGGATGAAAACTGTGGAAAAAAAGTTTGTAGCCAGGATTTGCGGACACACGACAGACAGACACACACACACAGACTCGGAACCAAAGTTGTTCAGAATTGTCTAAAACTTAAAATGCGAGTGGAAATTTTGATTTTGGAGACCAAAATTGGTTTTCTCCCGAAAGTGAAAACAATGCTTCCGCTACCTTTAGGTAGACTCGGAAGCCATAAATTATTCTTTATTTGCTTCGTAAATTTGCTAAGCGAAACAGCTGATAAACCTTTGCTTGGTAAATCATTAGGTATATATAAAGCCACATCATAAAATAAATAAAATCATTGCGCTGTCGAAGTATTCATACGTGGTGCTCCTACCAGCAAGGAAGTAATACTACTTCCACTTCTTGTTGACAAACAACTTTTTTCAATTTTATTTTATAAGAACATCTTATACCACGTATAAATTTTAATAGTGATTAGTTGCAACTCATTCATCTGGCCGACGACGTGAAGTTCAGTTGAAGTAAATTATCTTGCCAAATGGTATGCCGTTTCAAGGCCATCCAACCTGTGAAAGCATACCTGAAGCGGGTGGCACCTTGCCACTCCACTTCTTTTGCTATCACTGAAAATAGATTCGGAATTTTTGCTTCGACGATCAGTTGCATTCCAGGGCTTACCCACATCAATGGTCCTAATCATAATAGCCCCAATATGTCCAAACTGTCAGGGAACAGATGATGATGTGTTCCACACTTTCTTCGTATGCTACAGATGTGGTAAGACGAAGAAGGCTGCAGGATGCTTTGTAAGTGCCACCTCAAGATCTGACACCGAAGGTGGTACTAATCAAAATGAGTGAACAGGATCATCATAGGACCTCTGTAGCTTTATACGTTGAAGACATCCTCCAGAAAAATATCATCTTGGAACGGGAGAGACAGAGGAGGGAGCACATGGACCGAAACGACTGAAGGTATATCTCAAGGACTCGGCCTGAATTAATGTTTTAAACAGTTCCAGGCTGAGTTCCAACGTGGGGAAAGGAAGGTGAGGTTATAGCGGCGTTTGAATCCGAAAACCCCGGAATGCGGTCCCTCGTGCGTATCTTACGAGGTCCGATTACCTCAACAACCAAAAATCGTAATAGTGGGGCGACTTTGTAAGGTGGAACCCCCAGTAAGAGACATCTGAATAAATTAAACAACCAACTCCTATCCGCGTCAGTTCGGTCTTACCTTTTATTATTCAGCAGTCAATTATACTTTGCGTGGACGAGGAGGTAGGAGTAATAATTGACGTCATTAAGGATGATGCCTTGGGGACGTAACCACATCCCCAACTGATGTGGATTATGATTGTTGTGGGCTTGGAAAAGAAGTGTTATTTTCACGGGTGATGTATAATTTATTACATTCGCTTCCAAGAAAGGGGGGATTGTTTGCTCGTGTATACATTACAATACAGCGTTTACGGTGAAACCAAATCATTTCTTTTCATGAACGTATAAACGATGTTTGCTTTAACTCATTTCGTCCCGGTGATGTCATAGGAACAGCAGACAAGTTGGTTCATGAATATTTGGCCCACCATTGCCATGAACATTAATTTTTGAACACCTCCTAACATTTTCGTGGGACGTTTACCGTCACAAAGAAAGAGGGGATGGTGTTCTCATTTCAATTCCAATAGCTGTACGTTTCGCCAAACATGGGCCAATATTTTGACGATGACCAACTGTGCGATTTACTGGTGTAAGTACTGCATTCTCATATATTATTTGACAATACTCATCTCATCGAATAGCTAATCTACATGTGGGTCACGATATATCACCGTTCAGAATTATTTAATTCATTTTGGTACATTTTGTTCAAAAACGAACCTTTGTAACCTACAAAGAAACTTTTTTGAATAAAAAATTATCCGTCCGTAAGCCGCACAGTGGTTCTAAATGGCGAAAAAATATTCATAATAATATGCTTCAAAACATTTCAAAGTTTATCCAGGCGCACTCCTATTTCAATTGTATACCTACATCTAAGGGCCTTTTTGAACATAGTTTTTAACCAACGTTTACGCATTAAACCGAAGATCTCAGCTGTTAAACCACGGTGTCCGGTTTTACCAACTCCGATTCAGATAAATCAATGATCAAATGCGCTAAATCAACGATCAAAACCAACCAGCCAAATTTGGGTGGTTAGCGTTTTAATCAACGATTTACTTTGTAGGTAGTAATCTATTTCGCTACATTTTCTTGGATATTACATCAGTTTTCCTACATGCACGAAAATGAGTCACAGATGATTGGTTAGAGAATAATTGGTTTTTGAGAAACCAATTTTTTTCTAAAGAGAAGAATTAAAGAGCTGAAATATTGAAAAATCTAGGTCTCGAACACTTTGGGAAAAAGTGTAGTTTTTATGAAATTGAAACGGTGAAATTCTAGGATGAATAGGAGAAAGGTTAGTTTAATTGCTCACTCAGCTGATTTGACTTCCTCGTTATAACTTCCATCAATCACAAAAAGGCTGTGTATCATATTTCAGCTCTTTATGATGAACTCAGTAAGAACTTGCACCAAGGCTTAACTAAAACACGAGTTTCCGTCAGCATGACATAGCTCAACGTTTTCCCCATTGAATAAATTTACTGAAAAACAATGGTCATAAATCATAGAATCATGATAATAATAATAATAATAATGATAATCTCTTAATACATGAGAGAAATATGGGATTTTTCACTCTCCTGAATATATGAATGAGTCATGCCTGCAGTTTTGTCATGCTGTGGTTGTGTCGACGAAAAATATTACGACAATTTACGAAAATCTGCTCATACGATCATGCTGCATAACCGGAACTTTATTTTTTACTAATGTTCTTCTGACTTTCACTGAATTTTTTTTTTTTTTTTTCCAGGATGCCCTTTTTTGCCAAAAATACCAGGACTTGTGGAAGCAAGCGAAAAAGCGTTGATCGGAAATGGGACTCGCTGTTCAAGTTTGGACTAACAATATTGTTTTTGGGAGCATCCCCAGATCGGGTTCGAAAGGGAGAAAGAAATTTCCTGCGTTTCTGGTTGATTCCTTTTATTACACTAATTTATTCTGGCTTTGGTTTATTTGAAGTGGTTTTTCCATTTACATATGTATTTGATTTCAAGGATGCGGTCAACAACATGTACCTGGGAATGTTTTTCATAGCTTCAGGCTTCCAGTGGGCATATCTACAGATATACTTTGATGAGATTTACGAGTACAGGACGAAAATTGAATGTTTCAACAGCACTCAAATCATCCCTGATGTGGCTGAGACTATTGCTAAAGGAAACCTCAACGTATTAATTAATTTTTTATATATTTTTGTCACTATTTGGGGTGCATCGATAGGACTTTTCGAGATAGACACTATTGTCGAATTCATTGTCATCCTGACAGGTGAATCGGATTCACCTACGATGGACAGTGATTCTTTCAAGAATTCTCAGATCTGGCAACTAAGTATGGATTTAATGTATGCGGTAGCGATCCTATTGACGATGGTGGTAGGTTTATCTTTCAATATCATCAGTGTTTCCCTCACCCTTGAAGTAGTGACACAATGCGAGATAATTCGTACCGCTATGGCACTTGACACAGGCAAGAAAGTAATGCTCAGAGACTATATACTGGACCACATCCGAGTGATCAAGTGAGAGTTTCTAACTTCACTCATCATTATGCACTTATTATTCTGTAATGGCAGATAAATTTTTGAAGTCAGGTAAAATAGGTCAATTTAAGGTGGAATGAACGTAAACTAGTACGAATTCTGTAAATCTTTCTACATAAAAGTAATGTATGCGTGAAAATGTCCAAGTATGAAGAACAAAAGATAAGCTGTAATAAATTATTATCGTTTCAGCTTGTTTTATAATTGAAATCACTCAAAACGTAGGAATTAAGAAAGAGCCTGAGCTGAAACTTGCTCGATACTCGAAACTTGATGAATGCATTTAACCCTGATTCGAATGAACTTAGACAGAATTGGATGAGCAGTTTTAATGTAGGACCACGTCCTACATGTGATGCATATGGGTAGTTCCTCCTTTTGATTCTTGAAAATACTACACCTTGGCATATTCCTGAGGTTTATTCAACCTTCAGGATATCTTATGGGTGACTCAGGATGAATTATGACTCGCGATGCTTAAAAGTAATGATATCTTCATGTGTTCTTTATGTTCGCATTACTGCAGGAATGCGAAATGGCTCATTAAACGGTTGGAAGCTCTTAATACTGCAACCACGCTTGTTTCTTATTTATTGTTTGCTCTCAATATGTTCATCTTGGTAAGTAAAAAACTGCAGTAGTGATGAGTTCATGTTCCATTACTACTGATTCGTTTTTTTACGGCACATTAATCCTACAGACAACTATTGAGCCCGAGTTATTCACCTATATAGTCATGGCGATAGACTTTTTCGGCAGTTTTATCCAATTAGCTGCTCAGGGATGGTTCAGTACGTCCATTAGAATGGCAGTAAGTTGTACTTGACATTAATTCAAGATTTTATAAGGCATAATCTATCTTCTTCTATATCTATAAAAAGTTCTCGTTTGTTTTTGTATGTTTTGCACGTTCGTAAACTCAAACTATTCCTGTAGATAAAAGTCATAATTTTGAGAAGTTGAGAAAATGTCATTGTTTTGAATACGCTTATTGACGTGTTACTGTTGTGTTTTTGAATCCCCATCTTCAGGAAAACTACCTTAGAATTTCAGCTTTCCAACGGTATAATCAATTTTTATTTCACTTCGCTAATTAGAAGAAAAAAGTATGTTTTTACATTGAAAAACATGGTATTTTCTATGAAATTGACGGTTTTTGTAAAAAATTACCCTCTAAATAAAATTCGAGTTCGGGGCCAGTTTCTTTGTGTTTTTTCACTCGGCAATCGAATGTTAACAGATCTCCCCACCTCCGTTATAACAGAGATTTACACTTTAACTAACTAGGTTTACCCTTAAAAATACAAAATTGACCATAAAAAATGAACTAAAATTCGTAAGTTAAAGTGTAAAACTCTTTCTAAAACGAAAATGTTTGGTACGATCCCCCCCCCTTTCAGTTAGGATCTCTGTCAGTTGGACTTACGACACTATTTGGTACGAGCGAGACAGAAACAATGCATTGGATGTTCTAATCGTTTCTCAGATGGCTCAGCACGAATATGTACAGAAGTACTATTTGGGACCTTGAGGGTTGAGAGAGTGACTGCAGTGTATGTTGGTTGGTATAATGGTAAAATGGAATTATCAAAAATAATGTTCTCGGAAAAATTGAATTAATTGGTACAACTAATAAATCTTAGGAAACCAAGAGATCTGAAGAACAAAATGCGTAAATCGTAAATCCATATGGTTTAGTCAATTTACTTGTTCATTAGGAATATAAAGACTCTTGAGGCCCTCCAGATTCCCTAAAGAAGTCACAGATTGTTTCCATGCTTTTGTGAAAAAATGGACAGAGAATAGGGTAGTCTGTCTCCAATAACGATTTAAATCGCGTCAAATGTCTATACCAATGTTAAACTGTGTTTTTCCTCCTCAGTTAGAATCACTGTCAGATGGTTCTTACGCAACAATTTGGTACGAGCGAGACAGAAGCAATGCATTGGACGTTCTAATCGTTTCACAGATGGCTCAACAACCATGTGGACAGAAAGTACTATTTGGGACCTTGCGGATTGAGAGGGCGACTGCACTAAATGTAAGAATGAATTTCATTATATTCAATTTTTATCTCTGCAATCGGTACATTTATTTATTACTAGCCGCTCCGGCTCGCTACGCTCGCCTCCACGTCCAGCCGGGGGGCAAGCCCCCCGGACCCCCCCGTTAAATTGCTCGCTTCGCTCGCAAAGAGTGGCATGTAGGGAATGTAGCTCGCTTCGCTCGCAAAGTGTGGCATGTAAGGGATGTTGCTCGCTTCGCTCGCAAACGGCACATCCCTAAGGGTGTGTAGGGCATGTTGCTCGCTTCGCTCGCAAACAAAAGCCCTGGCACCCCCCATCATGTTGCTCGCTTCGCTCGCAAGGTGTGTCTGTACACATGCGATGTATTACAATTGAAACATGTAGAGGACGGTAGGTCCCTAAGGGTAGGTTTAATTCTGTAGGGGATGTTGCTCGCTTCGCTCGCAAACAGTAGATCTCTAAGGGTAGGTTTAACTTCTGTAGGGGATGCTGCTCGCTTCGCTCGCTTGAGGAAGTTATACTGCCCACCCAACTTGGCAGACGTTTTTTTCTGTTGGAAATTCTTACAAACAAATTAAATCTTATAAAACTACGTGGAACCACAAAAAGTTTATTAGGGAATGCTGCTCGCTTCGCTCGCTTGAGGAAGTTATACTGCCCACCCAACTTGGCAGACGTTTTTTTCTGTTGGAAATTCTTACAAACAAATTAAATCTTATAAAACTACGTGGAACCACGAAAAGTTTATTAGGGAATGTTGCTCGCTTCGCTCGCAAACGGTAGATCTCTAAGGGTAGGTTTAACTTCTGTAGGGGATGCTGCTCGCTTCGCTCGCTTGAGGAAGTTATACTGCCCACCCAACTTGGCAGACGTTTTTTTCTGTTGGAAATTCTTACAAACAAATTAAATCTTATAAAACTACGTGGAACCACAAAAAAGTTTATTCGGGGATGTTGCTCGCAAGATATACCTGTGTAGGAAAAAACCGGTATTTATTACGTTGAAATGAGTCATCGACTCCCTTCAAGATTTAACTGCGTAGGCTAAGTCCCTTCCCTCGCAAGGTATACCTGTATATGAGTAGGGCACCTAGGTGTACCTGCTCGCCACATTGTCATCGAACTCCTAACACGTCTTCCCAGAGCCTTCTCGCGAACACGGCAAAATTAATTTCTGATGTTAAACGCTTCTCCTCGCTTCCGCTCGCGATTTGACCAACTTAACGTCACTTTTTTCGATATCCGATTTCGGATTCAGATTCGGCGGACCCAAAGCTGTATTTCGCCCGCGAAAACCGTTCCGAAAAACGTACCTTTATGGGGTATATTTTAATCGGAAAAAACCAAGTTTTTCGGCGGACTTTTCGAGAAAACGGGTCCGTACTCTCGCATTTTTTTGACGCATTTCCCGATACTTTTTTCGCGATCCGATTGCGCCGTCGTCTTCCTCGTAGGAAAACCTACGAAACCCGTATTTTTCCGGAATTGTCAACGGCCGTTTAGAGGGGTAGGGGGAAGTCCAAAAAGCGCACATTAACCGGAACTTCGACCCCCCTCCCGCCCTACGGCCCATGGTTCGGCTGGGATTAGAAAATTTTAAATTCGCTCGCTCCCCCTTTCGGAAAATCCCAAGAAGATCCCCCCACTCGTATACTCCCCTCACTCAGCCGTTTGGCCGTGCATAGCCACGACAAACAGACAGACAAACAGACGGAGTTTCATTCTTATAAATAGTATAGATTATGCAATAATTTTTATTTAGGAGTACATGTATATGTAATTGGTGTTTTAAGCGAATTTTCGTAGAAAATGATGCTATTTTAAAATAAAATATAGATATGGTGCAATGATATTATAGTATGGTGTTGTGAAGTTTTTCGTTGTCAAATTATTATTTTATTTTCTTGAATCATTTTTGTTACCTGTCTCATGCTTCTGTATTTTTTTAAATGTATTTTTAATGCTCCTTTTTTAATTGATGCATTTCCTGATAACGAATTGATTGATGTATGTTCTAATGTATTTTTCTTCACTCAAATTATTCTATGTAAATAATGCCCGTATATAAATAATAGGTAAATAAAATAAATAATTACTTACATTTTTATTATATTTACCATAATTTGCTCCCTGACTTTTGTTGGTTTGTTTGTAATCTATAATAATACTGTCAATTCTGAAAGTTTGGTTTTGCGCTTGGTCTTGATGCGTTTCTAAGTATCAAAAATATTCAAAGTACTCAAACTCAAAAACAATTTGTCATAGATATAATTCGGAAAAAACTCGCTGCGTGCCTCACAAGGGGCTCTACTCCTTGAGCCCGCTGGGGAGACCCCAGACCATCTTTTTTTAATATCTTTTTCTTTCACCTTGAGCCTCGACTAAACTTTGAAGTAACGTGGAACACGCTCCGTTTACAATTTCAGCTTCATAGATTGAATAGCAAAAAATCAGCTACGGGTCTCACGCAGCTGATCTGGGAGGGGAGGGGGGGCTCTAGACTTCATGAAATTCAAGATGTCCCAAGGGTTCCCTATTTCAAATTTTAGCTTCAAAGGTTGAATAGCAAAAAAATTAGATCCACTGCTACATCAGTCTCGTTTTTTCGTGACGATATTTTGTAACATTTTTCACTCTTAGGTCCCGGTAAAAGAGTGTTTCACGCTAAAAAGAATTTGCACCTATTATGACTGGTACTTTTTTCACATTAAAATCTCGTAGCCTATTAAGATATGGGCAGTCAGTGGTTAGTGTAACGTTTTGATTAAGCAAACATTTTGTGATCAATGGAACATCATCGAAACATTTAGTGAGAAATATTGACTTCCAGGCTATCTCACTATATCATATTGATTGGGTACCTAATTTTTGCCTATAGGAATAATTATCTGTTATTTATCAACTATTCATTACCTAGAATTGCCTATCGGATAATACTAACTTGAAGTTTACTCATTCTGGTTATGACATTTACAGATTCTCCGAAGTTCGTATTCATTCTACACCCTCTTGATAGTACTTCAGTCATAAAAGAAATTTGACTTTGACGGTGGTGAAAGGTTCATCTGCTATCTCATTATCAGAAATACGGAATGTAATATTTCTAAAATAAAAACACACGATAAGGATCGATTTTCCTCTACACCCATTCCACCCAATACTTGCACGTAGACTATGATAGATTATAAGTCCAATGTGAATATTTCAGAGTAAAATCTAATATATATATATATATATATATATATATATATATATATTTATTTCAAGCTTTTTGAAAAAAAATTGTAATTTGTAGGCAGTTTATAATAAAGATTATTATTTTACGAATTGAAGGAGGTCGCTCGGGATACAGTTTATTCATCCGGCTGCTACAAGGAAGGCGCGATAGCGCAGTACGTTAGTCAACAACTTCCTCATTAAATTATTAGCTAGGCATACACGAGCGGATTTTTTGGCGGATCACGGATTTTAGAATGATTTGGGAAATCCTTCAGTTTGATCGTTAGTGGGCAAGAACCGATCGACCGAAATCCGCCGATATGGTGCCGGAACAAATCCGCCGATCCGACCCGGGGAAATCCGCTCGTGTGTGGGGAAATCCACCCACGGATGAGATCAGCCGATCTAGTCCGTCAACTCAGTATGCCGTCTTCAACAGACATGATCGGATCTGCGTCATGGTTGTTCAAGACAATGTCAAATAAATTTGAGTGATGTAACGTAAATGTCGAAAACTGATCGAGCTGTACTGGAACCGGCCATGCATGTGGAAACTAAACCACAGAGCATTATACAAATAAAAACATTAAAAATAAGATGCTAGCCTACATTGTGGAATCATTGCGCGCCGATATTCCTACTGTGGATGTAAGTATGGTAAAAACAAGAATCCAGAATATGAGGTCTGTGTGCAAAAAATAATGGAAGAAATTGCGTTTGGAAAGCCCCATGTGACTCTTCTCATCTCTTTCAAAAACCCATGATTTCACTAACTTTTCCCTTCTTTTTTTGCCGTGTTAGAGGTAAAGGGCTATCACGTATAGCCCTCAACCAGCTGCCACAAAGTTCCTCTTCGGGTCATTATCCATAATTGACACGAAACGAATTCGAACAACGCAACACTGAACAACGCAACGCAATACTTCTCTTTTCCAACTGTCACTGAGCGCTAGACCCGCCCTCGGATACCCAGATTCGTCCGACATGCTCGACAGATCTGGACCCGCGGATCTGAAGACGGATATCCGTCGGATCACCGCATACACGAGCGAATTTTGTCGTCGGATCTGATCTTCGGAGCCGATCCGCCGATATTCTCACGGATCAATCCGCTCGTGTGTGGGCTACGACAGACCTGAGATCCGCGGATGAGGTCTGTGAGAAAATCGGCAGATCTGATCTACTGAAAATTCGCTTGTGTATGCATAGCTAATGTGTTGAGGCTTTGAATTGACAACAGGATCAGTGATGTCTCCACAGAAAATAAAACAAAGACGAAACCCAACTCTTTTCAACGCTCATCGACGTTAAAACTACTGGACCATGCCAACTCCACTGTACTACAGCATCGGATTATTGAATTTAAAATTAGTGCAAAAAGTAGCAACTATTTTATAAAATACAAGCTAGATTACTCAGCTAATCACGCTAATCAGCTGAAATAGTCGTAGTCAGCATCTTCGGGCTTTGAATTGTAAATCTGCAAAGTTTCATCGAGATCAGATAACAATTTGGATTTTATAATAAACAAACATACATGTTAACATCAATTTTTACAGATATAAACTTAATTAACCTGCGTTGGGCTTTAGGCAAAGAGTAAGTGAAGGGAACTGACACACTTCAGCTCTCCATTACACGTGTGGACTATATTAATTTACAACGTGCGGAACTACCTTGATCAGCACATAGAAATCCATTCCAGGGCAAATCACGTATTTTTACTTTATTTTATTTTATTATTAGCTGATTAGGGTAGTTTTGCAAGTTGTAAATTTAGTCCGCATGTCCCAAAAAGGCTCCGTTTCAAATTTTAGCATCGCCGTTCGATTAGATAGAATGATTGGATCCAAGGCTCACTCATCGTATCAGGGATTCTGCACGTCCCAGGAAGATTTAGTTTCAAATTTCAGCATCTTTGGCAAATTAGAAAAGAAAGCAGCCTCAGGACTCATTTGGCCGATCAAGGTGATTCCCCAAGTTACAGTTATTGCATAAGTCCCAGAACACCTCCGTAGCATCGCAGATCGATCAGGAAAGAAATTGGTAGTTATATTCCGCATGTCCCAGGGTGGCTCCGTTTCAAATACCAGTGTTGTAAGTCAACCAAGAATGAAATTAACCTCACGCCCACTCAGCTCAAAAGGGTAGTCAGCTGAAACAGTCGTAGTCAAGATTGTCGTGCTTTAAATAGTAATTCTGCAAAGTATGAACAAGATGACCGGTTACTGTGTCCTTCTACCAAGATTTGTTCTATAATTTAAATTCAACCCCGTATACGGTAAATGATCAAAACTTGGTGCACCGTGCCTTCCAAAAAAGTTCACTCCTTTTCAGCTCCAGGACCCCACAATTTTACAGTTTATAGTAGGTAAATGATGAAAAAAAGGAAAAAAAAAAAAACATGTTGGTAAGTAATGCATGCATTACAGGGACGTCCCTAACCCCCACCCCCCATTAACCCTCTCCACCACCAGTAAATTTGAAACTTCCAAGGATCGAACAAATAATAAAAACTGTCACGGAAATCAGATCAATATAGTAAAAATATCACGATTTATCGGTATTACCCCCTCCATCACCCCCTTCCATAATGAAATTTGGAGCTCCTGACATATTTTCAAAAACTAGAACAAATTAATAAATGAACAAAAAAATAACCAGGAAAATGTGACGAGAATTGTTAAAACATCAAGATTTATTAGTATTACCTCCTCCATTCACACCCTTGAATAATGAAATTCAGCACTCCTAACATATTTTCCGAAACAAGATCTAATTCATAACTGAAAAAAATGATCACGTTAATTGGACAAAAATAGTTTAAAACATCATGATTTATCAGTATTACCCCCTCCCATGATGAAATTTTAAACTTCTGACATATTTTCCAAAAATAGATCAAATTCTTGATGGAAGTAAATAACAATCACGAAAATCTGTCAAGATTTGTAGCATTGGCAGCACTTGAAAGAACCAATAATTACCCCCTCCACCACCCAACACGACAGCAAATCCGAAATTTCAAAGATTCGTAGCACAACTAGACTAAAATCTGAATAGAAAAAAGTAAAAATCACGAAAATCAGTTGAGAATTGTAGCCTGGCTGGCGCCGACAAAATTTGTTGAAAAAAAAAACTCGTTTTTTGGCTTTACTCTGAATTTACCCAATTCCATCATGAAATTCGAAATTCCTAAGGTTTTTTGCACAGCTAGACTAAAATTGGGATCGAACGAAGGAAGAATCTTGAAAATCAGTCGAGAACTGTGACCTGAGCAGCGTCGACGAAATTTGTCACAAACACACACATAAGACGTATAACAACTACCTTTTTTCACGGGTTCGGTCTTAGAATGAACTGAAACGGATTTGTATGTGGTATTACCACCTATACGAACCCCTGGATCGTCCCTCTTAAATAAGAAGCTTTGCCTGTATGACCTAGCTTCTGAGGGTCGTCCAAAAAAGTTAAAACGTCAAAATGAAAAAAATCTCACAAAAGCGACAGGTCGAAATGGAAATAAATTAGCCTCAGAGGCCCCTCAGCGTTCATGGCTCCGTACCTCGTTTTAGACGTGTCCCAAAGAAACTCCGTCTAAATTTCAGTACCATGAGTCGATTGTAGGAAAGAAATTAACCTCAAAGGTTCCGAAGCTGATCCCTCCAACTTTGTTATTGTATTTCAGGTAACCAAAAGAAGCAGCATTCCATGTTTCAGCATCATAAGTTGTTCGAGAAACTGCGGTAAGAGGCCCCTCAGCTGATCGGTGTTGTCTTCAATAAGCCTGCATAGATATAGACACCTGCTGAGGAAAATTAATGAAAAGAATTAAAACATCTAAACTTTACTAGTCCCCCTGATCTGAGTAAAACGATATTATCTAAGTAAGGAGGTGCCTGCTGAAAATAACATATATGTATTTTTTTCAATTTCTCATTGCACCAAGTAATAACTTTTTAACAATATTACTCTGAAAATACAGATATAAATATTCAAAACTAAGATACATCACTGCTTCACAAGTAGGCATGATCAATTGGTTAGGAAGTCTTCTGGTGATATCACTTGCGTCAAGGAGACGGACAAGAAGACAAGAAGACGGACTTGCTTCCTCGTTGACGTGATATCTTAGCCAATGGAGGTGACTCACAGCTTGTCGCGTTATAGTCTTTATTACTGTCTCGACCTGAAGTTCATGATAGAAACCTTCATTTCGAAAGTACCATGGTGCATTGCCAATATTTCGTAGTACGTTATTCTGGAATCTTTAGCCTTGGTTTGATTCAGCCGTACAACCCCACTGCTGGGCTCTATAGGTCCAGACAGGTTTAAGGGCCTGGCTATTCATTGTAAGCTTGTTCTGGATCGACAGCTTCGACCGTCTCCCCATTAACCAATAAATTTTCCTGAATTTGAGTAGGAGTTCTTCCTTCTTTATCGTAGCATAGACTCTCCACCTGAGCCGTCATACCGAGGTATTTTGCTTCGTTACCATAAGGAATCACTTTGCCCTTAAACCCGTACATAGTAAATTATTTTGTTAGTGAAGTCGACGTAGTCGAAGTCGACTTAGTTTCTTTTATTCTGATTCTCCATTTCGCTGTCCATTGTTGTTGGCAGGATAGAGACCGGTTTGAATTTGTGATGGACTCGATGTTCTTATCTCCGACTGCCAGGACCGCCGTCTCGTCCGCGAAAGTGGCTGAGGTGTTAATTTCTATTTCTTTCTAGGAGATCGCTAGTATAGAGGACATACTGGAGGGGGCCAAGTACGCTCCCTTGTTTGACACCTGCAGTGATCAGGTTTAGCTCTGAGAAGGCATCTTCTTGCTTTATTCTGAAATAACGATTGGTGAGGTATAATTGAAGCTGCTCAGCATATTTCGCTGGCAGAGTTTTATGCAGCTTGTAATTGAGTCCCTCAAGCCAAACTTTTTCAAATGCCTGAGCTACGTCAAGGAAGCTTGGAGGTTCCAAAGCTGATCAGAATAACATGACAACTGATAATACTTCAGCAATGTAAAATAACCAGGTGACACAGAAAGAGTAACGCTCAAACCACCGAGAAGTTTCAACGACCCTGTGTTTCCACGCAAATTGAAAAGAACCTGAACTTTTTGGTAAATTCTACATACACATATCAAAAAGCGTAACATATCAAAAAGGTCTTCAAAACATTTAGTAATAGCACGAAAGCCATCTGAATCTACAGTATTAATTTTAACCACATAGTGGTAAAACTAACGTTAGTAGTTTTTTCCTCAACCATTTTTGTTAAGGCTGGAAAAGACAAAATCCTCTCGATATAAACAGGAGGAGGTTTGGGCTCTTTTCGTTAGTTTTGTAATAACTAAAGAATTTTTTCTAGGAGGAGGTAAATCGGATTTCCTCCTTTTATAACCTCTTGGGGTCACATTATCCCATTCGCCTGTATCATCAGCCAGGATTTCCTTTTCTGTATAATATTCGTCTTTTGGGGAAGGGGGGGGATGCCGATTTAGAAAACTCCACCAGAGGGGTTTTACTGAGAGAGTCAATCTCTATTTTCAGCTAGGTAATTTTGTCTGTTTTATTTGTATTGATACCATTGAAAATACTGCATAAATTATTGACGATTTTGAACAACTCACTTATTGAGCTCCGAGCGGCTGGTGAGTTAAGGAGTTCCGGAATGTTATTTAAACAATCTTCTAGCCTTTTTGCTTGCGCTCGCCCTTCCAAAATTAGGTCAACTAATGCAACCTCCATTCTGTGCTGGAGAAAAACACATTTTTTTCCCCTTTGTAAGCTCATCGGTGGTTCGAGCGAGACTACTTAAATATATAGATCATAGAAATGGTTTAAATTGTCATTTAAATTATTAGATGAAGCAAAGTGAACTACTTATAAACTCGTAAACGAGTTCCACTATCTGCTTTACAAGCAGATACCATGTTACATGGATATGTCTTTGATTGGGGATTTCATAACGGTTGTCCTCGAGAGTTGTAAAAAAATCCTTTAACTTTTGTCTGCAGGCGACGAAATGTAGGATAAAGAATTTATTATATTATTCTTGGAGACACAAATAAGCATACTATACATACTATTAAATTTATTTCTCCAATACAGGCGCTATAATTTTCATGTTCATGATAGCATGATTTTTCATTAATAAATGAAATTATATCATTTATCGTTTCGTTCCCTTACTGAGGAAATCTTCAGATCTTGCTTTCTTGACATTGAGTTGACTTGATGAGCCACTGTTTTATTTGACAAATCCGTTATATTCGGATGTTTATAAATTTTTTCCTGGACACACCAGGATCCGAAGATGTCCTCAGTAAGAGGAAGAAACGTTATCAAATAAAACAATATATGAAATAATTTCATTTACTTTCCCTGGGCCGCATCCCGACTAATTCCAACAAAACAACGGTTTACTTATAGAATGTTGAAAATAACTGTGGAGAGAAGCCACTACAATGGGTTGTTGTTTACAGTCTACTGTTGTCAAGAGGATGATAATGTTTCCTATGGAGTGGAGTAAATGATGCTATTGCTTTACGTTAAGAATATTGTAACCGGCTTATTAAAATTGTTTATAGTCCAATCAACTTTGTTTAGGAATGTAGCCAGGTACGTAAGGAGGGGGAAATTGGTAGCTTGAGATGTGAACATTTATCACATAAATCAAGCGCTTTCCAACGAGTGGCGAACGATTTCTGTGCGATGAAAACTACGGAAGTTCCATTCCCATAGCAACGGATTGGTTGTACGTGAACATCATTAGAAATTGTGACATATTTTTTGCGTCACGAAAATTTTTGGTTGACCCCCCATGTCAAAAATTCCATAGCGGAATATAGTAAATCAAGATGTAAGTGACGTAAAACGTCGAAATCAGTCAATTAGAAAACTGGAAAATGAGACTTAAAATAATTCTCGTAGTTATTGCCCTCAAGCTCTCTATTTTTAAGCAGCTACTAGGTGTACCCGTACTCCACTGAGGGCAATAATTAACCGCTTCATACTGTGTCATTTTTACCCAGCAGTTCCAACGAGTCTCCAATTCAAATTTCAGCAATCAAGTTTGAACTAGACGATTAATTTTTCAACCAGCCGTCCCGTCTCTTCCTCAATAAAACCTCAGTTACATTGACCCTGTTCCCGTCCAACATTGCTGCAGTTAATAAGGCGTTTTAAATATCAATTTTGAAAGATCTATCTTTAGAATAAAACTTCCTACGCTTCAGCAGTCCATCTTAAGGTGACAAGGATGTTGGGAACGTAAACCAAAGTAAAGAAGTGAGAATGACCCATACATAAATTTCTCTCTTGAAGGGAAAAACAATAGATCATGGATATGTCAAAGTTGAAGACATTACTTTACACTCTGTTGGGATGTTGTGAAAGTAATAATGGACATTACTTTCCACTCTGTTGGGATGTTGGGAAAGTAAAAGTGGACATTACTTTCCACTCTGTTGGGATGATGGGAAAGTAAAAACTCTCGCGCTACTTTCGTTCCAAGGTGGAATTAGGTAGGTACTCATTGCGGTAGGTAGTACCTCATTGATTTCAACCTAGCCTTCACTTTTCGAGTTAATAATCTAAAGTGCCGGAGCGTTGCATTTTGTGTGGAGGAAAAAAAAGGGTCGCGAAAAAGTCCTTTGACCCCCAGCCAAAAGACATCCATGTCAAAACTGCTCGGTTCAACCTTCCAAAATTGTTTTTGTTAGCAAGAGTTTTTTACGCTTGAACCCATAGTCCATCCACATTTGACGTGGAAAGTTCAACTCATGTCCAGTTTTTCCTTGATTACAAAGTTCTTTACCCGGTCGATGTCGCACAGTGTTTCGATCCTGGGAGGTTTTAGTGGAAAAAATCACGAAACCAAGACAATCGTTTGTAATAAATATTGCGGTTCTGTTACTCTAAAACCTAATAGCGGAAAATAATAGAAAAATATAAATAAAGGGGAAAAAATAATTTTGAGGCCTAATCGTTTCATTGATAAAGTTTGTTAAAAATAATAATAAGGTGATTTTTTCCAATGGATGGTAATTATGCATTAATTTTATGAAAACGCACGGAATATTCATTTGCATGTTATATTTAGACACTAGGAAGGTATAAATGACCGTATTTCACTCGGCTTTCTAGTTTCAAGCCCATTTTTAAATAAAAAACTGTTTCAAATAATGCAAATAGCTACCAAAAATTGAAGAAAATCTATATTTGGAAAGATTTGCTGAATAAACGGGTTGAAAATTCTAATTCTGCACTAAATTATGTAAAGAATGCTTCCAGTTTCGAGACCTTACAAACTGGAACTCATGTATTGTTTTTCATTAACAACTTTATACCACACGTTCTCTCTATCCATTTTCTGATCGAAAGAGATAGAAATTAAAAATTAATATCCAAAAGTTGAGAATATTATCCTTTTTTTACCTTCAGGAGAATCATTCCAGTCCATACCAAGATGATCAGAAGAGGAAAAAAAAGTTCCATTCATGTAGCATGATCGTATGAGCAAATTTTCGTAAATATTATCGTATTGTACAATGTTATTGTTCTGAAATTTAGGCTTTTTAACTGAAAAGAAATTGTTAACTATAATTGTATGGTAAAAAACGTATTCGAAACAATAATCTGCTATTCAAAAAGAGGTTTTGGGTTTTTTGCGTTTTTGCTGTTTTATCGTTTTTTTTGCAAATTTTAATGAAATTTATGTACATTTTTCAGCAAACTTTTGTACATAAATTGTAAATGTTCTATTTTATAGTTAATAAACTTTATTCGAGCTATATTCTGCTATAAAAATATGTATATAAATTTAACAATTTCAAGTCATTTTTAGTCATTTTTAGCACATTTTTTGAAATTTGACCAATTTAATGTGCTCAAAAAGACCTACGAACTCATCCTTCCGTTTGGAATGCTTGATTTTTCGGCGCAAGAACGGAATTTTTTTCTCACGATCCTAAGGAGAGTTTTTCTCCAAAAAAGGAGAAAACAAACCGCAGTGTACCGTAGTGTTTTTTGAGTTTCATTTATAGGTATCCGCCCAAAGAAATGGACGAAACCACCCCGGTCGCTATTCGTCCACTACTATTCGTTTGCTTTCCCTAAGGGTTAAAGCATCGACAAGAAAAAAAGACATCAACTCGGGAGTGAATCGTAACCAGTAAAAAATATCAAAAATCGCCTTGAAAACTATGTATAACTACAATGTAACTATAAATTGTATCAGCTGATGATGGAATTCTGACTTCCCAAAATCGAGTTTATTATAACTTCTGTATCTGTGAAGCAACTTAATAATAACTTCTGTAGTAAGCTACAGGCCAGTAATGTAGGCCATTCTAGCCATTCTAGCTGCCGTTTTACTAAGTTTTTTGTTTTGTTGTTTTGACAGTTTTAGAAAATGTTTCAACATTCACCTACTATAAACCGTAAAAATGCAGGGTTCTAAGCTATAAAGGTTTGAACCCTTTTGGGAGGCACGATGCGCCAAGTTTTGATCATTTACTAGATTTTTTTAAACATCCTAACTGTGAAGCGTAAAACTAGCGGGTCTTAGAACTGTAAAAGTGTGAACCCTTCTCAGAGGCACAATACACCATGTTCTTATCATATATTACATACGGGGTTCAATAATTATAGACCAATAATCTGCGTAGAAGGGCTATCTAACACAGAAATAATATATCATCGTGTAATATTTGCAGTGTTTTAATAATTGTAGACCAGCGATTTGCGTGGAAGGGCCATATAGTACAGAATTGATGAAAATTTGAGTTTTTTTCCCCTTAAAGTAAACCAGTGATGGAAGATTGTAATTGGCTGAAGTATTCGACATTCATAATATAGTCATCATCAAATTGTTCACTGTCGATTAATTTTTCACTCCCGCTGATGGGAGTTAATTCAGAGTTTCTCAAATTTATGAAAATCATTAACTCCGAAAAATAGGCCGTTATATTGACCAAAACCCTGATGGAGGCAATTTCCACGATTGTTGTAATTGTCCCAAGCCTAGATGTGCCTTTCGGCACTAGACGTTTATCTTACGAAAACACGTTGCAAAAGGATCCCATTCCCCCGGAATAAAAAGTAGTTACACGAATAAGGAATTAGACTTAGACAATCCAGCCATTGAAAATGGCTTACTGTGACGTAGAATTGAAGTGAGCAAAGCTGGATAAAAACACTTTTATGCCTACAAAAGGGTATGTAAATTTTTCTGAATTTGAATTAAACTACTTACACAAAAATATGAATTCATCTAAATCTGGTAGTCTCAGTCAGTTTTTGATGGTATCCGAAGAAACCAAATTCAAATCGTAGCATCCAAAATACAAAATTTGCAAATAAAGTTGAATTTTTCGCAAATAAAATTTATTCAACTCTCCGCTGAAACGTTCCTACTGCACTAGTTTTCACTAATTATATTTGCTATAGTCATTCTCTGTGACTAATTGTATTTGCAAAAAGATTATTTTACTAGACTAATAATTTTTTTGAATAGCTTAGCTTAGTTTTCAAATATTATATTAAATATAATATAATATATCTATCTGCGAAGAAATTTTATGTTTCGGCCTAGTGAAACCGATCCTACACCTAGGCATTTAAGTTACATAAATAGCCTTGGAACTCATTTTGATACTCAGGAATTCAATCTAGTTATGCGTTTCAGAATGCCTAAAAACGGATTTCAATTAAGATATTTTTCATAAATTTTTATTTTAAAATTTTCCGAGCATTTGCAATAGTTCATTTTCTACAAAAATTCGCTAAAAGATCATCTTAGAACGGGAGAGACAAAGCACATGGACCTAGAGGAATGACGATATTTCTCAAGGGCTCGGCCCTTGTAATGTGTTAACAGTACCCGGCTGAGTTCCAACATGGGAAAAAGAAGGTGAGGTTTAAGTGGTGGTAAAAGTTTTAAAAAAGTGCGGTCCCTTCGGTTATCTTAAGAGATCCGTTTACCACCTTAAGACCTTAAAGAGTTCCTCACCTGCCTACGTTTAAAAAAAATGCAGTACAATTGTGATCTATATTTATCTATATGCACTCCCTCGGGCTTTGGCTGACCGTTCACCACGACTCACCTATTAAGTAATCATATAATAGCAGCAGATAAGTGTAGTAATATTATTTTTTATGCATCAGCTCACAAAATGGTGAACCTCCAAAAAAAGTTGATAATAATAATGGTTGAAGAAAGGCAAGTAAGCATCAAGCGAACTCGATTATACTGCAATTATTTCTGCTTAATTATTTACCAATGGCATCTTCATTGTATGACAGCAGACAAGGGAAGGGACGGGGTGTATTCGAAACCGAGGTGAATTTCAACCATTCTCAATCCTGATACAAACGTGAGTATAGCTGTACCCTTCCGAAATTTACTTAAACATTCGTGATTATTGGCGAACAGGAAGATTTCATAATGAAATTCCCTTCCAATAACCCACCACGGAAACTCAGAACATCATCCAGAATTTCAATTTAATAAATTATTATATAGTTTTATATAGTAATAGTCGATTTCAGGGTTAGGTCATCAACAGTAACCTACAATTTGCAAGTTCTGTAAAAAGGATACATTCACATATTTAATCTAAGTGCCTACTTAAATAAAATATCAGTTGAATCTTGAAAGCGCAATAAAATGAGCGTTACCCATGGGTACGAAAGAGGTACCCTCTTCAACTAATTTTGAGGGAAAGAAGATTCCATCCTTTTTGCTTCCGAGACTGCAAGGCAGCGGAAGCTTTGTTTTCACTTTCGAAATGAAAAAAAAATTTTTGTTCCAAAATCAAAATTTCCACTCGCATTTTGCGTTTCAGAGCCTCCTGAACAAATTTGGTTCCGTGTCTGTCTGTCTGTCTGTCCGTCCACATTTCCTTGTAACAGCCATAACTTCCACAATTTTGATCCGATTTTAACCAAATTTTCAGGGATTGTGCGGGTTAAGCTCTAGATGGTCCCCTATCAACTTCATCATGATCGAATCAACGGTAGCTTCTGCGCAGGCGCTAACGTGAATTCCTTGTGATGGTCATAAATCGGTCAATGTTGAACGGATTTCGGTCAGATTTTCAGGGGTGATGTGGGTAAGGTACCTTGAAGTCTCATAAGACAATCATCATAATTGCATTAGCGGTACGCTCTGCGCATGCGTGAACGAAATATTCTTGTTACGGTCCTTGCAACAGCCGTAATTTCCACAACTTTGATGCGATTTTCTTCAAATTTTTAGGGATCTTGCGGGTATAGCTCTAAATGGTCCCCTATCAGTTCCGTCATGATCGAATCAACGGTAGCCTCTGCGCAGGCGCAAACAAAATTTTCTTGTTTCGGTCATAACTCAAGCAATTGTGAACGGATTTCGGTCAGATTTTCAGGGATGATGCGGGCAAGGTTTCTTGAGGTCGCGTATCACATTCTTCGCGATCATCAGCAGCGGTACGCTAGGCGCATGCGCGAAAATGATTCTTATTAATTTCATTTATTATATGTATCATTCAGCTTCCAATTTCCCACCTTATTAATTCCCTGATACCAGGACCGGTCGTTTCTAGTTTTCTGGAATTTAATGGTGACGTACTGTGAAGGTCACGAGGAAGCTCATGTGCCATATCCTTGGCAGTGTATTTCAGTTATTACTGTTGTTTTCATTGAGTCCACTTTCAAAAAATGTGATTCACTGCATTACAATGGGTGTAACCTTTTAAGGGTGCCATCAGAAGGAACTCTCAAGTTACTACTTTGGTTCTTCACTTAGCACTCCACGGATTATTATTATTATATTATTATTATTCTTGATGAGTTCGGTGGTATGGTTATTAATTGGACGTCATTTCAGGGTACACCTAGATTCCTTCCTGAGAAGTTTGGCAACAACCCCAATCTCCTATCAATGAGTGGTTTTTAGCGAATTTTCGTAGAAAATGAAAGCATTGCAATGGCTCGGAAAATTTTAAAATGAAAATTTTTGAAAACTTTCTTCATTGAATTCATTTTTTAAGGCATTCTGAAACGATTCCTGAAGTTTGCGCAATATATATGTGTATATATATATATATATATATATATATATATATATATATATATATATATATATATATATATAGCATTTCCGAATTGAGTTAAACTTTTTCCATTTAGGTTTAGTCCTTTTCCATTTAGGTTTAGTCCTTTTTCATTTTGGTTTAAACCTTTTCCATTTAGGTTTAGACCTTTTCCATTTAGATTTAAACCTTTTCCATTTAGATTTAGACCTTTTCCACTTAGATTTAAACCTTTTCCATTTGGATTTAAACCTTTTCCATTTGGATTTAAACCCAGGAAATTATCGTGGAGTTAGAGGTAAAAGTACCCAAGTCACAAATTCAACACGTGGGAAAATCAAATGCAGAATATTATGATTATTTAACTGTTGTTATTATTGGTGATCAATATCATCAAACTATGTATCCAACCTAGGAAAATAATCATATTTACCAAACTAACTTTTGAAATTTTAATTTGATTTTCGCACAATATGAATTTACCTCTTCGGTACTTTTACCTCTAACCTGACGTTATTATGCCACAACTTGAAAATTAAATCATGCAAGTGTTTTTTTATGCACAGAAATGTAATATATATAATAATGAACAAATGTTTTTTGAACTCAAGAATTTCTCATGAACGGAAGTTATAAATTAAGTTATAACTATCCGTTTCCTTTTTTTTACTTCTAGCCTAATGAAATTATAGTAGGTAGGCACTTACTTACTATGATGGGGCTAACTACTGACGTTTTGATGGAGTTTAAATCCAAATGGAAAAGGGTTATAACTAAATGGAAAAGGTTTAAATCTAAATGGAAAAGGTTTAAATCTAAATGAAAACGGTCTAAATCCACATGGAAAAGGTTTAAATCTAAATGGAAAAGGTCTAAACCTAAGTGGAAAAGGTTTAAACCTAAATGGAAAAGAACTAAACCTAAATGGAAAAAG
Source organism: Adelphocoris suturalis (assembly GCA_030762985.1). Classification (NCBI taxonomy): domain Eukaryota; kingdom Metazoa; phylum Arthropoda; class Insecta; order Hemiptera; family Miridae; genus Adelphocoris; species Adelphocoris suturalis. Next base: position 50,439,586 of record CM061047.1, on the reverse strand, counting down.
TTTAACTCAATTAGGAAATGCTATACATGTGTCATTCCAGACGATAAATCTCCTTAGGATTGAGATAAAAACATCGCATGCGCCGAAAAATCAAGCATTCCAAACGAAAGGATGAGTTCCTTGCCCAACAATTGTTGAGCACATTAAATTGGTCAAATTTCGAAAAATGTACTCACAAAATCACTAAAATTTGCTAAAAAAAAAAAAAGGCCAAAAATCGTTGAATTTATATTTTTTAGCAGAATTTTAGTTAAATTAAATTGTGAACGATTATATAGGGCACTTTAAAAAAATTTCCCAACTTTTTGCTGAAAAACGTACTTGAATTTCATAAATATTTGCTAAAAAATCTATAAAAACTGCAAAAATCTAAAAATTCAAAATCTCCTTTGACTTGCCGATTTTTATTAATAATGAGTTTTTCGCCATAAACTTGGTCTTTTAACAGTTTCTTTCTACTGAAATTGTTCAAATTTCAATAGAATTCAATATATTATAATACGATAGATAGTTTGTGAAAATTCGCTAATACGATCATGCAGCTTGACTGGAACTTTATTCTATGATTTTTAAAAGATTCGAGCACTGGTGATGTCAAAGTACCTTTCTACCTGGGCGAGACCCCCCCAGCCCAGGAACGTCACCATTGCACCAAACATTGAAAACTCATAGAAAAAATTACTCAGAGTGCGGGTGGTGTCAAATTTCATTGAATTTCAAAAATTCGAATTAAAATTAAAAATATAATAAAATGTCTACTTGCGTAACGGTCATTGATAATTGACTCTTAGAAATGCTACAGAATAAGCTATTCCAAAACGTTAACCACGGTAATTTGGAGTTTAATCCACATAAAAGAAGAAATGGATTCAAATTAGGATATTTTCTCACACCAGTTTGTTCAACTTGGCAGCAGTAAAATGACCATATCACTGAGATATAACTTATAACATTGAATTGACTCTCCTTTACATCTTTTGAGGCCTAAGAAGCCCTATTTTGGTAGAGAACGTGATTCCATATTATTTTGCGTCCATATTATTGTTGCCTACAGGCAACTATTACACTGCTATGATCCTGGCATACTAACATGATTAATGCCAATATTTGGCTTCATCTGTAACCTTGATGTTTATTCTCTTGCAGAATGCCACCGAACCAACTGCTTAATACCAGCAAACACGAACACGATGTATACAAGAGGCTTGACAAACTATACTATTATGGAATGAGACTGTTGCTCTTAGGGATCACACCTCACAAGTTCTTCGGGAAATGTAACTTCAAAGGCACCATTTTGTATGTAACAGTGATTCTTTTGTATATTATATACGGCCTTGGTGAACTGCTTTGGGCAATTATAGTACCAGGTGGTATTCTAGAGCGACTTAGTCATGCGTACGTATGCAGTTATTGTGCGTCATACGGGGTCATATGGGTGTATTTGATGGTAAAACTCGAAACTATTCACAAGAACCGGATAGATTTTAAAAGTTTCAACTGCAGCAGGTTGCTAGGAAATACTGAGGTCGAGAGCATACTGCAAAAAAATATTAATTATTTTGTTAAAACTTTATTTGCCGCATCCTTGCTTGCAGGTGCAAATGTGTCATCTTATATTTTTGGTTTTGTTGTTGAGCTCATTGTGCAATACGCAAACACCGGTACATTGGAAGAAATATGTGTTTTAAGTTGTTTTCCATTTCCACTCTGGGGCCAAATGATAATTGCTGCTGCGAATCTAGTAACACTGTTGATGTGTTTCTCAATAATAATGTCAATGTACATTATCACGGGTCTTCTGAGCCTGGAGGTTGAAACTCAATGTGAAATCTTAACGCGAACTATGGCTTGCGACGAAGTGAACGATGATTTCAAAACTTTCGTCATTGATCATATCCGACTCATAAAGTAAGTATAACAATACCAAATACTGCATAACTTATTAGCAGGGTATGTACGTTTTAAAAAATCGCACAAAACCCGATATTTCTGAATTCGCTAAGTAACCAGACCAATGTACTCCAATTAGTCCTGTCCATACAGAGCCGCGTTGTTTCATTCACCTTTACCTCTCACGCGTTAACTTCAAACCCAGTTATGCACTAATACATGAAATTTTTAATAATTTGTACCTGAATATGGTGAAATAGGGTCATGTTAAGCAAAATGGGCTTAACCAAAGAAAGGCAAAGCTAGTCTATAGTCAACAAAAACCTTGAATAAGACTTTGGGAACTTTATTTTTATAGGATATTTTGGGTATGCATATGTATGTTGACAACATATAGGTAGACATTTTGGTTTATTATTTCCAATAATAAGCCTATGTGATCGTGTAGCAAAAAATTTTTATAACCCCCCCTCAAACTTTGTCACTTTACGTTTCAAGGTGCGTAGAATCCAAATTTGAAATGTCCGTCCGCCGTCCGCCGTTCGTCGTCCGCCGTTCGCCGTCCCGGCCGTCCATAAAAGGCCTAAGAATTTACTTTAAAAACCCGTTCTTTCGCACATAGACTCCATTTGGGGTCTAGTTGGTCCTAACGTTTAACCATCCCGATCGCTTTACTCGCATAGATACTATGGGCCAAAAACGGGCGAAAAAGTGTCTTGCTTTGAGTGTTAGGGGTGGTGAGAGGGGTGAGCGGGGGGTGGAGCGAGAGGAGGCGCCGCGGCACCATGAGGTGGGTACAGCGTTCCTTCGAGGCATGAATATATGTTTTTTTCTAGGTCATATTTGTATGTTAATACCAATGCTTTTCCTACGCATATTTAATAACATATCCTCTCGACTTTTCGTACGTACTTAGATAATGATATTATTAAGGCAATAACTATTTGAATAGATAGGAGCTCAAATCGAGAAATATAAACATGCGTATATAATCGTAGAAGTATAGGTTGTCGCAACTCGAAATAGGACAAGCCGAGGTGTCTGGACGTACGCAAGCCAACTAAAACTACGATCAAACTCAATTGAAAAAATAATAAACCTTTGTGAAATAATTTGCAGCGTTTTTTATATGTATACATTTTTTTCTACTAAACAATGCGAGCGAGAGAGAAAGAGGGAAAGAGAGAGAGAGAGAGAGACGTTTTTCAAATAATTCCCGTATATTATTATGCTTAGAAATGCATATCCTCTGGTGTCAAGCCTAATTTAGCCATTAAAACTCTTTTTAATCACCATACAGCTATTGGAGGCTGATTCTATGGACCATAAACCTGCAGAAGACTGAGTAAAATTGATGGTTTGGCGTTTTTCCAAAAAATTACGTTCTTCCACAGCTACGACGCGACGGCCGTTTAACATAGGCTGTAAGATTATTGATTTCACACGTGGCGGTAACGTGATCCTACCACATATTCATGAAGTAATGATCACTTCTGATGAGTTTACTCGATTTGTCCAAAGCCTGTATTTGTAGGAAATTCATCTTCATCAGGACTCTCATGTGAGGCAGAGATCTTCTAAATTCATCATACAATCGGCATAAGTTTCATAGTGCACAATCCTCCAAACACATCCGCTACATGTTCACATCCCTTACAAGTGTGGCTCTATATATAAATCGTACAAAATTTCTTTAAGCTCTGGGTAAAATACATAAGTCTTGAAGTTTACTCCTGCTTAGTTACGTAGTTATGTGGTATGGCAGAAAATGATCTTCTACTTAATAGTAAAACTCATGAAATTCATCTGCGTTTCAGACAAACCAAATGGGTGGTCAAGCTGTTTGAAAACATCAATAGCTCATTGTTTTTCTCATCGTACGTTTGCTTAGCAATGCAAATGTTCTCATTGGTATGTAATAGTAAAATTACTCCTTATACCTATATTTCCTGTAGGTACTTGGGTTATTGCATCTTAGTGATTAACGCTACTACTTTGCAATGAAACTCGCTTGGGTGATGTACTAATTGTGTACACAATGCTCTCCATTAAATTGTCTTTTTGTTCTAGAGTGTTATTCAACCTGAAGGGTATTACTATTTAGGAGTATTTAGCGACTTCTGCGTCGAATTTATCGTTATGGCGTCACAGTGCTGGTTGAGCTCAGTTGTTACGAATTCAGTAAGTACCTAACTATTGGATTAGATTTCTAGAACCATCCTAAACCTTTCTAACCCTAAACATTTAAACAATAACTCACAACTCGAATAATATCAGAAATATCGCAGTAGTCTGTATCTTGGATACATGACGTCGTACTGGGGTCTTTCCGACCGGGCTAGACACTATATACATAGTATAGATTATTACGGTTCACAAGCAATATCACACTGTAGTATGCTTTTGTGTTTTCTATAATGAGCTAAAATTTTCAAAAACTCTCCCATTAGTTTATGATTTTATTACCAAAGTTTGAATACCATTCATTAAAACCGAAAAGTTGCTCTAATTTCCATGAAATGTATCCAAAACCATTCGTGCATTATTAACAAACTTTTACTATACTTTGTTAGGTGCCTATAAGTTTGATCCTTTTTGAAATATCAGCATTCTTTTTGATCGATCACATTTATGAAAGCCAATCGTTAGTAAATGATATGTTGCGTTTGATTATAATTGTTAGGATTTCTGGCACTTTCTGCACACTAGTGCGATACAGTGTTATTTTTCAAGCTGAAGGATTTTTCCCTCTTGATTTCAAAGTCAAATCGTTCTGAAACAACAGCACATTTGTACTAAAGCTTTAGGTATAAGGCATTAGGATAACTCAAAAATTTCTTGTTATAAAATTTTAGAGCGAAGTTTTAGATATAAGAGCTGCACTTCCCATGGAAACTTGCTGAAATTTTCACTAAGCGTAAAACCTTGATAAACCACAATTTTGATTTTTAATGCAGAATTTTACTTAGAAAAAATGCATACAGATGAAACAAAATTAAATAAAAAACCGACACAGTCAAGAGTGGATGTATCGTTGATGTAGGTAGTGTTCTACGGATGAAAGCACATCCGTCCACCTCATCTTTGGTTTACAACATCCTGTAATTCACCTAATAACATCATGGAGGAAAAATAATTAGCAAATTGTTCAACAGGTGCTGTCAATCTCTGAAGGGGTTTACAACACCCCGTGGTATCGAAAGAACAAAAGTAACGCGATTGATGTCATTTTGATGACGCAAATGGCTCAAAGGCCTTACATTCAGAGAGTGTTCCTAGGAACGATGAAAATAGAAAAGGAAACTATGATTCACGTAAGTCACTTTCATAGGTTAATTAATAATAATAACTTACGAATGGCCAATCCGGCTAGAAGAACTGAACGCTATTTAGATTTTGGTTCATTATTTTCAATGATGAATCGCTGTAATGGACCAAGAAAAACATTTTTTAACACCGCTCCCCTCTCGAAATTTGATGCTTTATGCCTCAAGACGCGTAGAATCCAAAATCGAATATGAAAACGTCAGCCAAGTTGGGTGGGCAGTATAGCTTCCTCACATATTGTAACATGGACGTATATAATAATTGAAGAACAAAGTACGAGTCAAAATTATTGATAATTCGACATTTAAAGAAATTAACGTTTGTGCATGCGCATAGACTACTAATATTCCAACGGCAATGAAATTTATAGGGGAACGTCTATGAAAATTGAACGTAGGGAACTTTATATATGTAGTACCTCGGTACATTTGATAACATCCTTAGTTATCACATAATTCAATCGTAATTTTTCAGGTAATACAGCAATCATACTCTTTTTATGCTTTACTTATGATCCTGCAAAGCAAGAAATAAAAAAGTGGATGATGATCTTCAGCTACATCAGCTCATCACTCGCTCTTTAGTACTACATCTGCACTAATAATAACGACACCTTTGTATAGCCAGGACAATTATAATTTAATCACATAAATCAAATATTATATACAATTTAGAAAGAAATATTAGGTAAAGGCGAAATTTCCATTTTTAGTGAATTAATTATAAATTATACTTACAAAATAATACATTGTCAAACACAATTAACATGAAATCCCTCCGAATTAAAAATAGAGAAAATCCGATACTTACTTGACAATTTCCTTGCACTCCAAGTTTTCAAATTTCAAAATAATTTACCGTAAATATAATAAGAAAGTTTACGAAAATTTGAGTACATGAGATGATTTATGACTAGTATATTATATTGATTTGTTAGCACTTTTTAATGCAATTTCGCCATATTTTCACCTCAATTTTGAGCACTTATTTCTAAATGTTCTACTTCATCGGTGATAAAAAATTTATAAGTAATAATCTGTTGAAAAATATAAATTTAACAATATTTAGCTGTTTCTTTTTCAATGAATTTTTCCTGTTTATTATTTAAACAATAAACCTGTGAAATCAACCAAGGAAAAGATATTGAACCAAAAGCAGAATACATAGAATTACGTTCACGTGCTCTAGTACAAATTTGCTTTTCATAGTCATAAATTGAATAGTAGAGACATTACTTCAGGAGCTTACTCATCTGCTGTAAAGGGCAATGATTTGTTTCTAGATCTCCCAAGAGCCCTCAACTCCAAATTCTAGCTTCATATGTTGAATAGTAAATAAATTAGCTCCGGAGGTTACACAACTGATCAAGAGGGCTTCAGACTTTATAATTCAATATCAGATGTTCCAGGAGGCCTCCATTTCAAATTTCAGCTTCACAGCTTCATATCTAGAATAGCAAAGAAATTGTCTCTGGATCTCTTTCAGCTTATCTGGAGGGGCTCTACACTTTATGATTCGTTTCTAAATCCCAAGGGTTGTCCATACCAAATTTTATCTGCATAGGTTGGATAGCTAAGAAATTAGCTCCATAGGTTCAATTTCAATAGATATGTACTGGATATCTACAAGATATGTACTAAACTCACGATCATTACAGATATACTGGATATCCTACTAGATATGTACTACAATCACGATCATACTTTATCAACAAAACATATGAACTGTTATAACCATAACTCTGCTATTCGTATAGTCACAATTTCTGGTGAACAGGACAATGTTAGTTAAATCAAGAGCTTTCCAAAGAGTGCTGAACAATTTTTGTTGGTTAAAAAGCGCAGAAGGTGAACAGACAAAACAACGGAGTCGTTGCATGTGGAAATAATTATAAAGTTTTCTTATAAAAGGTCTCCGTAAAGACTTATCCTACGTTTAAAACTCGGCCCTTCGGGCCTCGCCAGGGAACCCCCGGTAGCTTTCCGCTTTGAGCCTACGGCTAAAAGGCTAAAACGTGGAACATGCTTTTTTCCCGCTAATTCGGGGTTATAGCGCTTATGATGACTCACCACTAACTTGAAAGGAAGTATTTTATTTTGTTTACTTATGTTGCCGAATTAGCCTGCCGCCAAGCGACACAACTATAACCTAGATTACTGCCTCAACAAGTGACAAAAAAACAAGCCACAATAATATTGTTTACTAACCATTTATACCATCACATTATTTGAATATCTGTAAGTAAATATGAAACTATGACATAAAATCTTACTAATCTTCAGTAAAATGAGAGCTTTCCAACGAATGGTGAACGATTTCCGTGCGATGAACACTGCGGGAGTTCCATTTCCCTAACAACGGCTTGGTTGTACGTGAAACTCATAAGAAAATTTGTGTGACAGTTTTTCGTGACATATAACGTGACACTTTTGGCCAGTTAGGTGATGGCTAAAGCATTTTCCATGCTAAAAAGTTTCATTTCCCCAGCAACGGCTTGGTTGTAAGTGAAAATCGTAAGAAAAACGCTTGCATACAAGTCTGCAACACATTGGGACATTTCATGTCTTTAGTTGAAGACTCGTATGAGTATGTGTTGCAGACTAGTATGCAAGCTTTAAGAGCCACTCAGCTGATCCAGACCCTGGGCATCGTCAAGTAAATGTCCTAAAGAGGCTACATACGAAATTACAGCTTCCTAGAGTTTAAAGCATAGAAATTAGCTTTAAGAGCCACTCATCTGATCCGGACCCTGGGCATCATCAAGTAAATGTCCTAAAGAGGCTACATACGAAATTACAGCTTCCCAGAGTTTAAAGCAGATTCGTTTCTAAATCTTAAGGGTTGTCCATACCAAATTTTATCTTCATAGGTTGGATAGCTAAGAAACTAGCTCCATAGGTTCAATTTCAATAGATATGTACTGGATATCTACTAGATATGTACTACAATCACGATCATTACTTTATCAATAAAACATTAGAACTCTGCTATTCGTATGGTCACAATTTATGGTGAACAGGACAATGTTAGTTAAATCAAGAGCTTTCCAAAGAGTGCTGAACGATTTTTGTTGGTTAAAAAGGGAAGAAGGTGAACAAACATAACAACGGAGTCGTTGCATGTGAAAATCATTATAAAGTTTTCTTATAATAGGTCTCCGTAAAGACTTATCCTACGTTTAAAACGTTCGGGCCTCGCCAGGGAACCCCCGGTAGCTTTCCGCTTTGAGCCTCCGACTAAAATGCTAAAACATGGAGCATGCTTTTTTCCCGCTAATTCGGGGTTATAGCACTTATGATGACTCACCACTAACTTAAAAGGAAGTGTAGTTTTCTTACCGTTATGATGTTGCCGAATTAGCCTGCCACCAAGCGACACAACTATAACCTAGATTACTGCCTTAAACAAGTGACAACAAAACAAGCCACAATAATATTGTTTACTAACCATTTATAACATCGCATTATTTGAATATCTTGTAAGTAAACATGAAACTATGACATAAAATCTTACTAATCTTCAGTATAATGAGAGCTTTCCAACGAATAGTGAACGATTTCCGTGCGATGAACACTGTGGGAGTTCCATTTCCCTACCAACGGCTTGGTTTTACGTGAAACTCATTAGAAAATTTGTGTGATAGTTTTTCGTTACATAAAAACGTGACACTTTTGGCCAGTTAGGTGATGTTCAAAGCATGTTCCATGCTAAAAATCCTATCGTTTACCTTATGAGCGCCATGCGCCGTCTAGAGTTTGTTTCCAAAACTACTGTACCAAGGTTGGGTCAAAAATCACATATATAGGGTCCAGTTGGCCCTAGAACCATGGCAACTATATCGATCAAACCTAAAGAGTAGAACTTAAGGACAAAAGTATTATTTAAAAATCGAGATCTCTAATACTTTCGATATAAGAGTAATATTTTTGGTCATCATCTTTAGATACAATCTGAATGAAACCATCCGAATGAAATGGGTGAATCGAATGAAGCCACCCGGATCGCTGTACGTTCATCCATTTGCTCTCTGTGAAGGTTAGAACTTAGATAGGAAAAGAAGATCATCAACATGAGAGTAAATCAGATCTGCTGGAATATAATTAGAATTGCCTAATTAAATTACGACTAACGTATCAGCACGAACTTTTTTCCCCCTATAGATGGACTAGTGAAGCGTAGGTAGGAGAATGATTGTATCATCAATTTTTAGTTGATAGTTCCTAAGTCAATGTCAATATTATTAAAGTCTGAAGTAACTATTGTAGTCAAATATCAGCTCTAGTTTTCCGTCAAGGCGTTTTGTGTTATTAAATTAATTCCTCCTCGGTAGGCGTCTTCGTCGATACACATGTATTTAAATAATATGTACCAAATAGGCCTTTCTTTAATAATTATTTCAGACAAGTGTTCTACATAGCTAGACGGTCTATCCTGTACAGAAATAATAAACTATTGTGTAATAATTCGTAAAATTTGTTTGTCATTGACAGATACAATTTTGAAGAACCAAATGAGACCACCTGATTTTGCCTCCGTTCGCTCTCCCTACTGGGCTTGCGACCTTACACAGGTTTATCGAAACGCCAACATATGTGAAACGAAATCACGTGAAAATATAGTTAGGACGCTTCAACGTTTAATATTTCTGTATTAGATAACTCTTCTACACAGATCAATGACTCCTCAATTTTACATTTTTCCTTAAATATTTTTTTTTTAAACCTTTGTGACAAATTCATTTTCCACCATGTAGAAGGTTTGCATGGACTGTGTATTGATTTGAAACTATGTTCGTTTATTGCACATACAATCCTCTATTAAAATAAATTAATATAGTTCAGTAGCGTCAGAAAACCTCAGCTGATAACTGGTCTTCCGTACATTATAACATTGTTTTCGAGGTATTTCTAAGACGCTCTATTTCAAATTTCAGCACAGCATAGGAATTAGCCTCAGAGACCCCTAAGCTGATCAGCCCGCCTCCATACCTTATAATTGTATCCTAAGTGTTCCAGAAACACTCCATTTCAAATGTCATCACCGTTGGTCGATTAGGAATGAAAATAGAATCATTGGCTCTTCAGCGGATCAGTGCGCCTCCGTACCTCGTAATTGTTTTCCAAGTGTCATAACAGTGCTTTTTCGTCACGAGCACCGTAGGTGGATGAGGAAAAAAATTGGCCTAAGAAGTCTCTCAGTTGGTCGGAGTTTAGGAATTGTACCTAATTGATTGAAGATATCTGGAAGGAGCTCCATTTCAAACTTCAGCACTGTAAGAAGGCATAAGACTCTTAGACTTTGTCATCATATGCTTACATAGATGTACCCTGAGAAAATTAATGCAATTTAATGAAACATCTCCACATTACAAGCCCCTCTGATCTAAGTATATCGAAAATAAACTGAAAATTAATGAGACTAGGTAAATAATTCACCTCCCTACGCTTTACTAGTCCGTCTCTAGGTTACTAGAGTTATAACAACTCGTGAAGTCCAAAATCCTTTGGAATTATATCAGCTAATTGATCATCTTAGGCGATTTTCAAAACGCTCCACCAGTTATGATTTACTCCCATGTTGTTGTTATCTTTTTTTGCCAAAATTCTAGCGCTAACGGAAAGCGAGCAATTCAATGTAAAGCGATCCGGGTGGTTTCATTCAATTCTTCGGGATGACATCTTTTAATGACCACCATAAAACCACTCTTTTCCTCTGAATGTCCAAGATCTCGATTTTTAAATATTTCTGCCCTTTATTGTTGATTACAATTGATGTCGAGCTTTTAGGACCCACTTGACCCCATTTGAGATTTATGACCCAATTTTTATCAACTTTGAAAAGTTCATACGGCGTAAGGGGAACGGAACATTTTTTTAATTTTATTATTCGTTTTTTGAAATCTACGCTTCTCAAAACGTAAAACAACACATTGGGGGGGGGGGGGGGAATTCCCTTGTTATTTCTTCTTCGATTACATAGGTTCATTATTGAAAACAATTATCCAAAATTGGTTTATAATCGAGAACGATCGGTCAGTTGATGTAATTTCAATGGATTTTCCTTTCCGAAAATCGAGTTTATTATCTATAACTTCTATTACGTACAGCGAAGCGAAGGTAGGCGTTATATTTAGCTCCATTAATTTTACTATCGATAGAAAAGGTAAAATTTAGGTTTCAGAGCATAACATTGGCCAGCTGTCGAACAATCTAAAGGTGGAATGATGGCATCTTCTTCTTCTAACATGGATGTGCCTTGTTAACTTGTAATGCCACGAAAGGTGTTGCAAAACAACTGATAAATGTTGGGTTCCTAAGTACGGTCGGAATATTAGACGCGAAACATGGGAAATGATCCAACTGCTTCTCGCATTCTCGCATAACATTGTCTTGTGTCCATTATCGGTCGTCGTTTAAGGATTATCCATGTTGCGATGAACTTCTGAGCGGCAGTGGTACAATGATATAATAATTTGTGTTGAATAACACAAGTTCTTTCGACTCTTACCTACTAAAGTACTAATTGTAACTGTAGCTAACAACTACGGAAATATTTATTATGCATTAGCTACTTGGTTGGTAAACCTTCTAGAGAAACAATAATAGCGGTTGATTGAAGGTGAATTAGCTTCAGATGAGCTTGCTTATAATTACATTTCTTATCAATTATTTGTCAATACCAGTTGCGTTGTGCGAAAACAAATGGTAATAGAGGTAAAGCTGTGGCTTAGGTAAATATGACCCATTTTCTACTCCAAACCAAACTACACAGCACAGTAAAAAAGTTCTTTCATAAAATCCAAGAGCTACAACAGTTTCAGGTTCATTAATTTATTATCTTTGTTGGGGGCACAATGTCAGAAGCACTTATCAATTTTTGAACAGAGTAAAGAAAGATCAAAGAGAACAGGAGCAAGCCGAAACTGAACCAGCCTTGAATGAAATGGATCCTCATCATTGTCATCAACAGCTTTTCATCAGGTAGGTACATCGCAAATGGTAATTTATTGCTGGCGATTGGTTAGATGTGACTGGTGAATTCCCAGTTCAAATGAAATCGCCGTTCAACCCTATAATTATGTGATATAACTCACCATCCGCACACTAATAAATGATAATGGATTCAGAAGTGAAATTAATGAATATAAAAAAATAGTTGATCCCAAAGTGCGTAACAAGAACAGTCCATTTCGATTATTTCCAATATGCGTAGAATCTACAATGTCCATCCCAAACACCGCCATCCGGATCTTTTTTCCGGAGCAATTGAACCACTGCTCATAAAACTTGACTCAAAAATCAAATTTGGAGTCCAGTTGTTTCTCAATCGTCGGGATCACATCAGATCAACTCTAAAGGGTAAAATATTTACACTCGTCCTTGTGCCTATCTAAGTGATTGTCATTATTGAATTTCTTCTTCTCTACAATATAGATCTGTATATTTATTGAGGTTAAACCTTTAAACAATCATAACTTGACAACGGATCGAAATAAAAATATGCAGTTGGCGGCATTTAACTCCATTTCGCTTCCTCACTACCGTAGGTAGGGAAGCTATGTGTTCGTGATTGAAGTCGAAACAATTTTTGTCCTCCGAAATCAAAATTTCCACTTGCTTTTTGCGTTTCAGAACTTGCTGATCAATTTTGGTTCCGTTTCCGTCTGTCTGTCTGATGGTATGTCTGTCTGTCTGTGAGAAATCCTAGTCACGCCTAAAACTATACCAAGTTTCAGTCCGATTACGATGAAATTTTCAGGGATTGTGCGGATTGGCTCCTAGACGGTCCCCAAAAAATGTCATAGCCTTTGGATTAATACTAGTCTGTGCACACGCGAAAACTTTAATTTCTTATAAAGTCGACCCGTACTTTGTTCTTCAATTCTATGTGTTCATGTTACAATATGTGAGGAATTCAACATCTCGTTGAATTTACGACAAAAAAATTAGCTGAAAACGTCTGCTAAGTTAAGTGTGGCACATAGCACCTTCATCCAAAACTTATTGTACCTAAATATCACTGAAATGTTTTAAATAATCCTTGAAGATTCCATAGCTGGTTTCCAATGGTAATGGGAAGGAGAAAATGATGTTTGATATAATTTACGTGAAATATTAATTTGAGAACAATGTAACTGTAAGGGGATCATTTAAAGCCTAACCAACGCATTCCCTGAAAATGTCATCAAAATTGATGAAAGCTTTAGAAATTAGGTTGCAACAACGATTTCCAGACACACGGTAGACACACAGACAGATAGACTAGGAAGGAAAGTTGTGCCAATTTGATTGTTTCAAACGTGCTGTTCTTTCTTTCTTCCGTGGCGCTACAGGGCCTCCTCATCCAGCTGACGCCACTCGTCTCTGTCCTGAGCTATTCGACGCCATCCTCTGGCACCTAAGCTTTTCATGTCGGCCTCCACATCATCCGACCATCTCAGACGTCGTCGGCTTCTGCCACCTCCAAGTTTCCCGTAGAGCAACCTTCGTGGAAATCGCTCGGGGCCCATCCTTTCCACGTACCCCACCCGTCGGAGTCGTCCTTTTTTGAGAAAACAAAAGTCAAACGTGCTATAGAGCCCAAGACCAAACAATGTGCACAGAGCCTCGCCGTGAGGAAGGCAGAGAGGGCTAACCAGAGCTGCCAATGTGACGATAGCACATTACCTTTTGTGCCCAGAAGCCTCATTATGTGCTTGACGCCCGGTTCCTTAATATCGAAGTGGTAATAGAGAACTACGCTCAGCTTCCGAAGTTTCGATTTTACTTCAAACGTTTCTATAAAAGCAGCTTGTCTTTTGGGTTTTTCGATCCTACGATGTATTACATTTACTTTGCTAATTAAGTGAGACAATTATGTTGTAATTTTATAAAACGTGGTTTTTTAATGAATTCGAGGGTTTCTATAAACATGACGTACTACACACCAATGAATTTGGGGTTGGTTTCTAGTTTATCACGCTGAGCCGAATAGTAACACGTGTTGGTCTCTCAAATTCCGTTATCACCGAGTTTTACACTTTAACTAACTAGTTTCCAGTGAGCCTGCAGTGTGAAGATGTTATTGCAGTTTTGAATGCCTAAAGCAGAAGACACGAAAAATATGAATGTTAAATTATTAGGAACAAAATGTTTGGTAAAAAGAATGTTATCTGTGGAGATTTTTATGTCGCAAATTAGTTGTAGAATCGATAACCGAAGTTTGTATATCCTCAAGTGTTTATTATAGGTATGTATAATTAAATAAATTATAGGCCTGTTATGAGTTTATAGGATTCGGATGAGAGTGACCCTTTTGGTTCATTATTTTCAATATTGAACCTTTGTACTCAACCAAGAAAAAAAGTTTAACCTCTCCTCAAAATGTGGTTTTTTCGGGCACTATATATATATATATATATATATATATATATATATATATATATATATATATATATATATATATATATTTCTTGATCGCCTAGATTTTTTTGAACCATTATGCAGGACGAAGGTTGAGAAATCGAAAACACTCGAAATAGGAATACTTAGTGTATTTTTCTGTTGAGTAGTGTTTTATTATTTATAATCATCACTTCAATGAATCGAAGGATTCCAACCGGATCGCTGTACTCCCATCCATTCGCTCTCTCTAAGGGCTAGCCAAACAATTTGGCAGAAAAAAGAAGGTCAATATGAGTGTGAGTGAGAACTGATATGAACATAGTAAAAGGTCGCCTTTTAAACTGGGTCAATTGTAACAGCTAACATGATTCCAATGGAATTTTTACTTGAAAAAATCGAGCTTTGTTCAACTTTTGTCACCTATAGATTGAATAGTGAAGAGGAGGTAAATTTTTTATTTTAGGTGACTAATTTTCATTAGCCAGATGATTACATCTGTGTTGATATTCTTAGATCGTAGTATATCATGGCTCTTTTTTAAAGAAAATCCCCCAAAAATTGGGGGTTCTTACTTGAAGAATGCGAGATAGGAATTGTAGAGCCACTGAAACGCTTTTCGTTCTAAAATCAAGTTTGTAATAACTATTGGACCATTGTGAGAGGCCTGGGGCTGTATTTACGCACCACTATCTGTGATTTGAGCGCCCCAACACCTCAAACGGTTCTAAAACTCTCAAGCCTGACATCTTCTGGACCCTTCACAGATGTGCTGTCGTCTCGCTTCGGTAAAACCCGCATTATCACCTGGAGCTTAACTGCTGCGGCAGATCCAACGCCCCTAGAATTGATAAGGTCTCTCCCGCCCCGAATGCCGGGAGGAAAGCGGAAACGGGAAGTGAGCCTTGATAAAACGGACCATTGCTGTGTATTAAGCGGGATAAGACGTCATTGTTACGGAGGGCGGCCTCATTCCGGAGATGTATAACTTGCATTTGTCTGCAGCTGAGGGGGCGAGGACCCCACGACGCCCCTAATCCCCGCAGGCCACGTGACATTACTTTATCACTGGTCTGAAGCAGTTGCGCCATGCATATTTAATGCTTTTCGATAGCGACACCTGACTGGAATCGATGGTGGAAAAACAAAAGCTATACTCTCTACCTATGTATTACTGAAGAGCACTAGCTGTCTCAAGATTCTTCAGCAAATTTTAGTAGAAAATTGACCAACTCCAAGGGCTTTAAAACTTGAGACAATTAAATTTTCGAAACTCGTTATTAATTTTTATTACTTGCGCACCCCCTACAACATAAATAAACAGGTAAGAATCGATGTTGTAGGAAATTAAAGTTTGTGCAGGTGCACACGCTACTATCTCTAATATGGTAGGGAATTTTTAGGGGACTGTTTCCGAGCTAAATTCGCACAATCCCTGAAAATTTCATCATAATATGGCTGAAACTTAGTATAGTTTTTAGCGAGCCAAGGAATTGACCCAGACACTCGGAGAGCCACGGAATCGATCAGCAAGCTTGAAACGCATAACGCAAATAAAATTCTTAATTTTGGAGGACAAACATTTTGTCGACATCTTACACGAATACAAAGCTTCCCTGTGGTATTGAGTAAGTAACTTATATAAGTGTATGGATAATGCTATTCTATATTGGTAATGTAAGGAAAGGTTCTCCACATTTCACAGTAACCTACAACACACTACCCCTGGAAATCTGTGGAAAGTGTCAAAATCTAGGCACTTCTCAAGCACACTGTTCAAGTATAGCGGTACTAAATACTCTCTCTGGAAAGTTACGAAACACCTAAAGAGACCGGTCATCCAAGCACCTCCTATTAAAGACACAAATAATAGCATATGGATAAAAACTAACCAAGAAAAGGCTGATGCTTTTGCTCGTCATCCAGCAAATATTTTTAAGCCCAATTCTGATAGCCCTGATGAGGAACCCATCGTAGAAGTTCCCTTGGAAGATCGAGAAATCGACATCCCACTTGTAGAGGATGTGCGTGGGACAAATATCTGTTCGACACAGCATGAACGTATTCAAAAAAGTAGAACGAGGTCAAACGATATCTCACCTCACAAAAGCGAACACTCTTTTTGCAAGCTCGGTATACATACAGGCGAACCCTCGGTTATGTGGTATTGCAGATATTCGAAATGGCCCTCTAAAATTCCAGCTAACTGCAGAGATTCCTAAGATCTCACCAAACTGCCCAGTTTTCCTGAAGTAGAATAGCAACACATTTCATTCCTACAACGATTCAAACTAAAACATGTTGGTAGGTAAATAATGCATGCACATACATTACAGAACGTTCCTATGTCTGGTTTGTGTATGATTTGAGTGAGATTAGCTAATAGACCACTATGAATGGTGGGTTCTATTCTGGTGAGCTAAGTGAGCTAAATGATCTTCGTCTCATTGAAGAAAGCTGAAATTTGACCAGGGATCCACTTTGAGGCATCAAGAGAGAAACAAAATTACGGGCTCTGTCCTGATCAGCAGAGTGGAAACAGTTCATTCGTGTTCTATGGAAGATCAAGAGACGAATGAAATCACGGACTCTATGCTGATCAGCTGAATGATCTCATTTCTCTCCTGTTCACTGAAGGAAACTGAAATTTAACTGGGGGTCTCTTTGAAACATCAAGAGACAAATGAAAAGAACGGGCTCTGTGCTTATTAGAAAAGTGAGCAAAGTTCTTTCATGTTCACCCTAGGAAGGTGAAAGTTGGTAGGGAGCGAGCATCTTTCGGTTATTAAGAAAGGAATGAAATGACGAGAATTGTCCTGATCAGCTCAATGAATTGAATGCTCTCCTGTTCACCCTAAAAATTGTGCCATTTACTCTGCCATAACACATACCCATGTCACAATGTATCAGTGAGTAGCATTGGTAGTTACTTCATTTCTTAATGCGGATATTTAATATCAGGAACTGTCCGAAGAGAATCGAGAGGAAAACAAAACGTTCCACGAACAAAAGCAAGAAAATGAACGAATAGAACTGAAACGATGAAAAAGACTCTTACCTAAATTAATTTCTCAGAATAATTGAGCGACTACTTCACTCCAGTTTTTTTTTTTTTTTTTTTTTTTTTTTTTTTTTTTTTTTTTTTTTTTTTTTTTTTTTTTTTTTTTTTTTTTTTTTTTTAGATTTACTAGAAATTATTAATTAAAAGTTTATTTTATTTAGCTTACTTTCCATAGGAAGCTGGGAAGTGCTGTATTCTTGAAGATGGTTTAATAAAGAACATTCGCCCTCCAAAATAAAAATGTCCCGTTTTTTCCCATGCTTGGGTCGTCCACATCCCTTGGAAAATTCCAATAGGCCTTCCTTCTTATATTTGAAGTCTTACTTATAAGACCTAGCTGTAGAGGGACGTCCTAAAAAGCGAAGGTGAACATACTTATAGTATCCACCAGTAGTTCTGAACTCCCTCAACAGAGCGCAGGAAGATCCATCTGAGGGTGGTTTTAAAATCCTCTCTCAACAGGGGATGGTGACCTCACCGCCAACGCCGCCCGCCCCCAAAAGCCACCCCTATCTAGCGTGGGAGGGTCCGTCCGTTTTGGTAGACCTGCTCACCCCCAGTTCAGACCTTCCTTGTTTACAACCGATCGATGATAGCGTTTTACTTTCGAGACTCCCGTTTTTAATGTTAATTAACGGGTTTTGTGAGCCTTTTCGGAACCGTGTTTCCGGATTTGGGACCATTTCTAGATCTCTTATGAGCCTCTTATCCTGCGGAGACTGCGAGAGAGAGTGGAGTGGGCGAAATCCCTGATCCAACTATGAGCCCGGACATCGCGTTATTTCGAGGTAAGATCCCCTCCCCATCTTTTTAATTGTTCTATTAATTTTGTCCACCGATCTTTAAAATAGTTCAAACTACGTTTAATAGTTATTTCGGATTTATAGGGCATCATCAAAAGATATTGTACGTATATTAGTACCTATATTTTGGCGAGTGAACCTTCAATAAGCCACCCATTTTTCATTTTGTACATGTTTGCCCTATAGGTGCACCCTACTATGGTACCCACCTCATTTGAATACCACATCTTTTGATTCACATGATCAATGCAACTGTGTAAACACTTGATAAAACCAACCGTTTTTCGAATGAATAAGGTGTTTTTGCGTGAGGCAAATAGATATTCTTATTGAATATATAAATACCCGATTTAAAGGTATATAAATCCGTCCCAGAATTCATCTTCTATCAGTAGTTTTATTTAGAGCTTTATTAGAATGAAATGAATACATAAGCTTGTTTTGAGTAACTCTATACCAAATAAATGAATTGAACAGCTTTTCAATTTATTTACAATATTTTATTGTAAGGTATTAACCATTTAGATTCAATATAGTAACATAAAGTCTACTGAAATGAAGACCACAAAGTTCACTTCGAAATGATAAAAAGTCATAATGTGAAGGAATTGAAGAATATCTAATGAAAAACTTTAAACAGCTCTAACTGTTTGGAAGTCCACTTAATACAATTATTTTGTTTGAATCAAGTGAACTACTGGATGAAAATCATGAAATAATCCATATTCAGGGGTTTCGAAAACAAATAAAGTTGAAAACATCGTTCCAACAGCTTTTTGATTAATACTATGACAACATTTTCACAGGTACCCACGCATCTTCATATAGCAAAAACTAGGTTGAATTGTTCAATCTGTTCCTAACTATTTGATCTTTATATTTGGGAAAAAGGTCAACCAATACCTACTATATCAATAACTGCATAATATTTCAGCTTGAATACTTTTTTTCTCTCTCGTCAATGAGATGAATATAATTAGTTATCTGTTTCGTACTATTATTGATTTTTGGTAAGATCGTAAATACAGAAATTGAGCAAAAAGCAACGACTCATAACCTTACCATTTATGGAGTATAAAGGTTGTATGTATACCGCTGTACAATTTGAGCTGAATTACATTTCTGAACAATCCATGTCCAAAAGATGATTTCAATGGAACCGTGAGATGTATACTCGAAATAACCGTAACTGTGGAAAGATTTTGGCCGCAGGGTTATCTACTCAATTGCATTTGCACTCGTTTTATCATTCATTAATTAATATATACAATAATTTATTTATCACAGTACCAATTATTCATACATTACATTTATTATGGCATAAATCATTACACAAAGGTTTATGTTTTGTATTATAGATACCCATACTACGCAGATCACTGCTTTATAATAAATAAACCCCATTCATAGCATATTTTTTATCGAGACTCGAGGCCTTGCGCCTCCAAATGGGTTCACTGCATTACAGCACCAGGACCCCACAATTTTATGCTTTTCAGAAACAAACATTAACATTTAATAAACAAATTTTAATTTGTTATTTGATTTAACAAACAAAACGATCTATGACTATGACATCTTACCACCAAGTAGAAGGGTTGCATACACTGAATATTGATTTGAAACTATGTTTGCATTTTGCACATAAAATATTTAGCTAAGATTAATGTATTTCACTGGGTTCATTAGAAAAGAAATAGGTATGTATCTAATGTGTCTGCATATGCCGCGTAATGCCGCCCGCTTGCTGCAAGCCTAACACTATCTAGCGGTCATTGATGAAACTTAGATAGTTCCCCCAAAAAATCGTAGGTTCGCTGTTCCATTATAGCTTGTAGAGAAAGAACGGAAAACCGTATGGCTTTCTGGATGATTTTATTTGATTAGTTGGGAAATTTTATGTAAATTTCAACCAAAAAAAAATTTTTTTGTTACCTCGAAACTTTTCGAGATCTCGATTTTTCTATATTTCAGCCCATGATCAAAAATGTTGTCAATGTTACTGGCACATCCCCAGCCAATGTATGATTTTTCAGTCAAATTTCATAAACTTTGGTCCAGTATAGTTTTGGAGTATAGCTCTAGACGGCGTACGGCGGACGGAGGGGTTTTTCGATTTTTAGATTTTATGCATCTTGAAACGTAAACCAACAAATTTGTAGGAGGGGGGGGGGGGGGTTAAAAATTGTTTTTCTTGGTCGATTACAAAGGTTCATTATTAAAAATAATTAACCGAAACCTTTATCACAACAACAACAAAAATAAACTACAAGATTGAAATATATATATAAATAGAAGCAAGTGACAAGGTTGGTATATCCCCTTTCACTGTATCCCCTTTGATTATGAAACGGCTTTTCTGTCCTTTAATTATTTTTTTAATGATCTCCAACGATTCACCGAAGAACTGGGGCTTCTTCATCGAGACGAATTAAATTCAAAATATCAAATTGATAAACTTTAAATTCAATTTTTTATCACAAAAAGAAAATGTTAAGTAGATATTTTACAATTTTGAATTTGATATTTTAAATTTAATGTTCGTCTTTCTGAAGAAGCCCCAGTTCCTGGGGAGAAACGTTGGAGATTAATAACAAGACAATATAAGGGCAGAAAGGCCTTTTTTATAAAGTCTCATTATCATTTTTCCTCAATTTCGGGGGTAGGCTATATTATTGGGAATATTTGTTGCGCCATCAAAACACTGAGACGTCAACGAACGGAAAGTGGGATGCAAATTAGTTTTCTGGCGTCTCTATTATTATTATCATTATTTATTATTTTTTTTTTTCTTATTTCGTTTTATTTCATTTTTTATTTCATTTTTTTATTCAATTAGTCTCGAGGAAAAATTGAATCTAAAAAAAGTGAAAAACGCCCTTGAGCGACTCTAAAACTCGAAGAAATTAGCTGAAATTTTGTTCATATATACAAAGTAGTAAAAATTGATTCTTTTTTTTTTTTTTTCTTTCTTTCTTTTTTTAACCACCCTAATGCGGAGGCATCAAAGATAACGACCATTATATCGATGTACCCCGTCTGTTCTCCGTGGATCTTTACATTTGACACCAGGTCTAGGGTTTCCTTCGCCCTCAACAATATGCTAAAAATGTTGCTCGTTGGTCTATTATTTAATTGTTTTCTAGTTTTATCCACACGCTCTCCTTACAATTCAGTCCACGATCGAGGTTGATTTATTCCCTAGATACATCACGATTAGAAATTCCGAAAAGTTCACAACCTTAAATGTCTCAGGGCTAGCTAATCGAGAAATCGAGATGGTGAATGTTTCAAACATCATTTGAATGTCTTTTCAAATAAGAATTAGGCAACATACATCCCCTATCTTATTGATGAGACGCATTTCGCCAGTTCCAGGCAATACCCTCATTTGGGCCATTCTTTCTAGCGAATTTTTGTAGAAAATGAAGCTAAAACTGCAATAACTCCAAAAAAAATTAAATAGAAAAAACTTTTCCATTGAAGAAATCCGTTTTGGAACTAATACTAAATTTCAACGCTTTTTCATCTGTATATTTATGTACAATAGTTTATAATTTATATTTATATGTAGGTATATATTTATGTTTCTGTGTGTCATTCCAGACGATAACTCTCTTTTGGGTTGAGTAAAAATTTTTGTTGTTGCGCCAAAATATCAAGCTTTGCAAATGAAAGGATGAGATAGTTGGCCAACACTTTCTTAGTTTAAATTGCTGAAATGTTATTTAAAACATTTTTTAAATTGTATTGAATTGCTAAACTCTCAAGAAATGTACTAAAGAACAACTAAAAATAGCTAGAAACAGCTAAAAGTCGTTAAATTACATTTTTTGCAGAATTTTAGTCAAAAGAAGTTTGTCAACGATGAACATTAGAAAAATGTATGCACAAAATTATGCTGAAAAGTTTACATAACATTTATTAATGTTTGCTTTTAAAAAAATCTATAAAACCTTTGAAAAGCTCTTTTAGAACATCATTGAGAATAAGTGCTTAGCCATAAAATTGGTGATTAACAATTTCTTTGCAGTTAAAGAGCTCAAATTTCAAAACTAAATTTAATATGATATTTTAAGAAAATACGCTCACACGATCATCTGCATGACGGGATCTTTTCTGACGAAATAGCATTTAAATCTTTCCATTGCAAGTGGAATTATTGTAAACTTATATATTATACATATACATATAATTTTTCTTTTTTTAATATTCCTGGGGATCTTCATTCTTTGCTGGGTATGGAGTCACAATCCTGTTTGCATGTTAGTTTTATACAAAAATCGTATAAACCTTGGCTTTATTATCCTTTTATTCCACAGCACCAATATTCCCCTTAGGGAGTTCAAGAAATTGGCATAACGCTGATTCTCAGGCTGAAATATTCAGCAATTTATGTGTTTGAATAGATAAGAATGGGTTAAGTCAAACTGCCATTGCCAATAATGCTTTCATTGGGCAAGCTCCTTAGTGTAGAGTCTACAATACAATCGAACATAATGCATGTTCGAGTTATTTATTATTTTATTTTGCATTTATTATATTTTATCAAATTCTTTATGTATTCTGAATTACGAAGATTATGTTTGTGGGTGTACGGAGTGTGGAAGCACTTAGGATGGCATTGATATACTGAATAGGTTTGTGAATCATCTCAATGCGAAGACGAATCAGATTATCTTTGTCTGTGGACAAGTCTGTACTCATTTTGTTCACTGGGAAGCGGAAACTACATGTTGGAGAATTCTTAACGGTAGGGGGGAGGGGGGGGATGAGAAAAACTTTCAATTTTCTGAGAATTCGAATGGACAAAAATGCTAAACTAGAAAGACTATATTGAAGATGTGCTGAATAAATGAAAAATATTGAAATATTCTTAAAAATTATTTCATATGGTAGATGGGGGACCGGCCCATTTGTATGATTCTCTACAACATCACTGTACATACATGCGGTCTTAAACTTTGGAAATACCTTTTATAAGCAAGCCCGTAAAACAAGAATAGAAAAGGTCGATAGATTGCCGAACAAGTTTCTCCAAGTATGCCTTGGAATGATGGAGTCATTACTGGGCTAAACTGGTGAAATGCAGTAAAGGGGCCATTCTGATAGGCCCCTGCATCGTTCGACTAAGAAGCACACAAAGTAACACACTTGATGATATTGAAGTTTTGGGTAATGATGTGAGTGATAACTCTCGTTGGAACAACAGAACGATCCCACCGTTCGTAAGTGGACCTTATTAAGAGCAAATCGAATGGAACAACTTTCAGTCACCTTCGGTTTCCCTAGCAACAAACATATATTTACAATCAATGCACATTTATCCACTTGCGCCTATATCGGGGAAATTTAGGCCTGTAGTTTCGGTTGCGGTAAATCTGTTTTTGGATTTGTTAGACATTAGAATAACAACCGGGTAGATTAGCTGGTTGACGGTCCTTTTTACATAATTTTTATTGCCGTCGTAATAATTGCGGCGTGGGTATGTAATAATAATAATAATCTTTATTTGTGTTCTAGAAATAATCCATACACTCGTCAATAGTAATAAATAACAATTCACATGTCAACAACAATAATAAAATAGACACTATCATTAAAACAATAAATCAAAAAATTCGGTAAGTGGGTGTAAGGGATTGTTTAGCAAAATCAACTTCAATTGTTGGCGGAAGGGTTTCTCCTCCAGGGACTTCAGACGAGCAGGCGGAGAATTAAACAGCTACCCCCAAATGGGTAACATAACGCTGCTGGGTTGTAGCCAGATGACAGCGCTCTGACTGAAGGAGGCTTCGCCCTTGGGTGTCATAGCAGTGCTTTGCACAACCTGTCGGAGATACTACATGAGACTGGTGAGTGAAACATAGTAACTCGAGGCAGCTGAGACCGAACACAGTAAGGATTTTCATCCTACGAAACAGAGGTCTGCAGGAAGATCTCCCATCAGCCCCGGCCTTAATTCGTAGAGCTTTCTTCTGTGCTAGGGGAATGCGATGGACCCCGAATGAGTTACCCCATAGGAGTACGCCATAGCTTATACAACCACGTAAGCAAGCATAGTAAAGTGTTTTCAAAACAGTAGAGGACACGGAGAATCTACAATGGGGAATCCAGGTCAATGACCCATCAATTAGGAGCCATCTCCAACAGGAAACATCTCCTGTGTTTTATTCATGTTCAGGGTTAATCTAATGCACCAATTCTGAATCATATTTAGGACGACCTCAGACCCCACCACAAAAATCTCTGAATCCACGGCCAGCATAAAGGGCGAATCATCTGCATTAAAAAAAAAAAACCTTACCCTCAGTGAGCTAAGGACAAAAGACAGGTCGTTGAGGTAAACTAGAAAGAGGGCAGGTCCTAGGCTTGACCCCTGACTAACTCCATAATCAAGATCACAATATCCAGAGTATTCTTCATTTACAACGACACAATGACGCCATTCCAACTTATAGGATTCCATAACTTTAGGGCATAAAACCATAATATTGAAGTTTCTGAAGCAAAGTCGATGGACGGAGACAGTTAAATGCCTTTGACATATCCAGCAGCCATGCCCCAACCTTCTTTCGGGGCCACCTATGACATCCCGAAAGAAGCGGTGGCTGCCATGGTTGTACTTCGGCCTTTAACAAAGCCGAATTGATCCTGGGTTAAGGTGTTTCCAGCCATCAGAAAGTTCATCAATCTCCTTAGGACTATCTTCTCAACAACCTTTGCGAACAGAGGGATAAGCGATACTGGAAGAAAACTGTCACAATCATCTCTAGGCCCTTTTTTATATAGTGAGAAAACCTTAGCCAATTTTAGGACCGAGACTTATGAGTGAAAATCTCACATCCCCCAACCTCTCCTGAGGGTCTATTACATATAGACGCTCATACGCAAACATGAATTTCTTGTAGGTAACGTCGATTTCTCATTAACTATTGGTCCAATTTTGTTCAAACTTGGGTGCTTGTTGGTTATTTTCTAGGAAGATACCTTATGAACTTCATCTAGATTGGTTAAGTAATAACTAAAATTGTTTGGCACGAAGCAAAAGCTACGAGAGTAATCTACCAATTTTTATGAAATCTTTACGGATTGTGTGAGCTAGCTCCTAAATGATATCCTTCAAATTCACTGCCGTTGGATTAATAGTACCTAGTCTGTACGTATGCGCATACTTCAATTTCTTTTAACGTCGATTTATCATATCCATGTCGAACTTTGACTATGCCCATGATGCCGTCCTAAGTATTCTACTGCACTTGGTTGAGTAATAGCTATTGCGCATGCGCCAAACTAGTATTAGTTGCACTCCGCGAATAATGAACCGATTTTGAAGACATTTTCAAAGATTGTGTGGGTTAATCTCTAGGCAATGTTTAGCCAATTCCATCACTTTATATATAATATGGAATAAATATTATTTAATATTAAAAACATAAAAATCATTTTAGAAATATTGGATCTTGGTCAAAGTTCTGGATCGTCTTCAAAGTTTTCATTTGTCCTCACATTCTATTCACTTTGTGGAATGGCAATTGCTGCCCCGTCCTCCAATCCCAAGCACCTATGTTAACTCCGGGCTCCCCTAATACGTAGTGACACTGCCCTCAATATTGAGAGCTGGGTTCTAACGCTGAACCCTATACAGGGTAGCCCCCATAAGGTGGTCAGTATTTCAGGGGTTGATTCTAGAGTTTATTTCTGATCGAAAATTCATCATAGGGATTCTTTGTTAAACGCTTGGTTATTGAGTAATTTAATTTTTTAAGATTTTTTACGTGGTTTCAACCACTAAAACGAGCATGACTTTCATAATTTGCTGTGTAAATTCAAATTTGAGGAAACCGGTGAAAAGAACAATAAATTTCAAGTTGGACAGATGCCTGAGCTTTCTTGAGAATTAAGGTTTGAGTGAAAAAGCTCTCTGAAAAGTAAATTTTATCTAATTCGGGAAACCGTGAGTTTTTTCAATCGGGAATTGAACTATGAGAACCAATATTTTTTCAAGACACAAGAATGGTAAAAACTGCGCCAAAATGTCACCTTTTCAACATTTTAGTCAATTTTACTTTTACTTTGCTAATTAGAGGAGGAAACTTCGTTTTAATGTTGAAAAACGTTTTTTCACTGAAATCTAGGGTTTCCTTGAAAAATCACCTTCTATGAAAATACGAGTTTGGGGTCGGCTTCTGCGTATTTTTTTATGCTGAATCGAATGGTAACACTTTCATGTCTCCCTAACCCCGTTATAACCAAGTTTCACACTTTAACTCACAAATTTGAGTTCATTTAGTATGATAAATTTTATGTGTTTTTAGGGGTGAAACTTCTTAGCTAAGTTCATCTTATGCGGGACACCCTGAATAATATAGATGGTGAATACCGTTAGACCATAAGGTACCTAAGTGCGTAGCTCTACGCAAACATGAATAGCTCTATTTTTCATATCTATTAACATGACTATACAATATTACTGTTCTATTTTGCATTCAAGTATTCCGACACTTAGAAATTTTGTTCTTCAACTAATTCTGTACGCCCATGTTAAAATATGTTTTCAGCAGAGATAGCCATCAGTGCTTCCATGAAGGGATAGGATCAGCTCCGTTCCTGCCCTCTCTCCTTCAGTAAGTTGCTCAGAGAATCAACTTCCGTCGGGCCGAGTCTGATGATGTTTCAAGGGGACGGAAGCCACGACTGTAGGGACCTGCACGGCCGGATCATAGCGCCAGGACTGCATTTCGTGCCGGGACCCGACGCTTGCACGCTCTGCGTCTGTGACAATGGCGCCCCCAAATGGTGTAAAGCAGTGCTTTGTTCTCCCCCTCAGGTAAAATTTTATTTCTATATTTTTTACGCATCTCGCGATATGTATTTTTGTGTATAAAAGATGTGCGACTCCTAATAGTGATATTCCTGTCCATGAGTATACCTAATATTCGGTAGTAAACGGTGAAATAAACTCGATTTGCCTAAGATGACGTGGTGAGGTGGGATTTCGGTTATGGTAGAGGAAAGTGGTTAGCAGCTTGTGGTTTGTCTGAACGTAAAACGTTCTGCTCTCAATGATGAGTCAACAGTATTTTAAGTCTTGGAAGATCGCGAAAACCCCTCTGTAGAATTTTGAGAAAGTTTGAGCCGGAGTGAGCGTTTCGGAAAAAAATCAAAAGGGTTACAGGACGTTGTTGTCCTCCCATCCCAAGTCCAGAGACCACGCCCAACGATTTTTTTTTTTTTTTTTTTTCACGCAGTTAACGAGTTTATTTGCACATTTAGCGTCCATAAAATATTAACAATACCTAAGTAAAGTTCTACGACGCTTCGCACTAGATATTTCAACTCCCATTAACCCTTGCACTTAAATCATTTTCTTCCCGTTCAGAAAGTCATATTAAAACGAAGCTGGTCTTGGACTGTGTGACTGCTCTCAAAAGAGAGAGAAATCAGGTGACCCTCCTCTGGATACCTTGTCACCTCTTTTCGGAGGTAATGAAGCTGATGGTGGTATTGCTAAAAGAGAAGCAGAGTCCATGACAATAGGACCAAAACCAGTCGTTGGGGGTACCAAAAGATGTTAACAGAACGTGGTTAACAACTAGGACAAGAAAAAGCGAATACAACACTGACGAAATCTTTCTGGCATGAGACAGATCAAACTATTTATGAGGTTTACAAGGAAGAATACCACTGAACTAATTGCGTCTAGAAAGACGTCAGAATACCAGTAGTACATTAAACTGGCCATAGCGCAATTCGAGATCACTGGAAGAAGAGTAGAAACTACCAATGGATATCTGCTGTTTCTTTTAAACAGAAACAGAGGATGATGCTAAACTTAACTTGTGCTAGTATAAATGGAAACAAAATCATATCTCTCGATGAAATTCCCAAGGTTTCATGTGTCGATGTTATCCGGGTTGTTAAAACAAAGGGGGAAAGGTTTTTGACAAATTCTTTTACTGCTAATTAAATGCCTTGACGTAATCACAACTAAACTAAAAAACTGCAACTTCATTTTAAAGGAAGACAGCTGTTTTGAATTCTCAGTTGCGCGCTGTGTCACAAGTAATTTTCAACAGTCACAAAATTTTTGCTCATCGAAAAAAATTAATAAGAGAATTTACAGTACAGAAGAAAATTAAGCACTATTTGAAATTAAAAAATAATAATAGCAAAACAGAACAAGACCAGGGGGAACAGAAACGGTCTTATTCTCCATAGCGTTCTAGAGATGACTATTCCCAAGAGGACCATGATGGATATTTTTAGAACGGAATCCAACATCGTCTGGAGGGTTATTAGGTTATAGGTGTGAGACGTTTAGACAGCATTCACCATTCCAGAAGAAGAACTGTCCACATTCATTTTGCAAATTTTTCTCTGAATCTAAAGTACACATTTTCAAGTTCAGAGGATCTCAATTTGATACATCTGAGTTCCGCGATAGACGAAAGCGGAAATTTAGGAAGCATCACTTGCTAAGGAAATAGGGGGAGCATGCCGTCCTTAATTATCTGTTGATGGGATAAAACTTCTCATTCCCTACGGACGAAGTATGTTAATTCTACATCTACTGAGTCAGAAGTAGAAACTAATCGGAATACCCCCCCTCCCCTCCATTTATATGAAATAGGAAAGAAAAACATTAAGAATATAATCTACATGGGATAGAACTAACATGAACACCATTTTGAAAATCATGACAACGATACGGAATCATTACTGAAATTTGACTCTAATGAGTACTATTGATTGTGATCTACGTAAACTATACAGTGCTCATTTATTTCAGATAAATTATTTAGACCTAGGTATATAATACATTTACAATAATATATTTATTGAATATATACGTATAAGACACACATTATTTGTTGAGGCAGAAATGAAAGAAAGATATCACGTCCTATTTTTATAGTACCTATATTAGGAACTCCTTGAAATTCCTATGATTATATACAATAAAATTTAAGTGAATTGACAAACCCTTTCCATCAGGCTAATGCAGCCTGGGGCATTCCACAATACATAGATCCTTTGGATCGCAAGAGAGGGTTAATGAAATTCAGAACCCAAAAACTCCTTTACCATAAAAAATAGTATATTTCATGTTTTAAAGCTACATAGTACCTCAAAACCGTTGATAGAATTTCAATGTTAGGAAGGTACAGTGTTATTTCGCTGGTTACCTACCAAACCCCCAAAAACCAATAAAATATCACTTCAATATCTCTAAAATTTAAGACAAAAGTGAGGAAGGTATACTTTTAATACCCCTTATATTATCAAAGAATGGGCTACACAGAACTCATTCTGTAGAGAGGTGATCACAGTCTCAAAGTTTGGGCAATAGAATCTTCCAAGGAAATCGTTTAGTTGATATTGCCAATGCACTGCTCCTAAAAGCTCTTTTTAGCGAATTTTCGTAGAAAATGAAGCTATTGCGATAGCTTCAAAAATTTTAAACTCAAAATTTTTTAAAATTTTCTTCATTGAAATCCGTTTTGAGACATTTTGAAACGAATCCTAGACTTTAACATTTTTTCATATATATATATATATATATATATATATATATATATATATATATATATATATTTTTCTTGAATTGACCAAACTAGACATGTGGTTTTTATGGTTTATTTCCCGACGTTTCCACCCAGGGTCTGGGTCCTAATCATGGGATAATATTTACAACAGTCGTGGACTCTTCAATGTCAACTACAAACCGGGAAATAAACCATAAAAACCACATGTCTAGTTTGGTCAATTCAAGAAAAACCCTCGAATGTATTATTCACTAGACAACAACACTTCATATATATATATATATATATCCTTCCAGACGATAACTCTCCTTAGGATTGAGATGAAAATTCCGTTCTTGCGCTAAAAAATCAAGCTTTCCAAACGAAAGGACGAGTTTGCTGGCCAGCATTTTTTTAGCACAATAAAATGGTCAAATTTCAGAAAAAGTGCTGAAAAAATCACTAAAAATAGCAAAAAACGGTTAAAATCGTTAAATTTATATTTTTTGCAGAATATTGCTCAAATAAAGTTTATCAACTATAAAATAGAACATTAAAAAATTCATGTGCAAAATTATGCTGAAAAATGTACTTAAATTTCATTAAAATGTACTAAAAAATCTATATACCTAAACTCCAAAAAAGTAAAAATCCAAAATCTCTTTTTGAATCGCAAAACATTATGTTGAACGGGTTTTTAGCCATAAAATTGGTAGTTCACAATTTCTTTTCCCTCAAAGTCCTTAATTTTCAAACAATGTAACATAATATAGTACGAAAATTTACGAAAATTCGCTCATACGAGCATGCTGCATGAATGGAACTTTTTTTACGAATGAAGTGAACTAAAACGAGAGTGTACTCGACTAGCATTTGTCTGCGTGTTTGTCTGTGTTTTCCTCGTTACAGGCCACCATTTTGGAACTATCAACTTCAAATTTGGTAGGTAGATTCTTTAGACATCCGGAATTAGCTGTAGTTTTTGGTGACGATCCGACAACAGGAATTTGTCGTCGGCGAAGCTCATCGTCGTCACATCAACCTAAAATCGACTATGGTATCATTTTCAATCGTTTTCGCCACACAAAACCGACTGAAACCACAATAAAAGCTTTAAAAGTTGTCCTTGACGACAATAGGACGTCGTCATGACTGATGTCTGTCATTGTCAAATCATCAAAAATCGAGTTTGGTAGCAAAAAATGTACATTACCTTCGTGAGAAACCTGGTTAGCGGACCAACTAGTAAATAGATTCTAACATTTTCCATTTCAAATTTGCAAATAATAAAACAGACAAGGAGCTTAACTAGAATAATAATTATAACAAAACAGAAAGCTTGATAAAAGGATAAGAATTTGTCGCATGAATTTAACCCTCTAACTCTGTCTGGCCTGGTCGCTTTAATAGCCATTTCTATGCTGACGGATGGAGTGAGCTAGAAACAGAGTCAATAGCCCAAGAGATCGACCCATTCCTCTATGTTTCTATATAATATTTACTCTATATTAACTATACAGTTTGCCTTCGCAACCGCTAACGATACGGTCCGAAGAATGTTCACTTTTGATGAATTTAGTCGCCGCTTGGGTCCAGCAAGGGAGTTCATTTGGAAATAGGAACGCTGGGAACTAAATAAAAGCATAAAACATAGGATGCGAGGCTCTTCATCCGAGAAAGTTCTCAACTTAATATTCAACAACTACGGTGTTCTCTATATATGTTTTTCCATTGCGCTAATGATTTTTCAGTGCTCCCAGTCCCATTAAAAGTTTGAAGACAAAGGGAAGATTATACTACAAGTACCTACATTGGCTGTTTTTTTTTTTTTTTTTTTCCATCCTTTAATTATCATGAATCACCTAATTTCTTGACTGCCTTTAGGTATGGGTAACGTTTCTTTATTTGGACAGACTGGCTGTAGAAATACATATATTTCGTAAGACAATAATTTATCTTGAGTTTTAGCGGAGGTAAGCAACTTCAAGAGTGGACACCCTATATATATATATATATATATATATATATATATATATATATATATATATATATATATATATATATATATATATATATATATATATATATGCAAAGTTGAGGATGATATAACAGCCTATCCCAAACTAATTCAATATTTTTCCGAACGAATTCAACATTTTTCCAACCAAATTCAACATTTTCCTTATCCTTAAAGACATGATGAAAAGAATGAAGAGTTGAGGAAAATATAGCAGGGAGTTCCATCAGCGAAACAAAATGATTCCACAAACTATGGGATTAACACATTTCTTCTTCTTGTGAAAGCATCAAAAAAAACCCCACCGACTAAAATGGTTTTGATTGAAAATTTTTGTAGAATGTGAGGCTTATGGTTTTTATTTATTTATTTTTAACGTTGAAAATACTTAATCGCGTTTAAATTACTTAATTGACTTACAATGTTACAATTATTACAAACATTTGTTTACATTGTCTCGCTGTTTTTCATTTCGGGAATTGTTTGATTTGGATGAGAAATTGTTGAATTTGATTGGGAAAATTATTCTCCCACCTGATATAGTCTATATTCTTATTATTATTAGCTCTCTTTAGTATTGTAATATTATGATACAGTATATAGTTATCTCCATGCATTTTAGCGAATTTTCGTTAAAAATGAAGTTACTGCAATGGCTCCAAAAATTTTTAAATAAAGAATTTCCAAACTTTCTTCATTGAAATCCGTTTTATGACATTCTGAAACGAATTCTAGAGTATAACGCTTTTTCATATGTATATATAGATATATATATATATATATATATATATATATATATATATATATATATATATATATATATATATATATATATGTGCGTGCATGCGTACTTTCGTGCATGCCTGCGTGCTTGTGGTATGCCTGTGGTGTGCCTATTATTCCAGAAGACAACTCTCCTTGGGATCAATCCCGTGATAAAAATTCCGTTCCTGCACCAAAAAAAATCAAGCTTTCCAAAATAAAGGATGACTTTGTTGGTCAACACTTATTGAGCACATTAAATTGTTCACATTTCAAAAAATGTGCTATAAATCACTAAAAATGGATAAAAACGCCTGAAAATTTTAAAATTTATATTTTTTAGCAGAATCTAAGCCAAAAAAAAAAAGTTGATCAACAACGAACTAAAGCATTGTAAAGCTTCTCACAAAATTATGCAGAAAATTGTACTCAAATGTCGTTAATTCCGAATTTTCCGTAGTTTTAAGGATGCAAGATTTCCGAATCTTACTTGAATTGCAGAATATTATTTTGAAAGAGTTTTGCTCCCATGAAATTAGTAGTTATTTCTGTTTCTCTCAGGATTGCAAGTCCTTCCGAGTGGGCAACTCGTGCTGTGAATTCCTGTGTCTCGACGACACGCTGGGTAAAGGAGACTCAGACCACGACTTCAACGCGGATTTGGGTTTACGACTTATCGCTACAGCTATAACTGCGATTTTATCATTGTCTCTACTAGTGTTTCTATTTCATAGACTTAGGCAGCGTAAAATTCGAGGTGAGCAGTAAAATCTCGCTTTTTCCAAACTCTTCTATTAGATATAAATCATATTATCAGTATTTTTCTGTAACCCTTGTTAGTATTTAAAAATGAATTATACCTTTTCGCTCCTGCAAGACTATATTTAGCAATTATAACGACGGGCTCGTTAGCCTACAAGATATAGTCATGGCGTCCCCGTGATCTATATTTTCGTTTTTTAAGCTAATACTTAATTCAAAAGTCACCAGAGAAGTGAGGTGGCCAGGATTATTGAGGGCATAATGCAATCAACACTAATTACTCTCAGAAATTACTAAATAAATTGAACTCTGAAGCATGGATCAAATCACTCATGATTAAGAAACGAAAAACATCTTTCAAGTTTTTCAAAAAACGTAAATATCCATATTAAAAATTTCAACGAGAAAAAAGACGCTAAAATACAGTTTTTCAGAATTACTTTAGAGCTCAACTTACTGGAAATTGAACACATTTCATTCGATGAAATTATCAGGTACTGTTCGGCCCCTAATTGGTTCCCTATGAATTCCATTTTTTCCGAATCAAGTTATTATCTTGTAACAATCAAAGTATCAGAGTTTTCAACCGATATTGATGAAATTCTCAGAGATTGTGTGGGTTCGAGTCGAGATCTCTTAAGAACTGCTTTGTTCACAGATCAACAGTAGCCCCCGGACATGTGAAAACATAGAATAACCCAGTTACAGTTTCTATATTGAGAATATTATTATTGATAAATCCCATGTATTCAATTAATGTATTCTTATTTACCCCAATTACTATATAGCACATCCAACTTGGCCGTCTTCCCTCTTTATATTTTATTTTATTTGTCCCTCTTCAGGAAGGCAGAATCGAGAATTGACAGAAGAGGAGCGTAGTTTAGGAAGCATAGGTTACATAGCGGGGAGTTTAGGGTATCTACCTGAACCCCATTTTGAAGAAGCGACAGCTCACTATCCTCTATGGAAACCTCCAGGTGAGTTCCCACCAACGTACTTTCAATGTGCATAAAGATCCTTTCAAGGAGCTACATTTCTATTACGCGTGTTGGGTAGAAGCAGCTTTAAGATACACTGACTTTTTGGCAGATTGATAGTAGTGATGATGAACTTCGTTTATTAAAACGAGCTCTCAAGCCCTCTCTTCCGAAAATTCACAGACTTAACTTATTACTTCAATTATATTAACAGCCAGGTTATTGTGTATATTCAAGTGTTTAAAATTTCTAATAGTTTAAATTTGTTGTTTACATAAATATAAAGTGCTCTTGTTTCAGTTTAGTTATAATGTTGCAATACTTTTTTGTTAATGTTTGAAATGTTGTACCGACATTTGTAAGTCAAATAATTCTAGATTCTTACTATACAATTCAATATCTTGCACGAGACAATATTTCGTAAAGGACAATGTATTATGCTTAGTTAGATGTATGTGCATATTTACAGCATTTCTAGTGTTTCAATTGTACGCTGTGCTGTACCATCAGATGTTTTGCTAAATACGGATGTTTATCAAACTCCAAAAGCATAAAGCCATTGAACCTACAAGAAGCACGAACAGGTCATTCACTTAATGATCTAGAAATTAATAGAGAAAGGGGCATTATTTTTATTACATTCATTGTTCTTGTTCTGTGTGTTGATGAAATACTCAAACTTGATTTCACAGGTAGCTACTATTCTCGCGGAGAAGCGCCGCCACCCTATGAAGAAGCTGTGGCAGCTGCTCGAGCAGAAGCAGCTCTTAATCGTAATCCAGGTATTAACTTCCGAACTAAGGGCGGGTTCAACAATTACATATCCCACGGATTAGAAAGAATTATTTATGAGTTGACGCGTTACTCACCAGATAAAACAATTGTGGGAGTTTATCCATCCCCAGCAAATCTGGCGTTCAAATTCTGTAATAACCTGAATACTAACCTATATTAAACAAGGTGCAACTTTTTGGGCTTGAAAATTCCCATTCTAGTTACTATAAGTGTTAGTTTTAAGTTTCAGACCTTTCTTACAGTTTGTTCCTTTGGGCAGTATAAGTTAACAACATGAGATCCTAGGTTTGAATCTCGATCATCTGTCATTGAGAAGTCTGGAAATAGGAAAACAGGAAACTGAATTTGAGAAGTCGTGGAGGTCTAAAATTGCCAAGAATCATGATTGCTGAAGCCTACCAGACAAATTTCAGCTTCAGCTAACTGTGACTTCAAGTTAAGATAAAAGCTCTCATAGACGTTTATATAGAAGTGAGAGAGCTTTGAGGTCACGAACAACCAAAGACCAGCATAAGTTGCTGGAAGCAGGAGCAGAAGATCTATTAAGATTACAAGAACTGGAATTTGTTAATGAAGAAAGAATAGGAAATAGAGAAGAAAGGAACTAGAAATAGAAGAAGAGAGGAGAAGACAAAATAACCTATAGAAAAAGAGAATGAAGGTGATGAAAAGAGGGCAAAGGATGCAAGAAAAGATTAAGGCAGAGCGGAAATAAGACAGGAGACAAGCCGAAATTGCCGCCACAAGAAGAACAATTACGGCAACAAAGGGATACGAAAAAGGCGAAGTAATCAGCACATAAGACTACTATGATGTCACTAATAATGTGAAGTACGTCACACTGATGAGGGACGAGCTAGCTTGCCATCAAGTCTGGCGGGTCGCATGGTGAACTAGGATGTTCTCATTTTTTCCAGTAGCTCAGCCAATAAACCCGGGATGTGCGATGAAACTGTGTACCTCTCAAAATATCGTCACTCTCTCAAGAGGTGGGTAATGTTGGCTTTATTATCAACTACAGGTATTTTCGATATCTATTCAAAATTGATTGACAATTCAACATGTGTTATTTTAGTTGATATTATAATTATGAAAAAAAGTATATTATAGTTCAACCTAAGAACCCTCGAAGAAAAGTTTATCATTTAAAAATTAATGTAAAAAAAAGTGTTTTGTGATCAGGTCAGGCTGATTTGGATGCAGCTATGCAACTTATAAGGAATTTAGGTGCCCCCCCCCCCCCCCCCCCCCTCAGAGGTGCAATGGGGGCCTAAATCCTCATAAAAAAAGTAGAGGAGAGTAACAGCATCCCGTCAGAGAGGTACCACTCCTACTAATGAGCTTTTAATGAGCCGGAGTGATGTTCGGAGTTGGTTTCCCATCCAACGCCAAACTCAGCTGTCAATAAGATCGAGAACAGACCGCGGCGCCCATTGTTTCATCAACGGAACGCCGACGGCGCTATCTCTGGTGCTCTGACGGGAGCTTGATGGACCTCTCAGGAGGTAACTCTGTTACAAACTGCACATATTTATAATGTTCAATAACGGTATTGGGAAACGAAATACGAGAAAATAATACAAGATAGAGAGACTTTATTCGCGGACAGCTGAAACCAAGGCTGTAAACATCACATTCCCTGGTGTAGCATCTTTCACTTCCTCACTCACTTGAGTCAACTGTTGGAGCCCGATCCAGTCGGGAGGACCAACTACTTACGTCTTTGCCTGAGAAGGCCCATATCCACTCACTTGAGTCAAAACACACACCGTGACAATGACCTAGCTCGACTGCAGGACTTCTTCCACCAAGCATCTGCTGAGCCAGTGGCCCGCAGTTTCACTCCGTCGTTCGTCCGACTTCAAACCAACCGAGACGGCTGGTATTTGATTTCGGGGAATGTTACGTTCAAGGAAAACTTCTGCAGTTGAAGAGGTTTAGTTAAATCGGCTTCACAGCTCACCTCATTGAAGTTCTGTTACTAAACAGTATACTTTCTTTTTTGCAATGAAGGAGATGAGTTCGAACTCTGTCAAGTACAAAATATTCTTGAACAGTCACAACTGCACAGTAACTATTGCCACAACTAGAAAATAAAGATGTCTCTCGTATCACTGTTAAAACAGGTGTAGAGACGAACGGCGACAATTTTACAATTGCTGATTCGCCGTGCTGATTCGGATGAGCCATCTAATGATAAATTCGTCTTTGAAGTACATCAAAATTTCAAAAGAGATAGGAGATACTCTCGAGGTTGTTGATGTCAACTCTTCTACTCCACAGTTACCATGTCAGGATACTAATGAGGTTAGTTCTCCTTCTGCAGCAGATTGCATCTCAAATCCACCAGTGGGACCTCGCCTAAGTTCCACCCCATTAGTTTACGGTTTTGAGACAGAATATGGTTTTGTGTCAGACTCACTCCTCACCAATCAGCGACCCTATGTTTTGCACTGCGTCATTTCCAAGTTTCAAATGTACTATTCCAAATTAGTATCATTGACGACCCCTGCAATAAATT
This sequence comes from Adelphocoris suturalis, assembly GCA_030762985.1. Lineage (NCBI taxonomy): Eukaryota > Metazoa > Arthropoda > Insecta > Hemiptera > Miridae > Adelphocoris > Adelphocoris suturalis. The sequence continues at coordinate 50,401,757 of CM061047.1, read as the reverse complement.
GAAAGTGTTACCAAAAAGTATGAGACTGAGGGGGGAAGGGTGCAATCGGTAATCCTAGACCATTAAATGTCTAGGCTAGGTAACTAGGCCAAATTTTCTATAAAATAAAATTATCACAATTATTTGCATACAAGTTCGCAATATAATCAGATATTACGTACGCCTCCATGGAAATGTTCAGGAATGAAAATTATCGTAGTTATCACGATAAAACATGAATCATGAATACGTTTCTGGGCAACTGAAAGAAGAATTCTGATTCTATATGTTTCTCCGTGATAACACTAGTGGACGTTGAACCATTCCTTTTCGGAAACAGCATCTAATTTTTTAAGTACGTATTTTTTGATCCATTATTATTTGATTTAAGTACCGCCCAGGCGCCGATGATGTAAGAATAATTGAGTTTCCTAAGGAAAATAAATTACCTAGTAAAAAGACGTTCAAACTGTTCAAGGGTGGTTTCTCTGGGTTTTCTATGCTACTAATTGTCAATAAGAAAATAATGAGAAATATAAAAAACTTAATAAGAAAATGTTGAAGAAAACTCAAATTATTTATACTGTTAGTATTGTAGTTGATGATTTGTTTCTTATTTTGATTGTAGGACCCAGCGTCACTCAGCTTCACTCCCAGCACCGCACGATCCCAGTGAATCTTGCCACGAGCGGAACCATCCTCTCAGCGGTGACCACATCTCCGTCTCCTGTTCACCAAGAAACCACCGTTCTGGGACCCCTTCAGCAGCCCGTTGCGCCTCAAGTGATCCCTGCACCCATACATCCAGCACCTTCTCAGCTCCCTCCTTCCACATCGCAATCATGTTCGTATTTCCAATTACAACTTCCAAATGCTGCACATTTTTACATTGCTGCCCAAAATTATTTTCATCTCTAATGTGGGGTTTGTCTCACAGTATATTTGTATGTTAATCGGAAAATAACAAACTGACTAAGTGCTGCCTACTCTGGTATTATTACCTAATTTACGGGTAATTTAAGCTCGATTTGGTTATGGATGAGGTAATAATAAAAAACACTGCAAATTATTACATAATGGTTTATTATTTCTGAATCAGATAGCCCGCTATAGTAACCAGCATGCTCTGGGGCTTTCGCCAGTCTCTTTTTTAGTATCCACCTCTGTTCTCGCGTTACAGGCTGCGCTCCCGATGGGGAGCAAATGGATGATCGTACAGCCACCCGAGTGGTCTCATTCAATCCACGGAGCTAATTTCTATGGGAATCAAACTAAAACCGTAGGTACACTGGATTCCAAAAGCATCTGGGACCACCATCTCCCAGTCGATTCTGCGTCCGAAATTACTTGGGTGACGACACCCCACTTACCTATGGCAGAAATATAAGTAAACAGCTATTCATCCAGAGGGTTCAGACTCCAACCTGCCCATGTAATGCAATTTCAATTTAAAAACGATTTGCTTCGAACTATCTGAGAAGATTTTGGGAAGAAGAAGAAAGAAGGATTTTAGATGGGCTGGATCAATTATTTTTGTAACATACTATAGTATGATATAATATACTAAATATACTAGTGTGTTCAAGGTAGGTTAAATGGGGTAAAAGGGGTGTTATATGGGGTAAAAGTAATGAAATACAATATAAAATATACATTATATCCGTTCCAATAAGCCCCTGACGCCTTTCTGCTACTCCCCAGGTTCCGTTCCACTATGCCCCTAATGCCGTACCCCCCTCAGGTTGGCGCGGCGTATTATATGGGTATATATAACACGTAAAAGTAATAAATACCCATTCTCCTACACCCCTCTGCTACGCCCCTGGTCACCCCACCCCCCACAAGGTGCCGCGGCGCCTCCTCTCACTCCACCCCCCGCTCACCCCCCTCACCACCCACCATGACCCCCTGCCAAGCGTGCCAGGCGTGCGTGCGTGCGTAAGTCTAACACTCAAAGCCTCGAAAAAGACACTTTTTCGCCCGTTTTCGGCCCATAGCATCTATGCGAGTAAAGTGATCGGGATGGTTAAACGTTTTGGTCCAACTAGACCCCAAATGAAGTCTATGTGCGAAAGAACGGGTTTTTTAAGTAAATTCTTAGGCCTTTTATGGCCCGGACGGCGAACAGCGGACGGTGGACGGCGAAGGGCAGACGGCGGACAGACATTTCAAATTTGGATTCTACGCACCTTGAAACGTAAAGTGAAAAAGTTTGAGGGGGGGGGTTATAAAATTTTTTTGCTATACGATCACATAGGTTTATTATTGGAAATAATAAACCAACAGGTAATTATCGAGCAATTTCGCTAATTTGAAAATTAATGAAAAAAATATGCTAAATTTCAATTATATTCAAACTTAGAAACTGTGAGGTAGAAACCTGTGAGGTATTGAGCTTTTGGTTAAGGGTGAATGCAACTTTAGTCTCTCCTAACTTCACTAATCTGGCCAGTCTCATCCCTTGTTCCTCTGAGGCCACTTTAACATGAACCTTAGAGTTGGAAATAATTTTCATTTCTGTTGGTTTGCCTATCTGGCGCACCAACCCATTTCAAATTTTAAAAAGGCTAGAGGTTTTAAAACCACCCCCTTTGATCTCAACCGTGTTAAAACGGGAAAATGCCGACCTCTTGAAGAGATCAAAGACGTTAGCTGTCACCTTGGAGTTACTTTTAAGGCTTTCACTGGGCTGCTTTTTCAGTGTGTCCAGAGGCTTTGCAACGGTTAAACCAACACCACTTTCGCATTTCAGCTGGAATGGGTGGACACGGTATAGCTCCGCTTGAGAGGATCAATGCCATCGAAGAAATGGACGATTATCGAAGCGAATGCGAAAACTGCAACATCAGCGCTCAACAGCTCAGCGGGGGTTTGGAGTACCAGGAGGACTTGCAGACGATGACGCTTCACCGGCGCACGCAGGACGGCGAGCCGCAGACGTTCTACAGAACCTCACTTACTCTCCCGACCCAGTGCCGGAAGCAACCAAGGTACTGCTCGAGTACAACAACCTCCTCCGTGTAGAGAAAGTACTTGAATTTGTGAGTAAACACACTTCCAATTGTGGCTCAAGTAAAATAGAGTACATCTGCGTATGATAGCTATTTTTTTTGTCTTGCAATGTATCAAATAGGAACAGAAGTCTTGAGAAGAAAAGACAACATTAGATTAAATATTTTTCAAATATCACTCACTCACCGACGAATCATAGCACAGCCCAAACATGACCTAGAACCTTTGAATTCTACATGATCGTTCCCATCAACTAATTACGGATTAATGTTAAAGGTCCGTTGTAGGTGGCTTCCAAAAATGTCTAAGCTACCCCAGCGCTGTCACCCTTGTGCGGAAATTTATGAAACCTCTCACTCAGAAAACCTCTTTGTAGGGAGACTTTCACTCTCATCTTCAGTGCTGTTGATGACTACTTATACCTGTCTGACCGACTGAGAGCCACTCGCACGCGTAACCACATGAGAGACTGTATTTTTGTCGGGAGTTCAATGTTCCAAAATTAGCAGTTTAGTGCCGAGGCGAATGATGTAATTGTCTCTAGAGACTGTATGAGTGGGATGTATTAGTAATCCCCCCCTTCAAAACGAAATTTCTCCACTTGAAAATATTGTTATCTAATTTTAAAAATACTATTTGGAATCGTTAGACTCCCCTTTTCTTCATCGTTTACATTAGAAACATCCCGAAAACAATTTAAATTAAGTGATTGGGGTTCTTGTTGGGGGTCTAGTCAAGAAGTTTAGAACGGCCACTCACCGTCCGATTGTAAAGAACCAGAAACCACTAGAATAACATAGGTCTGATTGATGAGACCTATACACTGAACGAAATTTGAGGGTTTTAGATGCAATAATATTGCAATAAATCACTCTCAGTTATTAAATTCGTCGAGCAATTAGGTAGTCCAAGTAATGTCAGATGGATTCTCTCCCCCCCCCCCCCCCCCCCCCCATTCAACACCGGATTTTGATCGATTTGTCTATTTAATCTATATTTTATCAAAAGGATTGATTTAAGGTATTTTTTTATCATCGGGATGCTTGAGAGTTTCCAGACCACCAAACTTCACAAATTATTCAGATCTAATTATCCAACTACTTTATTTATATGTTACAATTAGAATTGGTCTAGAAAATTTTTCCGTATTTCAGATGCAAGCTTGGAAACACCCAGACCTTCATATTCTACAAGTAGAAAATCCCCCAGCCTCTCCTGAGATCGAACAGGGTCGAGTCCTACATTCATTACCCCTTAAACTGCTAGAACGGGAGCGAGACCAGTAACCCCCATAGTGATTACTTATTACGATATAATTCTAACTAAACCCCACAACATTTGATCAAAATGCGATTCTTTGTCAACATTCATACATGAATTATAGTTATTTCTGGCAATTAGATCGTTTTTACTGGGCAAAAACTTTATTGTTCCTCCCCAACTTTTTGAAACCCCAATTAACTGAAGCAAATCGTTTTTGAGGGAGTACAAAGATTCTAAATCGTATTTTTGAAATCAAAAAACGATGGTCTGAAGTGGAGAAATCTCGTTTTTATAATGGGGCGCAAGACCAAATGATCGATCTGATCTTTGATCTGATTCAAAAACGTTGATGTAGAATTAAATTTTATGCATTTTTTGTAGTGCATAGTTTTTACGAAGGCACTTTGTAAAATTTATCGTAATTGGTTGACTAACATTTATTGCGCATGCTCGTAATTTTTGCAAACACATGCGAAACAGAGAGATTAATTTTTAAACATTTATTTTAATAAAATAAATTATTAATGAAATTAAAATAAAATTAGTTAAGAAGTAAAAGATTAATGGACCGATTTTGATGTAATTTGTGTGTGCGTGATTTCTAGACAACTATTCCATCATGAACTAGGAATTGTATTGAAATTTGAGCAATTAGAGTAAAAAGAAATTGTTGAAAACCAATTTTATGTTTAAAAAAATCAGTCTGAATAAAATTTTGCTATTCAATCAAATAGGATTTTGGATTTTTAGTTTTTTCAAATTGTTTATAAATTTTTCAGAAAATATTAATGAAATTCAAGTACGTTTTTCAGCATATTTTGTGACAAAATTGTTTAATATCCTTGTTAACTGTTGATAACTTTTTTTACTGATATTCTGCTAAAAATGATCAATTTCACGATTTTTTGCCATTATAGTGATTTTTCAGCATATTTTAATTCCAACGAATTCAATGTGCTCAAATGGAAAGCATGAGTCTGGAATACATTATATATATATATATATATATATATATATATATATATATATATATATATATATAGGAATATTTTTAGAATGCCTCAAAACGATTCCAGGCAAACTCCAGGAATCGTTTCAGAATGCCTTAAAACGGATTCCAATGAAGAAATTTTTCAAAAATTTTTATTTTTAAATTTTCTGACCCATTGTAATAGCTCATTTTCTACGAAAATTCGCTTTAAAAAAATGAAAATGGATGTGAACATTTTTAAACTGACAATTTTGAGAAAACTCCTAGACACATTCAAAAGAAAATGTTGAGGTTTGAAAAAAAAAAGAAGTAGCTTTAGCTGTCTAGGTCAAGTAGTTCCTGTGATAAGAGAGTTTTCTCTCTTTATCGGCAGCCCGTACTATTTTGTAAATATATAAATAAATAATATCGTTTTACCGGTCCATAGGTGCAATGGCGTACAAAGCGGCGTCACCATGTCTTGTGCTCGGGAAAACTGGTTCAGCAGCATGCCCGCATCATCGTCCTCAGAAGAGGAGGAGGAGTGATGACACTGACCCTGCCCTAAGGGGCGTCACGAAAATCAAATGTGAAAATCATCGATTTATTCAAAGTGTTACCATTATTTCCGCTTACTGTCTGTTTACTTGTTTTGGCCAATCCGATTCCGACTAGCCCCTTTTTGAAAATGTACCTATACAATAGAATAGTTCAAATCATACGATAATATCAGACTAGGTGTACTTTTTTTTACTTCCTTCATTCTTAGAATGGTGGCCTTCGTGAATTCGAACTCGCCCGCTGTTCAACTACGTCACCATTAAAACATTCCTCTCTTTTCCAACCTAACATTCCATCATATATTCATTCCATCAAACTGCGTCTTTTTGAAACATTTACCAACTAATTTTTTATATTTGTTTTTGTAGATGGACATGGAAAAGTTTTAAGGCCTATTTTACAATTTCGTTTGCCTTGACTGCGTTGTCTTGATCATAGTTTTGAACGAAAATTATTTCATGTCAAGACACGGATGTTACATTACTACCAGTATAGAAGAAAACCATTTATACACGAATGATTGAGGTTGTGAGATATATTTTATTTGTTTCAATATAAATGTACTAGGTCGTATTTATTGTACGATAAATGGATACATCTTGGCATGATCTGTTGTACTTTACGATATAAATATACATATATACATGTACATGTACAACAATAGGCCTCACGAATTGGGATGAACAAGAAAAAACAAGCTAAATTTCATGCATACCCATACCCATATCTACTAATTAATTAGGTATCATTTTAATTGTCATTTTGAGCTGCTACTATGACAATTTATCTGTCTTTATTTTGGGCTGGTTTCACCATAAATTAGAATGGTAATTTCGTAAGATCGGTTCTAATGAAAAATTGAACCTAATCTTTAATACTAGATTTCAGGACTCTTGCTAAGAAGCGCTTAACATATCCCCACCGTAATGAATCGCAGCGATGCTTACTCACAACGTCATTCTGCCCTAATTAAAAATGACCTCATAATAACTAAATTTCATCACCCATAGATGAGATCGGTTCTGCTTCGATTTGCTTATCTTGAAGACAAATCACCAACGTCGGTTTTTGATTAATAGCGAATAAATCTTTTCAAACTTCAGCAGGCATCAACATTTATGCAGGTCAAGGGTAACACTAACGTTGATGTGTTGAGAATGGAGAATTTCCGCCCTCAGAATCGTATTTAGCACTCTTGAAACCCCCAGAAGCCGATTTTTAGTTTCAAACACCAAAAGAGTTCAAGAATTGAAGGAAGAAAGAATACATCATATGGTTTTCATCCCACACTTTTTCCCTCCAAGATTTCATTTACCTCCAATAATTTCCGTTTCATCATATTTTTTCGGGAAGCTAATCGTATCAATACATCCGAAATAGCTATAGCTAAATTAGAAAGGGAAATCGGGCTACTTCCGTAGTCCACAGAAATTGGGGCCACCAACCTCTAATACAAAATCACAAGCTAAATAATTATCTGACCTCTTCATCAACCGAATGGTTTGAAAAATTATTATACAACAAATATGCTACACTCAAAGCTTAATGTTCTGATGAATTAGCTTATGATGAAATCTAGGGATCCAAAAGTTTGGATAATCGTTACACTAGTTGCATTTCCCTGATGGTGACAGACCGTGAAAACAAAGTTTCCGCTAAACGAGCGTACCAGAAAGACCTCAGCACCTTCATGATTTTCTATTGTCGACCTAGTCAAGCTGGCCGCATTCACATCACTATCTTTCTACCTGGTCATAATGTTTTCTCAAGCCAAATTCATCAAAATCGTGGTAACGCACAAGTACTAATTTGTTGTGTCCTTTCCGCTGGTTATGAAAAAACGCGTAGTCCAAATCCCTGCACTATTGCTCGTTTTCCTGCTGACATTTGCCTTGTCTTGCAAACAAAACGCTCCTAACCGTTTCCCGTAGTAATAAACATCATTTCATCCATCACCAACATTTTCTAGCACAGCGTTTTAGTAGTTTACGAGGCTTCTTTAATTTTACTTGCTTAAACCTCGTCCATCCCAACAAAAGATGTAAAGAACTTGCACCAAAGTATGTACAGTGTTCCAAATTGCATTATTAAATTTGGCCTTTTAAACTTGTCTACCTTGCCTGGTTTCTTTCGCGTGAAGATTATAAATTATATTAAAAACCAATATACGGTTTTTATACATATATCGGTCTTTATTCTTTCTATCAAAAAGGATTACGTGAATATCAATTTTATTTGTCAAGTACATCTCATCCTTAACGGTGAAACCAGCCCTGATTTGATTTCTTGGAACTGTCCGTAGGCTGTGAGTTTCTTGATTTGTATCAAATAAAACTTTCATCTAATTAATTCTGAATATGATTAACACTAGGCAGGTGCGTACCGTCGTACGTATGACGTTGAGAAGATTTTAATTTCGTCTTACATTAATGTCTACAAATTGAACCATAACAAGGTTTGAATGATTTTATTTGTTAATTGTATAACCATCCCGTTTGTACTTAGCCAAAAACCAATCCTATCTGCCCCCGAATTTCGAAAACTTCTTGTTGTCATTTAGTGATGAATTACTTCAAAATTTAAACTTTATATTGAAATATAAGATCTACCATAATGTCAATTTTAATTCATGTTAAGTATATTAAGTTCAACATTTTCTCGATCTCTTGCTACTACTATTTGTGTTATAGGTGTTTATGTTGAATAAATATTCAAATTTGAATGGTACCTCGATAAATAACGGACAACTTTGGGGAATTTGAACATTGACCACATAAATGAGCACGAATGTTGCTTTTATTTATTCAACTTTTAGAAACCGTGAAGTAGGTAACTACATTGTAACTTATTTGTAGATAGATAATCCGAGTTTGACTAGTAACTATTGAGAATTTGGTGATCAAACCACCTAGAGTATGATAATTTCTACTGAACTTCAGCACTGATATAATTTATCCAAGTTCAGAGTTTATTTTCTACTTTTTACCTTTTAAGGATATTTTTCTCAATAATAAAATCGTCTTGAAATAGGTACCTATGTACCTATCGAACGCAATAGTGAATCTAAATAAGTTAGAGTGCACAATGACTACTAGTTAAAAGTTGCATCCTCGTGAGTTTTTCATCATGTGGTTGGGTGTATATAGTACTTGAAGTACTATCGATATTATAATACCACAGGGTACTAGGTACCTATATCAAACGTGCATTGGTTGTATTATTGATTTATTATTCGTTTTATACCTCGCTAATATTACAAATTATCAAATGATCTCTTACGAACATAAATAAAATACATTGATAAATGTCACTCCTTCATAGAAATATCGATCGTTTTATCAGATGATGAGCCGTACCGAGTGATACAATTTACCTCGTTCTAACTCTTGACAATTAAACATTTCCGAAATCCAATTTCATGATAGAAATAGTTAGGAACCAATAGGAATAGTCGATAAGAATGTGGTCCGAAACTACTCATGTACCACCATTGCAGATGTATGGCAATACCTCTTTTTATTTAGTGCAGATGCTGATATTTTTGAAAAACGATCGGAACGAGGTTTCATACTGTCTTCCCAATATTTATAATGGCAGGATATTGATGTTTTCTTGAGTAAAACTACGCAAATTACTGTCGAAGCTAGAATACTCAATGATGGTAAAATATAAGCCCAACAAAAAATTGAATGGAACTGCTTGCCAAACGGAGATGAAGGCCGAAATGGACGTTTCAAATACCATAAAGTAATGGAGAAATGAGTTTGTTCCTGTAATAACGAATTTAACAAACAAAATGTTCCAGTCATGCAGCATAATTGTATGAGGAATTTCCGTAAATTATCGTACTATATTATGTTACACTGTTTTGAAAACTGAACACTTTGAGTGAAAATAAATTGTTAACTACCAATTTTATGGCTAAAAACTCGTTCTAAATAATAATAACATGCTATTCAAATGGGGATTTTGGATTTTTAACAATGGATTTTTTGGATTTTTGATAATTTTTATTCTTCTAAAGTTCTAATTATGAAAAGTCATCGCAGGAGCAGACAAGGGGGTTTAATTATTCTCTAACGTATTTTGTGTGCTTGCTTGAAGCTACATTCTGGGCAATGGGGCTCTTAACGTGAGAAGCTCGAGGTAGAGCGTAGCACGTAAACAATGACCTTACCGATTCGCCATTCTTTGTTGCCTACAAGGGCAGTCGTGACGGACACAAGTTGTTTTCTCTGTTTTTGGTTTGTTTTTATGTTTCTTTATTATAATTATTCATATATTATTATTAATATAATTCTCATTTTTGACCTGTATTGACGATAACCGATGTATAACGATAGTGTGGGGAACAAATTGTAGAGCGAAAAGGTATCAACTAGGGGAAATTCATGTCAACCACCATGTTCCTAAGGACCTTTGCCCCCAACCGCTCCTAGTGGTGGATCTTGTTAGTTCGGAACTCCATTGCCTCGCATTTCAATTGTGGTGAGCATTGGCGTATAAAAAGTCAGCGTTGGCGTATACAATACAGTTATACAAAGAAAAAACCTGTGTCTTTTCCTATGCCGCAACCCCTGCACCTTTAGATTTGCCCCTAGGCCCGGACTTCCATTTTTATCGACTGAATTGACACCCAATCCCATGCCATGTTGAAAATTTTGGTACAGGTGTCTCTGACATGATCGTGGCCCTATTTGACAAGCCTTCCATGGTTACAGATCAGGGCAAGATTTAGCTAGTAGTCTCCCATCCGAGGATGCTCCTCTAGTTCCTTCTAACCATAGTGGGCAGCGAATTATAGGGCTATTGTCCTCGTTTTCTCACTTGCAGTGAATGACTGATTATATCAAAGACTGTCTGAGTCCATTGAGTTAGCAAATACTGTAAACTCCCTTAACGTTTCTCCAACAAGCAATTGGAAATTACACGGCCAGACTGAATCTTTCTACACTGCATTCTGGATCAACAAAGATCACTTTGGTTCTAGCTTTGGATGCTCGAAAATAAATTAGTGCCAAGTCCACCCCTTCCCCATACATCATATACTTGATACGCACGGTTACTGCAAGATAGGCTCTGTTTCGTCTGGTCAACAATTGCGACATGTTTGAGAAAAACTGTGATTAGCCCCGATTCGAGAGCTGGCAGTAGGGAAAAATCTTCTGGTGTAGGAGCCAGTAGTGCACAAGATCTGTTCACATTCCCAATGCTTCAACTTGGCCTCATATCCAGCCCAGATATTGTGAGCTTTTATCCACGTCAATGATTCATTCCTTCTGCTGTCTCACTCTGTGGATAATCTCTCTGATCCTCTCGGCTACAAAGGTATGAGCTCTGCCGTCAAATATTATGTCAATTGGCACCTGACTGTCCAAAAATAATTACTAACCACCGATCCACTCGTTCCAATTGTCGACTCTCCAACCTCTCCACTGCTCTTAAGATACCTATCATCTTAGCTTGGTTATTAGAGCACCGATCTCAAAGACTAATTTGTTCAACATATGATGGAGGTGTCTTGCTGGAATACACAATCATGTTATCATGTTAACCCCATAATAAGGTCAGCTAATTCAGCTGCCCTCTACTGACTCACTTTTGATGCCTTTAAACGCTTAATCTAGCCTCTTGTTTCACAACCTCATTCAACATCAATCATCAATTGGTTACAATAGTAGTAGGAAACTATATATATATATATATATATATATATATATATATATATATGAATTAGCGAATTTTCGTAAAAAATGAAGCTATTGAATTTTAAAATCAAAATTTTTAAGAATTTTCTTCATTAAAATCCGTTTTGAGACATTCTGAAACGAATGTCAAAACATATATGTATCCATATATATATATATATATATATATATATATATATATATATATATATATATATATATATTTGTGTGTGTGTGTGTGTCCTTCTAGACGATAACTCTCCTTAGGAATCAGATAAAAATTCCATTCTTGCGCCAAAAAATCAAGCTTTCCAAACGAGAAGCTTTTCGGACGAGTTCAAAGCAAAAAACGGCTAAAAATCGTTAAATTTATATTTTTTAGCAGAATATTGCTCAAATAGAGTTTATTAGCTATAATATACATTACAAAATGTATGTACACAATTATGCTGAAAATATACTTGAATTTAATTAAAATATGCTAAAAAATCGATAAAAACTCCAAAAATTATGGCAGAAAGAGTTTTTTGCCATAAAATTGGCAGTTAACAAATTCTTTTCCCTTAAAGTCCTTAATTTTTAAAACAATGTAACAAAATACAGTGCGATAGTTTAAGAAAATTCTCTCATACGATCATGCTGCATGACTGGACTTTTTTTCCGGGACTTTTTACGGTCAGCAGAAATGACACATATATCACCTCCTCATCCTAAAAACTCGTAAAAAACAAACCCCCCCTCTTAGTTGCTGGTATTTATTTTTTGTACAATTTTCTACTACTTTCAATTATGTGTCTAGGTCAATTGCCATTTCGAGCAAACGTCCATCTACATATATGGCCTCAAGACCCGCTTGAAAATATCAAAATCTGTCACAGTATCGATTATTCCTATCTCTTATATTTGACAAAATACCCACCCCATAACCGGTTCATTGATTTTAGATAATCACACTTTCAAAGTACTACCCCCCCCCCCCCCCCCCCCCCCCAATTAAATGTACTTCAACCTACTTCGGCTTTACCCATTTAGTTCTATATCTGTCATAAACTTGTCCACAGTACGTAGTCAAAATCTGATTTTAGCGATGTGAATTGTGCAAACATGTAAAATGGAAATACTTAGCGATTCTTCGCCACTAAATAAAAAATACTTCTGAGTGATTTAAAAAAATGTGCGGGTGCGTAATTTCGATTAATTTTTCGACTTTCTATTTTTCTAGTATAGACTGTTTACTGATCTTGATGTTTCTAAGTACCTACCATTATTTATTTTAGATAGTGCCAAAAGATGTGTTAAGCTCAAATTATCCGTGCATCAGACTCAAAGATGACTGGGAACGTGGAAAATAGTGGTTTACTCCCTGAATCTAATCTCTTGTATATTGTACCCTTTTACCTCAATATATTGTTTCAACTCATTTTAAGATCATTCTCAAATATTACTTGGTGTTTTCAATAACATTCCGGCATAGGTGATACAGAGCAATTAGTTAATGATTCGGGAACGAGAATATTGTCGAGATATAGAGGAGTAATTGGAAACGTCAACGCCCGTTTTCTCTCAAATTACCCAAAATTCAATGGGTAATTGAACCTCTTTAAACTTGATGGATGAATTACTCCTGAAGTGGCTTAAATTTAGTTTAGTTTTTCCAACTTGATGGATGAAATACCCCTGAAGTGGCTTAAATTTAGTTATTTTAAATAAATACCAGCCATGCGACTTTCAACCAAAACTCAGTTTAGTATTGCAGTAAAACGAGTATGAAGATTGCGAGTGACAAACATACTCGTTAGTAGGTACCTGCTAATATGCGGTTAGTTGTTGATCACTTAGAATGGTCTCTCATTCATCTTGGAAAACCTTCACTAAGATTAATTCATTAGTTGAGAAAATATAATATTGGGAACCAAACAATAGGTATTTTATTTTACCCTCGCTCGTGAAAATATGATATACGTGTGTGGTGGCCCTCTACACTGGGAGAGTGCGTCCGTCTACCCAGCGAGTTGAACGCGCCTTTTCCCCAATCATTAATTGGAGATAGGAGATTAATTCGCACATTTACCTTAAAACATATTCGTAAATATGTTTTATCCCTCACTTACTTTTTACCACACAAACAGTATGTCTTACTTACTCTCACATACTGACAGTTACGTAATGTTACTCTTACAAACAGAGAGTCATAAAAATGGGTCAAGAATTGCAGCTTAGGCAGCGTCGACAAAATTTTTCCGAAGGCGGAGGGCGCACACTTTGAAAAAATAATAAACGAAATAATAAGTAAATAAATACGTTGAATAGTGGGGAGGATGCCACGTTATTCGTTTAAATATTTCACATCTCATCCTCATTTTCAGAGGAATGCAAAAAAAAGCCTCTTGGTCCTTCTAAAAACTTGGCATATTTGTATCTTATGAACTCTAATCAATATAGGAAAAACCTTTATGTGCGCAAAATTGAATTTTATGTGAATTACAAATTTTTGGGAAAACAGTTATTGCGGAGAGTCCAAAAACATGTACCTATGATTCTTTGTGCATGTATGGTATGGTATTTCTCCCGTTTCATTTTTTGGATTTCAGACATAAAACTCTACGTCGATAAAGAAGTTTGATAATTTCTGAACATCTAATTTGGAGGTTAACTTCAGCATATAAAGTTTTGAATATCACCCATTGGAAAGCCCCAAAATATTTTAGAATGATCCTAAAGAGAATGTATTTGCTCAGGAACTATACGTGTCGGCAATCTAATGGATCGTGAGATTGCTCCTGCTCCTTTTATTGTAATTAAGATTACTATTAATTCATTCCCAGGATTCATAGATTGATATTTGAATATTCAGTTCCGAAATAGTATTGTTATATTCAACGTTTAAAAAGTATCGAAGTTGTTTATATATAAGTATTCAACTAAGGACCTATCCCAACGAAATTTTAGCTACAACAGACCAAAAATTTAATTTTTAATTGAAGATTGTTTAGCGTAAGGCAATTTGATTAGTAGATGATAGGGGAAATGAACGAAAAAAACGAAATGGTTGCTTCCACCTCAAACAATTTAGAAAAATGATGTAAAATTATGTGATCGATGAATTATTTAAAAATTAGGAAATGTCAATCAACGCATGATAACCAGAAAAATAGGCAACTTGAGAAAAATGAACTTGGATGTGAATGTAAGTTTAATTGTGAGTGATATTGACATTTTGAGTGAAGACTGTTATGGTAACTCTAAACTTTATTTTGTCCATTGATTTGAGAAAAATGTTCAGTATTCCATGTCTACGAAACGATTGATTGTTTTGAAATTATAATCATGATTGATAATAAAGTGTTACCTTAATGTGAGATATTCATTTTGCCTTCTGTACGATGAAGGTGTGCGTACTTTCCTGTATTTGAACCACCTAAAAGGGGTAAATTAGCCTTCAATAATCAGCTTATCTCCTTGAAGAATCGGTTACCCTTTTTTTTTTTTTTTTTTTTCTCTCTTTTTTTTTTTACACTATTTCTAACAATATATAAATATTTTCACTAAATTAAGTTGGTAACTAAAATAACATACAGCCCGCCCTAATCATAATTAAACTCCGAAATCAAGAACTTTCTGTACATCCAAGCCAATGTACAATACCTGGCCTGCCCATCCCACTCCCCGCTGCTATTCAACAAATTCAAAATTTCCTTCTCAATTTACTCCTTTTTTACTCAATTTACTCAATTTCCATTAAATTTTTACTCGGAACGAGTTTTAAGTATCTATACCTATATTCAAATTTAAAAAAAACCTTCAAAAAAGGTACAGGTAAACTATGTTGTATAATATTTTTTATTTAAATGATGAATAAATAAAATGTTTTTTCTTCTGATTTTGACGGAACACATTGTGCCAGGCGTATAATCATCTCATTGTTTTTGTGCAAAAATATGGAGTTGATACTTATAGTAGTTTTTGTGAAAACCGTGTCGTATATTGTGTCAGAATTCTGGGCTGCCGATTACATATTTGAAGAGACGTAAATTTCTACCTATACGTCAGAATTAGACCAAATTCACAGAAATCGACGAACAGATGATGAAAAAAATGGCTCCACCGAATTTCAGAAGGTTTGAAAGAGTAGTGACCAAGATATGACAATTTTACTCAAACAACGCATTTCCCGAGAAATACACAAGCGAGCACCCTAGGACCCACCCCTTTTCGATCAACATTGATTGACTTTTAGAGTTTCGAAAACCGAATGTTGAACAATGATCACTTTGTCCTGCCTACTTCCAGGGGAAGCCAACACTTTCCATGAAAAAATTTCCTCAGTGCGTAATTACTAGAATTGCTTGAGATCATAGTGAGATTTTTAGAAATCCTAACACAAAAAATGCAAATGCGGGACCGTACATTTTTTCCTAATTCACCTAAGGTGCTCAAATTTAATATGGACCTCCTTTGTGACACCTGAAAAACAATTACCACGTACGGATGCACACTGATCAGCTGAGGAGCCAATGATTCTAATTTCATTCCGTAACGACCTACGATGATGGAATTTTCAATGGGGTGCCTCTGGAACATGTAGGAATCAACTATGAGGTATGGAGGCGAGCAGAATTTCTTTCCTAATCAACCTACGGTGCTGAAATTTGAAATAGAGTACCTTTGGTATACCTTCAAAACTATGTTACGAGGTATGGAAGGACCAGTTCTGGGTTTCTGAGGCTGATTTCTTTTCTAATCGACATACTAAACTACATTAATTTATTGTGATAGATGATTTTATATGCGATACAAAAACATAGTTTCAAATCAATACACAGTCGTTCTACATAGTGGAAGTATGAATTTGTCATGAAGTACGTTGTTTAATAAAATTTACGAAAAAACGTAAAATTGGGGATTCTGGCGCTATTAAGAGGCAAACCCTTTTGCGTCGCGCAGTGCCTAGTATATACAATATAAAGGGTTAAAGAGGGTTAAATAATGGTAGACCATTGATTTGTGTAGAAGGGTTATCTATCTAATGCTGAAATATTTAACCTTTGTGAAATAATTTGCAGCGTTGTTATTCGATTAGGTATCGGATTCCACACTTCTTGTAACGTAAAACCAGCTAAATTTGTGAGGGGGATACTGCGCCATGTAATATCCTAATCACACTTGGAAAGAAACACTCGAAAGATTACTACACTAGAACTGAACTTATTATTAGATACACACAAACAATATAATCTTAACGATCATAGTATCAAATGATATCCAACAGGGGGGGGGGGGGGTTAATCTTGGTCGATAAAAGGTTCTTTCTTGAAAATAATAAACCGAAAATTCTCATTTTTGGAAAATAGAATTTTAGCAAATTTCATGGAAATTGGAGCTATGACAATTTCTTCAAAAAATCAAAATGATCAATAATTTTCATTATTGAAATCCGTTTTGAGTCGATCAGAATACCCCCTAAATGGATTTTATTCGTTTTCGGTTTATTATTTTCAATATGCACCTTAAAAAACAAATTTTAACTCCCCTCAAAATTTGTTGGTTTACGTTTCAAGATGCGTAGAATCCAAAAATCGAATAAAACTAAATCCGTCCCGTCCTCCTTACACCGTCAACAGGTTTTCTCCAAGAAGAATGGACCAAAGTTTTTGAATCTTAGGTTATAAATAACATTTCGGGCCTAGTTGATCCTTGAAGCACGGCATCAATTTTTCTCAACTCTAAAGGCATTTAAGGGCTGAAATATTAAAAAATCGAGATCTCGAAAACTTTCTAGGAAACAGCTGTTTTTTGTTTGTCATTGATAGATATTATCCCAAAGAATCCAATGAAACCGCCCAGAACGCTGTGCTTTAATTCGTTTGCTCTCCCTAGTAGCTAGAACTTGGGAAGAAAAAATAGCAGCAACATGGAACCAAATCATAACAGTGGTACATGATGAAAATCGCCTAGTAAACTATGAGCTTCATCAGTTATCAGCTTTCGAACTGTTATACTTTTTTCGTCTTTAGATGGACCATGAAGCTCAGATAGGTTTTTTCTATCTCATCAATTTTCAGTAAGTGGGTACCCTGTACGTAAATTTAGTTATAAAACAAAAAACGCTTGCATACGAGTCTGCAACACATTGGAACATTTTATGTCTTTAGTTGAAGACAAGTATGTGTTGCAGACTCGTATGCAAGCTCTAAGAGCCACTCAGCTGATCCGGACCCTGGGCATCGTCACGTAAATGTGCTAAAGAGACTGCATACGAAATTACAGCTTCCTAGAGTGTAAAACATAGAAATTAGATTTAAGAGCCACTCATCTGATCCGGACCCTGGGCATCGTCAAGTAAATGTCCTAAAGAGGCTACATACGAAATTACAGCTTCCTAGAGTGTAAAGCATAGAAATTACCTATTAAAATGATTTAACCACCGCTTCTCAAATCAAACCGTTCTCGCAATATTTGGATCACCTGCTATGAATCAAATCATCGAAACACCAGCACAATGAAATCATCAGAAATTAACAAGCGGTGGCAATCATGTTCACAATATCAATTATTGAGAATGATCACCTGAGTGTACACAATTATTCAAATAACCTTGCTCATAACTCAGCTTGTTGGCCACGCACTTCGTATTAGTTAACATAATATGGTTGGATAAATCGAGAGCTTTCGAACGAATGGTCAACGAATTTTGTGGGATGAAAAACGCCGAAGTACCATTTCCCTAGCAACGACTCGGTTGTAAGCGGAAATCATCAAAATATTTTCGTGAGCAATTTTCCGTCACGTTTTTTTAGTTTATGTGCCATAGCAAAGACATAAAATGTCAATTAGCTCAGGTGGACTAGTAAGAAGTGGAAGTGTAGATCTGTTAATTAATTGCATCATTTTTCCGAGTGTACTGTAGTTGTCCTGTTTATCAACGTAGGCATATGGATGGCAAAGTGTTCCTTTCTCCCGACCGCCACGAAATTGCATTACGCAAATTGTTGAAGAAGGTGCGTTACGCTAAGGGGTCCAGCTAATTCAGCCAGGGACACCTCAAAAACAATCAAGAGGTACAGAGGCGCACTAATCAGCCGAGGAGTCTCTTTGATTATTTTTTCCCTTTTCGACCTACCTTTTTGACCCTTACTGTGCGTAAAATTGAGCGGTCCTGGGGCTGAAAAGGTGTGAGCCCTTTTGGAAAGCGCGAACCGACATGTTTTGATGATACTATGCACGGGGTATAATAGTTATAGACCAATGAATTGCGAAGAGGGCTTTTCTAACCTAGAAATAATGAACCTTTGTGGAATATTTTGCAGTGTTTTAAATTCTACGCATCTTGAAACGTAAAACAACCAATGTTGAGGGAGGATAAACAATTTCTTTTTCTTTGTCAATTTCAAAGGTTCATTATTGAAAATAATAAACCAAAAAGCTGCAAATTATTACACAACAGTTTATTATTTCTGTGTGAGATAACCCTTCTACGCAGTTCATTGGTCTATAAAAATTATACCAAATCATTGGTCTATAATCTTTTAAATCCCATCAATAGTATATCATTTTAAAAAAACATGGCACTTCGCGCCTCCCAAAAAGGTTTAAATCCTCCAGCTTCAGAACCCCATAATTTCACGCTTTATAATTAAATCCGAAAGTATAGAGATGTAGAAAAAATGTCGAAAACAGCGATGAAAAGCAGATAAATTGCCCTCCGAGGTCCCACATCTGATCGCAACCCTGCCAAACGTTGTAATTAAAGCCTAGATGTCCCAATGGAGCAGCTCCATTCAAGATTTCAGTACCATAATTCGATTAAGAAACAAATTAGGGTCAGAGATCCCTCAATGGATCACCACACCTACGTGCACTGAAATTCAATTGTAGATATTCCGAAGGAGGTCCATTTAAAATTTCAGCTCCGAAGGCTAATTAAGAAAGAAATTTGCTTCACGGGCCACTTAGAGTGACGCACCTTTGTAAATGATTTGCGTAATGCAATTTTGTAGCGAGCGGGTAAAAGGCTGACTTTGGCATCAATGTGCCTACAATCAATCAATATGCTCCTACAGAGAGAAAATTAATACAATTAATTCACTAGCCCCCTGTATAACGACATTATTAAATAAATAACTACCAACTGAAAATTTATAGGATGAAATAAAAAACACCAAACGACGCTTCACTAGTCCATCCATTTGGTCAATATCTAGTTATAATTAACTCGATTTCGCGAGTCACGATTCCATTGAAATTATAGTATTTTTCTAATCTAATTCAACCTTTTTCCAATTAAATTGACCTTTTTTCCAAATGAATTCATATTTTTTTCCAATTTAATTCAACCGTTATCCAATTGAATTCACCTTTTTTTCCATTTAAATTAAACCTTTAGATTTTAGTCAGAAAAATTTGTACTTACCTAAATCTCGTCAGAAAAGTGGATTAGGAGAAACTGATGTTTATACCGACGAGAGTGGGTTCAATCGACATCTCAGGCGCTCTCAAACCCGATCGAGGACTGGAACTAGAGCTGTAATTACCGTTCCAACTACAGTAGAGCCCTGATTATCAGCGAGCGGATTATCCGCGAGTGCCACAAAAATTTCTTTAAATTACGAACATTGATCTTGACCTTGTTTTACATTTACTGTTCTTTATTTTAGTGATTTAGATGTAGGGAAAAGGTGTCTGCTATACTGTACATATTTTAAAAGTTTTAAATATCATGTTTGTTGCACAGTAAAACGTAGTTTTTATGCCGAAATATATTTTTGGGGGTTTCACCTCATTTTTAGTCTTCATTTGGGTTATCCGCAATTTTCGCTATCCGCAGTGCCTTGCCACCCAATTCCGCGGATAATCAGGGCTCTACTTTATAGTATTTTACCTTTTAGTTAAACCTTTTTCGCATTGATTTAAACCTTTTTTACTTTAAATTAAACCTTTTTCAAATTGATTCAAACCTTTTTTACTTTAAATTAACCTTTTTAACTTTCATTTAAACCTTTTTCATTCCCATTTAAACTTTTTTTAAACTTTCATTTAAACCTTTTTCACTTTCATTTAAACATTTTTTACATTGAATTAAACCTACTTCTATTCCCAAGTAGGAAAATAAATTTTTGAACAAAATGAACACATGAAAACTTTATTTCATGAACAAGGAACAACAGGTGAAAACTTTATTTATACAATATATATACTAATATTAATTTGGGTGATTGAAATTGACTTTAGTTCAACACTTTGTTTTTAAATTATGAAATATTTATTTCGGGAATTAGACTGATACAAAAAAAACTACTAACAAACTATCACTTCACTGTCTACTATTCCACTTAAATAATGTTCACTACCTATCTACTTTTCACTTAACTAACTCACTTTTTAATTAGGAATCTGAGACTTAGGTATCACAGTGACAGTTTCACGTAAATATGAAGGACTAACAGCAATAACCAAGAGGAAGGTAACTTGAAATTGAGAAGGTTACAATATACGTAGATCCGGCATGGAATCTATAAATGCTCCCTATCCCATGCATTACATAGGATTGGCCCAGAAATTTCCAAAATTTGAATCCTTAAGGTACCTTGTGACAACGCGACATACCTCCGCAATCAGTCAGTCACGACACAACCAGCGTGTTCAGGGGTGCGACGCTAGGGGCGCAAGGGTAGAACATGCCTCCCGACAAAAAGGGAGACCTCCTCACTCTGTTTCCTGAACTCCCACCAGACAGTAAACAATAAAACCAATCAGTCTAATTAACGCATATACGATTTCATATAGTATTCAAGATACAATTTTGATTATCCTATATTGCTAGCCCTCGACTGATCCTTCATCCTGATTCCTTGCGGTGTTTCTATTTAAACTGTAAAACTATATTTTGGTGAATTCCTCTCAAGGTTAGTTAGAACTCCCATAGAATCTTTTTGGAGCAATAATTATAGTTCTCGAATAAACCAGCAAATTAGTGCCTTTAAATCTGTGTACCTATTTGTCTCCTTATTCCTGTATATTAAGAATGAAACATCTTAGGGACTAATCCCAGTATAAAAACTACTATAGCAGGCAGTCACTTTGTCACAACCTATTTTGAAAATATTAGATTGAGATTATTATATCTAGATATATACATTTTTCAAAAAAATAATAATATACCAAATGAGAGCTTAAAGCATTTTAGACAGGACTTAGGAGCTATGACTAAATAGGTTGTGGTATTATGTATGTCTGATGGACTTAATAGTAACATGGATCAAGTACCTAAGTACTTGCCCTTCCAGTCTCTAAATATGTAAAATAAAGTTGAAATTTCTTCCAACTTGTTATTTAATGTTAGTGTGTCTGTATTATTTTCTGATAAATATATTTCCAATACCTCTAAACTTTGAATTTTAAAATAACTGTTTTCCCTGTGAAGCAGGGTGGCACCTTCCTCCAAGTCACAAGTGTGGTTCTCTTCCAACAGATGTTTGACAAATTCTGACTGGCCCCTGTAGGTCTTGAGAGTCTTCTTTTTCATTTTAATGCTGGCTTCCAACTTCGTCCTTTTTCTCCTATGTGTCAATAAATACTTTGATATCAGATCCTTCACCTCCTTCGACTCCTGTTTTATTTGCTTAATAACTGCTTCCGTGGCTTCAATTCTCCGTTTAGTGGCTATATGTTCTTCCCAACGTACTGCAGCAGAACGAGAAGTTTTTCCAATGTACTCCCCTACACAGTCCTGGGTGGCACATTTCAAACGATATACCCCACTTGCAGTTGAATTAGGGTTGGCGATTGATCTCCCTAGTTTATGGATGGTATATAGGAGGAGAAGGCTCAATTCCTGCTTTTTTGGCCTCACTCATAATTCTGTCTGATATACCCCCATTGTATGCCACCTTCCTGTACTTTTTAGGTTCCGAGGGATGAGTTCGTTTTAAATTGGCTCTATCCGCCCTGTTTTTTGTAGCCTTCAGAATATTATCTACCATGTTTGCCGTGTACCCAGTGTTGATGGCAATCAGCTTTAGGATATTAACTTCCTGGTGGTAGGCTTCTTCATCCAAACATTTAAAGCTCTCCAGGTCATGGATCGAAATGCAGTGGTTTTATGTTGCTATGGATGGTTAGAACTGCGATGAATAATCTGAAAACACTGACACAGGAAAAACGCAGTCAATGGCCAACCACTACACTTACACCATCAAATTTCTGCAAGACCACATTGACTGCGTTTTCACTGTGTCAGTTTGTTTGTATATTGTATATATATTTTGTATAAATAAAGTTTTCACCCCCCTGGTTTTCCTTGTATGTGAAATAAAGTTTTCATGTGTTCATTTGTTCAAAAATTCATTTTCCCACTTGGGCATAGAAGAAGGTTTAATTCAATATAAAAACTGTTTAAATGAAAGTGAAAAAGGTTTAAATGAAAGTTAAAAAAAAAAAGTTTAAATGAAAGTTTAAAAGGGTTAATTTAAAGTAAAAAAGGATAAAATCAATGTGAAAAAGGTTTCATTTAAAGTAAAAAAGGTTTGAATCAATGCGAAAAAGGTTTATCTGAAAGGTAAAATACTATATCCGAGGACGCAACAGTAATGATATTGTTCACTCGAAAATAGCAACCTCCGCCAAAACAACGGCTGAAATTTTCGTGAAATTTTTAAGGGAACTTGAGTCAGCTTCATCTTAACGAGGGAGTTGTGTTAATATTGGATAATGCTCGAATTCACCGGTCACAGCCTGTTCAGGATTATATTGCTTCCACTATTTCCATGATCAATAAGTTTCTGCCACAATACTCACCAATGTTGAACCTTGTTGAGAAAGTATTTTCTAAGGTTGAATACTCCGCAAGGTTAAAGTTGAGCCGTCCAGAAGAGCACCATCTACCCCACTTATCTCGACGAGTTCGGCCTCTGTCACTCCTCAAGATTGCAGTAATTATTGCGCAGACATGTACCTACCTACACGAGACGTTCGCGAACAATCAAGTTGAGACACGAGGCTCTAGACCCTGACTAGTTCGACTACCCACGGCGTGGCATTCCCAGCGCTCCAGCCGCCGTGAGATTTTTCACAGATCAGTTTTCTGCTTAGATTAGTGGTCTCTATGCTCGCTACGCTCGCATCTCAAAACTACAGAACATCAAGTAGTCAATCCCTTAGTAAGAAATTAAATTAGTTGGTCAGGGTCTTGAGTCTCGTGTCTCAAATTGATTGTTCGCGAACGTCTCGCCCTACCTACTGCTAACAACTGCGGCCAGTGGGCAAACGCTTCATTGAATTTTTCTCCAAAAACTTGTTTTTCCCTACAAATTATGCTACTTGATTGAAAATTGTAGACAATATCCATGCCACGATTTTTTTTCCGTGTTACCGGTAAAAATTGTTTGATTTTCTGATGATTATCGCTTTCAACGATATCTTTGCTACGGAACTGTATCTTAGGCATTTATCATCGTACAAAAATCGTTCCAGTCTTTGAAAAGTTCTCGATTTACCTAACCGTATTATGTTAACCACTGCGATGTCCGTGGCCAACAATCTTAGATATAAGTGCGGTTGTATGGATTTGTTAACATACAGGTGATCCTTCTCAATAATTTCATGAACATGATTGCAACCTTTATTAGACTGGGAAGTTTCTTATGACTATCAATTACAACTTGTGCCATATTATGACAAAAACATGTTCCATATTAAAATAATGTATAACAAGACTACTCCCTGGTTGGTAGGACGAACAGTTCTAGAGATCCGGGTTTTGGCATGTTTGGCACTGTGTGAATGAGTACCAACGTACGAATTTTCGGTATATTATGAATGAACCTTTGTATTTTAATCGATCTGGAAATAAATGTTTAACCCCATCCACCCCCCGCCCCCTCAAAATTTGTTAGTTCACGTTTTATGATGCGTAGAATCCAAAAATCAAATTTAAATACAATCTATCCGTCCGCCGTCCAGAGCCTTTCTTCGAAATTACTGGACCAAAGTTGATAAAACTCAGTGTAAGTCATATTTGCGGTCTAGTTGGTCATAAAAGCTCGGCACCAATTTTATCAACCTTAAAGGGTAGTAAATAAGAGCCGAATACTTATTCAAAACTCTAGATCCCGAAAACTTTCAAGCTAGCAATGATTTTTTTTATGTAATTGATTGATATTATCCCAAAAAACCGAATGAACCCACTCGGAACGCTGTACGTTTCAGTTTGCGCTCCCTAAGAACTTAGAAATACCTCGGATTTCTACGTGCGATAACTTCGAGAAACCGTGCACTGAGAATTATGTGCTTGCATGATCAAAACATGTAAAACTTCCCTTATGTAAAAAAAAAAAAAGAATCAGCTGATACAATTCCAAAGGATTTTCGACTTCGTGAAATCGAGTTTAGTATAACTGTTGCCCGTAGGTGGATAAGTGAAGAGTTGGTAGGTGTTTTATTTTATCTCATACATTTTGAGTTGGTAGGTACCGATCTACTTGAATGTCGTTATACTTTGATCAGAGGGACTAGTAAAGCGTAGATGTTTTAATTATTCGGTTTAATTTTCCCTCTATAGACGCTTATATATTTCTACGTAGGTTTATGTATGACAACCTACGGATCTGAAATTTGAAATGGAGCTCTTTTGGGATATCTAGAATTCAATATTAGTGCGCGTAGGCACACTAAACAGCTGAGGGACCACTGAACCTAATTCGTTTCCTTAATCGACTTATGAGGCTAAAACCTGAAATGTGTGACAGTTCCCGTCAGATCCAAGAGAATGCGCATCTATCTGTCGCTCTCGCGCCGGGTTGAACGCGTCATGCTCGAGTTCTTGGAATGCTGTGATTGGCGATAGATGAAGATCCGAGAACCGGAAAACCATCTTCTCCGAACATAGCACATACGCTATCAGTACGAGTTATATCTTTTATGGTACTGTCACACTCCCCTTTCTCTATCTAGCGCGGATTTAGGCCCCATTGCACCTTTGGGGGTGACCTAAGTCCGTGATATGGTAGCAGAGCGTGGTTTCCTGGATTATGCATGTTTATACCTAGTACATCCAGGTCCGCTATTTTTGAGGGCTATATGTTTCAGAAGAAACATTGCCCAGGTTTCCAGAAGGAATACCCATTATTATCCCTTGGATACATAAATACTGTCATTGGTTCTTGACTTTTAATTTCTCAAATTTATCCCCTCATATAATTTATATTTCTAATTGTATCAGGCCTTTGCCTTTTTTATTATTATACGTATATTCATTATTCAAGGGCGTAGTTCCCAATCCTAATTTAAGGGCATAGTTCCCAATTATTATTTCCAGCAGGGCCATAGTTCCTTTTTGGCTTATAGAATACAATCGCAAAGTATGGAGGGACTCTGCTCAGCTTCAGAACCTCTGAGGCCAATTTCTTTTCTAATCAACTTAAGGTGCTGAAATCTGAATGGAGCTCATTTGGAACATCCCGAAAACAATTATTAGGTACAAAGGCGTATTGATCAGCTGATGGACCTCTGGTTCTTATTTCGGGTCTTATTCGTTATACAATACGGTTTTTTCTGTTATACAACTAGAAAGCAATTGCCTATAGAAACAGAAAGATAGTTGTTTTTCTGAAATTGATGAAATCATCCATAAAATGAAAATTTTTACTTGTTAAAAAAAGGACCTTTTCCATTCATTCATTCTGACCTGTATGTCCAACTAATGTGAATTTTTACTAAGAGGTTGACTACTTGATGTAATGTATTTTTTAGATGCGAGCTTGCGAGCATCCAGACTACCAAACTATGCACAGCATTCTGATCCATTTTACCACAGTGGACGTAAAAATGATTGGCAAACAGTTTTTAGAACAATAGAACATATATCGTTTCTATCTGTGGAAAATTGTTTTGCGGTTGTATAACGGAGAAGACCTCTTATTTATTTCGGTTTCGACCTACCGTGTTTTTTTGTTTTTTTTTCGACATTTTTTCCAAAAATGTTTGACATAAATTCAAAAACGTAAAATTGCGGGAGCCTGAAGCTCCCTAAAGGTGCACAAGGTGCTGCCTTCTGGGAGGCCAAGTTTTGATGGTATACAAATTACTGAGTTTAATAATTACAATGGCTATCCAGTAACAGAAATAATTAACCTTTATGTAATAATTTGCAGTTTTTTCCCTCTCCTGTAAAGTAGAGAAAATTTATACATGCCATGTTAGAACTTATACGACTTTGCAACGTTGATGTAGAATAAATTGTGGTTTCATTTCATTGTATAACCACTTCTTAATAAGTTTTATAATTATCTCACTAGCTAGTTAGGTTTTATGACCCTACAAAGATAAATGTAGACCCGCATTTCACGTGTTCCAGAGAAACTTATCACGAGACCAGGTATCGGTTTTTAGTTTAATGGGATTTATTGATGTACTGGAAAAAGGGGGAGACGAGGATTAAGAAGGGCGGGAAAGAGGAGGCGCTAAGGGGGATTGACGGCGAAGGGGCGGACGAACGGAAAAGGGGGATGAAGAGCGGTAAAGGGGGATGAGATGCCGTAAAGGGGGATGAGAGGCGGTAAAGGGGGATGAGGCGCAGGAAAGGGGATGGAATGAAGAGGGGGGAGGTCAAGGGGATGGTTTCATTATTTTTAGTAGAGTTAGGGGGCGGGGGGGTGTCGTAGGGATTGGAAGTGGACCGTGCGCATCGGCGTCTTGGTCAGAAAGGCTATGACGCACATGCGCGTCATTCTAGCGGTCACCTTAATACTTTTCTTTAGGGGCAGAGAAGTCAGTGAGCTTGAGGCTTTCCCCCGCAAACTCCCCTTCATCGAGCCGGACCGGTCAAGGTTTCGTTCTCCTTTTGCATATCAACCCGCGACACAACCTTTCAATACTCTAAGAAAAAATATTTCTTTTCTTTTTGTGGAAATATTTAAATAAAATTGTAAGAATTAAGAATTAACGATGCAATGAACTGCTCAATGTAATAGTAAAATTTTATTTTTATTTCTCGAAATCATTGAGTAATCAATGGACGTTTTTGCACGGTCTTATAAATGTATCATGAGGAAAAAATAGAGTGGCTTAAATTGTTTTGGTAGGGTATATGGAGGAGTATCGACACAACGATGCGGCTGGTGGTTCGTGCGTCGAAAAGAAAAGGAAGACGTTCGAAGATCGCGATATGATTCCTCAGGACCTCCTAGAGATTTACCAGGACATTCAATCGGATTCAGACTCGGAGCAAATCGTGTTGAGCGAGTCGGAGTCGGACAGTGCGGAGAGCGAAGACGCGGGGTCCAGCTGCGAGACGGACCTCGAGACGGAGCGCGAGGACTTGTCCGCCCTCAACGGCCTCCACTTTTGGACGGACGAGCCGCTGCCCAAAAAGACGGTCGAGCTCCGGGACAAACCGGCGCTTTTGGTCCGTCCCGCTCGCGACGAACCGGTGGGGTATTTCGAGCTGTACGCGGACTCGGAGTTTTATCAGATGATCGTGACGAATACGAATGATTTCGGGTTCCGAGTGAGAGACGGAGCTGAAAAACTTCCGGAATGGAAAGAACTTACCGAGTCGGAAATGAGGGTTTTTGTTGGTTTGGTTCTTCATATGGGTCACATACAGATACCGCATTTGGCGGATTATTGGAATAAAGACCCTTTGCTGAATATGTCGTGTTTTTCTTCACATATGAGTCGAAGTCGGTTTTTGATGATTTTGAAGTGTTTGAGGTTCGCTCCTGAGAGGTCCGAACCGATAGATGGAAGTCAAATGTACAGGTTCACGCCGCTTTTGGACCATTTCAACAGGCGGCTGAAGGCGGTGTACTCGCCGTCGCGGGATTTGACTCTCGACGTCCCGATCACGCTCCACAAAGGCCGCGTCGTCTTGAGCCACGACCCCCGCGGGAAGGGCGGCCGCCACGGCATCCGCCTCTACACGCTGACAGACTCGTGCGGTCTGGCCGTCAAGTGCTCCGTCTACGACCGGGACGAGGAGGCGTCGACGAGACTCCAGACTCCGAGGACCGGCCCCAAAACGTCGGTCGACGACGTCGTTTTGGGGCTCGTGGCCGAGAGGCAGCACATGGGCCACTCGCTGTACTTGGGCGAGTACTACACGAGCCACAGCCTCGCCGTGCGGCTCAAAGACGTCGGGATCTACTGCACCGGCCCGCTCCGCTCTGACCGCCTCCCACGTGGCTTCGCCGTCCAGAACCTCAAACAAGGCCAACTCGTGTGCAAACAGGTAGCTCAACTTAACCACCTACTTACCCCCTCTTCAGAAATATAGTATTTATTTATTTATTTATTAACGGGCAAGCCCAATTTACTACAGCAAAATATAGGTTACATATATAAGTATAAGTTACATAATTTACACATCTAATAAAAACAACAAGAAGAAAAAAAACACAGTTTTACCAGGAACAACAATTAAACAAAACGAAGCGGGAGCAGAGAGCACTATAGATTTTAGAGATGAAAGGGGGCTATTGAAGAAATCTAAATCTGGATTTAAATTTAAGAAGAGGTTTGCAGAACGGGGGATGCGGTGAATTGGACGGTTCAGAAGATAGTAGGGGGGGTAGGTAGTGGTGGTAGTCTGTATTTGCGGATACAGTTGAAATTTTGCCAAATTTCTACTCTTTTGAAGTAATATAGCATTTTTCAGTCAAATGAAACCTTGATGCAATCAAATGAAACTTCTTTTCAACCAAATGAAACCATGTACCAATCAAATCAATCTTGTTGTAAATAAAATGAATCTTTCCGCAAATCAGTGTTGGAACAAAAAGAGTTATGACTAATGTCTGATAATTACATCCAAATTAGTTAGTAGAAGGACAAATAATGACTACTACTAATTAGGTACTAGTTACTAATTTTGGAGTAGGTAAATAATTCAACTATTTATTTATTTATTTTATTTATTCATTGAATATTATACTTATAGTTAAAAATAATAAACACTACTATTATGTAATTTAATTATTGTGTGATTTGATTATTAACCTAGTTACTCAAATTGTTATGGTCAGTTATTATTCGAGCGAATAGTCAATAATAACGAATTTTTTATTATTAACTATTATTAACCTCAACATGACGTTTCAAACTCCCACATTTACCTTTTGTGGGACATTTTTCAGCCGGAAGGCAGTATCATCGTGAATACTTGAAAAGTTTAAATTAATATTTGTATAAGCGGAAAGATTAATTTTATTTTTTTAAATATTAATTTTTATATTTATTTTTTAAATATATATATATATAATATGAGGATAAACCAAAATTGACCTACCGGGCACCATAATAGTAAATTACAAAAATAAAGGGGATGACAAAATCAAAGTTTATATAGCATTTTTCAGCCAAGTGAAACCTTCTTTCTATCAAATGAAACTTCGTATCGACCAAATGAAACCTTGTTGCAATCAAATGAAACTTCTTTTCAACCAAATGAAACTTTTATTCAAACAAATGAAACCTCATTTCATTCAAATGAAACTTCGTACCAACCAAATGAAACCATGTACCAATCGAATGAAACCTCTTTACAACCAAATGAAACTTTTTTTCTATCAATTGAAACTTTGTAACTACCAAATGGAACTTTGTTCCAGTCAAACGAAACCTCGTACCTACCAAATGCAACCATGTACCAATCAAATGAAAGCTCTTTTCAACCAAATGAAACTTTTTTCACACAAATGGAACCTTATTTCAATCAAATGGAACTTCTTCGAATCGTCCAGAGAAAAATTACATTTTATTTCAGATTTTTGCAAAACAATTTAATACAGTGAAGCGTGAAGCTACAAATTAATTTAGTGAAGCGGGTGTCCAGAAGCTGCTGCAGCAGTTTCTCATCATGTTATCACGAAGTTGGAGCAGTCTGTCGCGGTGATCAGCAATATGGTGGACCGGAAAGAGTCATTTGAATGAAATAAGATTTAATTTGTTTGAAAAAAAAAAAGTTTCATTTGCTTAAAAAGGAGTTTTATTTGATTGGTGTGTATGGTTTCATTTGGTAGGTTCAAGGTTTGATTTGATTGGTATATGGTTTCATTTGATAAGTGTGAAGTTTCATTTGAATGAAATAAGGTTTCATTTGTTTGAAAAAAGTTTCATTTGGTTGAAAAGAAGTTTCATTTTATTGCAACAAGGTTTCATTTGGTCGGTACCGAGGTTCATTTGATAGAAAGAAGGTTTCACTTGGCTGAAAAATGCTATATAAACTTTGATTTTGCCATACCCTTTATTTTTGTAATTTATTACTATGGTGCCCGGTAGAACGATTTTGGTTTATCCTCCTATCATTATATATATTCAAAAAATAAATATAAAAATTAATATTTTTTTAAATAAAATTAATCTTTCCGTTTATAAAAATATTAATTAAAACTTTTCAAGTATTCACGATGATACTGCCGTCCGGCTGCAAAATGGCTCATAAAAGGTAGGAGTTTGAAACGCCATGTTGAGGTTAATAATAGTTAATAATAAAAAATTCGTTATGATTGATTATTCGCTCGAATAATAACTGACTATTATAATTTGAGTAACTAGGTTAATAATCAAATCACACAATAATTAAATTACATGATAGTAGTGTTTATTATTTTCAACTATATGGATAATATTCAATGAATAAATAAAATAAATAAATAAATAGCTAAATTATTTCCTACTCCAAAATTAATAACTAGTAGCTAATTAGTAGTAGTCATTATTTGTCCTTCTACTCACTAATTTAGATGTAATTATCAAGTATTTAGTCATAACTCTATTTTGTCCAACACTGATTTGCGGAAAGATTCATTTTATTTGCAACAAGATTAATATTCCAGTTGAAAAAAGACTAATTATACTTTTTTTTAAACAGATTAATTATATTTACAAAAAACATTTATTCTGTTTTTTGTTGTTCATTGCAAAAAGATTAACTCTATTCGCAATGATTATGCATACCTTATAATGTACATTTATTATTTAGGTTGAATCATTTGTGAGTGCAAATGCTTTGGATTTAGCTTTGGGTTGCCATTTCCAACAAAAAGTCTCTTGTTGCAATTTTCATTTAAACCTTTAGTATTGAATTGCCTATTTGAATTATATGATTTTAGTATGGAATATGCTTTAGCCTTGGACTAACAAGCGAAAAACGTTACGCAGATGTGTCACGAAATACATTTTATGTCTTTACTTTGGCACATAAACGAAAAAAGCGTTAACAAAAACGGTTTTAAAAAAGCATTAAAAAAAAGTGTTACGGTTGGTTTTCTGATGATTTCTGCTTACAACCGAGTCGTTGCTGGGGAAATGGTACTTCGTCGTTTTTCATCCCACAAAATTCGTTGACCATTCGTTCGAAAGCTCTCGATTTATCCAACCATATTACGTTAACTACTGTGAAGTGCGTGGCCAACAAGCTGAGTTATGAGCATGGTTATTTGAATAATTGGGTACACTCAGGTGATCATTCTCAATAATTGATATTGTGAACATGATTGCAACCGATTGTTAATTTCTGATGATTTCATTGAGCTGGTGTTTCGATGATTTGATTCATAGCAGGTGATCCGAATATTGCGAGAACGGTTTGATTTGTGAAGCGGTGGTTAAATAATTTTAATAGGTAATTTCTATACTTTACACTCTAAGAAGCTTTAATTTCGTATGTAGCCTCTTAAGGAAATTCACTTGACGATGCCCAGGGTCCGGATCAGATGAGTAAGCTAATTTCTATGCTTTACACTCTAGGAAGCTGTAATTTCGTATGTTGACTCTTTAAAACATTTACTTGACGATGCCCAGGGTCCGAATCAGATGAGTGGCTCTTAAAGCTAATTGCTATGCTGTACACTCCAGAAAGCTGTAATCTAGTATGTAGCCTCTTTAGGACATTTACTTGACGATACCCAGGGTCCGGATCAGCTGAGTGGCTCTTAGAGCTTGCAAACGAGTCTGCAACACATACGAGTCTGCAACTAAAGACATTAAAATGTCCCAATGTGTTGCAGACTCGTATGCAAGCGTTTTCTCATGATTATCGAATTTCTTTTTATTTTCACGTACAACCAAGCCGTTGATGGGAAAATGAAACTTCTTTAGTTTTCACCGGCCAAAAATCGTTCTCCACTCGTTGGAAAGCTCTCAATTTATCACGCATTTCTTTCGTACTCGTTTTTCTACTCATGTCGTAGTTTTATATTTATTTATGTTAAAAATGGATATAGTAAACAATTACGCTTATTTTGTTGTCAATCTTGGTTATAATAATAGTTGACGCGCACCATAACAGAAAATTACCTACCCAGGTAGCAGGTACTCTGTTTTATTTTCGATTAGTAAAACATTTACGTCGTAGTTTTAAATTTATTTACATTTACGAATTAGCGGGACGAAATCATGTCCCATGTTTTAGCATTTCAGCCGAAGGCTCAAAGCGCAAAGCAACCAAGGGGTCCAGGGGGGCAAGCCCCTTGCGAGGCCCGAAGGGCCGATTTTTCCCAATGTTTAATTTTTTTCGCCTTATAACATTAACATGGCAATCACTCCTTAAAATTGCATGGTAACATTAAAACACTGCAACTTATTATTCAAAGGCTTATTATTTCTATATTAGATATAGATATCACTGGTCTATAGCTCTTTCCAATCAAATTCGACATTTTACCAATCAAATTCGACATTTGACCGATCAAACTTATATAACATCATTTCCTAACCCCACAAAAAAAGCATGGCAAGGAATGAATAATAGAGAAAAATGAAAACAGCGAGGTCATGTAACCGAATTTTGTAATACGCGAAAAGCACTCACTTGGTAGCATCAACCCTCTTGTCATTTTCGCCCAGTTTACTGAAGAGAAAGGGCATGCGACGCCCGGCTTAAGGAAGAAATGTTACCAACGCGCTGTACTTATAAACGCGCTTATTTTCAATAATTAACATTTGTAATCGACCAAGAAAAAAAATGCAACACTCCCTGAAAATTTGTTGGTTTACGTTTCAAGATGCGTAGAATCCAAAAATCAAATTTGAAAAAATTCGTCCGTCTAGCACATTTACCTATTGGTTTGCCAGTCAAACTCGAAATTTCATGAACGATCGCTAGATAGTGAGACCGGGATACAAAGAAATTGCCTTATAAATATCAGCTGATATAATGCCAATAATGGAAATATCAGGTGATATTGTTCCAATGGATTCATTCTAACTTTGCGAAATCGAGTTTATTAACTATTGTCCGTGCGGAAGTACCTGCTAGTGAATCATTGGTACCTAGATGCTTAACTGCATCTCTTAAATTGTTTCCAAGTCTACCTATAGGTAGCGAAGCATTGCTTTCGCTTTTGAGAGACATAAAAGTTTTAGTCTCCAAAAAAATCAAACGGTTGTTTTATTACAGTGGTAGAATTTCCTCTCGCCTTTTACGATTTAGAACGTAAAAAACGTCTGAAAAACTTTCGTTCCGTGTCTTTCAGTGTGTGGTTGTGAGTGTGTGTCTGTGTGTGTATCTGTGTGTGTCTGTGTGTGTATGTGTGTGTCTGCTGTGTATCCTCAAATCCTTGTAACGAGCTTAATTTCCAAATTATTCAACCGATTTTGATGGAATGTTCGTGGAATGTGTGGGTTAGGGTGTGGATAATCCTCTATTAGTTTCGTTGATCCCAAATCATGCTTGACTCAGTGCATGCGCAAACGTAGATTCCATCACTCACCATTTTCCCACACCCCCGTCGTCCGATCTCGCTCAAAGCTGGAGGGTAGGTGGAAGAGATTAATTTGAGCATTCTCTGGCGATTTCATTATAATCCTATCATTAGTAGCTACTTGCGCGAAAGTTATTCCTAATATATTTTAATAACATGCTAATTTAATTGAGAAATTTTTAACATGAAACTCAAAACACATAATTCACAGGGAGAAAAATAAGACATATCTATGTACCGATGTATCTGCATGTAGTGTAGATACCCAACTTCAGTTTACTGATTTCTGAGAAAATGTGTGTATAATTCGCACATTTTAACTATGCACGATGCCGACTGTCAATCGCTCTTTCTTAGAAACATGTGTTTCTGTCGTTTTTCCCTTGCATTTGATGTACTTTCGTACTTGCCGCAAGCTAACAAATTCCACTGGAATCTCAATTTCAGAGAAAATGGATTCTCGTCAGTTGGGTATTACATGTTCTGACGTCATGAAATCTCTATTCTACAAGTAGGCTAGAAGCACTCATACGTCATAATTTCTTTTCACTAACTGGAGATCTATGATGAAATTTCTGTCCAGAAGAAAATTTACTCGATAGAAAATCATGTTCGAAGAGAAGAGGAAAATTCCAACAACAAAAAAGTTACAGCAGAGTGATATGAAAATTGTAGAATCATTTTATGCAGTTCAATTAAAACAGAACACAGTGAATATATTATTTCCAACAGAAGTCATAACAACAGCACATGATTTTCAATGTATTCAGACGTGAATGTGAGATGGCTCACATTTGATTTCATATAAGTTTCCTCGAAATGGTCATCTAAATCATTTTCCAGCTCCACGTTATTTAGTGAACAAGTCCTCCAACCCAAGTAGTCCTGCCAACCGTTTTATCATATTATCGGCAATCGCAATCGAATTACCTGTGTTTTGGTAGCGCAGTTTGATCTGAGTGTTGGAAGCGTGAGGACATAGGAGGGTCTATGAAGGATCCATGCAGAATATTATCCATGCCTTTGTAGATGAGACTTTATTACTCAAAACATCTCTACCTAATCGGAAGACTTCAGGGGAAAACAGCTGATCTGGGGGGGCTTTAGACTTCATGACTCGTTTCTAGACGTCCCAAGGGTTTGCCATTTCAATCTTTAGCATCATAGGTTGAATAACAAAGACATATGCTCTGGTGCTCACCCACCTGATCAAGGGAGCTTCAGACTTTTCGATTCGTTTCTAGAAGTCCCATGAGGCCTCCATTTCAAATGACAGCTTCATAGATTGAATAGCTAAGAAATCGGCTATGGATCTTACTCTTCTGACCTTCGGAGGTGGGGGGCTAGACTTCATGATTCGTTTCTAGACGTTCCAGGAGGCTACCATTTCAAATTTCAGCTTTCAAAGGTTGAATAGCAGAGAAATAAGCTCCGGATTTCACTCAGCTGATCTGGGGAGCTTCAGACTTTACGATTCGTTTCTAGATTCATTAGTTGAAAAGCGAAGAGCTGATCTCAATCAGCAGTTCTGGGGGGCTCTGTAGTTCATGATTCGTTTCTAGACGCCCTAAAGAGCCTCCATTCCTAATTTCAGGTTCTTAGGAGCAAAGAACTTAGCTCGAGATCTAACTCAGCAGATCTAGGGGGCTCTAGACTTCATGATTCGTTTGTAGCCGTCCCATAGGTTCTCCATTTCAAATTTCAGCTTTATAGGTTGAATAGCAAAGAAATTAGATCCGCCGCTACTTCTCTTTTTTTTTTTTTTTTTTTTTTTTTTTTTTGGCAATATTTTGTTATATTTTTCACTCGTTATGTCCGATAAAAGCGTGTTCTACGCTAAAATTGTGTCCGGAAAAATCTGCCAAACGGAACATTATGTTCGTGGAGAAGTGGATAATCCCACTTCTTCAAACGCCTCCAGATAGGAGACGGATGTTGTGACCCATAGAGGATGCCTGTAGTATTGTATCTTGGACGGGTGTGTTGTAATGTTAGAACACTCCCAGCATTACCCTAGTAATCATTTCCCATGTGATCCCTTCATATGATACGAAGTGAAACATTGCTCGAGCGATGTTGAGCTATTTCGCCACATAATTTTCGAAAAGGGGTAAGGGAAATGAAGACTGCTTGATTTAATTAATTATAGATGGATAGAATACAAGAAAAAACCAGTGCTTCAAATCTTCTTACTCCCCGTCCTTCCTTTCCAAAATTTTTCTTGCTGTCATTGAAAGCGGAGAATGTGAGAATTATTCCGGGTTTGAACTTCCAGTTTCAGCCTACCTATTCCTCGTGTGCAAACATCGCGATGCACATGATGAAAAGGAATCGTTAACGACATCACCGTGTTAGTCTATCGGATGGTCTGATGTAGCTTGAGCATAAAGAGAATATTAAGCTGCAGAAAAGGGGCGGTTAACGGTTAGTTAGTAGGAGAAAAAGGTTAACACATTAGACTAGAGCGGCACATTCAACTATAGCGAAATTAATTCCGAGATTCATGTATAAGACATTCCCGACTGATGGATGATTTTTGAGCCGAATCCCAAAAACGAGTCGTTTCGGAGAAAACTTTGCACGACGGACATTTTGAAGGGGGGGGGGGGGGGGGCGTTAAATTTGTTTTCCGATTACAAAGGTTCATTATTGGAAATAATAAACGAAAAGCATTAACAATTTAACAAACGCTTGCATACGAGTCTGCAACACATTGAGACATTTTATGTCTTTAGGTGGAGACTCGTATGCAAGCTCTAAGAGCCACTCAGCTGATCCGGACCCTGGGCATCGTCACGTCAATGTCCTAAAGAGGCTACATACGAAATTACAGCTTCCTAGAGTGTAAAGCATAGAAATTACCTATTAAAATGATTTAACCACCGCTTCACAAATCAAACCGTTCTCGCAATATTTGGATCACCTGCTATGAATCAAATCATCGAAACACCAGCTCAATGAAACCATCAGAAATTAACAAGCGGTTGCAATCATGTTCACAATATCAATAATTGAGAATGATCACCTGTGTGTAAACAATTATTTTTATAACCATGCTCAGTATGTTGGCCACGCACTTAGCAGTAGTTAACATAATATGGTTGGATAAATCGAGAGCTTTCGAACGAATGGTCAACGAATTTTGTGGGATGAAAAACGACGAAGTACCATTTCCCTAGCAACGACTCGGTTGTAAGCGGAAATCATCAGAAAACCAACCGTAACGCTTTTATTTAACGCTTTTTTCGTTTATGTGCCAAAGTACAGACATAAAATGTCAAAACCAAACTGTACATTCGTTACGCGGTTTTATGGCACTGATGGAATAAAAAACAGGTGAAATGGAGTGAATTTTAGGTCCATCTTCGTGCCTTGAAGTCCTGTATTTCAACTAAGCTTTTGTGGTTCCAGGCGCAAGGGGTGTCTCTCTGCAAGTGGAAAGACCGGCGGCACATCCTGTACTTAACATCGGAGCCGGACGAGAGGTTGATTGACATCAGGAGCAAAGGAAAAGTGAAAAAACGACCTCGAGGGCTCGTTGATCACGACCGCAAACTCATCAACGCCCGCAGGGACGATGACATTTTCGATTGCTACCCATGCGAAAGAACACAACTAAGGTGAGTCGCACCACTACCTATATATTGGGTTCTTACTATAAAGCAGTTTCGAATATTGTCTAACCTGATGATGAGGGTTGCGAGGAGAGTTAGATTCGCTATTTGTAGTTAACCAGAAATGCTGAAAATTATAACACAAATAGCTATATTATTTCTTTACTATAAAGCCCTGTAGTGCAGATAACTGATGTAAAAATTTAACTGATAGCTCTATTTTGCAAATTTTTTTTTTTTTTTCTCTCCTCTAAGAAAAGTTTGTTTTTTTAGATTTAATTAGTGGCTACAAATGTAAACAGTAAAATGGGGGGGAAATAGTAATTACTTATCAAGTTGAAACAAATCTGCCTGCCATTGCTATTGACTGAAACTGTCCGCCACAATAACAGCTATAACTCTCTCCACAACACGGTTTGGTTCCCTGAGCTTAGGAATATAGATTTCCTAGTACGAAGATTTGTTGAACAAGACAAAGGCGAAAATAATAAAGCTTTTTTGCACCAGGCATTTCAGCTGAGAGTTGAGTAGCCTACCAACTACAAAATTTCTTGGGAATTAGTAACGACTCAGCAGTACCTTTGAGATTAATGTGTGTGTTACAGTTTTTTGGATACATACTTGGAGAGACCAGGGGTGATGTACTGTTTCATTAACCTCGCTCGAATTTAAAAAAAAAAAATAATCGGAATCTTGACAAATTACTCATCCTAGGTGCTCGGGAATAGTCTGGATCAATTCAACTAGTTAGAGGCCTATGGGAATGAACTTCATTTTGAAGATGTTCGAAGGTATAGAGCATTCCTAGGGGTTTTTCAGCTTTTAGGCCATTTTCGACCACTGTGCGCAAATGGTTCGACCGACGGGCAATTTTTTTGCCTTCTTCTTTTTTATATATACATATATCTATACATATTTAAACGTAAACCAACTTTGTTTCACTTGAGTGCTAAGCTTAATGTATCCTGACCTTCTGGACGGGCTATGGATATAGGTCACGCACAACTTAGCAATTCCTTTTTTCCTCCAATATCTCTACACATTTCACATCCATAAGTGTGGACATACGAATTGAATGTCACAAGTAAAATATATACAAAGGTTTTATACTTGGATTATTCACAACACTGTTCCAGGTGGTATAAAAAGTTCGCTATCCATGTCATTCAGATGTTGGCATTGAACTCCTACCGTCTCTACACCGTCCAACACCCTGACCATCGTACGAGCTTTCTAGAATTTCGACTCTCCGTTGTGCGACGTCTTCTCTCACTGGACAAGGCCCTGGTAACTCCGAGATGTCTCGGCCTAGGCACAGCCTGCCACCTTCCAACTAAACACCCAGCAAACGACCGAGGCAAAGCCCTCAGGAAAAGGTGCAAACTCTGCTACAGCCTCGGCAAGAGAAAAGATACGACTTACTGCTGCCCTCAGTGCCCAGACACTCCTGCACTGTGCTTACAGCCCTGTTTTGCTAGATTTCACCATTCGGACCTGCTTACATGAGAATACCTGCGGTAATAGGGGCATTATCAGATTTTAAAACCCAAGTGTTTCACAATCCGAGCCCAACATTAGTATTAAGTAGCAAAAATCCAAGGGTGGTCTAGTGACGTCCTTAAATTCTGACCAAGCACCCCGACAATGTCTGAAACAAATCTCTCAGGAAGGGACACAAACTCTGCCGTAGTCTCAGAAATAGATTCTTTGTGGTCTTTCACTGAGATTTCCTAAAGTTGGAGTAATGCCAGTTAACTGAAAGTCACGGTCTAAGGGCTGTGTCACAAATTATTATCAGGCCTAGATATGGCCTGCCACCTTCCCTTCAAGCAATCATAAACTGGGTAAATACTTGCAGTAAACTTTCCTACAGAAGATGCGACAATCAGGAGCCATGAACGGTATTATCGGGACTAATAACTGTACTCAAACTAATACAGTGAACACTGCCCGATACCGTAGAGTAATTATTACATAGTTCCACTGAAAGCATTACCCCACCCTTTCTCAACCAAATGAATATATCATTAATCATACTGATACAATCAATACCAGCATCCCTCCAATCCAACTCTCCGATCTAAATCCATGACTGAATAGAATCACATTATAACGATATAACTTAACATATCTGAGTAATTACTGAACAAGATATAATTTACCTAGGTATGGGATGATCTTAGATATCAAGTTCTGCCGAAATAATCTGAGCCGAAACGAAAAGACGAACAAAGCTGTTGCCCCTAAAGCATTGACACTTTCTTGAAAGGAATGATTAGGATCAATATTTTACTCGTACCAATAGATAGGTAGGTAATGAAGTGATACAATAATAATTGTCACGCCGATATGCGGTCTTGTTTCATTTGTATGATCTATTGACTAATAACACCAACAAGGCCAATAAAACCAATAATAATTGACCAATAACACAATAATTTTCACGTACAACCAAGGCGTTACTAGGGAAGAGTAACTCCCATAGTTTTTTTAGTAGGATTTCGAGTAAAAGTTGGTGTTGTTCTTGAGCTTTTGTAGTTCTCAGTACATGTTGTTGTCCTTTCTCTACACTACATATTTTTAAATGGCTTTCCACTTGGTTTTCCTGCAAGACACTTAACATTCGCCACACGCACGGCCTTCTCGAATAGAGCTGAGCGTTGTAATGCGCATGGAAATCAGCTCCATTCGTAGTATGAGGATACTTGGGATCGCCACATGCCCACATTTCAGGAGGGAACGGACAAAATAGTACGTAATTTTCCAGTACATAGTTGGAGAATTGGAGCACTTCCGAGTTGGGTGCTTCCGCTACGATGAAAGTGAACACGTCCAGAACTCTCCCAGGAGGTATGAAAGGGAGCCCGAAAAAATATTTTAACCTTATGAATGTGTCAGCAAACTTAAAAAATTATCTGTAGAGAGACGATGAAAGAAATAGTTGTTACCTTTATTCTGGAGGCCAGTAGGCGACGATATCTTTGAGAATTAGGTTGAAAAAATCCTTACCTTGATGCCACCGTCGCCATAGAAACTCACGCAGGTAGAAATCAAGCATATTACGGTGTGTGCTGCACTGAATTTCGTTCACTGAGTTTCGCTCGTGTTTTTCCAGCCGCCAACTGCTATCCGTCGTTTGTGTGTGCATATCCGTTTCAGGATCGACGAAATTATATTTATGAGTAACAGTGAAATGCTCATACCTAACCGTGTCTGTACGATTGATTGTACGCTTTCCACTCGTCAGAAATTATCGTAGTGCGTACTGCCGGGATGAATGAATGGTTTAATAACCCATTTAATAATAACCTTCCAACCACTATTAACTCATATCTAAGGTATTGTCGCTTAACACTTTCAACTCATATCGAAGGTATTGAGGACTGGTGGCCACCAGAATTAAGGTAACAACTATTTCTATCATCGTCCCAGTACAGATAAGTTTTTAAATTTGCTGAAACATAGCAGACTAGATCCAAGTAATCTTTAGGATTAAACCTTGGCGTCTTTCACCAATTGAAAATTCGTTTACACCCAGTTTGGAATAACGGAGTTTCCTTAACGGGGGTTGGCCAAACTGACCCATAAGAAGTTGGAAGATTTGAAGCGACGGGACAACAACACAACCAACACCCACCTGTTAATCAGTCTTGCCTCATTTTAATCACCAAATAATAACATTAAGTATTTCAGACTTTTTTGCCCGAAATTGGGAAGTTTTGCATCTTATCAATATCATTGGGACTCTATAAGGGCATCATCCCATCATAATGTGTCACCACCATTATCATAGTCTAATACACATAATTTTCCTCTTACCCTTGTACTTGGCGGCTAAGCGGTGACAGGTTCTGAATGTGATGACGCTATTTCTACTTCAATCAGAGTTTGTTGTACCGTTCTATTATAGAAATAGATCTGTTTCTCATTAAGTTAAGAGTTGCAATTCCAGGGATTGCATTATGAGAAGCACACATGTTGAATATTTGCCATCTTTTAGGAGAGACAGGTAGCTAATCACCGAATACCTACCTCAACAATATTAGGTAAGTACCCACCTACCTAGTTGTTACTTTCAATCATGATTTATTCTAAATCCCAACTGGTACGAAATAATTTTTATAAGTAAATAAAAACCGTCACAAAAGCTACACACGGCCACATTGATATCATGGCTAACGGAGTTTTGCAAGTGTAATTGGCCAGATTTTGGAAATTTAAACTCGTAAAGGGCTCTGGTGAAAGACGATAATATGTAATCTCCGTTAATTTCCGATCGTTTTGAGCTTGAACTCGTTTAGGTTTTTCTTAAAAGTGGGTCTTAGCCTAAGTTGTCAACTGAAGTCATTAATATCATGGCATTACTGCATCATGACAGTTTTCTTCTTTTACTTCCTTGCTACCAAATGTAAGAAAGCTGCTTTGTAACGTGCTGGACTGAGAAAAATTAAATTGTCTACCTACTATTTAGTTCTACAGCTTCGTAAATATTTTGGATCCCTGTCTGTCTCACCTGTCTGAAGGTTAGATTCGAAAGGTCATGTTCAATGTTGGTTTCTTTCCTGCGCATGAGCGAACTTGAAATTCTTTACCACTGTTATTCGTTAAATTTGTTAAATAAACACCCAATACTTTTCGTTTGATTTTTATTACATTATTTGAGGCAGTTTCTAAAAGATACTAACTTTAATAGTCGTCAGACAGTTGGTACCAAGTGCTCATACACTAATACAAATATAATTATCACATATTACACGAACTGATCCTAGTATTTTTCTAAATTGAAGCTTAAGTTAGGTTCCAAGATGATTGCCCTTAAATTTAATTGCAATCAATCAGTTTTGGCTGTAGCATATACAAGCAAAGTTGAATTTGTTTCCAGCAAATAAACTGGGGCACTATTCTGCCAATTTTCCAGAACTTATCAGGCATTCTCTGAGTTTGGTATTTAAAAACTGTGAATATATTTTGTAAGCATCGGACCAATAAGCATGCTCAGAAACATGAGTGTTTGTTGATGCACTAATACGAAATGGAGCAGTTGGAGCTTTTGGAGGAATGCTGGGACACATTTTATGCGAGATCACGAATAGCTATGCCAGGCCACACATCGTTATGCATGTGGCTCAGCCAAAGTATGCTTTAAATGAGCATTAGATTGCTTAATTGATTAAAATTTTGTTAATCATGCTAAAAAATTACATTAGGTTGGAACCGATCCGATTAAAACAAGGACCTAACACAGACTTATCAAGGCATTATCAGATTTTGCAATACCTACAGTCTATTGATTCTGGTGAGGGTCTAGGTGGGACAAAAGCAAAAAAGGGTTTAGGCAATAGGGCTTAGCCCTTATTTGAGGCCCTTTTTGGATAAGACAGCGTGACGGACTGTCACCCGTTCTATTCACTTTAGCACGAACCCAAGGCCTTCTGCAAGTTGGCCCAGATGTGTGGTTACGCGGACTTTGTCGTTGTCGCCTGAATTCTTCTGGCAATGGAGAGAGTCTATGCCAATCTCAAAGCCTTAGCAAAGACGATGGTTCTTGAGCTGAATCACGAGTACATGGCCAAGACCAAGTACATGGAATATCTGATCGAAAGTCAGAATTAAATCAATGACAAGCAATTAGATATTACGTATTTCAAAATGTTTGATCTAGCTTGAGTGATTTTTTGGAAGTTATGTTAGTTTCCAGGCCTTTTAATTATGATAACAAAGTTATTGAATAACTAATAAATATTATAAATTTTAACATCACGTAACACACTCAAAGGTTGAATTATTTGCCTTATGTAAATCGTTATAAATTCCTTAAACTTCAGTTTTAAACCAGCAACTCAATTCTTCCATTTGAATGGCCCATCGACTTATTTAACATATGACATGTCATACATGGCCATATTAATGATGTTTTTCTCTGATGAATGTCCTCCGAACAATCAAACATCCAACCTATATCAGCGAAATCGATGTTGTCACCCGGGACAATCCCTTCATCCAGAATATACGTATTTACCTACTAGTCTAACAAATCAAGATGTGAATGTCATTGTAAGTACTTCCTACTGATAGATACCTTTAGGTATTTAAATAAAATGATTTATAGAATTATAATTACATTACCTATTATTCCTGTAAATAATTGTTAGGTAAAAAATAGAGGTGCTCTTAGAAAAAATGTACAAATACGAAGGCTGTATTACACTTAGATATGAATTTTAAATGTTTAACATTTACACGAGAAAAAGTTTTATGTTCAGATTTTTTCCATTATGCAATTGAATCGGTAGTTACCAATCATCGCTCTGTCAATTTATCCTAATTTATTTGGTCACAAATTTTAGTACGAACCTTTGGTTCAATAACTCAATTAGGTAGTTATTGTGAAATAATTACTACTACGT
Organism: Adelphocoris suturalis; assembly: GCA_030762985.1. NCBI lineage: Eukaryota > Metazoa > Arthropoda > Insecta > Hemiptera > Miridae > Adelphocoris > Adelphocoris suturalis. Next base: position 50,357,567 of record CM061047.1, on the reverse strand, counting down.
TTATGACCCTTTTGTTCAGTTTCAATACGTAAGTATACGCTCGCACAAAACACTTAGTAGCCACAGTTGAACACGTAACTGCAAGCCTACTTTTTTAAACGTGCAGAATAAGGTTGCGAAGACTTAGCGATCACTCGGATACTCCGAGGTTATTTTTTTACGTTCATATATGTATATAAATCATAAAAGAAAAATATACTTCGATGATGAATTTGTATTGTTTGTGTGAATATAGGGGTAAATGTTGTAATTGATGTTGGTATTTTGTTATTAGAGAAGTATGGTGTCATAAATTTCGTATAGTAATAAATTAGCGTTGTTGTGTTTGTGTATACGAAGTTTTGATTGTTGAACCAGTCGCATCCTCCATCATCCTGAAGGTGCGTTGAATGGTTTGTTTGAAACTCCAGCACCAAAGTCTTATAAACCCTGCAAATTAATTAACAAAGATTTATTACTTCTGCATTGGATGAACTTTCTGTGCGGATTCGTAAATTGGTAATAGCTCTATCCACAGTAACATTTTCATTTAGTGAAAGGAGTCGGGTATCACACTTGAATATAGGTACAGACAGTTCTAACAAGAAAGCCGAATAAAATTGAGCCAATTCAGGAGAATACTAACCTACTTGTAGAGCACAAACATAACGACGAGGTACGAGGTTGGACATCTAGCTATTTTTCCAATAATTGAACAGATTTTCGTGTAAATCAATTATTAAAACTACCTATTTATTTGTAAAGTTTTCGGGATATTAATTTTAAAACTTTTGAACCCTCAAGTTACAATTCGGGGTTGATTTATAAAGTTAAAAACAATTTCAGGCACATCCCCGGCCGATGTTTGATTTTTGAGCCAAGTTCCTTAAACTTTGGCCCAGTAAGTAATTCCAAAGAATCTTCAGGTTTTTTTTTTTTAATTTTAATTTTTATTTTATTTTATTTTTTTTTTAATTTTATTTTTTTAAAGAAAAATTTACTTATCTTGAAACATGAGCAATGTGAGAGGGTTAATTTTTCCCTCTTTCGGCCTATCGCAAAGGCTAGCTTCTATTTTTAAAAATAAACCAATATTAGGATTATTCTTGATTAACAAAGCTAAATAGATTGGTATCTACATTCCGGTTGCTTCTTTCTCAGAAACGAATAGATTAGGAGAAAACCTGTGTTTCTGCAGTAGAAAAACTTTTCAACCCGTCTGAATTAGTCTTTCTGTTGAGTACTTTGCGGAATAACACACGTTCCTAGGTTAAAACTCTGGGGATGCGTTGCCGAAAATCCTACCTTCACTTTTAAGAAAAGTTTGTTATCGTGTATCCAAACCGGGAGAGGATTTTAGTCGGCATCAGAGCTGGACGGAATTAAGTAAAACTCTCAACGAAACAATAGGGATGGAGCAATCTTGCCCTAATGGAACTTCATTCATTTACCTTACCTACAAGAGTTACGATGACAGCGGTTGAGGTTCTGAAACCCCAGGGTGCCCGTCTCAATGCGGTCTACTGGAAGGCTATGCACGGGTTCAAAGACGTCTGACGCTCCACTTTAATCTGAAAGATCGAAGTTACACGCCCGACCTCTCGGTAATCACGCCAAATTCTGCCTTCGTAACGGTAGTAAGTGAAAAAACGTTGTCTATTTCCACGAAAAATGAAGAATCAAGAGTTAACAAGAGTTAACCCAACCGCCCAACCCCCGTTGTTCTGTTGAGTTGTGTTATCAAGAGTTAACATTGTGACTCTTTATTTTTCGTGGAAATGGATAACGTTTTTTAACTAACTTCAGTTTTGAAATGGGTTTCCACCACTTCGTCGCGAGTGATTTAGTTCGTATCTACCTTCGCTATTGATGGTTATGCGATGTATAGCTTCGCGCCTCGCCGGATCTTTTCTCTTTTCTACTGCGTAGAAAACGAGGATAATTTGCTATGCAATTCTTAGCCTGAAAAAATTTGTATATGAAAAAAATGTTCAAGCCTGGCTGGGATTCGAACCCACGATGCAAAAAAAATTGATATAAAAAAATTTGGATATAAAAAAATTTTCAAGCCTGGCTGGGATTCGAACCCACGAACTCGCGCTTCCCGTCACGGACGATAGCAACGGTTGTACGTGAAAATCATGTTAAAAAAAGTTTGGGACATTACATAAAAAATTATTGGGGGTCGGCCTAAGAATTGCATAGCAATTAATATATAGGTACTTATCTACATATCTCAGTATAAAAAGTCCTCGTTTATAATCCATGCTCTTTGTCTAATGGCCGTATACAGGAAAAAATATAACCTCCGAAAACTAGCCTTTCGTTAGAATTAAACCATTTCATCATTTGTGGTTTTTCTATAAATCTCTCACCAAGCAGTTTTTTTTCGATCTGGGGCTATGATTGGGAAAGCACGGAAAAAATGTTCAAAAGAGTCCGCTTCCCTCTTGTTACAAATGTCGCACGGTATCTCAGTTGAAAAGGATGTCCTGACCCCAGAAACACCTGCTCCTTTAGAGCAAACGGTGCGCAAACGTATCATCATTTTTTTTGCAAAAAGTGACAGTTCAGAGTCCAACTAATTTCCCTCAACAAATATGAGGTTTTTAAAGTATGTAAAGCGAGAGTATTCTACAGTATTACTATCTTTAGCCACTAAATCATCACCTATTAGGTTTATCGAGGTATGTATCGTCTCTTTAGGGACTCTAGATATAGAGTTGAAGAATTCCTCGCACCTGCTCTGGCTACAAAATTCCCGGAGCTGCAAAAACTAATTCCCTTTTATTCTATTTGGCGAGTTGGTTAAATTTACAAGTCGTAGTAAGCATCGTTTGGGGTATCGTACCATTCCCATGATGATCACTTTATTCCACGAAATAATAGTTCGCTGTCCTACTTCCATTAGCATCGGTTTGATCCCCAACTCTCTTCAAATTTAACAGTCTGGAGTATTGCGATGAAGGTAGAGAAGTGTCTTGTAATACCCCAGCTGACATCTCTCAAGGAGTTCCCCGTAGGCTAGGCCCCCTGACCTCCGACCTATACAGGGCCGTAGCCGCGTTAATCGAAGAAAACAAAGCTTTCCAGGTGCGTGGATCTCCTCCTTGTGATCGTTGTATAATAGGTATCGCATTACACGTTGCTGCCCTACCTCTGCCGATCCAGAGGAGCTGAATATGACTCCCAGATAATTAAAAGAGTTAACTGTGCTCAGTTGTTTTCCTGCACAAGTGAACGTATATCCCTTGAATTTCCCCCCTTTCTAAATATAAGAGTTTTCAATTTATCGGAATTTACCACCAGTTCATTTTCAAAACAATATTCTTCCAGACAAGCAAGAAGTCGCTTCATTCCTATATTAGATTCACTCATCAAAACAAGGTAATCCGCATAAAATAAACAGATAATGTCCTCCCCATTGTCTACAGAAAACCCTTTCATGTCTCTACTTCTGAAAAATTCCTTTAAGTCTGACACAAACAATGAGAAAAGCAGAGAAGATATAACATTCCCTAGCAAAATTCCCCTACTGACTTTGTAGCTCTTAGTGTAGGATTCACCGTCACCACTCTGGACACAAAAATTTGCCTTATCATACATCCTTTTCATTAAATTCACAAATCTCGCAATGATTCCTAAATTAATCATTTTCTGTCAAAGTTGTTGGCGACAAATCGTGTCAAAGGCACGGTAGATAAGAATTCATAGGTAGATAAGTACCTATATATGTATCATTCAACTGTCATCATATATGGACAAGTACTTGAAGGTAGACTTTTTTCTTCTTGTTTTGTTTTTACAACAAGAAGAGATGAGTGTTTATAGACAGGAAGAGTGTTTATATATACACCCATCTTTGGTGTATGACACCCGCACGACGTACCTTACCATCTTTGGTGTATGACACTCACACGAAGTACACCCTAGGCGTACAAAAAGTATTGGATAATGCCTGTTGTATCCCGTAGTAGATACCTTCACGCCGTGTCCTACGTGGACGACCAAAGAGTGCGCGCCGCTATAGTGTCCACAGTACACGTCTAGAATCGTTGCGAGATTTGCGATATTATGAACGACTTATTTCTTTTAAATAGTGCAGCAATGCTTTATTACGTGGCGAAAAAGAATTCGTCCAGACGAAAGCCAGTTTCGACTATTTATTCAATGAGGGAACAATATGGTGAGTTCCACAATTTGGTCCCGCAACTCAGGAAGGATGGGGCGGCCTTTTTTGCTTACTCCACCTTTTTTGAAAATATCCACCTTCTATTATATTGTTGAACATATTGAAGGAGAATTCAATCATCAAGCTACCAATTTTCAAAGGCCCGTAGGAGCTGAGGAAAGATTGATGTTGACAATCAGGCAAGTAAATGCTAGAAGTAATGATTTATTGTCCGTCCCTTTTGTCCCGTTTGATTATTTGTTAAATAACCCCCTTTATCGCATGACTAGACATTATAATTTAATAGCAGCTGAGAATAATTGCCTTGATTTATTTTTCAATAGTTTTTCCGTATTTAAAAACCACATCACTTCCCATTGTTCTAAATTTCCAACCTAGTAAAAGCTACTATTATTATCTTTTGTGTATTGATTTAATTTTTTTCTACTCTGTATAAATTTATATCTTCATTTTATCTGTATCTTCCATGTATAGTTTCCTTATCGTATATTGGGCTAACTAGCCCGTAAATAAATAAATAAGTACGCACTTAATAAATTATAAAACATTTTATTTTTAATTTAGTTGATTAATCGTCAAGGGAGTTCTCTTCTTGAGAAAGCTCCCTAATCAAAATACTTTGGAACTCATTCTCAACTTTTAGTTTTTCAATTTCCCCCAGCTTTTTGAAGTATGGGAGAAGGGATTCAAAAAAACTTGTGTCTTCGTCTTCTTGTCTCGCTGTCCCAGCCATTTCCAGGAAGAAAAAATGAGATGAATACGTTCATTCTATTGGTCTTTTAAAATCTAGGTATTTGAAACGTAAATCAACAAACTTTGAGGAGGGTAAATTTTGGTTTTCCCCCTTGGTCGATTACAATGGTTCATAATTGAAAATAACGACTTAAAGAGTCCGGTGCCTTATCAGCAATATTTCGAATGTACCAGCTGAGAATTGGTACAATGGTGAGAACGTAGGATTTACGCACTGGGTTGAATCTAATGATGGTACATCGATAAATATCCAACGAAAACAATTATTTGACGTTCAATCAAGGTGAGACGTAACATTCATCTCTGTTTCGGCAGGATTTTTGCTCTTTAGGGGGCGAAAGAGCCGGGGTCCGTGGGCAGCTCCCTGGAAAGAAATTTTTATGACGAGTCCCCGATTCTGGGAACTTAGAACTGCCGTACCTTGGAAACTAGTCGTCCATCGAAAAATCCATTACTGAAATTTTAGTAATTTTGGTTTCTTATAAGTTTTGTGTTGGTCAAAATCCTTGAAAAAGTCATAGCTTAGGAGTCATAGGCAAAAAACTGATAATTGGTGCGACGTGTTTGGCTCTGGTGCCGCGGCGTCAAACCGATTCGGCACCAAAACTACGCAGCGCATTCTGTGCATATTAGGAGTCTATCCTCTGAATTTCAAGTCGATAGGTCCAAAATTCCGAAATCGGCAAACAGACAGACTAAAACACAAGGAAGCCAAGTCATAATAAAGCCTTACTGCGTTGGGCAACAATTATTTGACACTCTAATAAGATAAAATGTTGTGACATTCTTCTCTATTTTGTCAGCAGTTTTCACTTTAGGCAAGAAAGTGACGTTTTAGGACCGATTTCCCGATTCTGGAACTTCAGTACCTGGAAACAGTCGTCCCTCGGAACCATTTGTCTAACAAAAAACTCATAAAGACTAAATTTGTAGGAAATTTGGTTCTAAGCAAGTTTTGGGTTAGTCAACATCCTCGAAAAACTCATAGCTTAGGAGTTAAAGGCTAAAAACTGATAAATGGTATGGCGATGGCGCTACGGCTTTGACTCTGTCGCCGAAGTGTCAAATCGGATCGGCACCCAAACTGTTCAGCTAATTTTGTGTCTTTAAGGGGCCTACCCTTCAAATTTCAAGTCGATAAGTCAGAAATTAACAAAATAGGCAGACAGACTGACCAACACTCAAGAGAGCCAAGTCAATGTAAAGTCTCACTGCGTTCTGCAACAGGAAGATAAGGTATTGTAACATTCATCTCTATTTCGACAGGAGTTTTGCTCTTTAGAGGGCGAAAGAACCGGGGTCCGGAGGCAGCTCGACCCAGGAAGAAATCGTTATAATGAGAAACACGGACTTTTCCTCCCCAAAAAAAGGGAGAGATCCAGGGAAGACAGAGGTTCTCCCTCCCCCAGCTCGTCTTCCCTTTCCCAGTTCGGGTCAACCACTCCGAGAGGCTATCGATTAGAACGATGTCGGACAAGGGGGCGATGGCAGACCAGACGAAAACCAGGCAGAAGGAAGAGGACGTGGCAGGGGTTAGAGGGGGGGGGGGGGGCAAGCTGGGGCGGATCTCCTCTGCTCTCAGGTCTCCAGTGGACCCCTCTCAGTTTTTTAAGATATCGAAAGGAATCGATAAAGCCAGGTAATTGCGCGTTCGGACCCTCGAACGAGCCCGCCCAATCAACTTCGACTTTGCCTCTCTCTCTCCACCACCCCATTCCATCCTCCAAACCTACTCATTCCCCTGTCCACCTCCAGGAGCTTAGAATTATTTTACCATCTCAAACCAACTCTTTTCAAACTTTTAGTTCACATTTCCATCCCACGTTTTCTGTAGGTGACGGTTATTTTCTTAAACAGAATCAGCACATTCGTATGACATCTCATCTAGATTTTTCAATGTAATAATGATTAAACGAAAGAAGAGTCACAAAGTACAAACAGATTTCACTAATTTTTCAATAAATTACGTGGGTTCACTCAGTGATTTAAGGTAATGAGAAAGAGATCATGAGTTCCTTTATATCTACAAGCTTAGTGTCAGCCAGAGTTGGACGTAATCGTAATCATAATTACGATTTCGATTATATTTACAGGGTTTTATAATTCTAATTATGATTATAATTATAAACACAGGCCCTGAAGATATGATTACGATTACGCTTATAATTACGATTATTATTACATTCGAAATCAGTTTTTTTCTGTTATTACATTTGTAATCACAACTCTTTTTTTTGCGATCACGATTGTAATCACAAGTTTTTAATGTGATTTTTGCCGTAAAAACTGATGTTTCCTATTAAGTAGCTCTTTACTGGAGATTTTCCCTGTAATTACGCCCATAATCATAATTTTTGCTGTGATTACAGCCGTGATCTTATATTTTTCTGTTGTTACTGCTGTAATCTTAGTTTTCCCTGTGATTACAATTGTAATCTTATTTTTTCCTGAAATTACCGTCATTATTACAACCTCAGATGTGACTTTGGGCAATATTAACACCTGGCAACCCACTCCTCAGTGCATTAGACTGTCCAAACTGTTCTACTGATATAAAGCCTCTGCTTATGCACAAACATGAAATAGGTATAACATGCATAACATTCACTGTTTACATCTGATTGATCTGATTGCGATGAAAATCATATGGAGTTGCCTAGATACCAGCCCGAATAACCCCTAAAAAATTCATTAAAATCAGATTTTAATTGCGACTGAGATTTTGATTACGACTGTTATCACAGGAAAAATTATGATTATGAGTGTAATTACAAGGAAAAATCTGCGGTAAAGGGCTCATTTGTAGGGAAACAACAGTTGTTACGGCCAAAACCACATAAAAAAAATTGTGATTACGAATGAAATCACAGAAAAAAGTGTGATTGCTAATGTAATCATAATCGTAATCATAACTTCAGGGTCAGTGATTATAATCGTAATCGGAATTACAACTCTAAAAACCTAAAATTGTAATCGAAATCGTAATTATTATTACGATTACGCCCAACTCTGGTGTCAACCAACTCATACCCCTGTCCACCTCCAGCAGCAGAGGAAACTCTTTTTCACCTTCTAATTCGCTTTTCCATCCTATGTTTCCTGTAAGTGATGATTACTTTCATGAACAAAAAAATGGACGGTAGACCTCCGGTTCTATAGTCAGATCAGTTAATAATGATTAATTTTACACATTATTAGTTCATCATGGTTACTTAGCAATATTAGTTTATTACTTAGCGTAATAAATCAGCTTTCCTTGACACTAAAAAGGCTTGAGATCATGAGATGTTGTGATAAAATGAGACCATTCGAAAAAGTGTTGAACGATTTTCCTACTATGGAATCTAAGGGAGTTACACTTCACTAGTAACGCATTGTTTGTACGTGAAAATCAATAGAAAATCAATATTTCCGCCGTCATGTGAAGATTGTAAAAAATAGAAACGTCCTGTTAACCATTATTAAATCATGAAAATCAGCACATTCGTTCATTATCTCATCTTAATTTGAAGTTCTTAAAGATAACAAGACAGCGAATGTTTCAATACAAAAATAGTTGAATGAATAGAGGAGTTACGAAGTTCAAATATATTACATGTTTAATTGTAGATTCTACCTTTAAATACTTGATTTCATAAATAACGTGGGTTCACTGATTGATTTACCGTATGTACCTAATATGAATGATATCATGAATTCCTTAATACATTCTACCTTAATTCAACCAACCCATTCCTCTCTCCACCTCCAGGAGCTTACTTTTCCATCCCTTGTTTTCTATAGTTGATGGTTATTTTCGTGTATAGGACCACCACATTCGCTCAGCATCTCATCTGAATTTGCGGATCTTAAAAAACCTAAACTTCAACCGTTTCAAAATAAAAATGTCTTCCAAGTTTAGTGTGGCACGTAGCTTCTTCGTATCCGATTCATGAATGCATAGATCATTGAAATGTTCTGCATGCATTGAAAAGATCTTAAAATATGAACCATTCAATCCCGGAAATTATGGTCGAAATCAGGGAAAACTATCGAATTTACGCTTCTAATGAAGTCAGCAGTAATGAAGTGATGAAGACTAAAGATACAATCGCAATGGAAACCATAAGAGGTAATCGCATCGTCATTTCCCAACTACCCATACAAATCCATTGAGACGACGTTAACCCGTGCCGCAAAATCACCAAAGTTGAAATTAAGGGATTCGATCTATCGGACCTATTTTGATACACTTAGATATTCCCCCGACCCTTCCCTCTGATTACATCCACTTGAAGTTTGTACTAGTTGTGTGTGCAATGCACAGTGTCATGGCTAATAACAGTTCAGTAGAAATTTGAAGTCGATTGAACAGTATATGCGGATAGGGGAAAAGTTTGAGCTGTAAGAGAACCTGTAGTGTGATGTGTTTATCGCGGTGCGAGTGCAAAAACGAACAAGCTGAAATAGTAAACAAGCCGTAGTAAAAACTTCGAATTAATCGAACGAGAGGGAAGGGTGGGAGGAATATCCAAGTGTATCGAAAATGAGCCCATCATTCCAATCGTTTTTTAATTACCCAGAGAGTCTCCCTATCGAATTTCAACTTCTGAGGGTTAATAGGATAGAATTTAGCTCACTCAGCTGATCGAAAACGTTAAAACCAAACACGAGCTGAACGAATCTGATAATTGGCATGCAAACCCAATAATAAGGCAAAGATTTTCATTTTATCGTTTCAGAGAATAAATATAGTTCAACAGCTCAAACTTTTATCGTGGATAGGATTGTTTAATTTGCTCACCATCACATTTTTGTCGTTCATCTTTTATCCTCCTCAACGTTCTCCAACTTTAGCACTCCCAATTGACGGCGCAGATCTTCCCCTCCTTCAAGACTCGTCAGCGTTGCGGGCTTTTGCATAACCTCAGCCCCGCGATTCACCATTCCGCTCAAAAGTCACGGCGCGCGTCGAGCACCCATCCATAAGCATATAGTGGACTTTTGAAATTGACTAAGACAATATAAATACACCACCCACCCCACCGATCTCAAAATTTTTTGGTACGTTTAAAAATGAGTAGATTAAAGGGGGAAGTTTTGTTCTTGCCTTCGTGCGGGGTGGTTCTTGCTTATCTCAGTCTCTGTGATCACTATTGCGATTATTTCCTGGCACTCCTCAGGTTTTCTTTTGCGATTATCATCGAGTGGGCAGTGAGTATCTTCTTATCTCACTTCTTATCTTAATCTCTATTATTTATAAGAATGAATCTCTGTCTGTGAGTCAGTCTGTCTGTCATTCTGTGTCGCTTTCACGGACCAAGGGTGAGTACGGACCCGTTTTCTCGAAAATTCCGACGAAAAACGACGTTTTTTTTAATCTCATTAAAATTGATCCCCATAAAGAGACGTTTTTCTGGACGGTGTTTGTGGGCGAAATACAGTTTTGATTCCGCCAAATCTGAATCCAAAATCGGATATCGAAAAAAGTGACGGGAAGTTGGACAAAATGCGAGGGGAAGGGAGGCGAAGCGATTTAAATGAGAAGTTAATTGTGCCGTCCAACCAACTCAGACGAGTAGGTCCCCGTCTGATCTTTGCCTTCGAACCTCTTGATCTCGGCTTGAAATACAGGGAAAAGGATAGCCCTTCTTCGCCGATAAAATAATGGCCTTCCTTTAGATAAATAGATGAAGAAAACAAATACGTACAAACATTTAACATCCGACAGCTCTGTTAGTACTGCAATGTTCATATTACTAAACTTTTCGTGGTTCCACATAGTTTTATAAGATTTAATTTGTTTGTAAGTCGTTTCCAACAGAAAAAACCGTCTGCCAATTTGGGTGGGCTGTATAACTTCCTGACATATTGTGGCATGGGCTGTAGGTCTCGTTGGTGTCCCACTTTATCCCATCGCATCTATTCATCCCATACCGAGCTAGCAACATTCCCTACCTACGTCGGATTTCAATGAGGTTTTTCCTACACATATACAACCATACCGAGCGAGCGAAGCGAGCAACATCCCCTACAGACTTTAAACCTACCCTTGGTGATCTTCCGTTTCCAATCATTCTACAAGTCCCACTCGACAGTAAAAGACCATCGCATCTGTTACAGCCACACCGAGCAAGCGAAACGAGCAACACTCCCTACACACGTCGGATATAAACGAGGTTTTTCATACACATATACAGCCATACCGAGCGAGCGAAGCGAGCAACATCCCCTACAGACGTTAAACCTACCTACCCTTAGTGATCTATCGTTTACGAGCGAAGCGAGCAACATCCCCTACATGTTTCAATTGTAATACACCTCAACAGGGGGGGGGGGGTCCGGAAAGGCCCCCCCCCCCCCCCCCTCCCCCGACAGGACGTGGGGGCGATCGAAGCGAGCCGGAACGGCTAGTTGTCCATAAGCTCACTTCTAACGTACAATTGTCGTCCGTTGACCGCTGTGTTGTTTTCACTTTCGTTTGAAATGGGATACAACAATGTTGACCCCACCCTCTTTCTGTTAGCAACTCAATTTGCTATTCTACCTGTAGCAAGTGCAATTACTACGGATGTATCAGCCTAACTTGAGCGAACCTTCGTAAAAAGAGTCTACTTAATTAGGGAACTTGGAAATGTCCGTCTTTCAAAGTTGATCAACCCACATCTAAAAATGATCTCGAAGTACTGTTCTTGAAATTCGAAGATATGGTAACCAGTCGCGTAACTGAAAGCATTCTCTCTGAATTAAATGAAAGATTCGACCATTTCGATGAGCTCATTCAGGCCTTAGAGAATAGTCAGTAATCACGCTATAGTTATGGTGTGTTCCGACAGCGAATCAATGATATCAAAGTCGAGATTGCAACTTTAAAAACTGTGGATTTAGCTCTTCATTTGGGAATAGGTCCTGTTCATAATCAGTGTTTGAAGAGTGTTCCCTTTGAACAGATCATGTCTGAAATGCGTGAGAGGAAGAGAAGGAGGTTTAATTTAATTTTTCTAGATGTTCTGAGGACAATTTACAATTTATAAAAAGTGCCAATGGCATTCGAAAAGCATTGAATGAATTCGAACTTGATTTTGATGAAAATGTCAGCAAATTTAGTAAAATTGGCAAATCTGACCGAGTTAAGTCCCGTCCGTTGTTGTTGCTGTCCTTTGTGTCCCCAGTAAAGTAACTTGTCTGATTCAGCAGGTAACAAATACCTTCATCATCCATGAGCGGCATCACTGCAAAAAGCGGGTCAGCGCCACAAAACACCGAAAGACCTTGACAGCTGTTTATCAGAATCTTAGGGGGCTCAATACCAAATTACCAATCCTGCACTACATACCTACACTATTACGACCTTGTCCACGAATGTAAGTTTTTTTTAACTTCAGTATTCTATCATTCAACTCGTAGACTTTCTACTTCCGCGTCTGGAAAGCTACCACGAACAACATATACAATGCACCTGTACCACGCATGCAGAGATTGGGCATTCTTGATGCGGATGCAATTGCATCGTGCGCTCACTGTTATAGGCGTGACGTGTTAACACGTCTGGAAATTACTCTTCAGTTTTATTTTAAAAGTTGTCAAATTTATTATTTATCTATGGTTAGAAGTTTGTTTTAGGTTGAATATTTGTTAAGTTTGAATTTCGTATAGTTTTTTAGTTTTTGATATTGTTTTAGACATTTTTTCCCCAAATGTATTTACTATATGTAAATTGGCATCTGCCTTTGTATGATAAAGGAAATAAAATGAAATTCCAATAAACAAATTTTAAATCGCTGCAAATTATTACACAAAGGTTTATTATTCCCGTATTAGATAGCCCTTCCACGCAACATACTTGTCTATAATCATTAAACGAGTCTATTATACACACCTCAAAAGAATTAAGAGATCACTTTTCCTAGTAGACGCCAAAGACCAATCAATCAGACAAAGTTCATATTATATCTCATGATCAGGTACCTAATGGAGATGTGATGCACCCTATTCTTTTTGTTTTTGCTCAAACACGGAGAGAGACCAGCGATATCAAGCTCCGAGATGGGCCAAAACAAAACGGATCGCGCTTCTTCGTGGTTATAATCTCTAATCCGAGATTGGAATAAGATATCGCAATTCTGACTTACCATCGGGTTCAGCACTAAAAAATCTTTGAAATGAGGCGTCAATCGGCAAGAAATGGAACAATTTTTTTCAAAGTATCCAAAAGCCGGGGGATCGGAGCGGAGGGGTTTTTTCTGATTTGTTTCACTTCGATATCTCAAAAATTGTGGAGGGGGGGGGGGTAATTAGGGGGGAGGGAGTTACTTCCTTTTGAAAAATGCTCACATTCCATTATGCTCTGGACATAAGTTCATGAACCTTGTCTCAAAAATCACATATTTAAACAACTAGACCCAATACTATTTACGGTCAAGGTGTTCCTGAATTTTCGGTATTACAGTCAATTTACCCTATAGGGTAAAATGAAAGGGTCGAAACATTTAAAAATCGGGATCTCGAAAACTTTCGAAAGGGAAGTAGAGCACCAATGGAGTTCGTTATAGATTAATTTCCTTTCAAAGACTCAAAAGACCACTCAGATCGCTGTATATTCATCCGTTCGCACTTCCTAAGGGACCATTGGCAACAAATATGAACGCCAAAATGAGTGCGAATGAGAATATGTGCATCACCACAGTCACCATCTAGTTATTTCCTAACAGATAATAGTGAACACCTCCCAATTAACCCAGATACAAATCGTACCTACGTTGGAAAATAAGAAAATGATGTTGATTTATCCACAGAAACCTTTGATGTCAAGTTATCAGGATGGGAACCATAACTGAACTGTATTCCTTATTGTCGAGCTTTCGGTTTACTTGAAACCATCATCAGCACAGAAGCATTAACAAATCAACAACAGGCGATGAACTCAAAAATGTCAAACAAAACTATCAACTCATAGTGAGTAGCTGTGTCAAGTTTTTTGGATTTGTTCAGCCACTGGGAAAATATGATTGGGGACGTCTTAGTTAGGGTCTTATGATTAGTACAATGTGGAATAATGGACAATTAGATCAGAATTATGTGAGTTGTTTGGTGGTCTGGATCTCAAAAATAAAAAATATACCAGATCAATCCTTTTAATAAAATATAGATTAGTTGGACAAATAGAACCACTTTGAAAAATTTGCTTCAAAGGTTGAAATACGAAGGCAAAAAATATATATATCGACTTCTGGATTCAAACCCAAGAACCTCTGCTCAGGAGTCTTGCACTTACCTACCTCATTGGACCATAGAGGAGCTTGTCAGAAGACCTCTCACCAACCCAAGTAGACCCGAAGACGACTGAACATTGCCGACATACCTAAGTCATATTCATAAACATATTTCTCGGGCTAGAACACAGCCGCCTCAGGCAGGCTCCAGATCTAGAAACTTTTGCGTTGAAAGCTCGGGGTTTTTGTTATGTCACTTGTCACTCGCTTGACTATCTGTCCCACGAACACGTTCTTCGGTTTGTATTATTTGTGAGTTGATGGCTGATAGAGTGATGGATTCAAAAAAGCAGAGGGGACCGATTTTCTCCCACTCCGGGAAATAACAGTTTCTCGAATGTATAAAAACATGGGTCCTTAAGTTGTGATTAAATTATAATCTTCCAGACCCAGAGAGATCTCAATCCAAAGTTCAGCATCTCAAGTTAAATAGAAACCAAATTAGCAACAGAGCTAATGATGGGGTGAGGGGCTGTAAATTAAAAAATAATTATTAGTAAAAATCAAGTTAAAGGCCTCTTATAGCCTGGACGGCGGACGGACATTGCAGTTTTGGATATACGATTACAAAGGCTTATTATTGGAAATAATAAAGCAAAAGTGGGATATGATGTTCACAAATATGTGATTGTACTCGAGAGAATTCAAGAAATCCACAGGAATCAGGGTGGATTCGTACCTTGCCATGTTTGCCCAGCAGTCCCCAAAAATCTTCAATTCAAACTTTAGCAATCAAGTTCAACTAGATCAATTAATTTTTCAACCAAGAGTCCCTTCAATATAACCTTAGTTACGTTAAAACTCTTCCAGACCAACATTGCTGCACTTAATAGGGCGTTTTTAATATCAATTTTCGAAAATCTATCTTTACGAATAGAAACTGCACGGCTCAACCTACCAAAACCGTTTTCGTATCGTCGAATTCGTAATCGAAAGTTCTTAACGCCTGAACCCACCCCATCCCCAAACGACGTGAAAAGTTCAAATTATGTCCAGCTTTTCTTTAATTACAAAGTTGTTTACCTGGACGACGTCGTTAGGGAAAGCCATGTTCTCGATGAAGGAGTAAGTCTAGAGGATTGAAATACAGCCTAAAAACATCCCTAGAACTTGCTGATAATTTCGAGAAAATCCGCATAAAAATCCGTTGAACCATTTTACCAGCAAGATCTGATGATTTGACAACATTCTCATTTATATAATAGACTAGCCGGTCACCTGTGTGGTGTTGCACGGGCCCACCTATGGCCCATATTCTCGTGACGTCACGCCTGAAGTAGGTTCGCGTTTCAGCCAAAGTCGGCCATGAGACCGCCCTAAGTCAATGAATCGCTACTCAACCAACCTATTTCTCACAAGAAGTTTGCCGTCTCACGTCAACATAATTCGTAGTTATAAGGCCATTTTTCAACAGTTTTTTTTTTTTTTTTTTTTTTTTTTTTTTAAAGTATAATATTGTAACAATACAAAGTTTCAATTCGACTAAATGTTATAATAATCATGCCTGCCAGCGCAATAATTGATTGTAGATTGCTGTCAACAATACCAATCTAACGTGAACGAGTTTTTATTTGGACTAGGAGCCTACTAACTATAGTAGTTAATCAGTGTCAGAAAACTAAAGAACTTCATTCGTTTAGGCTTTGAGAATAATTAACCTGAAAAATAGTAAAGAAAAGATTATTGAAAATTCCTCAGGTGTCTGTACTGCTGTGTAGGTACCTACCTAGCCATTGCTCAGGTAGCTTCATCAGCGTTTTATTATAAGTTCGTAGTACTATGCTTAACTGAGGAAGCTTTACTTGTTATATTGAATGAATAAAAGGAGAGATTTGATAGTTTGTCAAAATAAACAAGGCAAGTTGTTGCTACACCAAGAAACGAAACTACTTAGGCAGGTACGTACGTCCTACCAGATTTGCTGTAGGTTTAAAGTGCCTAAACAAAGTAGGTGGGTCGTTGCTTTGCTGACGAATACAACCGCTGATTAGCAAGTTTGTCAAATATAGAATCAATGAATATGCAACACGAATTAAAAACCAGCTGCAAGGAAAAAACCTTGAAATGCATTCCGCTGAAGGTAAGATTTCATAAGGACGGCATTGGCAGTGCAGTTATCGCCCGAGTTTTGCAGTTACGCAAATTTTGTGGACAAAAAAGGTAGTTAGGTACCTACTTTCGTTTTCATCAATGAAGTACCTACATGAACAAGTAATAATATACGGAAAGTATGTAGGATACCTTACCTCTAGGCACTTACCTTTCCCCATGTGATACAACTTACTATTCCCGCCTAACAGAGCTCTCATAACACATCCTTTCACAAGACCACTTTCACAGTACTCTAAAGATTTTTAGTTTCAATTGATTCAGAGAACAGTTCTAAAACTAGATAGGTAATCCACAACATCTTTGCGGCTGATGTCTGGATCATCTAGAACACTTGTATGTCAACAACACATTTCATATGGATCTCTACCCCACAGATTAAATCTTGCGTTCGTAGCGTTTGAGGTCAACACCTGATAATAACTTGATGTAATTTGCATACAATTTATCACCTTGCATATTACAAATATTGACTCGGAACTAGGTGAGACTATGTTATGCTGTTGTCCAGCTGTGGCTACAAATGGCGCATTTTCGCATATGTTTACTCGTCACCATGACAACAAGGTGAAATAACTTCGATTTCGCCTTGCCTCGATGTAAGGAAGTGCTAGTGTCCAAGTCTCGAGAATATCACCCATACGGGTTAGTCGGTGCATAGACTGCTGAAATAACCATATCCAGACTGTTTTCGTAATTATAAAGGCTGCAAACCAAATTACAATATAGAAGTAGCCAAATCAGGCCCATAATTTCAGTCGTCTCTTAATGACCCAGAGAATCTCCCTATCAAATTTCAAGTTCCTAGGGAGAACAGGAGAAAATTTTGTTCACTCAGCTGATCATGAAAGAACCTATCATTTCAATCGTCTTTTAATGACCCATGGAGTCTCCCTACCAAATTTCAACTTCCTAGGGTTAACAGGATAGAATTTAGCTCACTCAGCTGATCTAAATCATTAAAACCAAACACGTGCGAAGAATGGCCCCGAACTGCATGTTGGCAACCATAATAAAATTACGGGAGCCAAACAAATCTGTTTTCCGACCCGTTCTTTCACGAAATATCAAATTCCCGTCCATCACCTATCAATAATGCAACCCATGCTTCACTCGTAACACCCGTAGTAGCAACCCATCAAGGCTTCCCCACTTGTGACGAATTTCCGCCGCTAACAAACTGCCTGTTAGCCAACCATAATAACTAAAGTTCGGGGACTAAAGAAATCGGTTGCGAAGTAAAAGGATTTTTTGAGGTTCAGACCCAGCCTATGTTGTGCGCCGGAACTTGCTGATAATTTTACGACTGCTCCCATCAGAATCGGTCCAGCCGTTATGCCGTCTATTGGGAACATACATTTCCCACAGAAACAACCTTTTAGTTTTATATATTAAGGATTAGCCACATCACCAACAGTTAAAACCTGGGATGTAGTGAGGTTTTACACGAAAAAGTGAATATATTTTTATAGATTTATCTGAGCAGATTAGGTGCTATTACATTGTTGTTGTTTTTGATTTTGAGTTATGATTTTAAAGTACCGAAACCTCGGCATAAGGGATACAGTTCAGATAAGATCCTCATTCCGATATCATGACATCCAATATTTCAAATAATACAGAGAACATATATGGAGCCAGAACAACAGAGGGTATCGGATAGGGTATCGGATACAACAAGTAGATCACTCAATATCTTAAGAAAAAAATTTTATTATATGATAATAGTTGAACCTTGTGGTTAAATAAAAAATGAAGCACTACGAGCTAATGTAATTTTTTTATCATGACAATTATCACAATAGATTTTCACTTATAAACACAATAAACAGTTTGAAAGTACATTAAAACTAGTTAAGAAAAATACTTTTTATTTCTTTCAACAGTAAGGACCCGATAACCATTTTTTCACAGTTCACAATCACTTCAATGTCACTGGTGTCTGTCACCGCTTTGATGGTTACGAGAACCAAAGAATTGGAGGCCATAGTCTGTCCAGCAAACCTATGCAGACACACAAGGGTTTGATAGGTAATGTATCTTAAAATGTGTAGAGGAAAATTATAAATTCACACCAAAAGTTGTTAATGTTTGACAGGATTGATTATCGTGCCAGACGTGTTACCTAGGAGGGGATGTTCTTCAGACTAACAATATGGAAAAATTATTAGTTCGATTTTTCGAGAGTTTTCAATTCAACCAAGGTTCAATCAAAGGTAAATATCCAAGCTCAATTTGTTAAAGAGTAGTTAACAACTGCACATAATTGTTCACCATTATCATTTCAAGATATTGGAGAGTTCTTGCAGCCCCTGTTGTACGAGTGGGAGAAACACGAGTAAGAATCAAGTAAGCATGCGCACAGAAGGGTTACTGATAGATTTGATTTGTTGTACAAATAGAAAAATCTGAGTCATTAACTATATCTATGCCCAAGTAGAGGTCTTAATAGGAGTGTGCCTTAATAGGATTCAACCTTTTACTGAATCAAAGTAGTTAGGTACCTATGACAGAATGGTTTTAAATTGATAAAGTCTCAAACCAATTCAAGGAAATCTCCCACAGTCGAAGGTTTCATTATTTGGCCCCGTAGCTCAACTCGTTGGAGCGCTGTTCCTAAAGAGAATTTATTCAAAGGAATTATGGACATGAGTTCGAACTCTGTCGAGGAATCAAATATTTTTGGGTCGCTACATTTCGCGCATGTCAATAGGACCCAGACTTTACTACAAAACAATTTAATGCTTCTCAAGCCAGACTGAAATCATCACATTCCCTGATGTAGCATCGTCCACTTCCTCACTCACTTGATTCAAAAACTCACCATGACAATGACCTCGCTCGATTGCGACTTCTTCCAGCGAGCATCTGCTGAGCCAGCAGCCTGCAGTTCTACTTCGTTGTTCATCCAACTCAAAATCAACTGAGACTGCTGGTATTGACTCCAGAGAAATCTTACATTCAAGGACAACTCCCATAGTAGAAGAGGTTTGATTGAATCAGCCTCATACCTCAATTAATTGGAGCACTGTTTCTAAAGTGAACATATCTTAGAGAAATTAAGGGCATGAGTTCGAATTCTGTCGAGGTGTCAAATATTTGTGGGCCGCTACTCGGAACTCGACTTCCAACTCGTGAAATACGACTCAAAGGTGAATAGCATCTGATTCTGCTCTCCCTAGTTACATTCCACTTGGAATCCTGACTCAGCACTTGGACTACAAGAACTCACTAATAATCGTCAACACTTATGAGAAAACTCATATTCGCTCAACAACTCATCTCAAGAGACACCTAAATCAAGATGATAATAAGAGAGAACAAGATGGTAAGATAATACTATCCTCCAAGTTATCAAAGGAGTCAATAAGCAAATTTTATGTTGCAGAAAGGTAATAAAAATTAACAATCACACCTGCAGTTAGAAAGTCAATGCCCCAACCTCTAGTTGAATCAATCCATAGAGACTCCACCGTTCAAACTCGCCTTTAATTTAAGAGCTTACCTACACTGTTCACGACGAAAGGATCAGAAATGAAAAGATGAATTGAGATGACAGATTTTACAGTTTATGGCGAACTATGAGGAGTCAATTGTGGGAATATTAGAAACATACCTGTGGATGTTAGGTTCAACTGCAGGCAGGAGGAACAGATTCGCTACCTCATAAACTCTTTCTGGAACCTTGGAGACCGGTTTGGACGGAGTAACTTTTTCCATGTGCTCATTCATCCCTCTCAGTTTACCTGAAAATTCAAATTTATTGATATCATAATTGCCTCTATGTTATCTGATATAATGGTTCAACTTTTAATTATAACAAAACAAAAATTTGTTTTGTTCTGTATTTTTCTCATCTGTTGTTTGCAGTTCCCAGACATAACTTCGATAGTATTTAACTGACTTTAAACCAATAAATTTAAACCTCGATCAAATTGTACCTATGTCTGTGTCATCAGTTATCTCGCAGTATTTGTGTTCGTCAGGAGGTTCAAAAGTTAGATTTTAAGCAGTTGAACCAAAAAACAGCATGTGTTTGTGTTACTTATTGCAATATTATCACATCTAAACCCCATACTTGAGTGATCGTTTCTGGTAGTTGCCGCCATTTATACAAATAGTTGAGGGGAAGTGGGGACATTAGGTACTAAAGGTTTTCACTAGGCAAAATTTCTAGAGCTGACCTTCAATTTTTGTTAAACCACAATTAATTAACGTGAATCGTATTTGGGA
This sequence comes from Adelphocoris suturalis, assembly GCA_030762985.1. Taxonomy (NCBI): domain Eukaryota; kingdom Metazoa; phylum Arthropoda; class Insecta; order Hemiptera; family Miridae; genus Adelphocoris; species Adelphocoris suturalis. The sequence goes on along the minus strand of CM061047.1, from coordinate 50,337,050 downwards.
ACTCTCAAATGGCAACGATAAAGAAGAGTGCAGTCTAACAATTCCAAACCGTATTTTTAAAATTAGAAAACAGTGGTTTGGAGTGGGAAATACTAATGAACACTGAAATATTGACATCTGCATAGATGGCTGTTCCGTTACCTTGTTCTTCTATGAACATCGTGTGAGAGACCTTCACAGCTCGTACAAGTTCACCTACTGGGGCTTTCAAGGAGACACTAGCGCTGCCATCTTTCCAGTTGACAACAAAATTCAATGGCTGAGTTGAATCATTCCAGTCCACCCCAATCGATCCAATAACAGTTCTATGTTGAGGAAGAGTGGTTATAGGGGCGAACTCGTGTAACTTCACACCAGGAGGCAATTTCTGCAAAATTGGAAGAGAAGATATGCAATTGACGGTCTAAAGCATTAAGTAGGTACATATGTGCTACGAAAGATCCCTACTTCATCAAGTTTATCAAGTAAACAAGTATTCTGATAATAACGATGTGACTGGATCACTACATTTCGCATAACTTTAGCTCATTCTAAGCAATAATATTAATGATGTCGACAAATGTCATCCAGCACATCACCCTATTGGGACAAAAGCTGCTCAATTTCAAAAAAACATTTAAAATGCTATATCGCTAAATATATTCAATTGATTAAATGGCCGGGTAAGAATCGCCAGAAGGAGGGATCACAAGTGGATCATAAGCCAGCAGCAGTGCATTTCTTGGCTACCTACCACATTGTTCTTATGCAAAAAAATGCGTGACATATCAATAAGATGGCTGCAGGAATGAACTGTCGGAGTTCGCCACGTATCAACTCTTGTATTTCTTTATCCATCATACTTCTGACTGGGCTTAAACAGCCTGAAGCTGATTACACATGCAAGGCATTCCCTCACACTACAGATGTCTATGAAGGTTGGGCCTTTTCGTTGCATATGTTTGCCTTTTGTCAACCTCAGGGACAGAGGGGTGTTATCTATACAAAGGAAACTACTTTACTGGACAAACATATTAACGAATTAATAGATTATACGAACTGAAAATAGTACCTAACAGAGAGAACGGGACAAGAACAGATAGACAGAACAATGAGCTTCCTAGGCGTAGGATGGAGAATAGGGCTTCACTTCACTTTTCGAGGGTTTCCTTTGGAAAATAATATCAGGCACAACAGACCCTCCCTCAAGTTGGGGCTCCACCCTAAATGTAGGATTGAAAAGAGGAGTGCACCGGTAACCCCAAGTTTTCAACAAATTTCTCAATTCTCTTCCACTTAATGTCTCTGAGGGAGGTGCGTTCAATAATGTGATAACCAAATGCCTCCTTTCTAGATCTCCAGTAACGGTTGCATCTACAAATAAAGTATTCAGTCAAATCTTCTTCAAGACCGCAAGGGCACATTGTTGAAATATTGTTATCCATGATATTTAGCATCTTACAGATATCATAACGTCCATTAAGGATGTCTATCCTAGTTCTAACTAAATTTCTGTTTTTATTTAAAAGCCAGGATGCTTATTTAATGTCGAGATATCAAACAAGCATTAGGTAGAAGGTACCTTACTCTTTATTTTCTGTAGAAATAGACAACGTTTATCACTGACTTCCGTAGCCACCAAGCTTTTGGTTGGTATTTTTTTCTACTATAGATGCAATTACAGCCACTGTAATAATGGTATACCACTCTTAGTATTAATAACAGGATGGCCCCCAAATGGTAAAAAATTTCCCTGGCCTTTCCCTGGTTTTTCCCTGGCCGAACTTCAGATTTCCCTGATGAAAAATAGAAGTCAAATACTATTATTTTTTCTCGTCACTTTTAAGTATATCCCGACAGCTTTAATGCTTCTAAACAAAAATCGTGTAATTTAAAAAATACGAAACAGCCTACGTCAGCACACTGGTGGTAATAATGAAGGTAAAGCATGGGAAAAAAGATACACTTTAATGAAAGTAATTTCATTCGTGAAAGAACATATTAATAATTGTTTTTTAAATCAAAGTTTGACATTGACTCACAAGAAGGGAAATTTTTTTATTACATACCTATGGTAACTAAATTATTCCACAATAAATTCAGGTAAATTATCGAGAAAATGCTCAGAGAATTCATCAATCTTTCAAAACCCAGATTTGTAAATTCGAATAAATAAAATAATAACAGCCAAAAGGCCTTATCGAAACACTGGATTTCGCATGACTAGAACATTCTATAAATCATGTGTGTGTTTCATTCCAGACGATAATACATGGTCCTAGTTCTGAAGGTTATTCAAACTTTTCGTCTGACAGAAAAAAAGAGTTACCTAGCTGGCCAGTTCAACACTGATTTTTTTCACAAATGGTTTTCGACTAGGTGATATTGCAACCAGGGGAGCACCTTTCAACAAGGTGCTTGGGGATTTTATCTTCTGGGGTGAGCCACAGCGGATGGTAACCTGATAAAATCATTTCATTTTAGAGTGACGCTACTTATCTTCAAGTAACGCTGAACCACCAAGGGGATTTTCCCGCCTTTCCCGTGTGTTCAGTTTCCAGCATTTCTAAGTTTCCTGGTTCTTTTCTTACTCATAAAAAGCGTTTGCAATGGCAGATTTTGAAAATTAGTGAACAAGAAAATGAATATAATTTTCATTAATCATGAATACCAACAAGAAATTAATATCACTTTTATCGATGTGTAAGGTTTCTTTGCAATAGAGAGGAAGAGATGAGCTAGGTTAGTTCGGGATTAAGAGTCTTATGTTTAGGTAAAATAAATTTGTCTTATTGGAGATGAGGTGCCTCATCTGCCCGCACATGCGCAGTAGTGTTTTCCGTTCACGATAAGGCGCCTCATCTCAATCTCACCATCGCTTTAGGAACTCTCTAATACATCTAACTGAATTTTAAAAGTAGGAAAAATTTGTGCCTGGGTTGGGGGGGGGGGGGGGGGGGGGGGGGATACTTACCTGGTATGACATAGAAATTTCTTCAACTGGTTCGTCAGACTGATTGGTGAATTTCAATTCCACATTCAGCATTTTAGGAGAAAAAAGATGTGGTTGTCTTGTAAACCTGGCTTCTACGCTCATACCTCTGCCAACAATTTTACTAAGCACTTCGACATATTTTGATGGGATGAAGCTAGGACCAACAGGCTAAAACAGAAGAAAATTCAATGTTCTGTCAGTGAACGTTTCTACAGCAACCCATAACACTAATAGATAGTAAACATTAAATTATAGGGCTAGAACCTTACTTGAACCGCGTTCATAGTAGAACTGGCGCCTGTTAGTGTAGGAGTGAGAGGACTCAGAAAACCTCCAAGAGAAGGCGTCATGACAGGTAGATTTGGAACAACTGAAACAAGTACATTTTTGAAACATGATTATGATAGTTATTTAAATAGAAACCATATTTTATTCGGAAACATGTCCCAGAAAAATTGAAATACTACACGTAAATTAA